>OZ012737.1:550152362-550752362 GCA_963859935.3 Lathyrus sativus
TGATTCGGGTTGAGTTTGGGGAAGGTTTTTCTTGAATAAAACCTTGAAGGTTTTGTCCTCCAAGATTCTTCGAATTTGGGGGGTTTTTGGTATGAATCGTCTCTACAACATTCAGCTGAGCGAAGGTGATTAAGGAACGGTGGGTTCGGTCAATCTAGTAGCGGAAGTCAGTGAATTACGTAGGAGAGATTCGAGTTCGATTTGTATGTGTTTGAGATCATCCGGGCTGGGGTTTGAAGAACTCAAGGTTATTCAACAAAGGGGCTGTAATCGGAGGTCTATTCACAACAATCGGAGGACTTGATTTAACTTGAATCAAGGAACAAGGAGAGAAAGCATCATCAACAACCAGAGATTTTGTTTGTATATTTTGCTTATCTATCCTTGTATAAACGTTTCAACTCAACAGGTGATATCTATATTATATAGAGCTCAATTCTTGTTTTAGAATTGAGGGCGGACGTACCCCGAAGCGAGGACGGCGGGGGAACTGCCTCAACAAATCTTTGTCTCCTTTATTTTTCAGCACTTTCATTTTTGCTTGATAATTGAGCAATTTTAGTATAAGCAATTTTATCAAAGTTAGCATTGGTTTGAGTAAGTGAATTGTTTTTAACTCTAGTACAATAGTGTATTGTACAAGGAAGCTAGAGTCACTTACTCAAGTCAAAACTCACTTGGAGTGCCTCGCACGCCAAGTGTTTGATACATTGCCTACACCAAAATTCACTTGTATTGTTTACATATTTTTGGTTGGCATTGTGTAGCATTGGAACTAGTCTTACTAATTAGTGATATTAATCATTTGATAGTGTGACTAGTATGGTGATTCTATTTGGTCATTATCATTTCCATAAGGCTAGACGCATATCGGGTCTTCTAATAACGGTTTGTTATAGACGGTATTTTTCTATGGCCGCTTCTGCATATCAAATATTTTTAAAACCAATTTTTAATTGGTAGCGCCGACTGAATTTTTAATTGGGATCTATTCAACCCCCCCCCCTTCTAGATCCGTGCCATCGTCTAACAACTTGGACATCATCAAAGGCTACTGCTCAACCTTCATGCCATGAATTTTAGATTGAACCACTCCCATCTTTCTTGATTGTCATTCGAAGACCCAACTTCAGTTTGGGTGGGAAGTGAGGATGAAGAAACAATTTCATGTTCCATTACGGTACTTGCAACATGGTTAGTAAACTTTGGCTCACCCTCTTTCTTGAATGAGTACTTGGAGAGGGGACACCCGCTTGGTTGAGCCAATTATTTGAAATATCAATCCTTAACTTTATAGGATTAGGCATGTCAAGAATGGCCTTGTCATAGATCATCACCATGTACGTGTTACCGTCCACAAAAATCATACCTTAGGTAATTTTTTAGAAAGAGTTATTGAAAAAAAGGCTCTTAAAGAAAAGTGCACAAAGGCATAAAAATGAGTTTTATAAGGTTTATCTTTTTTAAAAGTTTTGAAAGAAGTTTGAATATGCTTAAGTGTTTTAGCATTTATTAAGAAAATATTTTCTGGATCACTTGACAAAGTCAAAGTTTATTAAGAAAAGGCGTGAAGTTTTAAAATAAGAAGTTTGAAAAAAAGGCTCTTAAAGAAAAGTGCACAAAGGCATAAAAATGAGTTTTATAAGGTTTATCTTTTTTAAAAGTTTTGAAAGAAGTTTGAATATGCTTAAGTGTTTTAGCATTTATTAAGAAAATATTTTCTAGATCACTTGACAAAGTCAAGGTTTATTAAGAAAAGGCGTGAAGTTTGAAAATAAGAAGTTTCTGAAATAGGCGTGAAGTTTCTGAAATAAGAAGTGGGAAGGAGATGAAGAGACTATCCTAAAACATAAAGGAAATTGTATCATTGTAAGGTAGCCCAAGAGAAATTCTTTGTGTCTGCAAGTGTACTAACCATAAGAAGGAGCAAGCATTTGACATTGGTCAAAATAAGCATTCCTTTCCCTTTGGATTGAGCCACAAAGTGAACAAGCAATAGACACAGATGAATATCAAAGAAAAAACCAGATGGACAACTAAGGTCACCAAGCCATAAAGAGCCTCCAAATCTTGAATTTAATATAAAAAATTCTCAGATGAAGCACTATGTCTCAAATGGATCACAAGGTCTTAGATACCACTAAAAGCAAAGGGAAATACTAAGTCCTAATGTCCAAGTTCCAAATACTTATGAAAATTACCCCCATTGATTAAGGATTAACAATATAAAGGAAAAGACACAAAATAAGTGGAATGTAGGGGTCAACAAGACTAAGGCCATAAGAGCTAAATTTGGGGCAAGAGACGTGTCTGATGGTTCTTTCCTAGGGGATTATATTGGAATTTATTACTATTGTCATTTTCCTTAATGAGGGGTTTTTAAAATTTTTTGCTAGAATAGACTCAATCTTCTCCTCTCCTACCACAAAAGTCAACTTCCCTCTCTTGAGATTGATGATGGCCCCTTCCATAGCTAAGAAGGGTCTACCTAAGATTACCGAGATTTGGAAATCCTTGTAGATGTCTATAATGACAAAGTCTACCAGCACATAATACTCTCCAACTCTCACTGCACATTTTCTAATACACCAATGAGGTGCTTAATTGATCTATCTGCAAGTTGCAGAGCTATATTAGTCGGTTTCGTCTCTACCATTTCTAATTTCTTACACACTGACAAAGGCATCAAGCTAGCGCTAGCCTCTAAATCACAAAGTGATCTCTCAAAGTCCATGGTGTCTATTTGACAAGGGATGGAGAAACTTCATCGATCTTTAAGCTTAGGGATCACCATATTCTGAATTCCAACACTACTATCAAGAATCATATGCACATTTTCATGGTCCTCTAGCTTCCTTTTATTGGAAATAATTTCTTTCAAGAACTTATCATAAGAGGGAATTTGAGTTGGTGCCTCGGTGAAAGACACATTTAAGTGGATCTTTTTAAGATGTTCTAAGAACTTTTTGAACTGATCTTCCACTTTGGCCTTTACCAGCCTTTGTGGGAAAGGAACAACTTGTTTGTAGGGAGGAGCAGCAACATAAGGTGCTTCCTTCTCAACCTATTCAACAACCTTCTTTTTAGGTGGTGTTGGCACACTCTATTTAACATCTTCCTCTCTCTCTCTCTCTCTCTCTCTCTCTCTCTCTCTCTCTCTCTCTCTCTCTCTATATATATATATATATATATATATATATATATATATATATATATATATATATATATATATATATATATATATATATATATATATATATATATATATATATATATATATATATATATATATATATATATATATATATATATATATATATATATATATATATAACTACCCACTTGCTTACCACTAAAATTTGTCACAACATTCAAATACCCCTTGGGATTTTGCTCGGGCTGCCCCAAAAATGATCTAAAAGGATGGAAGTAGAACTTGTTGTTGAGCAACTTGGGAGATTTGATTCTCCAACATTTTATTATGGGTGGAAACATTGTCAATCTTAGTGGTTAACTACCTAAGCGGCTCATGCGTGAGGAGGTTTTGATTTTTAAGTTCATCGTTTTGACGAGTTTGTGTCATCACGAAGTTTTCCATAAAAAGTTCTAAGTTGGATTTCTTAGGCTCAGTTGGCATAGTTTTTTTAAAAAGAAACGTGGATAAGGATATAAATAACTTAAATAGGGAAATCTGTTATACCCTAATTTTTACTCCTAAGATTTCACCTATCATATCATTTTCCTCTTATTAAAATCACAAACATGGTATCCTCCTAGCCTCCATCCCTTTGGGGTTTGCCTTTGTGAGAGATCACCAAGCACATTTGGTTCTTTTTACCTCTATTTTCTTACTTACAATCTTAATGTGCTAACCTTATTCAAAATACAAAAACATGTTTTGTTTTCTCTTTCTTATTGTACAAGGTATGAACTTGAAATTAATGGGTCAAGCATTGTTTCTAAATTAGGGTTTTGATTCCTAAAGGCAAGGTTTTGGTCAATAAGTGGTTCACAAGACCTCTTACCTCAAGGCATAGCCTATAATCTTAGGTCATATTCATGTCAAGCTTCATCCAAACTTCTTGGTATTAAGAGAGGATCAATTTTGGTGCATGGTTTCAAAGTCGATTCAAGTATGGTTCATGTGTTTATTTCCACCCCATCTCCATCCAATTCTCAAGTGATTCTCAAGATTATTCAAAGAGGCAAGAAAGTTTCCTTCATGTGGTGTTCAAATGTTCATCATTAGGACTTTGGAAGCAAGAAATGGCAAGAAACTTCAAGTTGGCACATGTTTGGTTGGCCTAAAATTAAGTATGGCATGTCACTTGGTCCAAACACCATAATTTTCTCATTTCTCAACATTTTTGAAATATAATTTGAGCCAAATGTCACATTTGAACTCCTCTATAACTTTATTTCAAGGTTAAAACATCAATTCAACCTCTAAGTCCATCAATTTTGAGATTTGTTCAGTTGCACATATGTGCACAAAAGTAGGCCCAAGACCTGGTCGACCTAATGTCAGGCCTAAAATTTTAAGTCATGACCTCAACTTTGATTCAATGTCATTTTCAATCCAGACATCTTTTTGATGTGGTTCTTTTTGCATTTTATTCTTTGGTATGAGAAGATTATTTGGCACAAATAATATTATAAAACACACGAGTAGGTTCCATTTGGCTTAATTTTAAACATGGTGTCATGAACTCTGTTCCCCATGCAAGTTTTAGGTCATGATTTTCACTTCAATATAAATATGGGACCACAAGCACATGTGTGTCGCACCTCGAAAAATCACGGAGACATTTCGGAGAAACGACCCTCGCGCGAAAGGCGCAGAAATGCGGTTCGACAGAGTCGCCACCGAACTTTATTTTTTCCAAATAAACGGGAGAGGAAAATATCGAGAAAACCTCTTAAAAACGAAAGGATAGGAACAGGGCTGTCGCAACCATGTTCCGGGTTCGGGAGTCGGTTACGTGAGGGGAAGGTATTAGCACCTCTCACGTCCGTCGTACTCGACGGGAACCTCTTAAAGTAAATGTGGGGAGTGTTGTTTAGGTTTATTTGCTTTCTTCTCGTTGCTAAGGCGAATTGGTAGGGTAAGAGGTTAAAGACGCAAAGGAGAGATAGGTGATTAGAGGATAGGGTGCTCGCCAAGGATTTAGGCCCTTGTGCCTACGTATGCTTATTCGGACAAGAATGAGAAATCAGAGCGTCGTAGTTCGACTACGGGAAAGGATGGGGGGAAATGGAAGATGGAGGGGATTGTGCTCGCCAAGATCATCACAATCTTGTGCCTACGTATCTTACATTCAAGAACGAATGAAGAATCAGAGCGTCCGTAGTTCGTGGTAACGACCACGAAAAGATGATATTTGAGAAGGGTTGAAGTTTGAGTTTGAGACGAAAGGGTGACTGACAAGCAACCCAAAGGCGTGCCTTAAGAGCTTGTCACTCAAGAATTCAAGGAATGCAAGATTCCAAGAACTCAGTTCTTTCGGGAATTGACTGAATAAGTTAGAGATAAAAAGTTGGATGTTTTGAAATTGAAAGAATGAATTAATAACAACTCAAGGGCGCGCCTCGAGAGTTACTCATTCGAATATTCAAAGAATGCTAGATTCTAAGAATATCTCTCTTTCGTAAGTTTAAAAAAAATGTTTGTGAAAGGATCGAATCGAAAAATGGCATGCGAGGCCAAAGGAAGTTGTTTTGAAGTAGCTCGACGACGTGTCGAGGATTTGATTGAAAATGGGACCGACCTGACGACGTGTCAAGGGTTAGGATTGTGAGAGATGATATTGGTCCCTGAGGGTGCCCCCCCAATATCGAAATCACGAGGAATTGTGAGGTGTGTGCGAAATGTCGATGATTACGATTGCGTACGAGCATTCGTTTTAGGAGAACGTTAAAAATAATTGAGTTTGAAAAAAAGTCGAAATGTTGAGTGAATAACAACTCAAGAGCGTGCCTCGAGAACTACTCATTTGAAAATTCAAGGGATGCTAGATTCCAAGAACCTCCTTCTTTCGAAGTTTGATCGAGAAGATGTTTTGAAAATGATTTGAAGCGAAATGGGGTATGAAAATAATTTGTGAATGTGTGAGATGAGAATACGAATTGGATTTGAAAAGTATAGGAGAAATGACGATTATTTGATAAATGAGACGTCGACCTCACAACCAATTAATCGGAGAATTATCGTGATGCTAGATCTCGACAACACCTTTTTCATTCGAAAATGTTTGGATGAAAAAAGGAAATATCACACGGAATGCTAGATTCTTATGATATTTCTTTGTTCAAAAAGAGAGTATTTTAAAAATGAGAAGTTGAATAATACATTATTTAAGGTGTGCACCTCAATAATGATTGTCCAAAAATCCAAGAAGTGCTAGACTTCAAGGATTTAGTTTCTCATGATTTGATTTAAGAAACTACTTTAGTAATTAAAAATAAATTTAAATAAATACTAGAAAAACTATTAGTTTTGAAAAAACGAGTTTGAAAAGAAAATATTTTAGTAATGAAAAATAAATTTAAATAAAAACTAGAAAAAAATATTTTGAAAATGAGTTTGAAAATATTTTGAATACATACTATAATATTCTAAGTAGAAAAAATAATACTATAAATAAAAATCTGAAAAATATGTACAAAAATAAATTACAAAATAAAAAAAAGAAAGGTAAAAACAGAGGGGGTGCAACAATGTGTAATGCGGGTGTGAATCCTAAAACGGGTGGGCCACAAAGCCCACTAACCCGCCCAGAAGCTTCATGCGTCTTCTTCCTCAATCAGCAAAACCCTAATCCTTTTTCCTTCACTTTGTTCAACCTCCACTGACGCCGATGTCACCCTCTCATCTTCCTCCATCTCAAACCCTTTTCGTTTAGCCTCTAATGATCCAACACATTCTCTAAACTTCCAAATCAAACTCAGAAACAAAAACATATCACAAATCTCTTCTCGCGCGGAGGATGACGAAGATGGAACTTCGTTGATGTTGTGAAGTTTTGGCGAAGGAGATGATGGACGCGACAATCTGAAAATGCATGTTGTTGGATGAACTTCAAAAATCTGAAGGTTTGTTGAAGAGCGGTGTTGGAAGTGTGTCCGTTGATCGGATGAAGGTGAGTTTACAGATCTGAGTTGCATGTGGAGACGGTGAAGGATCTGTCGAGCGATAACAGTTCGATTGGATGTTTTGCATGTAGATCGTGTGAGGCTCGAAGGAGATTTGGAAAAGCGTTTTGGCTGTTCGATGACATTGTTGATCCGTGTTTGGTTCATGAGTTTGGTTGGAGGTTGAGGTTTATTCATGGTGAGTGATGAAAGTTGGTTCGAGATCTATGGATGTTTATGCTGGAAAACAATAATGAATCGTGGTTCGCATGTGGAAGAACACGACTGTTGATTCATGTGAGATTTTTGAATTGTTTGCAGGTGAGTTTGATGAAATCTGGGTAGATCTGGAGTTTTGGATCTGGGAAATATTGTTTGAAGATTTGAGTGTTTCATATGAAGGTTTGATGAGTTTTCTAGGAATTCTGGACAGGATGATGAACAAAACGATGAACAAAGATGATGAATCTGGGAAACTCTGGAAACGGATGATGAAAACATGAAGAATATTATGAAGGTTGATGAGTATGGGCGGGTTTCTGGAAAAACTATGAAGATTCATGGACAAAAACTGGAAATGATGGTGAACACGAAGAACGTGAAGAACTCGTATGAGTTTTCCGGCGGATATTCCGGTGTGGATTGATCTGTATTTGATTTTGCCGGCGAAGACGTTTTAGGGTTTGCATGTGAACTAGGGTTAGGTGGCGCCGTTTAGGGTTACGTGTCAGCTAGGTTTAGGGTTGGGGATTAGGGTTTGAGGTGGAGGCTGTAGAGCTAGGGACTCAGTGCTTGGGAAACGTGTCCCTTTAATGCAGGAGACACTAGGCTTTATAGCCTGCTGACAAGTGGCAAAATCATGACCTAATGGGCCTGCATGACAGAATAGTGGACCAGCAAAATATCCCATTGGAATCTGATTAATTTAAAGATGAATTAATAAAACAACTGACTTCATTAAATGAATAAGACTTATAAAATACCAAGAGTTAAAAGATTAACACAAAATCTGACTATTATTAATTAACTAATAAAATCTATAAAAAAAAACCTAATTAACTTAAATCTGAATAAATAAAGTAAAAAGGAGATAATTCATAATAATAATTTAATAAAATAAATAAAACAAAACTAAACTATAAATACTTTGATTAAAAAAAACAAACTAAAAAAAGTTAATATTAATCTAAAAGAAAAGATAATTATCTACTAATCTAATAAGTCTAATAACTGTATAAAAGAAGTCTATTTTTTAAAAATAAAAATAAAAGAAAAACTTAGTAAACTACTATTTTTTTAAAAAATTTAAAAAAAAATACTATTCTACCCTAATTGAAATAAATAATAGACCAAAGCAACTTAATTCTACCATAAAATCTAATAATAAAAATAGAATATCTATCTAGTAAATAAAAAAAGAACTATTCAAATAACTAAATCCACACCTAATTAAATTAAATAAATGATAAAATAAATAAAAAAAAGAATAAAAGGGTAAAAATTGCAAGAAAAATAGGAAAATGAAAATGGAATCAAAATGACCAAAATGCCCCCCTCAGGCCACGTGCCACACTTTTATTGGACATAATAGATAAAATTTGGAAAACGTCCAATTTCAGGTGGGCACGTGTCTAAACGGCACAAAACAATAAATGCGAAAATATTTACAAAAAGGGTAGGACAAATTTAGGGTATGACAGATGCCCCTATCTAATAGGCTTAAACCTAGGGAAATAAATTGTTGCGGCGTTCGTTTTCCTGAGGTAGAAGTCAATTAGATATAAAAAGACCCTGAATTTGTCCGAAAGAAAGAGAGATGCTTGAGAGTTGAAAAATGCTGGATAAGGTAAACCTCTTAGTAAACTATAAATAATAGGCAAAAGGTCGTCATCACCAAAAGGATGATGGAAAGAAATGAACACAGCTACTACCACCAAAAGGGCGGTAGAGCAAAACACAATCGCACAACCTGACATCGACGAAATGCCGGACCCACCACCAAAAGGATGACGGAGCGAAACACACACCAATGACTACCACCAAAAGGATGATAGGACAAACACCATCGCACAATCTGACATCGACGAAATGCCAGACCCACCACCAAAAGGATGACGGAGCGAAACACAACACACATCGCACAATCTGACATCAACGAAATGTCAGACCCACCACCAAAAGGATGGCAGAGCAAAACACAACACACATCGCACAATCTGACATCGACGAAATGCCAGACCCACCACCAAAAGGATGACGGAGCGAAACTCACACCAGCCACTACCACCTAAAGGATGATAGGGAAAACACAATCGCACAATCTGACATCGACGAAATGCCAGACCCACCACCAAAAGGATGACAGAGCGAAACTCACACCAGCCACTACCACCAAAAGGATGATAGGGAAAACACAATCGCACAATCTGACATCGACGAAATGCCAGACCCACCACCAAAAGGATGATGGAGCGAAACACAAACAAAAAATCGCACAATCTGACATCGACGAAATGCCAGACCCACCACCAAAAGGATCACGGAGCAAAACTCACACCAGCCACTACCACCAAAAGGATGATATGGAAAACACAATCGCATAATCTGACATCGACGAAATGCCAGACCCACCACCAAAAGGACGACGGAGCGAAACTCACACCAGCTACTACCACCAAAAGGATGATAGGGAAAACACAATCGCACAATCTGACATCGACGAAATTCCAGACCCACCACCAAAAGGATGATGGAAAGAAATGCAAACAAAAAATCGCACAATCTGACATCGACGAAATGCCAGACCCACCACCAAAAGGATGACGGAGCGAAACTCACACCAGCCACTACCACCAAAAGGATGATAGGGAAAACACAATCGCACAATCTGACATCGACGAAATGCCAGACCCACCACCAAAAGGATGACGGAGCAAAACTCACACCAGCCACTACCACCAAAAGGATGATAGGGAAAACACAATCGCACAATCTGACATCGACGAAATGCCAGACCCACCACCAAAAGGATGTTGGAGCGAAACACAAACAAAATATCGCACAATCTGACATCGACGAAATGCCAGACCCACCACCAAAAGGATGATGGAGCGAAACACAAACAAAAAATCGCACAATCTGACATCGACGAAATGCCAGACCCACCACCAAAAGGATCACGGAGCAAAACTCACACCAGCCACTACCACCAAAAGGATGATATGGAAAACACAATCGCACAATCTGACATCGACGAAATGCCAGACCCACCACCAAAAGGACGACGGAGCGAAACTCACACCAGCTACTACCACCAAAAGGATGATAGGGAAAACACAATCGCACAATCTGACATCGACGAAATGCCAGACCCACCACCAAAAGGATGATGGAAAGAAATGCAAACAAAAAATCGCACAATCTGACATCGACGAAATGCCAGACCCACCACCAGAAGGATGACAGAGCGAAACTCACACCAGCCACTACCACCAAAAGGATGATAGGGAAAACACAATCGCACAATCTGACATCGACGAAATGCCAGACCCACCACCAAAAGGATGACGGAGCAAAACTCACACCAGCCACTACCACCAAAAGGATGATAGGGAAAACACAATCGCACAATCTGACATCGACGAAATGCCAGACCCACCACCAAAAGGATGTTGGAGCGAAACACAAACAAAATATCGCACAATCTGACATCGACGAAATGCCAGACCCACCACCAAAAGGATGATGGAGCGAAACACAAACAAAATATCGCACAATCTGACATCGACGAAATGCCAGACCCACTACCAAAAGGATGATGGAGCGAAACACAAACAAAATATCGCACAATCTGACATCGACGAAATGCCAGACCCACCACCAAAAGGATGATGGAGCGAAACTCACACCAGCCACTACTACCATAAGGATGATAGGGCGAACACAAATTGAAGGCTACTAACATCGAAAGGATGCAGGCTAGGTTGAACCGAAGAAGTTCGGCTATCACCAAAAGGATGATAGTAAGGTAATTGACAACGGTCACGCTTGCTGAGTACAACTCAATGGGGAACCCCCAAGAGGAAGATTGAATTGAAATGAGTCAACGGGGTACGCCCACCGTCTTTGTTTGGAGATCATAGTTTTGCTAAAATGATTTAGTGGTTACGCCCATGAATTCTGAAGAGGATGCCCCTGACTGGGCTGAGTTTGTGTTGATGTCTTGGTTTGCTCAACAAAAGGTTGAACAACTTCGTGAGGAACGCTCACGGTTTTGCCGAAGATGCCCCTAACTGGGCTGGATCTTGCATTAAACTTCTTGGGTTTGCCCAACAAAAGGTTGAACAAATTCGTGGAGAACGCTCACGGTCTTGAATGGTATGCCCCTGACTGGGCTGAATGTTGATTTGAAGATCTGATCCACAAGGTTGAAATACGTCATGGGAGGTACCCATGGTCTTGAAAAAGATGCCCCTGACTGGGCTGAGTCTTGCTTTGAATAACTTCGAATTTTGATGGGAGAGACCCATAATTGTAGAAGATCGCCCCTGATTGGGCTGATGATTGCTTTGAAGCTCCTGATATTCGTGGGAGAAATCCACGACCTTTGTGGAAGATGCCCCTGACTGGGCCGATGACAGTCTTGGAAGTCTTCGAGATTGACCCTGGACCTCGACTTGCATATATGAATGTTGGATGATAATGATGTTCCATAACGAATGGAAATGCAAATGCAAATGCTGACGCGCAGAGGTGGAAGTATGATATGATTGGTATGCATATGATGTAGGATGCTTATGATATTGAATGCGATGCGTATGATGCATATGATGCAGACGAGTGATAGGAAATGTAAGTGGAGATGCCAGCGTGGTGGACTTTGGTAGTTGTCAATGCGGATTGGACTTCGGGTGGTGGGAGGGATTGACTTCCTCAACACGCAGTTCGTCAAAGACGCCATGATTGGAGCAGAAGATGGCCTTGATGCGCCAAGTCTGGGATACTTGGTGATTGTGAATTTGCTTCAGAGAGGGTTGCAGCTCTGCCTGATGATTAGGGTAACTTGGTCTTGCCCTAATCTGAATATGGTAACGACATGCCCCTGCTCGAGCTGTTGAATGGTTTGCCCTAGCCTGTGGGCTTTGAAATAATCTTGCTTCGTGTATGCCACTAAGAGTCAAGTTCCTCCTTGATTGCCTTTGGTTGAAATGTCTTCGAATACCTAACACTATTTTGCAATTAAAATTGCACATTCATAAATAGTAACATTAATGCAAAGTTTTGATGCAAGATTTGAAGAAGTGTCTTTTATTGAAGTGTCGTGATAGTGAAACGAATGGACCGTTAGTCCAAACATTATGCTGGTTTTGATTGGTGTGAAAGATATAACAAGAGAAATGACACCAATGTTGATGATTAGAAATCATGTGAGGAGTCAGGTTACGCAACCTTGCGACAATATGCTTTTAGAATAAACCTCGTCTCAATTAGGTCTTTCGAGGGTTGTAACGTGGTCTTGTTCGCGGTTATGAAGCAAAGGTTATTAGGCTCAAAGTATGATTTGTACCTACCCCTTCTTCTTAATGATCTCCAGTCCTACGCTTAGTTAATTCTACACTTGTCTAGACGGTGTAAGCTTGAAGGTTCAAGGTTTGCTCGATGTGGCAGTCACCTTATTTTGATGGATGCCAGTGCCCCTTTTGATTCGGGTGGCCACTGAATATTATGTGTTTTTGTTGAGGGTTTCGGGGTCTTCTTTTGTTTTTGTTTTTGATCCCTAACTTTTGCATGGATTGTCAGCCCTAAGCATAAAATACATATGTGTTTCCAAGTTTCCCTACGGAGCTCGATCCTCGTGGATGACGGTTGCTTCAGTTATCTTTCCTCGCCAGGATAAGATATTTACCCTTCGAGATCATCCCCTCGATGGAGTCTTGATTACCAGTCTTCTTTCTAGCTCGATCCTAGATTGAATCTCAGTCTTGTCGGTCGTCGAGCCCCAACCGGACGTGCATTTATTTTGCACTATCTTTCAAGAAAATCAACTACCCTCTCTTACAGGTACATGCCAATTCATGCCTGGATAATTTATTATTGCAATCCTACATCTTACAGCATCAACACACGACGTTTCCCACCTAAGAAGTCGAGCCTATCCTCGCTACGACTCGCAGCAAATGGCCATCTCCATGGAGCAGTTGGGCTTCCATTTATCTGCCGTCTTGAGGTACGAACCAATTCGTATTCAGGAGAGCACAATTCTGAGTTATGAAGAAGTTCATTTATCCTTTAGTAAAAGAAGGAACGGAATCATATTCAGGAGAGCACGATTCTGAGTTATGAGGAAGTTCAGTTGGCCGTTTTTCAGGAGAGCACGATTCTGAAATACGAAGTATATTCAGTCATCCAGTTTCATATTCAGGAGAGCACGATTCTGAAATATGAATATCTTCAGTCATTCAGTTTCATATTCAGAAGAGCACGATTCTGAAGTATGAGTAAATTCAGTCAGCCAGTCTCATTCTGAAAGTATGAGGAAGTTCAGTTTACCCGTTTCATATTCAAGAGAGTACGATCTTGAAACAGTTTATTTATCCTTCAGTAAGAGAAAAATCAGAATCGCATTCCGGGCGCCGACCTTAAAATGCGAGAAGATTTATTTATCAGATAAGCAGCAGCCTCTTTTTGAGTGCTTATCCATTTTGGCATGTAAGTCCCTTCCAACGATAAGTGACAGTTCTCCCTCGAGAAGCTTATCAGGGCAATTCCCATCAAAGTCCATTTATTTTGGCATGCAGTCGGTCTTTACCCTGTATATTTGCTACGGAGTTCCGAAAAGTCCGTTTGATCCTGTCACGAGGGGTAGTTTACAGAAGCTTGGATGTTATTCCTTGCTCAATGCTCCAGCATTCTGTAATCGATCTTACAATCGTACGTGATCCAGTTTTATTTTTAGATTCCCCAGTGGAGGCTGTCTCATAGGTACCATCTCCATGGGAGGATCTCGTTCCTTTTCTAAAAGTGACAATTGGTCATTCGCACCAGTTGACTATCATTTTTAGAATTCCCCAGTGTGGTACTGTGTCTCAGCGCGTCATTTTCCCCAGTGTGTTCTTCTCGTGGCGTCTGTCCCGGTGTCGTAGTATTCGTCATCATTTTCGCATTCATTATCCCAGCATACGCATCATATCATATTCATGGCATGGTCTGCATTAGTCTGTTCTCGTTTTGACCATAACATTGCATATCATCGCATATAAGGGCAAAATTTTCGGTTATCTATATTTAAATCTCTCCACCACGATTCCTCGAGTCTTCGTCACTCAAATCGTCCGGTGTAGCTATTTAAATAGGGGCAACTGTAATACCCCAAATTTTACCCTTACATTTAGTCAGTTCATTTCACATAGCATTTCATTTTGCATCCATTAATCACTAACCAATCATATGAGTGCGTTTTATTTCAGGAATTACCATAGGGGCATTTTGGTCATTTCACGTGGAGTCTGTAATTTTGAGACAAGTGGGACAGTATTCCTGAGAGGAAGCAGATACTGCTAAGGTTATTTGGAAGGCAGGAACTCAGTTTGAGTTTTGGTCAGATTTAATCCGGTTACGGTAAGCAGTCAATTAATATAAAGAGAGTGGATCTCATTCATAATATTTGTCCAATACAAAAAGGGAAATGAGTTTAGATATTTGTGAATATTATTCGTGAATATTTATAATTTACAACTAAGAGGTGAGTTTAAATATTTTTGAAGCTTTATTCATAAGTATTTGCAATTTACATCTAAGGAGTGAATTTAAATGATTTTCGAATTATTATTTACAAATAAGAAGTGAATAAATATTTTTGAACTTTATTTCATAAATATTTAGTTTACAATGAAAATGGATAAATAATTTTGAACTTTATACCCACTGGTTTACAAAAAGGTTCATTACATTGGCTATCTATTCTAAAAAGTTCTAAGTCCTAAGCTTCTAAGTGTTCTTCGTAATCTTCCTCCCTTGAGTTCTTCACGCGACTCTTGATCACCTGCACATCAAAGCAAAAACAAACCACAGGAAAAGAGGTTAGAAGATTGTTTGACACTCTCAGAACATTGTCATCATCGAGTGTCGGGAGGGTACGACTAAAGCCGCATCCTACTCCCGTTACCAATCTGAGCCACCAGCGTCAGATCAGGTAGTTATTGTTCTTATCGTAAGGGACATCCGAGAGATAGAGAAAATAAAAGAAGTGGGGCTGATTCGTTTTGCCGCGATTGGATTTCCAGACTGATACGAGAATAAGGCAACATAGGCAAGTTTTGATTCAGACCCGGATGCCGGCAGGTCTGAGTCACTTTGATTTCAAAACTTCCAATATCTGAAAAAACATAAGCATCATCAGAACACCAAATACAAACTAAACTGCATCAAAACAATGTATCAGAAGGCAAGTTCATGCGCAAAGAGCCAGAAGAAATATCCTACAAATCTGTCATAACAGAAAGTTCCCAACAGGATCTAAAGAAAAGTGTAGCAGCAATTAATTCAAGAACAGGTTCGGCAGAAAAAACCAGAAGTATGGTGCAGTTCAGTAATATGTCATGAATCAAGACCACAAAGCAGAATCCGCGTATCAGGAAAATAAAAACAATCAGCATCGGAAAAATCAATGACCAAACAGGGCATCAAAAATGAAATCACCAAATCACACAAGGAACAAGTGAATGCGCAAGATCATACCAGAAGAAAGCAGTAGAAAAAAACAGCTCAATCTAGGACAAGTTCAAACAGCAGAACCATTTCATATCAGTCACGGTAATTCCAGGGTCGCGTAGGAAAATCGAACCACAGAAGCTTAAGGCTCAGTTCATCAAACATCATTGCCCGAATCATCATCACCAATTCAATCAGAGCAACCTGCCAAAACTGCGCAGAAGAGTCGAAGTTCATATCAGTTCAGAATGCAAACAGCATAAAGTCATGACACGAATTGTACCGGCAAGGATAAGCAAACATAAACATAGCAATGCACAAGACCATAGCAGTCCATATCGGTCGTCGCGGCTCAGAATACCATCATCATCGCCGTATACCATTCTCAGCGGCATTTAACTCAACCAGAGCGCATGAACTGATCCTGAAAAAAGAAGAAGAAAAGTCGTGAAGATCAAAACCATGTGGATATCCAAAACGAGCCCATAATTCAATCTGTAACAGAAGGGAAAAGAAGATCAAGGCCACGATTCCAAGCCATATCAGAAAAACAATAGAAAGAGATTTTGATTTGATATCCATTCCAAATCAGAGAAAAAATGTTTCAATCAGATCCTAACAAAGTTCAATCAGATATCAGAATCATACCAAATGAAATCTAAATCATATCTGTCAACAAAATGGAAAGTTTCGAATCAGTATCAGATTGTATCAGAAACAGATGCTAACAAATTAAATCGAATCATCAAAAATCAACACGAAATCTAATCTCAGCCAAAAATAGCACAAATCCAACACGGATTAAAGGCCCAAAAAGATGAAATCGAAACTATAAAAAGGGGAACAATTTCACCTGTGAAAAAAACCCTAGACGGAGAGTACTAGAAGCGGCGAAGAATCCACATGCAAAAACCCTAAACGGTGCGAGCTCAGACGAAGCAATCGTCTTCATCGCTCCAGGAACCACCAAGCGCGATCAACAATACTCAGGGGGAAGTCCACCAACACCGTTCCATTTAAACGGCGGGCAAACAACCATCGAGGCTCAGATTCGCAATATCATCATCGCCCTCGCAGCAATCAACAACTATCGGCCATTATCGTAACAGACCGCTCGAAACCCTAGCTAAAGGGTGAGAAATCTTTTTGATCTTTCTTGTGTTGGTTTTTCAGGAATCTTAGAAGAAACAGAGGCAAACGATCGATGGATGAGAGAATCGAGAAAGGAGAATCGAGAGAGAAGAAGAACGGTCGCGAGAGATAGAGAAGAAAGTGAAGCGGCGCCGCGATAACATTAGGGTTCCCAGAACCCTAAATGTTTCTTTTGTTTAAACACTAACCGGGTTGGGTCCGGGTGTGATGACCGGCCCAACCCCTTTATTTTTTTTTATTTTTTTTTTTAAAATTATTTGTTTTAATTGTTTTTTTAAAATTGTTTTATAATTAAAAATTGTTTTTAAAAAAAAAAAACCCTTTCTTTTGGAAATAAAAAAAAACTGTTTTTTTAAAATAAATAAAAACTCTAAGATTTTTTTTTTATAATAAAAAAAACCTTTTTTTAAAAAATAAAATAAATTTTTTTAAAAATTAAAACTCTTGTAAATATAAATGAAAAACTATTTTTAAAAAAATATAAAAGTAAATTTTTTTTTTTAATTTTTTTAATTAAAATTCTTTTGCAAGTTAACATTTAATTATTAATATTTTTTAAATAAAGCAATAATAAAAACTCAAATTTGCATCTTTTTTTCTTAACTCATTTGATCACCGCCTAACTCTGCCCACTAACGCCATCTGTTCATTTTGCAGCTCATTACATTTGCCATTACTTATCTCATTTTATTACTATATTGTAACTGCTTCTCATATGTAACCTCGCGAACCAATAATCGCGCTTTGAGTTTCTGCCTTTAAATTTCTGTTTGCATGGTTTTAACTCCTGTCTTATTTTTTGCTTGCATGGTTCAGTCACCTCAATATGCCTTGTCCCATTACACACTCCGAAGGAATTAGGTCTAGCATTTGACCGCCGTGTCAATAGTCCTCAATTTCAAATCCTCACAACTACAAACCCTAATTTTCACAAATGTCTCGCCGCAGGCAAAAGTACAATTTTACCCCTAGCATTAGGTCAAAGAGTCGCCGCGCTCATTTTAGGGTTTCTCGCCGTGGAATCCCTAACCTAATTTAACCCTAATTTCAACTTGACAATTCAACATAGAGATTTGGAGTTTCTACACTCCACGTAAGCGTGTCCTTAAGACATGTTTATTCCCCTTGAGACCTTGACCACAGTCAAGAAGTCTTTAACCTCCCTTTTGAGGGGAACTACGGTTACTCTGATTCCACTCCCGTAAGGATACGTAGGCACAAGATGCGATGTCTTGCCGAGTAAACTTAGAATTAACCCCTTAGGTCTCCTTTCTCACTTTTAATCCTTTGTACATATACCTGAAGCAAATAAATAAAGCAAATAGTAAACATCTGAACAAAAGGTTCCTGTAGAGTACTACAGAAGTTTAGGGTGCTAATACCTTCCCTAAATTTAACCAACCCCCGAACCCTAGATCTTTCCCCGCATTGTGTTTACGATGCAAAATAGGTTTTCCCTCTTTTGACCTTTTCCTTCGGATAAATCAAAGAGCGGTTGTGAATTGAATTGCGATTCAAACTCATTAATAGTTTGTGATCCTATTTCCACCGCAACAGAAAATGGCGACTTCACTGGGGAATTATAACTTTAACTTTTGAGGGTTATCCCTAACTTGTTCATATTTATTACTATCTGTGATATTATTCATTTGCATGTATATATTTGTGCTTTGATTGAGGGACTGTTCCTTGTGCTGTGAGATAGGTCCTACACCCGGATCTAGTGTACCTTAGGTAAATGGCAATAGACCAAGGAAACTGTACGACGTATATCGATGCGGTTGATCTGGTGGCCATAGTTAGTGCGACTTCTTGGTTGGTGCTTATATTCCTTAAGTCAAGTTGAGGATAATATTGAGGCTGCCATATGTTGTCAATGCACTAACTGACTTTTAGAACCCTAGTTAACTCATCTTGGCCTTTAGAAAGTAGTGAGGTAACCGGCTTTGGTGCAGACTGAAGTTGGTTGACACTCGATACTACGCTCATTGAGATCTTAAACTTGGAGGGTTTTGGTTGGTAAGTAAGTTGCCTTCTGAACAACCACCCTTGTGAAGGATCAATGATATTGAGATCCCTTAGAACCTGGTTACTTTTGTAGGACAGGATGAACCATCTAACTTCAGGGGAGGGTATTTGCCTTTGAACCTCATGCAAGCTTTTAACCTAGGACCTTGTGTGTTTCCATGCATTGCATCCATAAAGCATCTCATTGCATTGTATTTCATGGAGTTCAAACATCATTGACGGATATCGCGGGATACCATAAATAAAAAAAAAGTATAAAAAACAAGAAAAAGATTTCTTTGGTACCCCACGACATTCGTAAATGTTTTAAATTCCGTGAAATCTTCATTTACATTCACATTTTAGCATCATTTACTTTTTTTTGCATTGCATGTGTCTCCCGTTTTCTCACACTCGGTTCTCTCACCTTCCAGTTTCGTCACCCTGAGTTCTCGGCACCAATACAACACCAGAGCTCAAACTCGGAAAAGAATGGAGGATCAGGCAAAAGAGATTGATCGCCTTAGCAATGAACTTGAAGACCTTCGAGGGGGTATGGGGCGAATGATGGAATTGTTACATGTCATGAATGCTAAGATGGATACCCAGCCCACTGTTGTTTCTGAGATTACCGGCGTTACTGTGGACCCTTCACCAAGTGTGACCGTAGCAAGGGACCCACCTTATGGTCTTGCTCCGGGTTTTGTGCCTCCTCAAGCCACGGTTCCGATTAATCAACCTGTTCAGCAAGCCGTGCCCTTGTTTTCTGAAGTTTCTAGGGGGGCTCCTATCTTTGCACCACCTGTTGTACACACTCGTGCGCAACCGTATTTCAATGAGACAGCTTTTGATGATCTTGATGAGAATGTTGAGGGTTATGAGAGACATGATAAGCTTCGTGAGGAAGTAAACACTATCGTCCAGAGATTGAAAAAGGTAGAGGGTGATCAAATTTTTGGGACCGCTGCAAGGGATGTTTGTTTGGTTTCGGGTTTAGTTATTCCCCCGAAGTTCAAAACTCCGAACTTCGATCGCTATGAAGGTGCCACCTGTCCTAAGAGTCATTTGATCATGTATTATCGCAAAATGGCTGCCCATGTTGAGAATGATAAACTGATGATTCATTGCTTCCAAGACAGTTTGAAAGGTGCTTCTTCCAAGTGGTATTTAACTTTAGACCAGTCTCGCATTAAGAGTTTCCAGGATTTATCTGACGCTTTCATCAAACACTACAAGTACAATATGGATCTGGCTCCTGACCGAAGACAGTTGCTGAGTATGTCACAAAAGAATTCTGAGTCATTCAAAGAGTATGCTCAAAGGTGGAGAGAAACTGCTTCGCAGGTAGAACCTCCTTTGACCGAGAAGGAGTTAGCTGATTGGTTTGTCGACACGGTCCGTCCAGAATTTTACGAAAGAATGGTGGGTAGTGTGACTTCAAATTTCTCCGACATCGTTGCTGTGGGTGTCAAGATTGAATTGGGTATGAAGAATGGTAAAATGACAAATAATCATGGCGCTTCAAAGGATCAGCCGAAGAAACCTCCGTATAGCTCCCAGAAAAAGAAGGAGAGTGATACTAATGCTATATCCTCTGGTAGACCAAGGGAACGCTTTTATCGACATCCGCAAGGTTATGCTCAACCTCAAGGGTACCCAGTCCAATATGCTCAACAACCCTATGTGGCAGCTATTACACCTTCTTTCAATCAACAGGTTCCCATGTATCAACCTATGCAACAACCTCCTGTTTATCCGCCTCCTGTCAACTACCTACAGGCACCTAGTACTCCTGCTCCTCAACAGCCAAAGAGTCCGGCTCCTCGCCAGAATGTGCCGAACAGAAGAACGTATAAGCCTTGTCCGCCGATTCCGATGACCTTCACCGAGTTGTATCCCTCTTTGGTCAAGCAGGGTCTCATCACTACTCGGGCTTTGGGTCCGCCTCCTAATCCTCTACCCGCCAATTATAACGCCGCCGCTCATTGTTTATTTCATGAGGGTGCGCCTGGCCACGATCTGGAAAATTGTTATGCTCTCAAAAATATTGTCAGGGATTTATTGGAAAAGAAGATTTTGACATTCGAAGATCCTCAACCAAATGTTAAGAAGAACCCTTTTCCTAACCATGAGAGTGTCAATGCCGTTAGTGTTGATTCGGGGGATGGTTATGCCCTTGACGTTGAACAGATTAAGACTCCTCTCAAAATGTTCCATTCAAAACTGTTTGAAGCTGGTTTAGTAGATACTTCCCACGTTGCATGTGTAAGTTGTGAAGCCAGTACTAAGGGTTGTGTGGTGGTTCAGAATGATGTTCAGAGATTAATTAATGAGGGTGTTTTACAAGTGACAAGCCAAGCCAAGAAGGATGTAGTCGCCGTGGTTGAGCCTGTCTTCCATCAGCCTGAATCAAAGGGTAAGGTACCAGTGTTTAATTTATCAGGGGCAGGCTCCGCCAATCCCGTGTTCGATATACCAAAGCCGTTTATCCCTGAAGTGAATCAGCCTAAGCCTATAGTTATTCGAAGACCGAGTCCGTTTCCTTTCAGTGACCCTAAAGCTGTGCCTTGGAAATATGACGTGACTATGATTGACAAGGAGTCTGGGAAGGTTATTCCAAATGAAGAGGTTAAGGGCACGGTGACCAATATCGCAGAGGCAAGCAGGATGACTCGCGGTGGCCGTGTGTACACTCCCCATTCTAATGAGGATCCACCTAAGGAGACCACTAATATCCCTGTGCCTGCCAAAGACAAAGGCAAGGGAGCCATCACAAATGATGAAGATGCCGAATTTTTGAGGATCATCAAGAAAAGTGACTATAAAGTTATCGATCAACTTCATCAGACTCCTTCCAAGATCTCAATTCTATCTCTGTTGATGAATTCACCCGCTCATAGGATGGCCTTGCAGAAGGTTTTGACTCAAGCACATGTGGATCAAGATATTAGCACCAGTCGATTTAATAGTGTGATTGCCAATTTAACCGCCTGTAACACCCTCAGTTTCAGCAATGAAGAGTTACCGAAGGAGGGTCCGAACCATAATCGTGCTTTACATATATCGGTAAAATGTCAAGAGGACAATTTAGCGAGAGTACTAGTGGACACCGGTTCTTCTCTGAATGTTCTACCCAAGAAGGTTCTCGATAGGTTGACTTGTAAAGAGACCGTGTTGAAACCTACTCCTTTGGTTGTCAAGGCTTTCGATGGCTCTCGCCGGTCGGTAATGGGGGAGGTTGAGCTTCCTATCCTGATTGGTCCGCAAATTTTTAATATCACGTTTCAAGTCATGGACATTAATCCCAATTACAGTTGTTTACTCGGAAGGCCATGGATTCACGCCGCTGGGGCAGTGACCTCAACGTTACATCAAAGGATGAAATTCGTGATCGATGGAAGGTTGGTTATTATACACGGTGAGGAGGATCTGATGGTCAGTAACCTGTCTTCTTTCCGTTACATCGAGGCCGATGAGAATGCTTTAGAAATCTCCTTTCAAGCACTTGAGATCGCCAATGTTGTTCTGCTGGAAGTCGAAGAGACAGTGGGTCAGGGTAATCCATCTTTTGCATCTCTGAAGAGTACCAAATCAACAATTGACAGGGGTATTCCTGAAGGTTGGGGAGAGGTAATTGATGTCAAGACCAAGACTGATCGCTCTGGGTTGGGTTACAAACCAACTCAGAATGGAGCTGCCACCACTGTCGAAGGGCGTCCGAAGGTTATCCAAGAAGTATTTGTCAGCGGAGGCTTCCAAGTCAATGCCATCAGCGACTGTGAAGAAAATGAAGAGCTGAGCAACCTGGTGTTTAAGGGTGATGCAGTTTTGAACAACTGGGAGGCCGTAGAGATCCCTGTTATTTTTCCCTTGTCAAAGTAATTGTTTTTTAAAGTTTCATTTAAATTTTCAAATAAAAATCTGTAGCTCTGCCCAAGGCTATAGGGTTGTTTTGTCGGGCCACCTTTCATTCATAAAAAGATATTAATAAAAGTATTTTGTTCGATTCCACTTTGTTTCATTTGCGTTTTTTCGTTTTCACCTTTAAAATGAAATTGGCAATCTTTCTTCCAATAATAAAAATAAAAAAAAAAACCAGCATTTCATTCTTACATGTCTTCGAGCATTTTAATTAAGTAAGCCTTCCATCATGCAGAGATATCGTAAACCTTGTTGGATCCGATGACTTTACTGACACTCCTGACTGGGATGCACCCATCAATCAAGCTGAGGACGAGGGTGAAGAAGATTTTGAAGTACCCGCGGAACTGACAAGATTGATTGAGTACGAGTACACAGAGCTTCGACCGCATAAAGAGCAGGTGGACCTAATTAATCTCGGTACAGATGAGAATAAAAAAGAGGTCAAGATTGGTGCAATGCTTGGGACGGAGATTAGGCCGAGATTGATTGAGTTGTTAAAAGAGTATATTGATGTGTTTGCGTGGTCGTATCAAGATATGCCGGGCCTAGACACGGACATTGTTGTTCACAAGTTGCCACTTAAGCCAGATTGTCCACCTATCAAACAAAAGCTTCGAAGAACGAGACCCGACATGGCTTTGAAGATTCGAGATGAGGTTAAAAAGCAGTTGGATGCAGGCTTCTTGGCAGTCGCAAAATATCCAGATTGGGTTGCCAACATTGTACCAGTGCCCAAGAAGGACGGTAAAGTTAGGATGTGTGTGGATTACAGGGACCTGAACAAAGCAAGTCCGAAAGACGACTTCCCTCTGCCACATATTGATACACTGGTAGACAATACGACCAGTTTTGCGTTGTTTTCATTTATGGATGGTTTCTCTGGCTATAATCAGATCAAGATGGATCCCGATGATCGAGAGAAGACTACTTTCATTACTCCTTGGGGAACCTTCTGCTACAAAGTCATGCCCTTCGGTTTAAAGAATGCAGGGGCAACTTACCAGCGTGCTATGACCACTCTTTTTCATGATATGATGCACAAAGAGATAGAGGTGTATGTGGATGATATGATAGCCAAATCTCAGAGTGAAGAGGAGCATTTAGACCATTTGGTGAAGCTGCTTGAACGACTCAGGAAATATCAGTTGAAATTGAATCCTGCAAAATGTACCTTCGGTGTCAGATCCGGAAAATTGCTTGGTTTCATCGTTAGCCAGCGAGGGATTGAGGTGGATCCTGACAAAGTCCGAGCCATTCAAGATATGCCGGCTCCGCGAACAGAGACGCAAGTTAGGGGTTTTCTGGGACGTCTGAATTACATTTCCAGGTTTATCTTTAATATGACCGCTACTTGTGAGCCGATATTCAAGTTGCTTTGCAAAGGGCAGACAGTTGAGTGGAACCCTGATTGTCAGAAAGCGTTTGAGAAGATTAAGGGTTATTTGCAAGATCCCCCTATTCTGATCCCGCCCGTACCTGGAAGACCGTTGTTTATGTACCTTACTGTTCTCGAGAAGTCTATGGGTTGTGTGCTTGGACAACATGACGAGACTGGGAAAAAGGAACATGCGATTTATTACCTGAGCAAGAAGTTTACTGATTGCGAGAACAGATACTCACCATTGGAGAAAACTTGTTGTGCATTGGCATGGGCCGCTAAGCGCCTTCGGCAGTATATGGTCTGTCATACCACGTTATTGATTTCTAAAATGGATCCGATCAAGTACATTTTTGAAAAACCTGCTCAAACTGGGAGGCTAGCCCGTTGGCACATGTTGTTATCCGAATATGACATCCAGTATGTACCCCAGAAGGAGATTAAGGGTAGTATCTTATCTGATTACCTTGCAGACCAGCCAGTTGAAGATTATGAACCTCTTAAGCTCGATTTTCCTGATGAGGATATTTTGTTGATTAAAAGAGATTGTGAAGAGCCCGATCCGAGTGAAGGTCCAGAACCAGGTCTTTGGTGGAAGATGATGTTTGATGGTTCCTCGAATTTCAATGGGCATGGTATAGGCGCCGTTTTGATGAACCCAAAGGGTGGATTTACTCCATTTACAGCCAGGTTGGACTTTGAGTGCACTAACAACGTCGCAGAATTTGAAGCATGTATCCTCGGCCTCGAAGCGGCAATTCACCTCCGAATCAAACTTCTTAAAGTAAGTGGTGACTCAGCTTTGGTTATTTACCAGGTACAAGGCAAATGGGAAACGAAGAATGAGAAGCTGATCCCTTATAAGGACTACATTATTGAGCTGATCAAGTATTTCGACGAGATAGAGTTCGAGCATGTTCCTAGATCCGAGAATCACGTAGCTGATGCATTAGCCATGTTAGCATCTATGTGGAAGGTTAAATTCGTTAATGAAGCACCTCTTATCCATATTGAGCGCAAGGTTGAGCCCGCTTATTGTCAGATGGTCGAAGAAGTTGAGGTGGATGAAAAACCTTGGTTTCATGATATCAAGAATTATCTCGTCAAGCAAGAGTATCCCGATAGCGCCACTGGCCTGGACAAAAAGACATTGAGAAGATTGGCGTCCAAATTCTTTATCAGTAACGGCGTGCTATACAAAAGAAATCACGACATGGTCCTGCTCAGATGTGTTGATAAACGGGAAGTGGACATGTTACTGCAGGAAATTCATGAAGGGACCTTCGGGACTCATGCCAATGGTTACGCTATGTCCAAGAAGATGTTAAGGGCTGGGTATTACTGGTTAACCATGGAAGCCGACTGCATCCAATACGCTAGAAAATGCCATAAGTGCCAAATTTATGCGGATAAAATGCATGTACCTCCATCACCGTTGAATGTTTTGTCTTCACCATGGCCGTTCTCTATGTGGGGCATTGACATGATTGGGGCAATTGAGCCGAAAGCTTCTAATGGACATCGTTTTATCCTCGTTGCTATAGATTATTTCACTAAATGGGTAGAGGCTGCCTCCTACACCAACGTGACCAAGCAAGTGGTCGCCCGCTTCATCAGGAAAGAAATCATCTGCCGTTATGGAATCCCAAGCCGGATAATAACTGACAATGGCACCAATCTGAATAACAAGACTATGAAAGAGCTGTGTGATAGTTTCAAGATCACTCACCACAATTCTTCTCCGTACCGTCCTAAGATGAATGGGGCCGTTGAAGCTGCAAATAAGAATATCAAGAAGATCCTGCAAAAGATGGTTGTGACTTACAAAGATTGGCATGAGATGTTACCGTTTGCTTTGCATGGATACAGAACCTCAGTAAGAACTTCGACAGGGGCAACACCTTTCTCATTGGTGTATGGAATGGACGCCGTGCTCCCCATCGAAGTAGAGATACCTTCGCTAAGAGTGTTAATGGAGGCTGAACTTGAGGAAGCTGAGTGGGTTCAAGACAGATTGGATCAGTTGAATCTCATTGACGAGAAGCGCTTGACAGCCATGTGCCATGGGCAATTATATCAGAGACGGATGAAGAGAGCGTTTGATAAGAAGATCCGTATCCGTGAGTTCCGTCAAGGAGAGCTCGTACTCAAAAAGATCTTACCAGTACACAAAGATATGCGTGGAAAGTGGATGCCCAATTATGAAGGCCCGTTCGTTGTAAAGACTGTCTTCTCCGGAGGGTCTCTAATACTTACGACAATGGACGGTGAAGAACTAGCACATCCCGTGAATTCTGATGCAGTCCGAAAATATTATGCCTAAAAACCCGCTAAGTCGAAAACCTGCAAAAGGCGATTTAGGAAAAAGTAAGGGTTGAAAAAAAAAGAAATAATAACAAAAGCTCGCTAAGTTGAAAACCCGAAAGGGCGGCTTAGGCAAAAAAGAGCGTCCCGGTGGATTGAAAACCCGAAAGGGCGGTCCAGGCAAAAGTTAGGGACAAAGGCATTTCATTGCATCAGAAGACACTGATTATCTCAAGCACACTTTCCGCATGAGAGCCATGTTTCAGTTCTTTCATCCTTGCCCAAAGCAGGATTCTGGATTAGTCTTAGTTATTAGTGTCAGTAGGTGTCGTTGGATTCGATGTAACCTTTTTCCCATGTTGCCAATTTCAAAATGTAATCATCTGTGGAGCTATGCCTTCAGTAAGCAGCCACCCTTTAATAAAAGATACCATCTCGTTACTTACATTCTTTGGTGCATTGCTCTTTATTTTCTATTGTTATGCAAAATGCGTTTATTCTTAAAATTTGAAAATGAAAGGTGCATTGTAGATTTTTCAAAACTGTTTTTCAAAAAAAAAAAAAAAACAAAACAAACAAAATTGAAATGTAATAAATTACTTTGACTAGTGGAAATTCCGACAGGATCTCTTCATTCCCCGGAAACATCATTACTGCAGAAACACCTTCAAACCATTGCCCAGTGATAGTCCCCAGAGAGACTATAAGCTGACAATTTCTCCTTGGGGTAACTTAAAAGTGTCCCTCAGATTATCTTCTCCCCAGATAATTCGGAACTTTAAAACCAGACTTGGTTCTACCATTGATCTTTCTTACCCATGATTGACGTATTGGTTGCAGAGAACGCAGGATATTTCCGTCGAGATGTTTATTTCATCTCTCGTCCCGTCTCTAGTCTGTTTCGTCAGCATACGCAAGGGCCTAAGCATCACATGCCTATTTCATTTCATATTCGTTACATATTCATTACATATTCATCCCATATTCATTACATACTCATTACATACTCATTTCATTAACATACATTCACATTAACATACGCATTAGCATTCACAGGTTCATTGTGTCACCATCATTTGGTTGTTACCACCGAGTAACTGGGTTCGTCCATTCTCTTCAAATAGATTGTCAGCCCTAAGCATAAAATACATATGTGTTTCCAAGTTTCCCTACGGAGCTCGATCCTCGTGGATGACGGTTGCTTCAGTTATCTTTCCTCGCCAGGATAAGATATTTACCCTTCGAGATCATCCCCTCGATGGAGTCTTGATTACCAGTCTTCTTTCTAGCTCGATCCTAGATTGAATCTCAGTCTTGTCGGTCGTCGAGCCCCAACCGGACGTGCATTTATTTTGCACTATCTTTCAAGAAAATCAACTACCCTCTCTTACAGGTACATGCCAATTCATGCCTGGATAATTTATTATTGCAATCCTACATCTTACAGCATCAACACACGACGTTTCCCACCTAAGAAGTCGAGCCTATCCTCGCTACGACTCGCAGCAAATGGCCATCTCCATGGAGCAGTTGGGCTTCCATTTATCTGCCGTCTTGAGGTACGAACCAATTCGTATTCAGGAGAGCACAATTCTGAGTTATGAAGAAGTTCATTTATCCTTTAGTAAAAGAAGGAACGGAATCATATTCAGGAGAGCACGATTCTGAGTTATGAGGAAGTTCAGTTGGCCGTTTTTCAGGAGAGCACGATTCTGAAATACGAAGTATATTCAGTCATCCAGTTTCATATTCAGGAGAGCACGATTCTGAAATATGAATATCTTCAGTCATTCAGTTTCATATTCAGAAGAGCACGATTCTGAAGTATGAGTAAATTCAGTCAGCCAGTCTCATTCTGAAAGTATGAGGAAGTTCAGTTTACCCGTTTCATATTCAAGAGAGTACGATCTTGAAACAGTTTATTTATCCTTCAGTAAGAGAAAAATCAGAATCGCATTCCGGGCGCCGACCTTAAAATGCGAGAAGATTTATTTATCAGATAAGCAGCAGCCTCTTTTTGAGTGCTTATCCATTTTGGCATGTAAGTCCCTTCCAACGATAAGTGACAGTTCTCCCTCGAGAAGCTTATCAGGGCAATTCCCATCAAAGTCCATTTATTTTGGCATGCAGTCGGTCTTTACCCTGTATATTTGCTACGGAGTTCCGAAAAGTCCGTTTGATCCTGTCACGAGGGGTAGTTTACAGAAGCTTGGATGTTATTCCTTGCTCAATGCTCCAGCATTCTGTAATCGATCTTACAATCGTACGTGATCCAGTTTTATTTTTAGATTCCCCAGTGGAGGCTGTCTCATAGGTACCATCTCCATGGGAGGATCTCGTTCCTTTTCTAAAAGTGACAATTGGTCATTCGCACCAGTTGACTATCATTTTTAGAATTCCCTAGTGTGGTACTGTGTCTCAGCGCGTCATTTTCCCCAGTGTGTTCTTCTCGTGGCGTCTATCCCGGTGTCGTAGTATTCGTCATCATTTTCGCATTCATTATCCCAGCATACGCATCATATCATATTCATGGCATGGTCTGCATTAGTCTGTTCTCGTTTTGACCATAACATTGCATATCATCGCATATAAGGGCAAAATTTTCGGTTATCTATATTTAAATCTCTCCACCACGATTCCTCGAGTCTTCGTCACTCAAATCGTCCGGTGTAGCTATTTAAATAGGGGCAACTGTAATACCCCAAATTTTACCCTTACATTTAGTCAGTTCATTTCACATAGCATTTCATTTTGCATCCATTAATCACTAACCAATCATATGAGTGCGTTTTATTTCAGGAATTACCATAGGGGCATTTTGGTCATTTCACGTGGAGTCTGTAATTTTGAGACAAGTGGGACAGTATTCCTGAGAGGAAGCAGATACTGCTAAGGTTATTTGGAAGGCAGGAACTCAGTTTGAGTTTTGGTCAGATTTAATCCGGTTACGGTAAGCAGTCAATTAATATAAAGAGAGTGGATCTCATTCATAATATTTGTCCAATACAAAAAGGGAAATGAGTTTAGATATTTGTGAATATTATTCGTGAATATTTATAATTTACAACTAAGAGGTGAGTTTAAATATTTTTGAAGCTTTATTCATAAGTATTTGCAATTTACATCTAAGGAGTGAATTTAAATGATTTTCGAATTATTATTTACAAATAAGAAGTGAATAAATATTTTTGAACTTTATTTCATAAATATTTAGTTTACAATGAAAATGGATAAATAATTTTGAACTTTATACCCACTGGTTTACAAAAAGGTTCATTACATTGGCTATCTATTCTAAAAAGTTCTAAGTCCTAAGCTTCTAAGTGTTCTTCGTAATCTTCCTCCCTTGAGTTCTTCACGCGACTCTTGATCACCTGCACATCAAAGCAAAAACAAACCACAGGAAAAGAGGTTAGAAGATTGTTTGACACTCTCAGAACATTGTCATCATCGAGTGTCGGGAGGGTACGACTAAAGCCGCATCCTACTCCCGTTACCAATCTGAGCCACCAGCGTCAGATCAGGTAGTTATTGTTCTTATCGTAAGGGACATCCGAGAGATAGAGAAAATAAAAGAAGTGGGGCTGATTCGTTTTGCCGCGATTGGATTTCCAGACTGATACGAGAATAAGGCAACATAGGCAAGTTTTGATTCAGACCCGGATGCCGGCAGGTCTGAGTCACTTTGATTTCAAAACTTCCAATATCTGAAAAAACATAAGCATCATCAGACCACCAAATACAAACTAAACTGCATCAAAACAATGTATCAGAAGGCAAGTTCATGCGCAAAGAGCCAGAAGAAATATCCTACAAATCTGTCATAACAGAAAGTTCCCAACAGGATCTCAAGAAAAGTGTAGCAGCAATTAATTCAAGAACAGGTTCGGCAGAAAAAACCAGAAGTATGGTGCAGTTCAGTAATATGTCATGAATCAAGACCACAAAGCAGAATCCGCGTATCAGGAAAATAAAAACAATCAGCATCGGAAAAATCAATGACCAAACAGGGCATCAAAAATGAAATCACCAAATCACACAAGGAACAAGTGAATGCGCAAGATCATACCAGAAGAAAGCAGTAGAAAAAAACAGCTCAATCTAGGACAAGTTCAAACAGCAGAACCATTTCATATCAGTCACGGTAATTCCAGGGTCGCGTAGGAAAATCGAACCACAGAAGCTTAAGGCTCAGTTCATCAAACATCATTGCCCGAATCATCATCACCAATTCAATCAGAGCAACCTGCCAAAACTGCGCAGAAGAGTCGAAGTTCATATCAGTTCAGAATGCAAACAGCATAAAGTCATGACACGAATTGTACCGGCAAGGATAAGCAAACATAAACATAGCAATGCACAAGACCATAGCAGTCCATATCGGTCGTCGCGGCTCAGAATACCATCATCATCGCCGTATACCATTCTCAGCGGCATTTAACTCAACCAGAGCGCATGAACTGATCCTGAAAAAAGAAGAAGAAAAGTCGTGAAGATCAAAACCATGTGGATATCCAAAACGAGCCCATAATTCAATCTGTAACAGAAGGGAAAAGAAGATCAAGGCCACGATTCCAAGCCATATCAGAAAAACAATAGAAAGAGATTTTGATTTGATATCCATTCCAAATCAGAGAAAAAATGTTTCAATCAGATCCTAACAAAGTTCAATCAGATATCAGAATCATACCAAATGAAATCTAAATCATATCTGTCAACAAAATGGAAAGTTTCGAATCAGTATCAGATTGTATCAGAAACAGATGCTAACAAATTAAATCGAATCATCAAAAATCAACACGAAATCTAATCTCAGCCAAAAATAGCACAAATCCAACACGGATTAAAGGCCCAAAAAGATGAAATCGAAACTATAAAAAGGGGAACAATTTCACCTGTGAAAAAAACCCTAGACGGAGAGTACTAGAAGCGGCGAAGAATCCACATGCAAAAACCCTAAACGGTGCGAGCTCAGACGAAGCAATCGTCTTCATCGCTCCAGGAACCACCAAGCGCGATCAACAATACTCAGGGGGAAGTCCACCAACACCGTTCCATTTAAACGGCGGGCAAACAACCATCGAGGCTCAGATTCGCAATATCATCATCGCCCTCGCAGCAATCAACAACTATCGGCCATTATCGTAACAGACCGCTCGAAACCCTAGCTAAAGGGTGAGAAATCTTTTTGATCTTTCTTGTGTTGGTTTTTCAGGAATCTTAGAAGAAACAGAGGCAAACGATCGATGGATGAGAGAATCGAGAAAGGAGAATCGAGAGAGAAGAAGAACGGTCGCGAGAGATAGAGAAGAAAGTGAAGCGGCGCCGCGATAACATTAGGGTTCCCAGAACCCTAAATGTTTCTTTTGTTTAAACACTAACCGGGTTGGGTCCGGGTGTGATGACCGGCCCAACCCCTTTATTTTTTTTTATTTTGTTTTTTAAAATTATTTGTTTTAATTGTTTTTTTAAAATTGTTTTATAATTAAAAATTGTTTTTAAAAAAAAAAAACCCTTTCTTTTGGAAATAAAAAAAAACTGTTTTTTTAAAATAAATAAAAACTCTAAGATTTTTTTTTATAATAAAAAAAACCTTTTTTTAAAAAATAAAATAAATTTTTTTAAAAATTAAAACTCTTGTAAATATAAATGAAAAACTATTTTTTAAAAAATATAAAAGTAAATTTTTTTTTTTTAATTTTTTTAATTAAAATTCTTTTGCAAGTTAACATTTAATTATTAATATTTTTTAAATAAAGCAATAATAAAATCTCAAATTTGCATCTTTTTTTCTTAACTCATTTGATCACCGCCTAACTCTGCCCACTAACGCCATCTGTTCATTTTGCAGCTCATTACATTTGCCATTACTTATCTCATTTTATTACTATATTGTAACTGCTTCTCATATGTAACCTCGCGAACCAATAATCGCGCTTTGAGTTTCTGCCTTTAAATTTCTGTTTGCATGGTTTTAACTCCTGTCTTATTTTTTGCTTGCATGGTTCAGTCACCTCAATATGCCTTGTCCCATTACACACTCCGAAGGAATTAGGTCTAGCATTTGACCGCCGTGTCAATAGTCCTCAATTTCAAATCCTCACAACTACAAACCCTAATTTTCACAAATGTCTCGCCGCAGGCAAAAGTACAATTTTACCCCTAGCATTAGGTCAAAGAGTCGCCGCGCTCATTTTAGGGTTTCTCGCCGCGGAATCCCTAACCTAATTTAACCCTAATTTCAACTTGACAATTCAACATAGAGATTTGGAGTTTCTACACTCCACGTAAGCGTGTCCTTAAGACATGTTTATTCCCCTTGAGACCTTGACCACAGTCAAGAAGTCTTTAACCTCCCTTTTGAGGGGAACTACGGTTACTCTGATTCCACTCCCGTAAGGATACGTAGGCACAAGATGCGATGTCTTGCCGAGTAAACTTAGAATTAACCCCTTAGGTCTCCTTTCTCACTTTTAATCCTTTGTACATATACCTGAAGCAAATAAATAAAGCAAATAGTAAACATCTGAACAAAAGGTTCCTGTAGAGTACTACAGAAGTTTAGGGTGCTAATACCTTCCCTAAATTTAACCAACCCCCGAACCCTAGATCTTTCCCCGCATTGTGTTTACGATGCAAAATAGGTTTTCCCTCTTTTGACCTTTTCCTTCGGATAAATCAAAGAGCGGTTGTGAATTGAATTGCGATTCAAACTCATTAATAGTTTGTGATCCTATTTCCACCGCAACAGCAGGCTTTCGATGTTTTTTGGATTTTGTTGGAAGGTTTTGACTGCCATGCCGTGGGTCATTAATAAACAACCGTCTTTTGGATTTTACTTTGTTGATTCGAATGCGAGATTGGATTAACTGAACACTACCCGGCCCCAAGTTGAGTGTAAAAAGGTTTGAACATCCGAAGGAAACTGCTACTTCTAGGCTCAAAGTGGTTTATTAGGGATTAACTCCTTATATCTCCGGTGTATGGGGGAATTGAAACAATGCCTGCACATCATTGACGAGATTCTGCCTGAAAGCATACAGTTTGCAATTATGGGTATCTTGTTTTCATCATCCTCCCTCAAACCATGTTTAAACAACAGTGAATAGAGTGGAATGAATAAATGTGTCGGTGATAAGTGAAAATGAGTGAATACGACATAACCAATTCAAAACACGCATAAACGGTACATTAATGAAAACCAAATACGAATGGCAATTGTTCAAAGCATACAGTACTTAAACAATCAAAGACAAATATAAGAAATGCGTAATATGAAATGGCATCATGACTGCCTTCTTTGGGATAAACTTGACTTGATTGGATTTGATGTTGGCACTAGCTGGTCGATGGCAACGGATCGTTGATGATATTCGGAGACTTTCCATTGAAGTTGATAGCATCCCTGTCAATCATGTCTTGAATTATGTGCTTGAAAGCTCTGCAGTCCTCAATGGTATGACCTGAAGCACCCTTATGGAACTCACAATGAGCATTTGCATCGTAATCGGCAGGAATGACGGTTGGAGGAGCCAAATCTCTTGGAACAATAGCCTTTTTCTCCATCAACTGAGAAAAGATACTAGCATATTTCATTGGCAGGCGATCAAAGACTCTATCTGGTCTCCATGTTCTCTGCGGACGCTGTGGGCGAGTGCCTTGTCGTTGCTGAGTAGCTTGCATCTGTTGTTGCTGAGGAGGATACTGATATCCTTGCTGATTGTAGGCTTGTTGCTGAGGAGCCCGTTGTTGTGGCATCTGAGCTTGAACTGCTTGAACAGCTGACTGATAAGGCATTGGAGCATATTGCGCAACAGCAGCATATGGATACTGATAATAGGGGACTTGATAAGGCATAGGAGCGGGAGCTTGCTGAGAAGCCTGCCTTTTTTGCAAAAAGATGGCATTTGTTTCGCCCTCCTTCTTCTTGTATCCGTTGAAAGGCTTCTTGACATTAGCCTGGCTGTTAGGACCTCTTGGGATCTTTCCGCTCTTCAGCCCTTCTTCAATTCTCTCACCGATGATCACCAAGTCAGAAAATCCAGCAGAGACACTATCGATCAGCTTTTCGTAGTACTGGCCTTGCAAGGTACCCATGAAGATGTCAATCAATTCACGGTCAACAAGAGGTGGATGCACCCTTGCGGCTAGCTCTCTCCATCGTTGCGCATACTCCTTGAAGGATTCGCTATCCTTCTGAGTCATACTCTGAAGCTGAGTGCGGTTTGGAGCGAGATCGGTGTTGTACTTGTACTGCTTGACAAATGCATCAGCTAGCTCGGCCCAAGTGCACACACTGTTACGTTCCAGCTGCATATACCATTCGAGTGATGCCTCAGACAGGCTGTCTTGGAAGCAATGGATCATGAGCTTTTCATCTCTGGCATAGGCAGCCATCTTGCGACAGTACATCTTCAAATGAATGTTTGGGCAACTGAGACCCTTATACTTCGAGAATTCAGGTACCTTAAACTTGGGAGGAATGACAACATCAGGCACCAAGCACAATTCCAAAGCACAGAAAGAGTTTGAGTTGTGCCCCTCCATGGCTCGGAGTTTCTCGGTTAGATCTCGGCACATCTTCATGGCTTCAGAATCCTGAGCAGCAACGGGACTGGCAATGGGGATAGCAGCATGATAATTCTGAACGTCGTCATACTGATCCATCAGAGTATCTTCGATATGGGGAGTTGGGATCTGCACAATAGTAGGCTGAGCCTGCGGGATAGCTCCAACGGTAACTCCAGGCGCTGGGATCGGCTGAGAAGTGTTTCCTTCGCTGTGTTATTGAAGTTCAACGACATCCCATGAGGATTTGGAATTGGAACCAAAGGGATGGCAGTAGACCCTTGTCCTTGACCATTGTTGTTGACGACAGCAGCGGCTTCACGCTGTTCTTCCTCTCTTCTGGCCGCGAGAATGGCTTCGAGGATCTGGTCGATCTTTCCTTTCATAGAATCCAGTTCTTCCCTGAAGGCGGATTGCTCCTGTTGAATCTGTTTCATCATTCGTCTTGTATTGGCTCTAGTTGCGTACTGGTGTCGAGGAATCAGCTTGATTTACTGGAGAGGAGGGAACGAAGACATAAGATTCTGTTGAAGGACTGGAAATGCAAAATGCACAACATATGAAATGCAATGTGAATGATATGCAAGATGCAATGCAAGATACAAGATCCAGGATCACAAGATCATAGTTCGAACAGCTCCTGAAGCTAGTAACTGTGATAGATAAGTAACCATAATTCCTGCTCAAAGAAAAACTGACAGGTACGACCTATGCGGGAAGATCTAAACATTCTACCCATAAACCCACTTACGGGATAGTTTCTACGTTTGGTTCCCAAGATCACGGACACTAGTCGTATTAGCGTCACACAACAGGCTGACCGTATTATGACGATAATGACGATAAGGTCTCTCCTGAGCGGGGTCCTCATGCTAGGCGCACAAGGAGCGAGTCCTTGGAGACTAACACTACACGACCACCAATATCGGAATTGGTGCTAACAAAAGGTTCCCAGAATCACGGACCCTTCATTAATCAAGTCGTGCAACAGGCTAGCTGTGTTACAACAAGATCTACGAATAGGTATCCTCTGGAGGAGCTTTCATGCTAGGCCCACAAGGAGCAAGTCCTCGGAGACTAACACTACTCGACTACCAATTCTAAACTAAGTGTTCTCTTTGCTTTTACCAAAGCTCGGGCGTAGAGCTTTAATCATGATGTCATCCCGAGAACCAACAGGCAACCAAGATAACAAGCACAAATAAAATCCACAAGAGAACAAATACATAAACAAGAAGGAAACAAATAAAAAACAAACACTCCTCACAAACCAAAAGATAGGCTCGACTCTCTCTTTGCATGGAGCAAAAATCCCCAGCAGAGTCATCAGCTGTTGCACCTCGAAAAATCACGGAGACATTTCGGAGAAACGACCCTCGCGTGAAAGGCACGGAAATGCGGTTCGACAGAGTCGCCACCGAACTTTATTTTTTCCAAATAAACGGGAGAGGAAAATATCGAGAAAACCTCTTAAAAACAAAAGGATAGGAACAGGGCTGTCGCAACCATGTTCCGGGTTCGGGAGTCGGTTACGTGAGGGGAAGGTATTAGCACCCCTCACGTCCGTCGTACTTGACGGGAACCTCTTAAAGTAAATGTGGGGAGTGTTGTTTAGGTTTACTTGCTTTCTTCTTGTTGCTAAGGCGAATTGGTAGGGTAAGAGGTTAAAGACGCAAAGGAGAGATAGGTGATTAGAGGATAGGGTGCTCGCCAAGGATTTAGGCCCTTGTGCCTACGTATGCTCATTCGGACGAGAATGAGAAATCAGAGCGTCGTAGTTCGAATACGGGAAAGGATGGGGGGAAATGGAAGATGGAGGGGATTGTGCTCTCCAAGATCATCGCAATCTTGTGCCTACGTATCTTACATTCAAGAACGAATGAAGAATCAGAGCGTCCGTAGTTCGTGGTAACGACCACGAAAAGATGAGATTTGAGAAGGGTTGAAGTTTGAGTTTGAGACGAAAGGGTGACTGACAAGCAACCCAAGGGTGTGCCTTAAGAGCTTGTCACTCAAGAATTCAAGGAATGCAAGATTCCAAGAACTCAGTTCTTTCGGGAATTGACTGAATAAGTTAGAGATAAAAAGTTGGATGTTTTGAAATTGAAAGAATGAATTAATAACAACTCAAGGGCGCGCCTCGAGAGTTACTCATTCGAATATTCAAAGAATGCTAGATTCTAAGAATATCTCTCTTTCGTAAGTTTAAAAAAAATGTTTGTGAAAGGATCGAATCGAAAAATGGCATGCGAGGCCAAAGGAAGTTGTTTTGAAGTAGCTCGACGACGTGTCGAGGATTTGATTGAAAATGGGACCGACCTGACGACGTGTCAAGGGTTAGGATTGTGAGAGACGATATTGGTCCCTGAGGGTGCCCCCCCAATATCGAAATCACGAGGAATTGTGAGGTGTGTGCGAAATGTCGATGATTGCGATTGCGTACGAGCATTCGTTTTAGGAGAACGTTAAAAATAATTGAGTTTGAAAAAAAGTCGAAATGTTGAGTGAATAACAACTCAAGAGCGTGCCTCGAGAACTACTCATTTGAAAATTCAAGGGATGCTAGATTCCAAGAACCTCCTTCTTTCGAAGTTTGATCGAGAAGATGTTTTGAAAATGATTTGAAGCGAAATGGGGTATGAAAATAATTTGTGAATGTGTGAGATGAGAATACGAATTGGATTTGAAAAGTATAGGAGAAATGACGATTATTTGATAAATGAGACGTCGACCTCACAACCAATTAATCGGAGAATTATCGTGATGCTAGATCTCGACAACACCTTTTTCATTCGAAAATGTTTGGATGAAAAAAGGAAATATCACACGGAATGCTAGATTCTTATGATATTTCTTTGTTCAAAAAGAGAGTATTTTAAAAATGAGAAGTTGAATAATACATTATTTAAGGTGTGCACCTCAATAATGATTGTCCAAAAATCCAAGAAGTGCTAGACTTCAAGGATTTAGTTTCTCATGATTTGATTTAAGAAACTACTTTAGTAATTAAAAATAAATTTAAATAAATACTAGAAAAACTATTAGTTTTGAAAAAACGAGTTTGAAAAGAAAATATTTTAGTAATGAAAAATAAATTTAAGTAAAGACTAGAAAAAAATATTTTGAAAATGAGTTTGAAAATATTTTGAATACATACTATAATATTCTAAGTAGAAAAAATAATACTATAAATAAAAATCTGAAAAATATGTACAAAAATAAATTACAAAATAAAAAAAAGAAAGGTAAAAACAGAGGGGGTGCAACAATATGTAATGCGGGTGTGAATCCTAAAACGGGTGGGCCACAAAGCCCACTAACCCGCCCAGAAGCTTCACGTGTCTTCTTCCTCAATCAGCAAAACCCTAATCCTTTTTCCTTCACTTTGTTCAACCTCCACCGGCGCCGATGTCACCCTCTCATCTTCCTCCGTCTCAAACCCTTTTCGTTTAGCCTCTAATGATCCAACACATTCTCTAAACTTCCAAATCAAACTCAGAAACAAAAACATATCACAAATCTCTTCTCGCGCGGAGGATGACGAAGATGGAACTTCGTTGATGTTGTGAAGTTTTGGCGAAGGAGATGATGGACGCGACAATCTGAAAATGCATGTTGTTGGATGAACTTCAAAAATCTGAAGGTTTGTTGAAGAGCGGTGTTGGAAGTGTGTCCGTTGATCGGATGAAGGTGAGTTTACAGATCTGAGTTGCATGTGGAGACGGTGAAGGATCTGTCGAGCGATAACAGTTCGATTGGATGTTTTGCATGTAGATCATGTGAGGCTCGAAGGAGATTTGGAAAAGCGTTTTGGCTGTTCGATGCCATTGTTGATCCATGTTTGGTTCATGAGTTTGGTTGGAGGTTGAGGTTTATTCATGGTGAGTGATGAAAGTTGGTTCGAGATCTATGGATGTTTATGCTGGAAAACAATAATGAATCGTGGTTCGCATGTGGAAGAACACGACTGTTGATTCATGTGAGATTTTTGAATTGTTTGCAGGTGAGTTTGATGAAATCTGGGTAGATCTGGAGTTTTGGATCTGGGAAATATTGTTTGAAGATTTGAGTGTTTCATATGAAGGTTTGATGAGTTTTCTAGGAATTCTGGACAGGATGATGAACAAAACGATGAACAAAGATGATGAATCTGGGAAACTCTGGAAACGGATGATGAAAACATGAAGAATATTATGAAGGTTGATGAGTATGGGCGGGTTTCTGGAAAAACTATGAAGATTCATGGACAAAAACTGGAAATGATGGTGAACACGAAGAACGTGAAGAACTCGTATGAGTTTTCCGGCGGATATTCCGGTGTGGATTGATCTGTATTTGATTTTGCCGGCGAAGACGTTTTAGGGTTTGCATGTGAACTAGGGTTAGGTGGCGCCGTTTAGGGTTACGTGTCAGCTAGGTTTAGGGTTGGGGATTAGGGTTTGAGGTGGCGGCTGTAGAGCTAGGGACTCAGTGCTTGGGAAACGTGTCCCTTTAATGCAGGAGACACTAGGCTTTATAGCCTGTTGACAAGTGGCGAAATCATGACCTAATGGGCCTGCATGACAGAATAGTGGACCAGCAAAATATCCCATTGGAATCTGATTAATTTAAAGATGAATTAATAAAACAACTGACTTCATAAATGAATAAGACTTATAAAATACCAAGAGTTAAAAGATTAACACAAAATCTGACTATTATTAATTAACTAATAAAATCTATAAAAAAAACCTAATTAACTTAAATCTGAATAAATAAAGTAAAAAGGAGATAATTAATAATAATAATTTAATAAAATAAATAAAACAAAACTAAACTATAAATACTTTGATTAAAAAAAACAAACTAAAAAAAGTTAATATTAATCTAAAAGAAAAGATAATTATCTACTAATCTAATAAGTCTAATAACTGTATAAAAGAAGTCTATTTTTTAAAAATAAAAATCAAAGAAAAACTTAGTAAACTACTATTTTTTTTTAAAAAAAAAAATACTATTCTACCCTAATTGAAATAAATAATAGACCAAAGCAACTTAATTCTACCATAAAATCTAATAATAAAAATAGAATATCTATCTAGTAAATAAAAAAAGAACTATTCAAATAACTAAATCCACACCTAATTAAATTAAATAAATGATAAAATAAATATAAAAAAAAAAGAATAAAAGGGTAAAAATTGCAAGAAAAATAGGAAAATGAAAATGGAATCAAAATGACCAAAATGCCCCCCTCAGGCCACGTGCCACACTTTTATTGGACAAAATAGATAAATTTTGGAAAACGTCCAATTTCAGGTGGGCACGTGTCTAAACGGCACAAAACACTAAATGCGAAAATATTTACAAAAAGGGTAGGACAAATTTAGGGTATGACAATGTGCACCCTTTTTGGAAAAGTAAAACGCGTGTAAACAAACACAAAACGACTAGGTTTCATACCCAAGTCATGTTTTTCATCACTCATCTCACACGTTTTGCAAATAACCAAAATTCTGACATAATTCACACGAATTTAGATCCCTTTCACATGTACAAGCTGCTCAACACTTTTACTATAAATAGAAGAAGAATTTGCCTTCATTTCCAAGCTTTGATAGCCATAGAAACTTTGAAACCATTTGAACCCGATACCTCCAAAAACGAGAAATCCTTTTTTCTTGATTCAAGCTTGTTTTGCTTTATTTCTTCGCTCAAAATCACTAATCGGCACCTTCTGAAACTAACTGAGGCATTTTCGTGCTTTGAAGCTTCCTGAATCACACTATCTATTTCCACCATTGTTGACCTCTGAAGCTCTAACTGACAAGGTAGCTATGAGTAACATTTTTGAGCAAACAAGTTACGAGTCTCTTCGTCTTCGTTTTTGCCAAGAATCCTCATTTTACAACTTAGCGTAATATGCTACCCACTCGCATTCATCTTTACATCTAACTCTTACCCTCATCTACAATATCATCATTATCTACTCCTATTTCATCAAGGGGACCATCATAATGCTCAGGTTAAGACAAAGGGTGTTGAATATAAATATCAACACTTAGAGGTAATGTCTAAGCCGCCTTTGTCATCAACTAACATAATCATCCTAAATGTGGGGTCCCTATAATATATTGTCTTAAATTTCCTATAACTCAACTCCTTGAAGCAACTAACAACTCAAAATACCTCTACCAGTTAACCTCTACATTCAAATAATCAATTGATCATCCTTTGTACACACTAAGTTCCGCATCAATGAATTTAAAAGTGCGATGAATTTTGAGATGTAAATATTAATCCATTTTAACCTGCCCTCAACATAGAAACCATAAACATTAAACACCTAACAACAAAACCCCTTAAAAACTACAACAATTTACCTAACAACAATTCACCTTCAAACAAACTTTTGATTTCTTCTTCAAACAAGCTTTTGATTTCTCCTACTCTCCTCCTTTCGCAAATCCCCACTGAATCCTCCTTCATGAATCACTTTCACTATTTTTCCTAGGGTTCATATGCATTTTGTGTTATTTCTGAACAAAACCCTTTCAATTTCTTTTGTAATTATTCACCTCAGCGACACGTTTGTCACACCCTCATTTTCGCCTTTAGCCTTTATACCCTACATTCGCCATACCATACATCATTTTATTGCATATCGAGCATGTGGGTACGGATTGGGTCGATTTGTCATTTTCCATTTCAATGAGATAACTTGTCTACCTTGGACTACATGGAAGGAAAGGTTCATCATTTAAGGTTTGGTCTAAATTGGAAAGTCTATTCTTGTAGATTTCTTCAAAGATAAGTTACTTGACGAAATATTAGGATATTCAAGATATATTCCTAATGACCATGAAATGCAAGGCATAATTCAAGATTGTTTCATCCAATTTTGTTATAAATTCTTGATCAAGTGGAGTCCAAATTGGCAAAGCATGAGTCAAGATCACAAGTCCATAATTCAAGACTTCATCCATTTCAAGCTTAATGGTTTTAAGGAAATCTATCATGAATTCATGAATTAGAGGCAAGAATATTACAAAGAGAAATTTTATGACATTAGGATAATGTCATTTGTTGCAAGACTTCCAACTCTAAGTAGTGTTTAGAAATTAATTTATTTCTAATCTTCATTCAAGTCTCTAATCAAATTCATGTTATGGTAATGCCACACCAAGTCCACATTATGCTTACAAACATCCAAGAAACATGCAAGGATTAAATCAATATTGGAATGTTTTAAGACCAAGAATATGCATGTTTAATCATGGCAAAACAGTCCCATGCAAGAGGTGACAAATTTCTTCATGTCACAAGATCACATGTCACAAGACCAAGGGAATAACATGTGACAATGCATCTAAATATCAGATTTCAAAATGCTGTCAAGAGGTGGTAGCTTTGACCAAAGGGAGCTGTCCAAACACAAACCAACAAAATGGGTGCAAGGCACAAGGTGCTGCAGAAAAACAGCATAGGCAAAGTGCAACAGCAAAAATGCAGCATAGCTCTTGCATGGAAATGGAAAGAAAGAGATTGGCATGAGAAAAGGTGGTAAGAGACACCACTCCATGAAAAATCTGATATGTGGGGAGAAGTGAAAACCCTAGAGGAGCTGAGATAAGAGGAGGGGGCTGTAAACAAAAAGAGATCACTCTTCATTTATTCAAGATCCATTCTACACACATTTGCAAAACCAGAAAATAGAGAGAGCTAACAAAACCCTAAAAACCAGAAAAATAGGAAGTTTTGCAAACCAGAAAAAGAGAGTGATATAGAACCAAGAGGATCATTGAGAAACAAAACCTTCACAACATAGAGTGAAGAGGAGTGAAGTACTTTCAACTAAGACCAAGGAGGACTTGCAAGAAGGATAGAAAGCTCTTGGGTATCCATTTCCTCCAACCTTTCTCCCTTTATTTTTTGCTCTTACATTCATTTTGTTTACTCATTTATGTATTGTTGTATTGTATGTTTCATGTAAGGTTCCAAGGGGACCAAGAAACCATTCTCAAGAAACCACAAAAACGAAAGAAAAACATAGAAAAGGTAAGTGTTTTCACTCTGGTAGCCTGACACGGGCCGTGTCACACAACACGGCCACCCGTGTTGCACCTCTGTTTGAGGTTTCAGCATCCAAAAACCCCAGGCATCACAACACGGGCCGTGTCACACAACACGGCCACCCGTGTTGCACCTTTGTTTGCCCTAAAAATCATTTTTCACCCAGACTTTACAACACGGGCCGTGTCACACAACACGGCCACCTGTGTTGCACCTCTTTCATGCCCTAAAACTCACACTACAGGTACCCTATGACACGGGCCGTGTCACACAACACGGCCACCCGTGTTACACCACTGTTTTGCTACTTTTTTCGATATTTTACCTCCAAAAATTTTTTTCTCAAGGAGTTCGCACGGCGAACTCCTAATGGCACGTTTTTATTGCATGTCTCGATTTTTTTTTAGCCGACTAATCCGATATGTTGTATGATTTTAGTTTGAATGTTGCTATTGTCCTTGGTGACTTTTGATTCCAAAAACCATTTTCAAAAACAAACTCTCGATTTTATCGAGCCATTTTTAACCCTTGTAAGTCGGTCGCCTTGTGCGTCCGCCATCGACCTTGTTCGTATCACCTCAAATACTTTTACAAACAATAAACCTTGATCCAACGTCAAGTGGTTCTCTTTCTCATAAAAATCCAAAAACACAATAACATAAACGATTAGAATTATGCAGCACGGACTTTAAAGTGGTGGAAAAGGAATGAGAATGGAGTCCTCCAACACTCGTTCCGAATGTTTTGGATACAAGGCGCTCGACTTGGTTATTCGAAACATTCATTTCTATCCAAAGTCTTTTGTGTATAATCCTAATCAAGAACAATTTCTCTTAAGAAACTTAAAAATAACATCAACTCATCAAACCTATTTTCGCCTTAGGGCATCAATTCAAAAAACCCTTTTTCAAGGTATAAAATCAACCAACAAACAACTATTTCGTAAGCCTCCGAACTACGGAGCTCTGATTCTTCACTTCTTTTAAGTGAGGATACGTAGGCACAAGGACCACAATCCTTGGCGAGCATTAAAATAAATAAACCAACCCCTCTTTTCTCTAAACAAGCAAATTCTTAATAAAAACACCCATTCACGCGAAACAACCTAGAAGGTTCCCATCGAGTACGATGGATGCGAAGGGGTGCTAACACCTTCCCCTCGCATAACCGACTCCCGAACCCTAAGACTTGGTTGCGATGACCACGCTCTTTTCCCAAAGGTTTTATCGCTATTTCCCTTTCCCTCCGTGGGATAAATAAAATCTGGTGGCGACTCTGTGTCATTTTTCGCGTAGCGACAACGTTTACGTCATCTGTACCCTAATTTTGACTTTGACTAACAAATTAAATAGAAAAGACTAATATGACATTTTTTGAAGAATTAAATGATCAAATTGACCTCTTTAAATAGTAAGAGACCAAAATGGACCCAGAGATAAAATTAAAGTACCAAAAAAAAACATTTTACTATATATAATCAATTTTTGAAGTCCAAATTTACCGTTGATCTCTAATGAGACATTTTGGTCAATAAGATGATGAGGTTTTCAACTCGATCATTAATAATTCTAGAGAAAAGTTCATAGTGACCATCTTGAAGAGATAAAAGTTTATTTAATAGATAGGTTTGAAGCGCGCGGGTGTGTGTGTGTGTATATATATATATATATATATGTATATATATATATATATATATATATATATATATATATATATATATATATATATATATATATATATATATATATATATATATATATATATATATATATATATATATATATATACATATATATATATATATACATATATATATATATATATATATATATATATATATATATATATATATATATATATATATATATATATATATATATATATATATATATATATATATATATATATATATATATATATATATATATATATATATATATATATATATATATATATATATATATATATATATATATATATATATATAAAAGAGAATCCTCATCCACTAATTACAAGACTAATGGTTTCATATTGGTCCCATATTTGTACTTAATAATTTTATAATGGTCCTTAAATTAGGCACATTTAATTAATTGTGAGGATAAGTATTATGTTAGCCATGCAGCAAGGGAATTCTTATGTAGAAAGTGGATGTTGACAGAAATACTTTCTTATCAGGCTATTTTTTGCACGAGAGACAATCATAAATACATATATCATTGTGTAATAAAGTACTTTAGAAGAGAAAAATATAAATAATAATTATTCTTTAGGAACTAAAAAAGATTGCAGAGGCCTCTAACCAAACATCTAAAGAGAGCTATATTTGGAGATAAATATGTTATATGCCATCAACATGAACATCATAAATCAACTTCCACCGCCACATAAGTCCACAACACTGCTATATCTCATTATCAAGTTATTGAAAGCCCTTACACAACATAATACTAGTTATAATATCAAATTAGTATGAAACAATATGTTACAAAAAACAAATATTAATATCAAGAGTGGAATATGTAGTACTCAAAAAATAATCATACATCAACATTTTCATGTGATTCATAACCCAATATGATAAAAACATTACCCTACAAGTTCTCTTCTGTTGAATATACATATATATATATATATATATATATATATATATATATATATATATATATATATATATATATATATATATATATATATATATATATATATATATATATATATATATATATATATATATATATATATATATATATATATATATATATATGAAATCGTAAAAATTACTGTTGAGGCTTGTTTTACAATGTTGGAATGACCAATTTTTATAATCATTATCTTATATTACACATTCAAATGTAAATACATGGTATGGTGTAAAAACATCACTTAAGCACAGCAATATCATCTTCGTCCACATAAGAAATGTCATGGTAAATTATTTTCCGATAACAAGACATTTTTAAATATGTTTTAATAATTAAACATTTGTGTTAAGCATGAAGACTAATGATAGTAGATGTAGCTCTTGCTTAGCAAGTCAGCTTAATGCTCAATATGATTTATAGCCTAATTTATCAATAACTAATTTACTTTAATTGTTACAAATTGTTAGGAGTTAGTTATCGATGATAATCAACTATTGATGATATAAATATGGAGAACTTGATCATTGTAAAGTTAGATTTGTAATAATTCTTTCTTCATTATGTAATGTAAATTATTCTTCTTTTATCAATGGGGTTCTTACTTTACGGTGTTTTTACTTTAGTTTTCACATGATATCACCGACCTCTGCCTCCGTTGTCACCATTACCGCTGCATAATCACAAATCCACGGTTTTCTTTCTTTACTTCATTGATCGTTTCTTATTCTTTTTCTTTTTCTTCTTCCTTTTTTTCACTTCGGCAACTATCTTAGTTGAGAGCTCCTCAAACACCATTAATGGACATGTCCCAACATTTCAGCCAAATTCAAATTTCAACACTAACAAAGGTTATCAGAATAATACCATTAATCCATAGTTCATGCGTCCGAATGAGAATCCAACTATTGTGTTAGTGACTCCAATGTTGAATGTTTGAAACTATCATTCTTGGTCCAAATTCATGACAATGGCTTTATGCTCCATGAACAAACCACACTTCATCAATGTTGTCTTTCCAAGACCAGAAGATGAAAATAGTGACTTCATTACTTGGGATTGATGCAACACAATGATCATGTTATGGCTAAAAAATTCGGTGAATTTTGAAATATCTCAGAGCATCTTATGGATGGATATTTCTTTAAGCATAAGGAAATAATTAAAAGATCAATTTTATCATGGTGATGTATTCAAAATCTCAGATATTCAAAAAGACGTTTTTCTCCTAAAGTAAGGTGATTATTATATCTCTTCCTATTACACAAAGTTAAAGATGTTATGGAAAAATTTGGATAATTTTCGTCCCATTACTACATGTGATTGTGATATCTCTTACTTAGCAATTAATAAGATTCATAGTTACAAGGATTCTGATCAAGTTATCAGATTCTTGAAAGGTTTGAATGATCAATATTCAGCTGTCAGATGTTAAATCATGTTGATGGATCCTCTTCCCAACATTAACAAAGTTTATTCTTTTATTATTCAACAAGAAAGAAAAACATTACTCCCGTTGATGAATCTAAGATTCTTGCATTTCCTACTGGTCAATTCCAAGCCATATGTTATTCTTCTCGTGGCAAACATGGTAGAGGTGGTTGATCTTTCAATGGTCGAGGTAGAGGAAATCGAGTATGCACTCATTGAGGCATGACTAATCATACCAATGATACTTATTTTAAGAAAAATGGATATCAACCTCATTGGAAACAACAAGTGAAATTCTAGCACACAGATACCAGATGTTACGACAGATGTTAGGACAATGGGATCAAGACAACATACAACACCTATGCAGAAAAATAAAAACTTGAATGTAAACAATAACACAATCAATTGTTAATCCAGTTTAGTGCAACATCACCTACATTTGGGGGTATCCAAGCCAGAAAGAAAATCCACTATAATAGTATTAGTTCAAAGTCACAGCAAACACCTACAGGTTTACAAGTTTCTCACCTAATCAATACTCGTGCTAACTGCTACCTAGGAACTCCTAGATATGAGACCCCTCTCACTTCCCACCAGTCACACAATAGTGACAAAATTCAATAATAAGAAATGTTGGAAGTCGCACTTCCAAAGACACAAAAAATCCACTATTTTCTTAAAAGCTTAAGAATGATTACAACTAAAAAAAACAATCCAATTCAAGTACCTAAAGAGTACATGAATGATCGCAAATGCACAAATAAAAACAGTCCAACTCAAATTTCAAAATACATAGAGAGGATCACAAAGAACAAAAAAACAAACTTTCTAAACCCTAATACTTTTTCTTTCAATACACGACTTCTCTATCTTTATTAGGTTTAAAACTCCTCTTTAAATAGCCTTCAGATCAGCATGGGTTTAGGCTCTTCAATTAAATAAAACACATATCACAAAATAATATATAACTTCAAATCTTCTACAAGATCTTCTGCACATAAATAGGAACTGAATTGAAAGTTTCCTAAATAAGACTCCAAAATCCTTTTTATGAAAAACATGCAAATCTGTCAAGACAGAAATTTATAAACTATCCTTCCTTGATTTGAGACATTGTGTGAATTAAAATACAATCAAATATCATACTTTAAATACCAAATCATCTCATCCCTAATCTTTGGGTATAACATGTCCTGACACATGTCCCAACATCATGTTTAACATGTTGTCTGACTGACTTGTCAAGACATCTGTCTCAATACCTTGCTGTGAACTTATTTTAACAAAATTGTTGTCAAACTAAAAACCATAGAACTTACAACAAGTAATGATCAACAATGTCTCTCATGACGAGTCTCATGATGATGAAGTCCCTCATGACAATTCTGAAGAACAATTTCAACATCAAGACTCAAGTTCCATATGCTTTACTCTAGACTAACGCAAAGATTTGTTGGCTCTACTTCAAAAATCCTCAAACTCCAACAATCCTAGTTTAACCACCTCACCACTCATTCAAAGTCCAATATAGGTATCATATGTATTATTCCTATTAATGTACACCTGAATCCTTCATACTTGATACAGGTGTTACTGATCATGTATGCTTTTCTCGAAAAAAGTTATCTTGTTTAAAAAGAATCTCTCTAATAACAATCAAACTTCCTAATGGATCCATGGTCACCACTGATTATGCATAGACTATCTTCTTTGATAACACTTTCATTCTAACCAATGTCTTATACATGCCTCACTTTTCTTTCAATCTTATTTATATCCCTAAGGTAACTTATTGTTTAGAATGTCAACACATTTTTAACAATTATAATTGCCTAATATATAACTATTACTCAAAGAAGATGATTGGTGCATGTAATTTGAGGGGTGGACTGTACATTCTCAATCATCCTCGAGTTGCAATCTCAAACACATTCTCGTGCATTTCTAATTGATGTATCAAAAATTTACCTTGAAGCATACTACCTATGTCAATTTTTTTAATCACATTCATTATAATATTTTGCATTTAAGATTTGGCCACCCTTCTGTAATACCCTAATTTTTACCCCTAAGATCCCACATTTCATTGGCACGCCATTCCACAAACAAGGTCATATTTTTAGCTTTCGCACCCTTATGGGTTTCTTACTTTCTTTTTGTCTGTTTCTGTTTACTAACATCTAATCAAAATACCAAAAATATTTTTTTGTTTCTTCTTCTCTGTGTGTTTAGGGTTTTGCAGGGAGATTGATGGCAAAGACATTCATTCAAGTTTAAATCAGATGGACGTTTGACCTCATCTTGGTCAAACTATCAAGAGATTTCTTTAAGTGTAAATTGGTTGTGGCAGTGGGCTATTTTCTCAGGCAATGTGTTTGTTCAAGGTCAAGTTGTCCTGTATCACAATTCATCAAGCTTTCAAGCAGTGTTCTATGAGAAGTTTGGCCCAGTTTTAATCAAAGATTCAAAATTTTGTCTGTACAAGTAAGGTTTGATGGATGAAGTAAGGCCATGGCTTAGGGGATTGGATTCCAATTCATATGAGAAATTTCACAAGGCATTAGCATATCACTTGGGTAAATGTGCCTTAAATTTCCTCGAGAAAGCATCTTTCTCTGATAAAGACTTGGTGATCACTTTGTGCCGAACAGCATTGATAGAGTATGCAAAATCTTCATTTAAAGATCAATTGTTCAAGATCGCCCACCTTTTATTGGAGTAATTCGGAGTTTGTCACTTGGTAAAGAAAGTAAATTGAAGTTAAGTGTTAATTGGCTTTATCGGTCTATTGAAGTAAAACTCAGCAAAGCAGAGCCCTTGGAGGCTGCTCCCAACGAGGTTTTCTACTCCCTTCATAAGAGTGAGATTGATGCTGAATTGCTAATCCATCCCTGTAAAGTTGCATTCCTAAAGACGTCAAACTTCCAGCAGGGATTTCATCATTTGTGTGTAGGAGGGTTTATGACACATCGAATAAGTGTTTAAGATGGCTAGATGATCAAGAGTATCTTAATGAATGCCAAGTACATAAGTTAGTATATAAGACTTGTGTAGAAATGAATGCAACAATCCAGCCAGGTGGTCGGTCTCCTAAGCCAATGAGTAGCCCAACATCAGCATCCCAGGCGAAGTCAGTTTCAGATAGTGTGCAGAGTACCAGTCAAGATGAGATTGTTTTAGGGGTTGTTGGAGCGTGCTCTTTGGTTGATGCTCGGGTTTTGGAAAGCATGCTTAGTGGTATGAAAGGGGTGCGCCAGTTTCGGTTTGATCCTTTGTTGAGTGAACTTAATGTTGTTTTTGATCCTCAAATTCTCAATTCTAGATCAGTGGTTGATGGGATCCGTGTGATTAGTAATGGCAAATTTAAGTTGCATGTTAGAAGCCCTTATGCGAGAATGGCTTCTAAAGATGTCTCAGACAGTTCAACTATGTTCCGACTACTTATTTCCAGCTTGCTTCTTAGTATTCCTCTTTTCTTCATGGGGGTAATTTGTCCTCATATCCCATTCATATACTCCTTGTTACTTTGGAGATGCGGGCCTTTCCTCATGGATGATTGGTTGAAGTGGGCATTGTTGAGTGTCATCCAATTTGTGATTGAAAAACGCTTCTCAATCCCATTTCTCCAGATCTACACTCCGCGTTTTACATACAAGGAAAATTTTCCATCTCATGGGTTCCGCTTCGCTTTTGAATCCCTCCGGTTCATCTCAGCCGGGCGGCAAGGACAACATGAGTAAAGAAGAGCCTGTTGTTTCAAACACTGAAGAGGAAGTTATGGCTGGTGGTAAGCAAAAGAAGCGAAGTTTGTCAGAGAGTAGTGAGCAGCCTGCTCCTACTCGGAAAGTGCCGAAACGATCTGCAAGTGCAGCAAGTAAAAATTTGAAGGAGAAGTCTTTTTCCATATCTGATAAGTCTTGTCTTGTTGAAACAAAGAAGGATAAGGTTGCAGATGAAGAATTGCTAGTTGTCCGTATGATTGCTGGACAAGAGGATGGCCGCCCAAATAGAAGACTTACAGACTTTATCCTTCATGATGTAAGTGGTACAGCACAGGCACTTGAGATGCTTGAAATCAAGGACTTATACATCACTGGACTACCTTGTGACTTCAATCACAGCACATGTGGAGGGAAGAACGAGCTATGCTACGGCAAAGGACCCGGTTACCCCGATGAATTTGAAAGTACACGTATTATAGGGGAGAGACAGTTTAAAAGAGCAGTGGAGTTGTTTAACGGAGCATCCGAACAGATTAAAGGAAAGGTGGATTTTCGACATGTGTACTTAGATTTCCCCAAGCTCGAGGTAAATGTTTCTATCGCAGGAGCTTCTAAGATAGTAAAGACATGCCCTGCTGCAATGGGATTTGGATTTGCTGCTGGAACAACTGATGGACCTGGAGCATTTGGTTTTAAGCAAGGTGATGATCAGGGGAATCCTTTCTGGAAACTGGTCCGCAACGTACTGAAAACGCCAGACAAGGAACAAATAGACTGTCAGTATCCAAAGCCTATTTTGCTCGATACCGGTGAAATGAAGCTTCCATATGATTGGGCTCCTTCAATACTTCCACTCCAGATCCTTCGAATTGGACAGTTTGTTATTCTTAGTGTACCAGGAGAATTTACAACAATGGCTGGGAGACGGCTTCGTGATGCAGTGAAGACAGTGCTAAGTGGTGACAAAAGCTTTGGTAGCAACGTTCATGTTGTTATAGCAGGGTTGACCAATACTTATTCACAGTATGTGACCACATTCGAGGAGTACGAGGTGCAAAGATACGAGGGTGCTTCGACGCTTTTTGGTCCCCACACTTTGACTGCATACATTCAGGAGTTCAAGAAGTAGTTCAGAATTTTGAGAAAGTAATGAAGTTGCACAGGCGGCTCTCTCCTCACTTGCAGATATTATTCGTGCATGCCGAAAGCCGTTTGAGAGTTACATGGAACGAATGTTACCCCATGTGTTTTCTCGTTTAATTGACCCCAAAGAGCTTGTTAGGCAAGCATGCTCTACGACTTTGGAGGCTGTTGGTAAAACGTACAGTGTAGATTCTCTCTTGCCTGCATTGCTACGATCTCTTGATGAACAAAGGTCCCCCAACGCCGTTGGTTGATTACTGTGAGGAAAGGATTGACTCTGTTATGTTCTGAGTTTCATCACCATATACAACAAAAGCTTTAACTAGAATGGCAACTGAAGAGCATAATGTCGCAAGGCCTCAGTACAACTTTGACTTATTCACTGCTTTGTGGGAGGCATGTGGCTCATCCTCGAGCACTGGACGGGAAACCTTTCAATTGAAAGGAGGCAAAGGGATTGCTGCTATTAGTGGAACACAATCTGTCAAGCTTCTTGATGTCCCTGCAAACTCATTGATACAGGCAACTGAACGCCATCTGGCACGCTTTGTTGTAGGTGTGAGTGGTGAGCCACTCATTGATGCTGTATGGGAAGGCAGAATTATTCAGATTGGAATCTAGAGAGTACTGTTCTAAAGATGTTAGCAGATTTTGATATGACTGAATCAACTTCAATCACCTGGATCATATGAGCAAGGACTTGTGCTGCAGCAGTTGAGATGTTGCGGGGTCCTAGAAGTGGTTCGAATATCCCGGTCAGGCTTTCCCACTAGAATGTCTCACCAAAAGTTTGCGAAAAGATATGATTTTCTTCTCCTTGAAAATGATGCATCTCAGGATCCACTTAGTGTTTCTGTTGCTATTCTTCATCAGTTTAACATTTTCTGAGATGTATCAAGTTGGCTACACAAAGTTATTCTTCCGGACTGGGCATATTGGAGTGCTCGAAGATACTAGAAATCGTACCTTCCATGGCATTTTACGTGTGCAAAGTTGCTTCAGGGGTTATCAAGCTCGTTGTCTTCGCAAGGATCTTTGGAGAGGAATCACTACTCTTCAGTCATTTATTAGAGGAGAGAAAAGCAGAAGAGGGTTTGCAACCTCGCTTCGGAGACACAGAGCGACTGTTATTATACAGAAGCACGTGAAAACAAGATATGCAAGAAACAGAATGAAAATGACCATTGATGCTGCAGTTGTCATTCAGTCATTTATTCGGGTGACAGTGACAGTAGCATTGTCAGAGAGTTGGGCCCCGACTATATCCTGGTGATGGTGTGTATTCCGGTTCCACCTGCAAATTGTCCGAGAGATACTGTGTTGAGGTTGATCCGGAGGATTAATCCAAGCATATTCATACATGGTGTAGTGAATGGAACTTATAATGCACCATTTTTTCTGACTAGGTTCAGGGAAGCAATGTTTCATTTCTCATCATTGTTTGATATGCTTGAAGCTACTGTGCCGCGGGAAGATTCATATAGGTTGATGTTTGAGAAAGGGTTATTTGGAAGGGATGCAGTAAATGTGATAGCTTGTGTGGCGGCTGGAAGAGTTAAAGGCGGAGGTTGGATCCTAGATTCCATGCCAGATGTGTCAAAAAGAGACCCTGCTGCACAACTCTGTCATCAGGCTTCTTTTACTTCTCGGCTAAGATTTGAAACGCAAAACAAGAATCAGGCTGCTTCCAACTCAGAAAACACTGTCTTTGATGCTAAGAGATTAATTGGTAGAAAGTTTAGTGATCCTGTTGTTCAAAGCGACACGATGTTGTGTCCATTCAAAGTCATTGCTGGTGATAATGACAAACCGATGATTTACCTTAAGTATAAGGGTCAGGAGAAGCTCCTTTATGCCGAGGAAATCTCATCTATGATCCTCTCAAAGATGCGGGATATCGCAGAGGAGTATTTGAGTTCACCGGTTAAGAATGCAGTTATCACCGTGCCTGCTTATTTCAATGATTCTCAACGGAAAGCCACTGTGGATGTTGGTTCCATTGCTGGCCTTAATGTTTTGCGGATAATCAATGAACCTACTGCCGCAGCTATTGCATATGGTCTTCACAAGGGAAATGACTTTGATGGAGAACGAAATATTTTCGTTTTTGACCTTGGTAACAGGCAATATGAACATTTTAATAAGATAGGTAAAGTTGTTGATGAAGATCTCATTGAACAAGGTGCAAAGCGTCTTGTTCCAGTTGGACTAGGTGATGATGATCAATCCATTGAGGATGATTTTAATGCCTGGAAAGAAACTCTGTAGCCTGAGTTGGATCAGTTGCTTCGAGATGAGGATGATGTGAATACCGTGTCTACTCCCTATACAGCTGCTATTTCTGAATATCGAGTAGTGATTCATGACCCCACTGTCTCGCCATCTTATGAGAATCATTTCAATGTGGCAAACGGGGGTGCTGTATTTGATATTCATCATCCTTGCAGGGTGAATGTTGCTGTTCGAAGGGAGCTTCACAAACCTCAGTCTGACCGTTCTTGCATACATTTGGAGTTTGATTTATCAGGGACTGGCGTAACATATGAAACTGGAGACCACGTGGGTGTTTATGCTGAGAACTGTGATGAAACTGTTGAAGAAGCTGGGAAGTTGTTGGGTCAGAATTTAGATTTGCTTTTTTCTCTTCACACCGACAATGAAGATGGCACTTCCCTAGGTGGTTCTCTTCTACCTCCTTTCCCTGGTCCTTGCACTGTGCGCACTGCATTAGCATGTTATGCAGATCTCTTGAACCCCCCACGAAAGGCTGCTTTAGTTGCATTAGCTGCTCATGCTTCTGAGCCTAGTGAAGCAGAAAGATTGAAGTTTCTCTCATCTCCTCAGGGAAAGGATGAATACTCCAAATGGGTTGTTGGAAGCCAGAGAAGTCTCATTGAAGTGATGGCTGATTTTCCATCAGCAAAACCTCCCCTCGGTGTGTTTTTTGCTGCCATAGCCCCTCGTTTGCAGCCTCGTTATTATTCTATTTCATCCTCTCCTAGGCTTGCCCCACAAAGGGTACATGTAACTTGTGCTCTGGTAGAAGGTCCAACTCCGACTGGCAGAATTCACAAAGGAGTATGTTCAACCTGGATGAAGAATGCTATTCCGTTGGAGAAAAGTCGTGATTGTAGCTGGGCTCCCATATTTATCAGACCATCAAATTTCAAGCTACCAGCTGATCATTCAATTCCTATTATTATGATTGGACCTGGTACTGGTTTGGCACCTTTTAGGGGATTTTTACAGGAGAGACTTGCCCTTAAAGAGGATGGTGTTCAACTTGGTCCTGCATTACTCTTCTTTGGATGCAGGAACCGTCAAATGGATTTTATTTATGAGGATGAGCTAAATAATTTTGTGGAACAAGGTGCTCTGTCAAAGTTGATAGTTGCATTCTCTAGAGAGGGACCTGAAAAGGAGTATGTTCAGCACAAAATGATGGATAAAGCAGAATACTTGTGGAGTCTGATTTCTCAGGGTGGTTATCTTTATGTCTGTGGTGATGCCAAGGGCATGGCTAGAGATGTTCATCGAAGTCTTCATACCATTGTCCAGCAGCAGGAAAATGGCGACTCTTCAAAGGCGAAGAGGCTGCAGTTTCTTCTTCATTGCCTTTGGCAAAACGCAGTGTTCTTGGTGGACTTCTACCTGAATCTTTACTGTATGTACTGGAGCGTAGTGGTCCAGCGGCTTTTGCGGCAGCAATGGTTTCTGATTCTGACACACCAGAGATTATCTGGAACTTTTCAACTCAAGCAGAGCTCATTTTTGGACTTAAAAATTGAGTGTCATTTTCTGTCATCAATCGATTTACCAAATTTTAGAGCTACCCGTGCCGGCAGAGATTTCCAAAAAGAAATTAAAATAGGAGCAAGATTTTCTGAGGAGTGTTGTATGTATGAAGCAGAGCGAAAACGGCTCGAAATTGAGGTTAAGCTGAGAAAACAATTTGTCACTTATCCAAGCCATATTGCAAGCCATGTGAATATAATCTCAGCCATGTAGCTGACCCCACAAGCTATCCATGTCACTTAAATGAGCTACAAAGAGAAAAATTGCAAAACGACATGTCAAATACCAGCAAAAAATATCACGCACAACACACCTACTTCAAAACGGCAGAAAATTCTCACAAACTGCAAATCATTTTTCACTCATTCTCATCTATAAATAGAATTCATCCCTCACTCTATTCTTCAAGCTTTTCAAGCCAAAAAACCTCTGCTGATTTTCTTTCTCAATTCCTCACTACCAGAAAAACCTTCGTTCATTCTCTTCTCATACTTCATTCCACCAAATTAACTTCAAATCAACCTCAAACACAGATCAATTTCGAACCAGAATTCGTTCAGAAGAAGAAGAGAAGCAAGAAGAAGCTTGGATTGATTTCTTACCTGAGTTTGAAGGTAGATTGAGCTTCACCGTCATTTTCGATCCGTTACCTTTTGTTGTGATTCTTTGAATTGTTGGTACCATTGTGAAGAGCTCTTGATTTCGATTGCAACCGCGTATTTTTCGCGTCCCGCCGTTGTGATTTAAGCTAGCATCCATGGCCGTGAATGTTTTCGCGTGTGAGAGCTAGAAGAAGAAGATAACTCTGTTTCGTTTTCTCTTTCTGCTTTTCAATATTACTTTTCTTTTATTTGTTTATTTTTATTTTCTTTTTTCATTTCTTTCAGAACTTAACTATGTGGATTTTTCCACATTTTTCTTTTATTATTAAATTTGTATTTTAATTTCATTTTTTGAAAAAAGCTTTTAAAAAATTATTTAAAAATATTTTGATTAAGTGTTGATTGTTTTGGATCTTGATTTTGATAAGATTTCATCAATATCAATGGACTTTGGGTGTTGATTTTATCCACCAAGAGAGGTGATTGATATTGACGATAATTTAATTGATTCGAGATTCAAATTGTGATTTCATTTTCTTTCTTCTTCTTTTTATTTTTGATCGATGAAATCTATGGATCATAGATTGTTGATTATCAAGGTTGATTAATCTTCATTATTTCAAAACTATGGACGAATAATCATTGAGATAATTCTCCTTACTTTGGAATAGTGATAGATTACCTTTGATTATTTAATTAAAAATCTTGATTATGATGAGATCATTATCTCTTTTCTTTTTGTGTGGCATGTTTTAGGAGAGTGATTTACATATCACTTCTCTAACATGTATTAACACTAACATTTTATTGACCGGCCTCAGATAGTCGTGGTTTCTACATAAACCCGATTACGATTGCTTAACATAGCGCTAAATTGTCCCTTAATCGGAAAATGATCATTCGTGGCTCAAACTTACGTTTAAAAGTCCAAGTATGTTTAGTTGCTTGTCTTAACTCCAATACCTATGAAAATCATTGTTAGGAGGCTTTGATTCTATCAATCCTCTAATGAATTTTCATTAATCTTGGTTTAAGTGCAAGAATTAATCATCATTGATCATATGTTCTAACCACTAACCACTAATTCACTAACAATATCCTTGTTTAATTTTTGTTTATATTCTCTTCTTACTCTTTATTTTTTTTACTTTTATGCTTCCATTTTATCATTACATACCATATCTTTGTTTATGTTTATGTCATTTTTCTTTTGTCCACTTGGACCATATCTTGTTCAAAACATTAATAAAGGATAAAACATCTAAAAATTTGGTGCTATTAACTTTGTGGTTATACTCTTGGACCATTCTTAGACCTTGGACTTCATGGACATTTTGGACTTAGGATTAGGACTTTCTTCCCTATGCTTGGAGTATTTTGAATCTTAGCCTTTATTTGGCTCGATCCTTGGCTTATGCTTTAAATCGGATGGAAATCTTTTTGCTTGCTTTGGAGTGTGCTACAAGTCGGTTAGATCTTTCTTATCTCTAGCTCTTATTTTGATTTTTAGGATAGTCACTTCATCTCCTCCCCTTCTTAAATTTTCAAAACTTTCTCCCTTTTTCAAAACCTTCTTGGTTTCAAACTTCAAAACCGCTTTCGCAATAAAACCTTGACTTTCGTCAAGTGATTTTTAAACTTTGTTTCTTTCTTAATAAAAGTCAATCAATGTTAATCATGCTTTGACCAATTTCAAAAGACATAAAAAATACAAAAACTCATCAACTCTTTTTGTGCCTTTATGCACTTTTTCACTTTAAAACTTTTCATAAAGTTTAGACATGATTCATTTCTATAGTTGAGATGTAAATCTCCTATTCCCCATATTATTAAGACTTTGACATTTTCCACGTTGATGTTGAGTGATAGTCTTGTTGATAATCCAAGCAAATCCTCCATCTTTATGTGACGCAAATGTTGTCTTAATACTCGTGGGTGGATAGTCGCAGTTTTCTCCTTGAAATGACGACTTGTTTGAACATCTAAAATCAATCAAAACCAACAAAATTTTGTCATTTGTACCACGAACTACGGGGTTTTGATTCCATATTGCACTTTATGGGTACGTAGGCATGAGACGATAAGTCTCTCCAAACACAAAAAAAAATCTAAAAAATAATTCTCTTCTCATCTCCCCAATCTCTTTTCAAACAAACCACTTTCAAACCAAAAAGCGTAAATATTTCAAAGGGCTCCTATAGAGTACTATAGACGTTTTGGGTGCTAACACCTTCCCATTGCGTAACCAACCCCCTTACCCTGATCTCTGTCTCGTGTTCTTATTTTAGAACTCTTTGGTTTTGTTCGCTCTTTTTCCTTTCCTTTATTTGGATAAAATAAAAGTGCGGTGGCGACTCTTGTTTTCTTTGAGTTAAGTTAGTCAATAACTTACACTCACGATTTTTACCGCTACACCTTCTTATGACAAATTAATTGAAATAAAGAAAACATTTCCTTTTGTTAAAATTATGTAGTCATTAATACCTTGTGATGTTTTCTTCTTTGTCAAGCAAAAGATACTTTCACTCCTTAATAGCTCTCATAAATCTATTAACAATTTTGACTTGATTCATATGGATATTTGGGGCCCACTATCTATTCCTTCCATCAATGGCCATAGATATTTTCTTACAGTTGTAGATGAAAAAAGCAGATTTACATGGATTTTTCTATGAAGTGTAAATTGGAAACTTAACACCTTATTAAAGCTTTTGTCTCTATGGTTCACACCTAATTCAATACCAAAAGCAAGTGTCTAAGAATAGATAATGGTGGTGAGTTTATCCTTTAATACTTCTATAAGGAAACTAGTATTATGCATCAAACCTCATGTGTTGGGACGCCTCAACAAAATGGCATAGTTAAGAGAAAACACCAACACATACTTGGTGTTACTAGAGCTCTCTTATTTCGAGTTCAACTCCCTAACTTTTTTTGGTCATATAGTTTTTGTCATTCCATTGACATTATTAATATATTACCTACAACTTTCTTGCACAAGTTACCATTTCAAATCTTGCATCAGTGTTTACCTGATATTAACCTACTTAGAGTATTTGGATCTCTTTGTTTTGCTTCTAACCTACACACCAATAAAAAGAAATTGGAAAATTGGTGTTAAAGGTCACATTTATTTTATCTACTTTCTAAAGAAATATGTTTTTCAAGGGACGTTGTCTTCTTTGAATCCATTTTTCCTTACAAATTGCCTACTAATGCCTTAGCTCATAATCACTCAACGCATCATACCACCCACAACCAAACTGATTATTTTGATTTCCCTTACATTCATGAATATGAACCTCAACTTGCACCTGAAACATCTCATAGTGAACCTTCACTTCCACTTACACATGATATTCCTCTTATTGAACCATCACTTCCACATGTAGTCCATACTCCCAATACTCAACTTGAATTAAATCCTATCATTCTATCAAACCATCCACCTGTCAATCTCCTTTCACCAAATTATAATTTTCAACCTAGAATATTAATAAGAATCATTAAAACTCCTTCATTTTTACAACATTGTCATTGTAATTTGATTTAGAATATAGTTTAATCTACTTATTTGGTTAATGCGTCAACTTGTTCTCCAAGTATCCATTATCTTCTTTCATTTCTTACCATAATGTTCCTACTACTGATACCAAATATATTCTTAATTTGTTATCTATATATGAACCTCATTAATATGAAGATGCCATTTGTGATACAAATTGGAGTCATGCTATTAAATTTGAATTGATTGCACTGTAGAATATTAACACATGGAAACTAGTTACCTTACCAGATCATAAAACATATATTGGATGTAGATGGGTGTTTGAACTCAAAATACATGTTAATAGATTTTTGAGAGATATAAGACAAGGCTAGTTTCCAAGGGCTTCACTCAAATTGAAGGACTTGACTATCTAGAAACTTTCAGTCCAATTACCAAGATAACAACCATCAGGGTTTCCATGGCCATTGCAGCTACTAAAAAATGGCAATTGTTTTAACTTGATGTCAATACATCATTCCTACATGGGGACTTTAATGAAGAGGTCTATATGAAACCTCCTGATGGTCTTGAACTACTTGGTCCTAACTTAGTATGCAAACATCAAAGATCTCTTTATGGCTTGAAACAAGCAAGTGGGCGATGGAATACGAAGATCACAACAACTATGCTACATTCAGGATAAGTTCGGTTAAAATATGATTATTCATTATACACTAAGTCTAATGGTGACTTATTTATAGTTATCCTTGTGCATGTAGATGATTTTGTCTTAGGGGGAACTGATGCTGGTGAGATTACCAATATTGAGACCCTCTTAAATGAAAAATTTAGCATCAAGAATCTAGGAGTTCTCATATACTTTCTGGGATTTAAAGTGAGCAAATCCAATGAAGCCATCACACTATGTCAAAGAAAGTATACACTTGACCTCCTACAAGAAACTAGCTTAACTGGAGTGAAACCATGCAATACTCCAATGCAGTCTTACTCGTAGTTACACAAAGACTTTGGTAACCTATTATCTGATCCAACAACATATATAAGGTTAATTGGGAGACTTTTGTACTCGACACATTCCAGACAAGATATTTCTTATGTTGTAAGCAAACTTATCCAATCCTTGCATGGACCAACTAATGAACATAAGCTAGCAGGATTGCATGTTTTTAAATACCTCAAAGGTAGCCTTGCTAATGGTATGTTTTTTAGTGCATCATCAACATTAAAACATAAAGGATTTTATGATTTTATTTAGGGAGTATGCCCTAATACTAGAAGATCCACAACTGGTTTATGCTTCTTTCTGGGAACCTATTTAGCTAGTTGGAAAAGTAATAAGTAAATTGTTATTTCCAGATCGTCTTTATTGGATGAGTATAGAGCAATGGCTCAAGCAACATATGAGGGTCAATGGGTCATGTATTTGCCGCAAGATTTCCACATTAATCATCTTTCTCCTTTTGTGATTTACTGTGACAACGAGTCAGCTCTTCACGTAGCTGCAAATCCAGTGTTTCATGAGAGAACTAAACATAATGAAATAGATTTGAAGGAAGGAAAACACTGAGAAGTGGGTGTTGAATAAGGGTTTTCAAAAACAAATAAAGCAATAAAAATAACAGGTATTTTTATACTGGTTCGTTTGAACTCAAACTACTCCAGTCCACCCGACCAAGGTGATTTTGCCTCTTTCAAAAGAGGACTTAATCCAATAACCAAAAACTGATTACAATCTTTTCGCTAAGACAAACTTGTCTTAGTCTTCTCGAGAATACTGACCACAACTTGGTCTCTCAAGGATCTTTTACAAAGTAATAAAATAAAGTGTGCTTAAGTGCTTCTTAGAAAAGCTTTTTCACAACAGTGATTTAACACAAATGAAGATCAATGAAACTTTATATTTGCTAATATGAAGTTGACTTGGAAGTGATAGAAAAGTAGGATTTTCTCTTCAGCAAAGTGGTATGTTCATTGTAGAATAATGTTCTCTATCTTTGAATTGTTGTTGAAGACTTGTTTAAATACACCTATTTCTCAAATAGCGTGCATGTTCTCTATCTTCGCTCTTACGTGTTATCCGTGTTATCCAAATGTATCACTTTGTTACTAACATTTCAGAGCCTTACGTGTTTTGATTCTCAGAGCCTCTGCAGTTGCAGCGTTGAGTTTTGTACGCTCCGAGTTTTTTGAATCTTCGCTTTATACTCTACGCTCAGAGCCTTCTGTAGCTTCGCTTTTTTTTTTACCAAACACTCAGAGTCTTCTGCGTGTTGTAGCTTAACGTTCAGAGGAATATTCCGTTCAGAGGAATATTTATTATGTTATCTGAAACAAAAACACATGAACAAAATTAGAGTATATGTTTTCTCCATACAAAATTTTATTATTTTTATCATCAAAACATTGAGATATATTAAGAACCAATTTGTGTTCTAACAATCTCCCCCTTTTTGATGATGACAAAAACTATACAAAATTTTATTGAAAATTAAAATATATATCTCCCCCTGAGAATATGATTCTCCCCCTGAAATGAATACTGCTAAAAAATTTAAAACTTCCTTCAGCACTTGTATTCTTTCCAGAGTCAGAGCAAGCTTGTGGACTATCTCAGACCTTGTTCAGAGTTAATTCTATAAATATTGTCAGATGAGTAACTTTAACTCTGAAACACTGAATTCATGATTAGTTAGTATTTAACATGTGTAAGTTTCCATTCAGTATCTGTTTATGTGAACGATTCAAAATTTCTATTTTCTCCCCCTTTTTGTCATATCAAAAAGTGATTTTAAAAAATCATTTAAGACAAAAAAAAATTCAGAGCAAGAAAAATAGAAAAAAATATAAGATAGAATCAGATGTAAAAAATAGTCACTGATGCATTTAGAGACTCAGAAAATAAATAAAACAGGCAAATTCACAAATGAGCACAAACTAACAAACAATTAAGATAAACGAGAAGTTAAAAGCTTAAGAAACTCCGTCATCTCAAAAGTTGAAGCTTCTTGTTTGGCCATCCATGTCTTGATTTCAGTAGTGGATTCTTACTGTTTGACCATCCACTCCTAAATCTCTGCCGTAGTTTTCTCTTGCTTGATCATCCAAGATTTTATCTCGCTGTTAGTAGCCTCTTGTTGAGCAAATTTGTTTTGCACAACTTCATTTGCTTTCCTCGAATCTGTTGAATTCTGAACAACCAATGAAGAAGATGCATTCCGTAATTCCAGAGCAGAGGGCTTACTAGAGTCAGGAATCTCTTCATCAACATGAGCCTCTGAGGTACCTTCTTCATCATGAGGACCTTCACCAATCTGAAGTGCAGCAGATTTCTCAGATAAGGAACACACAACCTCTACAGGTGTGTTTTCCAAACAAAGAATAGGAGTTCTGCTGACACTGAGTTGAGCAAGTCTCATAGCTTCAGAAATTCTCTCTTGCGCATCTGCAGAGCAAGCATCCTGAAGATTCATAGTCATAGAAGTGAATCTCTTTCTGAAGGCAGTCCAGATCTCTTCAGAGTCACGAGGATTCGTGCTAGTGAGGCACTTCTCCCTTACAGCAGAGAACCACATATGCATCTCCGTTTCAAAACTAGATAACAGATTACCAACATCGGGTCTGGGTTTGGCCTTAAGGTAGGCCTCGAAGAAGGATGTTCTAAAGGAATCAAAGAGTGAAGGTTTAAAAGAGGATGAAGGTTTATTTGGAGAATGAGAGGGAATAGGAGTGGGAGAAGAAAACTCAAGAGGGTGGTTTGGGGAGTTATGTGGAGGGGATGTAGCGTCTGATTGGTCATAGGAGGAGTCAAACGTGATAATAGGTTCAGAAGAGAGAGGGGTTGAGATGTTGGTTCTTCTGTTACAGTTTCCAAAACAGGAGATAAAACAGCAGAGGGATTACCTGATTGCTTGGAACGCTTTGAGGACTTCTTGGAAGAGCCTTCTTCAGAAGCCTTCCTCTTAGAATGCTTAGAATTTTTCTATGAGGGATCTCCTTCAGAGACCTTTCTCTTCTTGCGTTTCTTCCTCATAATCAGCTCTGGAACAGGTTGAGAAGCACGTAGTAGCATATCAGCTGGCATAGGAGTGCCATCTGCCATACAGGAAGCAACATAAGCAAGGAGAGCTTCCTTTGGCTCCCCTGCAGTGAAGAGTGGAAAATCTTCCACTGGTACCCTCCTTTTGCACACAACATCAGAATCAATCTGAACTGGATCAGATTGAAGTTTTTCTACCAACTTCATTCTCTGAAGACTCTTGCCATCCAGAGGATTCCCAAGAATAGGAACTAATTCATCTGTCTGACCAGCATATTTCAGATAAGATACCAAACCATTTTCAGTGAGGATATTAGAAATTAACCTTCCCATGGGAATCCAATCTCTGATTTTTTGATGTTTGGTGCGAATGATTTCTCTGGACATCTTGACATGACTCCAAAGATGAACAAACAACAGGTGTGGAAGATCCACCTTGATATTATTCCCTAGACAATACAAAATATATAGTTGATCTGTATTAATGTAATCTGGAGAATTTGAAGCCTTGCGATGATGGATACACCCAAAAATATCTTGGCCCAAATCTTGTAATGGGTCTTCAGATCCTTTATTTTATTGGATGGAAGCCCAGAATTAAACACCTCGTTGTACACTTCATTCATATTCACGCGTCCCACTGAGGTATTCACAATACCCTCTTCTTCATAGCCAATAAGTTGGCGAATCATTTCCTCAGTGATGACGATAGTTTTACCCAAAATGGATGAAGAAATAAATTTAGGGTAAACTTGGGCATGAATCCAGAATTCCTTTACCAGTTGGGGAAAAACTGGACTAAACAACCGATCAAAGTATTTTACCCATCCTTGAAAGTTAACCGTTGAACGAAGATCAAACCCATTTTTCGCCATACAGTCAAAATCAACCATAAACTCACAGAGTACCTCTAGTTTGTTCACTGGTGTGAGAAGTGTGCGTTCTGGTTCTTTGTACGCTTCATTACCCATTTGCGATGAAGACGACCCAACCATTGTAGAAACCAAGTGTTGATATGATGAAGATGAGGTAGCCATTGAAGAAGAACTTTTGAGATGACTGGAGATTCTTTTAAATTTTGATTTGAAAAGAAAGCAATGAACAAGAGCAAAATGCATAAGGTGTGTGAGATAATGAAAGTGTGAAATGTGTTACGGCGTGGAATATGTGTTAGGGCACAAAGGGAAACATAAATAAAATCAAAAAAGGAATAATGATTTAACACATTAAATGTGATTTGTCAAAGTGGGGGAAAAAGAGAATTTCAATGATTCAAACAGTACCTGAAACGGCGCCTCAACTTTGTGTACACTCAATCGTTTTCAAAAATCAGATTAGAAGTGACACGTGTTTGATGTGGTGTGCCTCTGAAGCTCTTTTAGGAAATGAATCGTTAACTAACACTCAGATCCTCTGAAGCTTGTTAACTCAGATTTTCACAAAAATAAAGTAACTTAAAAAATTTCAGATGCAATACTTCAGAGTATATACTTTAAACACTTTTCATCTGAATAAATTTAATTCTGAATAAAGATTTTATTCTGGACAAAAGTCCATACTAATATTTTTCAGAATAAATTTAAATTTATATTCAGAGAGGGGTTTTGTAAAAATACCAGGCCATTGATGGTCTATATCAACAAAATTTAAACTTAATATCCCTTTCTGAATATAGTCTCTGATGAAATGGTGTTTAATCTCTATATGTTTTGCCTTTGAATGTAAAATTGGATTTTTAGAAAGAAAAATTGTAGAAGTATTGTCACAGAAGATAGAAATATTACTCTCATGTATTTGGTAGTCCTCTAGCTGACTCTTCATCCAGAGCATCTAGGTACTGCAACCAGCAGCAGCAATATATTCTGCCTCTGTAGTTGAGAGCGCTATAGTGAGTTGCTTTTTGCTGTACCACGATATCAGTTGCCTCCCAGAAACTGACAGCTTCCAGAGGTGCTTTTGCGTTCAACTCTATCTCCAGCAAAATCAGCGTCATAGAAGCCTACTAATTTATATTCATCAGATCTTCTGTAACACAGACCCACGTTAGTTGTACCTTTCAGATACCTCAGAATTCTCTTAACAGCAGTTAAGTGAGATTCTCTAGGATCTGATTGGAACCTAGCACATAAACATACACTGAAGAGAATGTCAGGCCTAAAGGTAGTCAAATACAGAAGAGAGCCAATCATACCTCTATACAGCTTCTGATCTACCTTTTTACTTACCTCTTCTTTTCCCAGAGTGCAAGTTGGATGCATGGAAGTCTTAGCTGGCTTACTCTCTGTCAGATTAAACTTCTTCAGAAGCTCCTTCACATACTTCGTCTGATGTATGTAGGTGCCTTCTGGAGTCTGATTAACTTGAATGCCCAGAAAGAATCTTAGCTCTCCCATCATGCTCATTTCAAACTCTGCCTGCATAGACTTAGCAAACTCCTTTCCAAGTGAAATATTTGTGGTTCCAAAAATAATATCATCAACATAAATCTGACAGATTAAGATGTCTTTCTTAATTGATTTATGAAAAAGAGTGGTATCAACCTTTCCTCTGATAAAATTATTTTCCAGAAGAAAATTACTCAGTCTTTCATACCAAGCTCTAGGAGCTTGTTTTAGGCCATAGAGTGATTTCTTTAATTTAAAAATGTGCTCTGGAAATCTTTCATTTTCAAATCCAGGAGGTTGATGAACATATACTTCTTCTTCTTCTATTAAACCATTTAAGAAAGCACTTTTAACATCCATCTGATACAGAGTGATGTTATTCTGTGCAGCAAAAAAAATTAGCAAGCGTATTGATTCTAACCTTGCCACAGGAGCATATGTCTCTGTGTAGTCAATAATTTCTTGCTGATTGTAGCCTTGAGCAACAAGTCTAGCTTTATTTCTGATGACTTCTCCTTGCTCATTTAACTTAATTCTGTAGATCCATTATGTTCCAATAATGTTGAATCCTTTTGGTGTTGGAACCAGATTCCAGACATTATTTCTTGTGAATTGATTCAGCTCCTCTTGCATAGCAAGTATCCAATCGTTGTCTTGCAGAGCTTCATCCACAGAGGTAGGTTCAATAATTGACACCAAACTAAACAATGGTGTCTCATAGGATTTGAGGAAGGACCTTGTTCTTATGGGATCATCCTTCTTTCCAATAATCATCTCCTCTGGATAAGAAGATTTGATTCTAGAGGATCCTTTCAGAGTTGGTTCTTCAGAAAATGTTAAGTTGTCCAGATGAGCAGCTAATGGAGTGGCATCTAGTGTTGCTTCTAGTTCTTTAGCTGGAACTTTGTTTGCCTCTGATTCTTCAGAGTCTGTGAGAAGAACTTCTCGATCTGCAGAAATTCCAGACTGCTTTGGCTTTTGATTACCAAGCTTATCATCAAATCTGACATGAATTGATTCTTCCACAATCTGTGTTTTAGTATTGTATATTATGTAGTCTTTTGAGCGTTCAGAATATCCAAGCATAAAACACTTATGTGCTTTAGAGTCAAATTTGTTCAGATTATCTTTAGTGTTCAGAATAAAACAAATACATCCAAAAGGATGGAAATATGAAATGTTGGGCTTTCTATTCCTCCACAATTCATAAGGAGTCTTCCCTAGAAGAGGTCTTACAGAGACTCTGTTATGAATATAGCATGTTGTATTTATTGCTTCTGCCCAAAAATGTTTAGCCATATTTGTCTCATTGATCATGGTTCTTGCCATTTCTTGCAATTTTCTATTCTTTCGTTCTACAACTCCATTCTGTTGAGGAGTTCTAGGACAAGAGAAATCATGTGCAATGCCATTTTCTTTAAAATATTTTTCAAAAGATTTATTTTCAAATTCACCACCATGATCACTTCTGACTTTGACAATATTAAATTTCTTTTCATTTTGGACTTGATTGCAGAAATAAAAAAATACAGAGTGAGACTCATCCTTGTGCTTTAGGAATTTTACCCATGTCTATATGTTATAGTCAATAACGATGACAAGCCTATACTTCTTGCCTCTGATGGATGCAGTTTTCACTGGTCCAAATAGATCAATGTGCAGAAGCTCTAATGGTCTAGAAGTAGAAACAACATTCTTTGGTTTGAAAGTGGATTTTGAAAATTTTCCTTTCTGACATGCTTCACAAAGAGCATCTGAGTTGAACTTCGACTTAGGAAGTCCTCTGACTTGATTGAGCTTGTTAATCTGAGATATACGTCTCATGCTAACATGTCCCAGTCTTCTATGGCAGACCCATTGCTCATCATTAACAGACATAAGACATTTAACATTTTGACTTTTCAGTTCTGAAAGTTTTATTTTATAAATGTTGTTCTTTCTTTTACCATTAAAGAGGATTGATCCATCTTTCTGACTAACAGCTTTGTAACATTTTTTATTAAAGATAATATCATAACCATTTCCGCTTAATTGACTTATGGACGACAAGTTATGAGTTAATCTTTCTACAAGCAGAACATTTGAGATAGAAGGGAGGTTACCATTACCAACTGTTCCAGAGCCAATGATCTTGCCCTTTTGGTTTCCTCCAAACTTCACGTCTCCACCAGATCTAAGTTCCAGACTTTGGAACATAGACCTTCTTCCCGTCATGTGTCGTGAGCATCCAGAGTCCAGGTACCAGGACTGGTGTCTCAACCTTGCTGCTAAGGACATCTGCAACATAAATTATTTTATCCTTAGGTACCCATATCTTTTTGGGTCCTCTAGAGTTAGTTGTTCTGAAGTTCTGCCTGAACTTCTGTCCATTAATAGCAGTTGTGTTCTAACGCAGCTTAGGTTTATTAAATATTGTTGTGTTCTGTTCTGAACGTGTGTACTTTATGTCATGTGAATGACCAAATTTAAAATGAGAATACAGAGGAGTGTAATTGATAATTAACTCATCAACAGGTTTTGGATTTGATTCCTTCCCAGAAGATGATTCATATCCAATCCCTTTTCTGTTGTTCCTGCTCACACCATAGATCATAGAAGTCATTTTGCTTATGTCTATGCTTCTGGACAGGAACCTTTGAAAACTATGGCCATACTCTTCTAAAATATTTTTAGAGCTAGACGTAGTATCTGTTTTAGATTTTTGTTGAGCTTTTTCCAATTTAATTTAATTTGAAAATTATTTTCTTTCAGCTCAACAATTTCTGATTTTAGTTGACCAGTCTCAAATGCAAGACTGCTTTGTAGCTTCTTGTATTTGAGTCTGATCTTACTATAGTTTTCACATATTTCAGATAAACTTTCAATTAACTCAGCTATGGTGAGATCAGCAAATACCTCTTCTGAATCTGATTCTGATCCAGATTCAGATGATTCTTCATACTCCTCTATGTCAGCCATTAGTGCAACGTTTGCACATTCGTCTTCAGACTCTGGCGAGGCTTCAGAAGAATCTGAGTCATCCCAAGTAGCCATCAGGACTTTCTTTTTCTTCTCAAACTTCTTCTTGGGTTTATCCTTTTGAAGTTTGGGACAATCATTCTTGTAGTGTCCTGGATCTTTGCATTCATAGCACACTACTTCCTTTTTGCTAGATCTTCTGTGACCAGAGGATTCTCCACGGTGTTTTGGTCTTTTAAATTTTCTGAACTTCTTTTGCTTGTGCTTCCAGAGTTGATTTATTCTTCTGGATAGTAAAGATAGTTCGTCTTCATCTGATGAAGAATCTTCAGAGCTTTCTTCTAGTACCTGAAAAGCTTTAGTTTCAGATTTTTTGTTAGATTTTAAAGCTATGGACTTACCTTTCTTCTGAGACTCATCTTCTTCAAGCTCTATCTCGTGGCTTCTTAAAGAACTGATGAGTTCCTCCAGAGTGATTTTGTTCAGATCTTTTGAGAGCTTTAACATTGTGACCATAGGTCTCCACCTCTTTGGTAAACTTCTGACTATCTTCTTTACATGATCAGAAGTGGAATAGCCTTTGTCAAGAACCTTCAATTCAGCAGTCAGAATCTAGAATCTAGAAAATATGGTTTCCACAGACTCATCTTCCTCCATCTTGAAGGCTTCATACTTTTGAATCAGCGCTAGAGCCTTCGTTTCTTTCACCTGCGTGTTTCCCTCATGCGTCATCTTCAAGGATTCAAATATGTCATGCGTTGTATCTCTATTGGTGATTTTCTCATATTCAGTATGAGATATAACGTTCAACAGTATTGTCCTTGCCTTGTGGTGATTCTTGAAGTCTTTCTTTTATTGATCAGTCATTGATTTTCTATCAATCTTTTTACCTTCACCATTAGTGGGGTGAGTGTATCCATCAATGACTATATCCCAGAGATCAGCATCATAGCCAAGAAAGAAGCTTTTGATTCTGTCCTTCCAGTAATCAAATTTTTCTCCATCAAACATAGGAGGCTTTGTGCTGATTCTGTCTTTCTCTTCATATTTATTGTTCAACCCAACGTTAGCGTTGTTTGAAGATTCAGCCATAGTAAATCAAAGAGTTTTCCAACCGGATCTTTTCTCTATCACTGCTAAGTGATAGCACTCAGAACCGTGCTCTGATGCCAACTGAAGGAAGGAAAACACTGAGAAGGGGGGTTGAATAAGGGTTTTCAAAAACAAATAAGGCAATAAAAATAACAGGTATTTTTATACTGGTTTGTTTGAACTCAAACACTCCAGTCCACCTGGCCAAGGTGATTTCACCTCTTTCAAAAGAGGACTTAATCTAATAATCAAAAACTGATTACAATCTTTTCACTAAGACAAACTTGTCTTAGTCTTCTAGAGAATACTGACCACAACTTGGTCTCTCAAGGATCTTTTACAAAGTAATACAATAAAGTGTGTTTAAGTGCTTCTTAGGAAAGCTTTTTCACAACAGTGATTTAACACAAATGAAGATCAATGAAACTTTCTATTTGCTAATATGAAGTTGACTTGGAAGATATAGCAAAGTAGGATTTTCTCTTCAGCAAAGTGGTATGTTCGTTGTAGAATAATGTTCTCTATCTTTAAATTGCTGTTGAAGACTTGTTTAAATACACCCATTTCTCAAATAGCGTGCAAATGCTTTTTTGTCTTCTTTGACTATTTCTTTCTAGGAGAGGAATGTTCAGAGATAACCTTTTTGTTCTGAAAACCTATCCCATACACAAAAGAGGAATAATGTCGTTGGATGTAGACAATGAATTTGGAAACGAATCATTCTTGATTAGCATCTTTTTACATGAACGAATATGGAAATATTTCCTGCATCAGATCCTCTGATGATGTTCCATTTTCTTCTTATTAGAGTAACTCTCTTCCAAAGTTCTGCAGCTTAGTGCTTGCGTGATTGTTTTAACAAACTGTTCATCCAGATGAGCGCTTTAGATCAGAGCAGATCTTCGCTCTTACGTGTTATCCGTGTTATCCAAATGTATCACTTTGTTACTAATGTTTCAGAGCTTTACGTGTTTTGATTCTCAGAGCCTCTGCAGTTGCAACGTTGAGTTTAGTACGCTCAGAGTTTTCTGAATCTTCGCTTTATACTCTACGCTCAGAGCCTTCTGTAGCTTTGCTTTTTTTTACCAAACGCTCAGAGTCTTCTGCGTGTTGTAGCTTAACGTTCAGAGGAATATTTCGTTCAGAGAAATATTTATTATGTTATCTGAAACAAAAACACTTGAACAAAATTAGAGTATATATTTTCTCCATACAAAATTTCATTATTGTGATCATCAAAACATTGAGATATATTAAAAACAAATCTGTGTTCTAACAAGATTGTCATGTGGTGAGAGATAAGGTTTAAGGTAGAGTTCTTCACTTGCTTCCTATTGCATCAAATGATCAAGTGATTGATATCATGACTAAGTATCTACATGTAAGGCTATTCAACAATTGTAAGAAAAATCTAAGAATGATGAACATATTCTCTAGCTTGAGGGGGATGTTAAGCCTGAAGAATGAAGGTAGGAGGTGTAGTTGCTTGCTCAACAAGTTAGCTTAATGCTCAATATGATCTATATTATAGCTTATCAATAACTAACTTACATTGGTTGTTACAAGTTGTTAGGAGTTAGTTAGTGATGATAACCAACTATAGATGATATAAATATGGAGATATTGATCTTTGTAAAGTTAGATTTGTTGTAATTCATCCTTCATTATTCAATGCAATTTATTCTTCTTTTAACAATGGTGTTATTAATTTAGTTTCACAATTTTTGAGCCCCATAATAACCTTCATGTGAATTTTGGGATATTTAATTTATGAATCAAAAAGGAAGAATACAGCTTTGGCAAGATAAAAATAAGCATACCCAAAAGAGAGGGATACTAGAAAGGAAGATGTAAATATTTACTCCTGCACTCTAGATATCAATTTAGGATCATAATTTCTTTTTAATACTTTAAGGGCCATGTGGGTTTTCAAATTTCTCATTAGATATTTCATCTACAGATAATGACAAACTTTAGCTAATTACCCGAGGATCTAATGGCTGGAATATGAATCAAACTTCAAGCAATAATATCAACAACAAGAATCATAAGTGATATTTTTAACTTATTATGTATAATATAAATCTTCAAAAAATTTCACAAAGTTGGAATAATGTGCTAAAAAAATTAATAATAATTAAGGAATGTGAATGCATACCCCATCGTCAAGCATATGACTAGTCTAAAACAATAGGTTAAAGATGAATGGTACAAGTTAGATTATTGAAAAAAAATCTTAAGAAAATACTTAAAACATATATTACTATAATAAAATCAATTTTCACTAGATATTAATGGATTGTTTACTACCCTAAATTTATCCTACTGATCGCGATTTCCTGAGTCTAACGGAACTAATTGCAAATGCACAGACTATCGCGTAATAGTAAAAATATCGATCTCATTGTTACTCGTAATCAACCTAATGTTATCGGGTGTTACTATATTTAGCTAAGGCGGAAAATGTTTTTAGGAAGTAAATGCAAAAGTAAAGGCTAGTAAAGGAAAATTATAAGTTTTTAAAACAAATATTAATGAAAGATATCAGTATGTAATGCTTCTAGTTTTCGGGGATTTGACAGGTCACCGGTGCTTTTCAGTTTTTGCAAATGGTTTTCAAGAGAAAATATTCATTTAAAGACCTTCGTCTCACGATGGTTGTTGACTCGGGTCATAATTCTAAGGCAGAATGTACACTCTCGCAGTCCCATTCGGGGTTAAAATCACTTTTTGAAAACAAGTAGATTCTGATTTCTTTTAAAGCGCTTTCGCTGTGTTTAAAATAAATGCCTAGTTTTTACTATCCGGTCTGTCGCTACTCGAAAAATGCATCGCGCAACGACGGGGAGGCGAAAAAGAAAGGACAGAAGAGTCGCCACCGAACTTTATTTATCCCATGAGGGGAAAGGAAAATATCGAGAAAACCTTAAGAAAGAAATGGATAAGATGGTTTCGCAACCAAGAACGGGTTCGGAAGCCGGTTATGCGAAGGGAAGGTATTAGCACCCCTCGCATCCATCGTACTCGATGGGAACCTTTTGTTTGTCGATGTGTTGAATTTATCTGCTTAAATATATGCTATAAGAGGTGTTCCACGGGGTAAAAGAAGGGTTAGAAACAAGAAAGTTAGGAGGAAAGAGAGAACGGGGAAGAAAAGAGAAAGAACAGACTCGATAGGACTTCGCAGTCCTAGGCCTACGTATTCTCAATAAGTATGAGAAAGTCAGAGTCGACGTAGTTCGGAGAACTACAGATATGGAGGGGGAATGTGCTCGCCAAGGATTGCGGCCCTTGTGCCTACGTATCCTCATCTGGTATGAGAAATCAGAGCAGCCGTAGTTCGGCCTACGGTGTGTTGATGTTTTTTATGAATGATGCTATCGTGCGCATTCTAGCAGTTAGGTGTTTTGCTGCTCGCTCGTTTGGAGACTTAGGCATTACCTGTTTGCGGTAGAACGGACGTAACATATCCTTTTGAAAGATTGACTAGTTTTCGCCACGCGGGGCTAGAAGTCACATTTGATTGATTGGATCGCTTTTTAGGGGGCGAGACAGGTCCTCGGATAGTAACCCCTACGGGTAGTACCCAATTCGTTATCTCAAAGTTTTTGTTATAAAAGGGTGTGGCGAACGAGGCGTCTTCGTATCGAAAGACGAGCGTCGAAACCACCCTCACTACAGTGGGCATCCCTACGCTCGGAGAAGAAGAGGTCTACACCCAATCCTCTCTCTTTAATTCAATGCAAAGAGAACTTCGTTCTCTTATTAAAGATGTTTTTTGGTTTTGAATGGTAAGTGCCTTGCGACAGAGAACCCTACGGTAAACGTCAACACTCGGGATAGGAGAAGGCCTACGCCTAACCACTCCACGACCATTCAAGTTTTGTTATGAAAAGAAGTTTGAAAGTGCACTCGGTACGAGACCGAGGTTTTTAGGTGACAAGGGTTGCGGAATAAAGTTAAAGAGGGAGAGGTGGTGGATGGAGGCGTGTCTTCGTATTGAAAGACGAATATCAAGACCACCCTCACTACAGTGGGCATCCCATCACTCGGAGAAAAAGAGGTCTACACCCAATCTTCTCTCTTTAATTCGATACAAAGAGAAATTAATTTATTATTGAAAGTATACTCAGTACGAGACCGAGGTTTTATGAGGAAATGTTGGAAGCGTCTTTGTATTGAAAGACGAGTGTCGAGACCACCCTCACTACAGTGGGCATCCCTACGCTCGAAGAAGAAGAGGTCTACACCCAATCCTCTCTTTTTTAATTCAATACAAGGAATTTATTTTAAGGAGATGAGATTTGAAAATGGATGGGAAGCGTCTTTGTATTGAAAGACGAGTGTCGAAACCACCCTCACTACAGTGGGCATCCCAACACTCGAAGAAGAAGGGGTCTACACCCAATCCTCTATTTTTAATGCAATACAAAGAAAATATGACTTGAAAATATTTTCGAAGTTACACTCGGTACGAGACCGAGGTTTTAGGAGGATAAGCGTTGAAAGCGAAATGGTCTCAGATCCAACGTTATTTATCGACAGTTTGACTTAATAACGATTTACGGAGGTCTCGTCATCGACCCAAAAAGGCAAAAATGCCCAATAACAAAAGAGAAATAAGATCTATCTAAAATATGAAGTAAACTTCTAAATAAAATGTATATATAAAAACTCTAAAATATATAATACACAATATACATTTTAAATATAAAGTAAATAATATATATACAAAATAAAATTTTAAAAAAAACAATATATAACAATAATTACATAATATAAAAAACTTAAGAAGTAAAATAAATAAGTAAATAAACAAGTGGATATGCTCAGCACCCAAAGCCACGTTTAAAACAAAACAAAGAAAACATCAAGTCCAAGCCAACAAGTTTGGATCCGTGAAAACGCAGAAGAAAAGGGCGGTGAGTAAACCTACCTCTCTCGTTTCCGTCGTGATGGTTTCATCAGCTTGAATCATATATGTTTCAACCCACGCCTTGTCTCTCGCTCTAACCATGATTCCTCCCTCAATGTTTGCTCTATTTCGTTTCCGAGTTCGTTTTTGTTCCCAATTTTACTCAGACTCAACTCCTTCTTCTTGATTTCTTCTGAGTTGTTGTTTAAACGGAGTTTGGATGGTTTTTTTTTAATAAGGTTGAAAGGAGAAGATTTGGAATGGTGTGTCTGGATTTGAGTGGAAAAGGGATTCGTAAACAGAGACTGGGTTTAATTGTTGACTTTGAAAGAGGGTTTGGAATTGATGTGGGGTTCGGTTGAAGTTGTGGAGGCTTGAAGCTGTTTTTTTTTACGGTTTGTGAAGGTTTTTAGGTTGGAGTGAAGTTTGTTGTTAAGTTTGAAGAACCAACAGTGGCGATTAATGGAAGTAGGTGCTGAACAGTGATGCAAAAATCGCCCACTATATGTTCGATGAAAGTTCTATTATGGCTTTGAGGGTTTAATGGAGATTTCTGGGTGATTTATTTAGCTGAGGTGTTAAGAGGATGATGATGATGTCGGTAAGGATTTTGAAGAGGGTGGAAATGGCTTCGCCGGTGAGCTTCCGTTTGTGTCTGATGATGATGGAAGGAAGGTGAGGTGAGTGGATTTGCAGAGTGGGTTCGAAGGTGATTCGAAGAAAAACGGTGGAGGAAGTTTCTGGGCAGAGTGTTTGAAGGTTTGAAATTGATAGTCTGGGATTGTGGTTTTTGTGTTGATTTTCAGAACTTGGTAATTGGGTTTTTTGTGTTTTGAGTTTTTGAGAGTTAGAGATGGAGAGATTCAACAGTTGATGGTTTTGTTCTGGGCTTTGTGTTATTGGTTGAATCGTTGTGGGGAAAAAATTGGTAGCAGGTTTTGATCCAGAGGAGGAATGGAAGTGTGGTTCTTCATGTTTTTTTTTTACCAATGAAGATTAAGTTCTGTTATATTGCTGGTTGGTTTGGTTTTCACTACAGGTTGCAGGTTTGTACAACCTAGTGTAGCAGGGGGCAGGCTGTATTGTCGCAGAGTTGTCTGGTGTGGGAGGAGTTAAAGCAGGGATAGCAGAATGGTTGGTCTGGTGTGAGTTTGTAGCAGGGTAGTGGTTGTAGCTGGCATTGTCTGTTGGTAGCAGAATGGCGCAGGATTTGGTCTGGTGTGGGATGGGTGCAGCAGGCTGCCTGTTTGTTGCTGCGCTGGTGCGGCAGCTGCAACTGCAGCTTCAGCCATAAAATTCTGTATCAATTGTTGTGCTGTTTGAACTTGAGAAGCAGTACCACTGATTTCAACTGTCATCTCCCCAGGAACTCCTCTTGTTTCTTGTATGGTAACAGCGGCCCCGCTGGCTCTTCTGATATAGCTTATATTTGTTCCAGCCGTTCCAATAACAGCATCAGCATATGATAGAGGAATTTGCATTTGCTGGGTTATCTGTGTAACCATGGAAGGTGCGGACTGGGTATTGGAAGATGTGTGAACACCTATTGAAGCATCTCTTCCATAGGCGGATATACCATGATGGGGCTGTTTGTCCAATGGAATTGGCATTTCAGCTGGTGGATAGTAATTATCAACTTGTCGCGGAGGTGGCATGAATTGAGTGGCTTCAAAACCAGGACCTCCCCCAGCATTTGGTGGGAAACCCTGAGGTGGACCCCATGATTGGTGGGGTGGGGGCACTGGCATGTGCTCTATGTGATGGGTATTATTAGCCATTTGCATATTCATTTCAAAAATTGGAATTATGCTGCGATCAACTAAAAATTTCTTAAGGTGGGATGCAATCATCTCTACTGCCTTGTGCACTCCGGCGGATTCCCCTACTACTTCAACCACCCTGTCATCTTGAAGGGCAAGAACAGGAAGGTCTTCTGCTCCAAGAACTCTAACTATACAATTTGATGCTTCTTGGATAGATTTTACAGTTCCTCCTTGCTTCCCAATTAAACTTCCAGCTTGTGGTGCTGGTACTAGTAGTTTTGTAGAAATCTTCACGGGCGCACCTGAGGGAGCATGGGCAGCCTCACTTTCTGACCCATCAATTAACCGCTTGTGAGCCCTCAATAAGCCATCCACAGCAGGTGGAAGAGCAGAACCAGGCTCATCTTTAGCTGATACCATTACCAGCTGGAATGCAGAGCTTCGTGGTGTGTTGATATAAAATGACTAAATGTTAATACACTTTCAGCACTTCGCAATGCTCAATGCTGACCCTGCATCTGACCCATTCCTTGCATTGCAGATTGCCTGAACTGTTGCTGCTGCTGTGCAAGAAGTTGCTGTTGCTGCTGTTGAGGAGATGGCGTATTCATCATATTTGTAGAAGACCTAGGTGAATTGGCATATGGAATTGGTGAAGTTGTTGCATTATCAAAAGAAGTGGCACTCGTTGCAGCAGAAGGAGATGCAGCTGATCTTCCCAAAAGTTGTGTTGCTGATGTCTGTAACATCGAATTCTGGCCTCCCATATTATTTGATGACAGTGGGGTATTCTTCATATATACATTATTGCTAGACCCATCAGGAAAAGGTTGTGCAGTCTCGTTGACAGTGAATACATCAGCCAAATGCATCGGAAGTGAAGAAGTTATATGCCTCTGGTCTCCAGGTAACCGTAATCCTTCACCGACATTGACGGCGGCTCTGAGTAGGTTTTCCTGTTCTTGAATTTTGGCAGCCTGACCCTTGTCGAGAGTGGGGGCAACGGAAGGGCCTTGACGAGTTCCAAAGCAGTAAGCTTTACGAGTGTCCGCCAATACCTTTTCAGCACCTTCACAGGCTGCGGCAATCATATCAATTCTAGCCTTCAACTTGTCAATTTGAGTGGCAATTGGGAGGTTCTGCATCCCCTGAAGCAATTGATCTCTCTTGGAGGCGTCCTCCGTCTCCATTTCAGGGAGTAGTTTTGTGGAAAGCGTAACAGGGAGTATTGTAGCATTATCGGCATTGACATTCTTGGGATAGACTATGAACGCCTTGGAGACCTTCTTGATATCATCAACAATGTTGAAGAGCTCAAGGTTGACCATAGAATACTGACCAAGAATATCTTTCCATTTGGGAGTGGTGTTGGTACGAGCATAGGCATCGAAATCTTCCAAAATCCTTGATATGGCTTTAAACAGACTGATAGCACGCGTCTTTACTTGTTCTAGGTTTAGCTGCTGCTGCACTGCCTGATTCAATCTCTCCTGCTGCAGGATAAAATTCCGTCTCAGAGGGATCTTCCACCCCACCGAGCACTATTTCATTTTCTTCTTGGAAAACATCGTTCTCTTCAGCTTTTATCTATTTTTCCACATTGTTTCTGATTGAATTCAAGTCACAATTATTGTTGTTTACGCAGGTTTGTGCTGTTGTGATGCGTTGTGACTGATGTGAATCGTGATTCGGAGCTTGCCGTCAACTGCGGTGCATTGGATTAGGTCAGTGTGAAATTTGTGCGGTAGCGTCACCATGTGTTCAACAAGTCTTGGAAGTGTGTATCAAGGTTGTGTATTGGTTGTACGGTGTAGGGATGGTTTTCTTTGCAGGTTTGTACGGGTATTGCCCAATAATTGTTATCTGTGAACATTTGGTTGGAGCCATCTATATCTCGGTCTGTTGTGTGGTCTTTGATTTGGAATTATTGTATGCACCAGCAACGGTGAGGATAGCAGCGAAAGCCCGAACAATGGCAATGCAGATAAGTAAAGCAAACCTCTCAAGTATATGATGAGCTTGAGGATGGAGGCGCTTCAAATACTGTTGTGTTATGATCAGTAGAATGAGCATAGGTAATCCGATTTGCACACAATCTGCAACCAATGGAAAGCCCCCTCGTGAACAGACCAAGACCAACAACAGATACAATAGGTACAATGATAATGGGACTAAACAACCTTGTTAAATTTCCCCATGCCCTACTATATCCAAGGAAGATATTGATGAAAGATGAAACAATGAGGGATCCTTGAATTGTTCTCATTGTGCGGGTAAACCTCTCTTGCTCAGATGAAAAAGTCTGATCATTGTAATCATTGATGATCGACATCACCGGAAGTACGAAAGCAAGTGATCCGCCCATAACCACCGGAAGCCTTGAACCAAACCAAGTTTGAAGCAATGTGTTGATGCCCGACATAAACAACAATGTCTGAATCACACGAGCCTTATCTCCATGACTCCCACCCATTTGAGGTACAAGATTGGTTGCAATCAGAACAGTTGTTCCAAACATCACAATGTAATGCTGAAAACCCAAAAGCAATGCTTCCGGCCATGAAGGATTAGAATGGATGCAATAATGAAGTTGAAGAAGCTGTTCAGCTGGAGTCCAAGTAGGTCCCCTTGAAAGTCCCAGATTCTGTGGTGGTGGCGCCGGAGCTGACGGTGGTGCTTGGTGGTTGTGAGTCTGCAATATCATTTTGGAGTGGGACCTGGTGTACACTTTTGGGAAAATAAAAATGCCACTTTTTCTAATTGAAAGTTCCGATGGGTCAGCAACAAATTATATGGTGTTACAACTTGGATTATGTAAAGAAACCTTGGTCTTGTATCTTGAAAAACATAACTTGATATCCTTTGCAACCTGAACTTTGTAATTGGGCTTATCTTTTGTGTAGAACTTTGTAACTCCTGGCCGTCTATTCTGGATTTCCATCGGTGAACTTATTCGGAAATAGGTATAGCAATGTTTTAAATGAATTTATATACTGTAATGAACAATATTAATGAGGCTTTGTTGCAAATTTGATTATTATAACTTCCAACTAAATTAAATTTGTATGGAAATTAATAATAAAGATGGGCTTCCCAATGGGCCTTTGATCTAATTCATGAACCTTGTAGGACAATCTCAAAGTTTGACTAAGTTTAATCCAAATTTTAAAACTCACAAAACGTTCAACCATGCTTGTGGTCCTTGAAGCGCTGCGGTGGAATTATAGTTTGGACCAAAATGATAAAAAATTGAATGTAAGGTGGACTAATCTTGAATTCCCAATTATTTCAAACTCCTTTGAGATCTTACTTGCACTGACAATCCAAATCTTGAATTGAATAAGCAACACAAAACTGCATTACAACTACGCATGTGCCTTGATTAAGACCTCGGACGCACATCATATAAGTCTTATACCACGACCTTAATCCTGAAACTAAATCCCTGCTTGACCAAGACTAGTTATATCCATCAAACCTCAGTCAACACACACAACTCCCCTAACTGCGTCAAGTGAACCTCAGTTCAAATGTACCAAACTTGATCAAATTACCTACTTGAATCCCGAGTGAACCTGACTTTGATCATAAGACCCCTGAGCACCCCAGATTTCATCACTTCATGATTTTCAATCATCAAACGCTCAACATTAGCACATCCTTGTCTCAAACAGCATGTGACAAGAGCAAGGACATGAAGCAATCCCAACCTTTCACCGAGACTAAACAAAACTCCACTTAACTTCAAGTGTAGTTGCACTCAATACTCTATTTGACAGGCATAGGTCCACATGATTCTCTATTGCAAAATATCTGAATTTGGCACAAATTGACATATGGATCCACACATAACAATTTTGAATTAACACATAAACCCCAACTGCGACCTTAAATAAGCACCTTTGAATTGATACACCTCGACTCGACAAACCACTAATGAACCTCCATCCAACTTAGCAACAACATGATTTCGGTCAGCAAGGAGAAATGAAAGAAACAACATATTTTTATTTTTCTGCTCCTGATAATCACATATGCTTATCTGTTTGTCTTTAAGGATCTTGACTCGTCTTTGATAAGGGTAAACACTTGGTGACTTGAATATAACCTCCTTGATCAGGTTAAAAACCATTGGTAATTTTGTTAGACACGCATTTCTTGATCCCCTGTGAAATGCAAAATGCTATGCAATGCAATGCTTACATGTATGCTAATGCAACGAAATAAAATATGAGCCAGAGAGGTCGGTCAAATTTTGGGGTATGACAGATGAAGGGTATATATAGGGGTAGGCAAATTTTAGGGTGCAACAGCTGCCCCTATTCAAGCGACTTGAACCTGAAGGGATGAAAAGCGAACGGCTTTCGCACGTTCAAGGTAAAAGACGGTTGAATACCAAAGAACCCGGAAATTTGCCAAAAACAGAACTGCAAACTCTGATAAGATAAAATCTCCAGAGATAACCGAATTGATAGCCTGATAAGGGACATCTGACTTCGCCGTCAGAAAACACAAACATCCAATGAACAACTGACATCGCCGCCAGACAACCATAACGTTGAGAAACACCTGACATCGCCGCCGGATAAACACACTGTTCAACAAGCATCTGACATCGCCGTCAGGCCTCTGTAGGGGATAATAATTCTGACATCGCCGCCGTGCATCCACAAACTTGATAATAACATCTGACATCGCCGTCAGGCCTCGACATCAAGTCGGTAAAGAGATCTAACCTCGCCGTCAATCCTCAAACAATCTGACTTCGCCGTCAACTCTCAAACAATCTGACTTCGCCGTCAACTCTCAAAAATAATCTGACTTCGCCGTCAGCTCTCAAAAATATCCTGACTTCGCCATCAGTTCTGAATATCATCTGACTTCGCCGTCCGTTCTCAAAAATAATCTGACTTCGCCGTCAGCTCTCAATATCATCTGACTTCGCCGTCAGCTCTCAAAAATAATCTGACTTCGCCGTCAATCCTTTGTAAAATACAAACAGATATTGAATCCAAAGATACGATCCTCCGACATCGCCGTCAAGGCGAAATCCAACATCACCGTTGGAAGAACCAAATTACCTGACATCGCCGCCAAGAACAAACAAAATACTTGACATCGCCGTCAAAACAAACTTCTCAACATCGCCGTTGAAGAACCAAATCACTTGACCTCGCCGCCAAGCCTAAATCATCTGACATTACCGTCAGAACTAACTTCTTAACATCGCCGTTGAAGAATCAAATCACTTTTGACATCGCCGTCAACACAAACATCTCAACATTGCCGTTGAAGAATATAAATACTTGACATCGCCGTCAAAACAGACTTTTCAACATCGCCGTTGAACAAACAAATCACTTGACATCGCCGTCAAGACAAACATCCAACCTCGCCGCTGAACAAACAAATCACCCTGACATCGCCGTCAGAACAAACTTCCAACCTTGCCGTTGAACAAACAAAATACTTGACATCGCCGTCAAAACAAACTTCTCAACATCGCCGTTGAAGAACCAAATCACTTGACCTCGCCGCCAAGCCTTCGCTAAATATAAGCGAGCAACAAGATTCGAACGAAATTAAGACCATCCATTGGTGATAATCACAAAATAACTCCGCTGGGGAAACACCATGAGCTGGAGTCTAGCCAACACACGGGCAAAGATACTAATCATCTGCGAGGTTCACTTGAAACAAAAGGGTAACGACCTGGCTTATGTTTCACATGCATATGTTTGGATATGACGAAATGCTCCATACGAAATGGAAATGCTTCGCGTTTGGGTGGATGTTATGCATGTATGTAGATGCAAATGAACCAACTTTAGCAAAATAAATGCTAAAGAGAAAGAGCCAACTCCGTTGAGTCAGAGCTAGATACGCCTTAGCGCAAATAAACTCATGCTGGGGAATGCAAGCCGTGGATGGCCTCCGAGAAAACTTCTGGGTAAAACTGCTCCGTTAAGAACAAAACCACTCTGCTGGGGATCCAAATCAAACTCTGCTGAGGAGAACGTCCCGGATGGCCTATCAGCCTACAACTCTTCTGGGGAACAAGCCACTTGGCTGGAGACAACAGCTCCACTCTACCGGGGAAATCAACCATGAATGATTAGCCAGAATAACCCTACTGGGGAGACATAGCAGATTGCTGAGGAATAACTCTCTTCTGTCGGAGATTGAATCCACTATCTGCTAGGGATGTTGAATAAGACTTACCGGGAATTTATCCCACACGTTCTCTGCTGGGGATGGAAATGAACGATCTCTGAGTCAGCCCTACTCTGTGGGGATAACAGTATGGCGCTCGCCCTACTGCTGGGAAAATAAACCCAAATCTGCTTCTATAACTCTGATAAGCTCTGAAGATATGGAGAGGAACACATCTCCTTTGTTTACGATTTTGCCCCAGCCTGTGGGACTTTTGTAAAAAAAACTTCCTCGAAAGGAAACCTGAAATTTCGGTACCCTGATGGTTAGATATGAACTGTCCCAGCGCTTCGAACCCCGAAGAAGTGCTTCAAGTTATTTTCCTTTCTGGACAAGGATAGTCTTTGTGCTCTTCGGGTGGCCTGCCCCAGCTTTGAAGTGATTTTCCCCTAATTGGCTGATTTGTAGAGAAGTGCCCCTGGATGACTTCGAGAGATTTATCAAATCTCGACCTGATTGCCCCAGATTAACCGACCTTAGGGAATGGCGTCTTCGACTGGCCTTCGAGTGGTTTGATGAGTCTCGACCTGATTGCTCCAGATTAGCTGCATCTAGGAATGACCGACTCTGCTTATGTTTACCTGCTATGACTTGCCCCTGCTCAAAGGAGTACTCGGGCGCTCTATATCTTATTTCTATCAAACTTCGCATTGTAGAAACTTTCCTGATGTCGAATGCTTTCTCAGGAGTAAAACAATTCGTTTTGCAAAAGATAACATTAATGCAATGCATATGACAGTTTTAAAATCCAAGTCTGTTCACTGGAAAAAAGTTGTGACATATAGTGAATGAATCACTTATCAGAAATATCAATATCTATACCCATAGGGTAAGAAGAATCCTTTTAGGAGTCAGTTTCGACTCGATCTTTACCGAAGTATGCTTTCGAAACAAACCTGCTTCAATTAGGACTTTTGACGGTTGTAACTTGGTCAGGTTCACGGTTTGAAAGAAAAGATATGAGGCTCAAAGTTCTGTTTAACCCACCCACTCTCCTTAATATTCTCCAATCCTATGTTCAGCTAATTGGACACAAGCGCTCACCTCTCAAAGGTTAAATGACTAGAGTGATGGTTCGGGAAACCGCAAATTTTTGGAGTGACAGTCACTCGCTCTTCGTCTTTGGTGCCTGGAGTCACACGACTTGTTGTTCATCATTTCATTCCCTATTTTTGCCTGGACTGACTCTTTTGAGTTTATCTTCTGATCTCAAAGTTCAGCGGGATAGCCTAATTTTTTTGCCTAAGCCACTTGTCTTCAAGTTATCGACTTGGCGGGCTTTTTTCTTCTTTTTTGATTCTCTTTTGAACAAATCGTGTGACATCGGCTTGTCTGACTTGTTGAAAAGGGATTGTGACTGTCTCACTCCTTGGCTGGTGAAGGATAACCATTGTGGTTTTTTAGGTACGACCTATACAGGCGTGATTGCTCCTCGAACGGGGACACTCCTTTTGCAATTTGGATGTTAGGTCGAATTAACTGACACCTACCCTGCCCCAGGTTAAGATTGAGGGTTTTTCGTTTTCAGAAAGAAACTCCTACTACTAGGCTCAAAGGGGTTGACAAGGGATTAACATCCTTATATCTCCGGTGTTTAGGAATTTGAAACAATGCCTGTACATCATCAGCAGAGATTTTATTCAAAAGCATACATTCGGAAGCTTGCGCGTCTTTAAACTTCGTCATCCTCCCTCGGACTCCGCTTAAACAAGCGTTTTGACATCAATAAAAAGCGTTGAGTGAACACGAATGGATTTAATCAAAACACGCATATTCATTTCATTATCATTATCAATTGAAAACAAACAAGTTCTATAGATAAGATTCGCAAATAAGTTCGCACTTAAACAGAAAAGAAACTACAAATGCAAGGGAATAACATGATAGAGAGATCGCCAGCTTCGGGGAGCTGGGCTTTCATTCTTGACTTGCCGCTGAACCAGCCATCCTTAGAATTGCTCCTCGAAATCCGTCTGATATTCTTCTGAACATATGCTCTCGGTGAATCCCTCCATAACATTAGCTGCCGAACCCATATGACTTGACGAAGGAAGATCGTTGATCTGAATACCCTGAGGCGTGATTAAAAACCTGTTGGAGTCCAGCAGAGTCTGAACCTGGCTTCTAAGCACCTTACAGTCTTCGGTTGAATGTCCCTGTGTCCCAACATGGTACTCACAGCGAGCATTAACATCAGAATCCAACGGATGTGGAGAAGTCTCGGGATCAACTTGCTTCGGCACAATCAAACCACCTCTGATCAAGTCTGGCAATATCTGACTGTATGACAATGGCAACTGAGTGAAATGTCTCTCTGGCTTCCTTGGCCTTCGTCGGGCGTGCTGACGCGGCTGATGACAGTATGACTGCTGACTCTGGCGGGGAACAGATGTCTGATGCAAAGACCCAAAGGATCGTTGACTCTGAATAGTTGAGACATCGGGAGACTGAGTCTGAGGTATCGGGGACTCCCTTCGTTCAGGAACTTTCATTCTTAGGCTTGGCCTAGGAACGGGCAATAGCTGCGGGCAGGGAGACTCTAGGGTCACAGATTGCAAGACAGGCTCCTGACCTGATGCAAATTCAGGGGAGAGAATAGGAACATCCACATTTTCTGGAATAAGATCATTGCTCGGCATGAACTCAAATGCTCTTGAATCGATTAAATCCTGAACCTTGTGCTTAAAGGCTTTGCAGTTCTCGATATTATGCCCCGGTGCCACAGAATGGAAATCACAATGGGCATTTCCATCATAGCCTTGTGGTGGCTCGCCAGTCAACGGAGCCATAGTCCGGAGTTTAACCAACCGAAGTTGAAGCAAGAGTTGCAACATCTGAGCATAAGTCATAGGGATCTGGTTGAACATTCTGTCGGACTGCTTCGTCCTTTGAGCATACCTCATAATCCTAGGATTGTCTCGGGAAACAGGAAGTAGTTGTTGGCGAGGAAATACTGGAACCTCAGGTTGTGTAAGATATCTTTGAGGCACTTCACGCCTTGGGAGAGATTCCACATGTAAAGGTGGGATGGCCATCCCTGCTGCAGCTTCGGGCACATGATCGCCTTCCTTTCTCAACACATTCCTCATGACTTCTGTTATCAGGCCCATCTGAGTCTTCAGTTGATTATTCTCCTCTTTGAGTATATCCTGATCCAAGCGCAGCGCTTGCATCTTTGCCACAAACTGCCCCAACTGGCTCTGAACTTCCCTTAGTTCTTCTCGAATCTGTTCCATGGTCGTCTCTGTTGGTTTCCTTTGGTGGAATACTGGTGAATGGCTGAATCTTCAATTCTGGAACAAACCGGATGGAAAACCACATGAAGCAATTACGTCCACAAAATTAGAACACCTCTATGCAAATGAATAATGATGCAATATGCAAGACATGCAAAGAAATGCAAATGAATATGCAAATGCAACAGGGGATCAAACGTTGTTGTGTTGTTGACGGTGACGGACCAGCGCTTCGCCTTGAGACCAAACAACATTAGTACAAGGATCCTACTGTAACTGTTCAAACGGGTAGGATGAAGGTCAAAGTTTCCTGCAAGACAACCACAGAAGGTATCTTTCCCATCGGGTGAGCAATCTATTGGTTTAAGAGGGTGTAACTAATTGCAAATGCACAGACTATCGCGTAATAGTAAAAATATCGATCTCATAGTTACTCGTAATCAACCTAATGTTATCGGGTGTTACTATATTTAGCTAAGGCGGAAAATGTTTTTAGGAAGTAAATGCAAAAGTAAAGGCTAGTAAAGGAAAATTATAAGTTTTTAAAACAAATATTAATGAAAGATATCAGTATGTAATGCTTCTAGTTTTCGGGGATTTGACAGGTCACCGGTGCTTTTCAGTTTTTGCAAATGGTTTTCAAGAGAAAATATTCATTTAAAGACCTTCGTCTCACGATGGTTGTTGACTCGGGTCATAATTCTAAGGCAGAATGTACACTCTCGCAGTCCCATTCGGGGTTAAAATCACTTTTTGAAAACAAGTAGATTCTGATTTCTTTTAAAGCGCTTTCGCTGTGTTTAAAATAAATGCCTAGTTTTTACTATCCGGTCTGTCGCTACTCGAAAAATGCATCGCGCAACGACGGGGAGGCGAAAAAGAAAGGACAGAAGAGTCGCCACCGAACTTTATTTATCCCATGAGGGGAAAGGAAAATATCGAGAAAACCTTAAGAAAGAAATGGATAAGATGGTTTCGCAACCAAGAACGGGTTCGGAAGCCGGTTATGCGAAGGGAAGGTATTAGCACCCCTCGCATCCATCGTACTCGATGGGAACCTTTTGTTTGTCGATGTGTTGAATTTATCTGCTTAAATATATGCTATAAGAGGTGTTCCACGGGGTAAAAGAAGGGTTAGAAACAAGAAAGTTAGGAGGAAAGAGAGAACGGGGAAGAAAAGAGAAAGAACAGACTCGATAGGACTTCGCAGTCCTAGGCCTACGTATTCTCAATAAGTATGAGAAAGTCAGAGTCGACGTAGTTCGGAGAACTACAGATATGGAGGGGGAATGTGCTCGCCAAGGATTGCGGCCCTTGTGCCTACGTATCCTCATCTGGTATGAGAAATCAGAGCAGCCGTAGTTCGGCCTACGGTGTGTTGATGTTTTTTATGAATGATGCTATCGTGCGCATTCTAGCAGTTAGGTGTTTTGCTGCTCGCTCGTTTGGAGACTTAGGCATTACCTGTTTGCGGTAGAACGGACGTAACATATCCTTTTGAAAGATTGACTAGTTTTCGCCACGCGGGGCTAGAAGTCACATTTGATTGATTGGATCGCTTTTTAGGGGGCGAGACAGGTCCTCGGATAGTAACCCTTACGGGTAGTACCCAATTCGTTATCTCAAAGTTTTTGTTATAAAAGGGTGTGGCGAACGAGGCGTCTTCGTATCGAAAGACGAGCGTTGAAACCACCCTCACTACAGTGGGCATCCCTACGCTCGGAGAAGAAGAGGTCTACACCCAATCCTCTCTCTTTAATTCAATGCAAAGAGAACTTCGTTCTCTTATTAAAGATGTTTTTTGGTTTTGAATGGTAAGTGCCTTGCGACAGAGAACCCTACGGTAAACGTCAACACTCGGGATAGGAGAAGGCCTACGCCTAACCACTCCACGACCATTCAAGTTTTGTTATGAAAAGAAGTTTGAAAGTGCACTCGGTACGAGACCGAGGTTTTTAGGTGACAAGGGTTGCGGAATAAAGTTAAAGAGGGAGAGGTGGTGGATGGAGGCGTGTCTTCGTATTGAAAGACGAATATCAAGACCATCCTCACTACAGTGGGCATCCCATCACTCGGAGAAAAAGAGGTCTACACCCAATCTTCTCTCTTTAATTCGATACAAAGAGAAATTAATTTATTATTGAAAGTATACTCAGTACGAGACCGAGGTTTTATGAGGAAATGTTGGAAGCGTCTTTGTATTGAAAGACGAGTGTCGAGACCACCCTCACTACAGTGGGCATCCCTACGCTCGAAGAAGAAGAGGTCTACACCCAATCCTCTCTTTTTTAATTCAATACAAGGAATTTATTTTAAGGAGATGAGATTTGAAAATGGATGGGAAGCGTCTTTGTATTGAAAGACGAGTGTCGAAACCACCCTCACTACAGTGGGCATCCCAACACTCGAAGAAGAAGGGGTCTACACCCAATCCTCTATTTTTAATGCAATACAAAGAAAATATGACTTGAAAATATTTTCGAAGTTACACTCGGTACGAGACCGAGGTTTTAGGAGGATAAGCGTTGAAAGCGAAATGGTCTCAGATCCAACGTTATTTATCGACAGTTTGACTTAATAACGATTTACGGAGGTCTCGTCATCGACCCAAAAAGGCAAAAATGCCCAATAACAAAAGAGAAATAAGATCTATCTAAAATATGAAGTAAACTTCTAAATAAAATGTATATATAAAAACTCTAAAATATATAATACACAATATACATTTTAAATATAAAGTAAATAATATATATACAAAATAAAATTTTAAAAAAAACAATATATAACAATAATTACATAATATAAAAAACTTAAGAAGTAAAATAAATAAGTAAATAAACAAGTGGATATGCTCAGCACCCAAAGCCACGTTTAAAACAAAACAAAGAAAACATCAAGTCCAAGCCAACAAGTTTGGATCCGTGAAAACGCAGAAGAAAAGGACGGTGAGTAAACCTACCTCTCTCGTTTCCGTCGTGATGGTTTCATCAGCTTGAATCATATCTGTTTCAACCCACGCCTTGTCTCTCGCTCTAACCATGATTCCTCCCTCAATGTTTGCTCTATTTCGTTTCCGAGTTCGTTTTTGTTCCCAATTTTACTCAGACTCAACTCCTTCTTCTTGATTTCTTCTGAGTTGTTGTTTAAACGGAGTTTGGATGGTTTTTTTTGAATAAGGTTGAAAGGAGAAGATTTGGAATGGTGTGTCTGGATTTGAGTGGAAAAGGGATTCGTAAACAGAGACTGGGTTTAATTGTTGACTTTGAAAGAGGGTTTGGAATTGATGTGGGGTTCGGTTGAAGTTGTGGAGGCTTGAAGCTGTTTTTTTTTACGGTTTGTGAAGGTTTTTAGGTTGGAGTGAAGTTTGTTGTTAAGTTTGAAGAACCAACAGTGGCGATTAATGGAAGTAGGTGCTGAACAGTGATGCAAAAATCGCCCACTATATGTTCGATGAAAGTTCTATTATGGCTTTGAGGGTTTAATGGAGATTTCTGGGTGATTTATTTAGCTGAGGTGTTAAGAGGATGATGATGATGTCGGTAAGGATTTTGAAGAGGGTGGAAATGGCTTCGCCGGTGAGCTTCCGTTTGTGTCTGATGATGATGGAAGGAAGGTGAGGTGAGTGGATTTGCAGAGTGGGTTCGAAGGTGATTCGAAGAAAAACGGTGGAGGAAGTTTCTGGGCAGAGTGTTTGAAGGTTTGAAATTGATAGTCTGGGATTGTGGTTTTTGTGTTGATTTTCAGAACTTGGTAATTGGGTTTTTTGTGTTTTGAGTTTTTGAGAGTTAGAGATGGAGAGATTCAACAGTTGATGGTTTTGTTCTGGGCTTTGTGTTATTGGTTGAATCGTTGTGGGGAAAAAATTGGTAGCAGGTTTTGATCCAGAGGAGGAATGGAAGTGTGGTTCTTCATGTTTTTTTTTTACCAATGAAGATTAAGTTCTGTTATATTGCTGGTTGGTTTGGTTTTCACTACAGGTTGCAGGTTTGTACAACCTAGTGTAGCAGGGGGCAGGCTGTATTGTCGCAGAGTTGTCTGGTGTGGGAGGAGTTAAAGCAGGGATAGCAGAATGGTTGGTCTGGTGTGAGTTTGTAGCAGGGTAGTGGTTGTAGCTGGCATTGTCTGTTGGTAGCAGAATGGCGCAGGATTTGGTCTGGTGTGGGATGGGTGCAGCAGGCTGCCTGTTTGTTGCTGCGCTGGTGCGGCAGCTGCAACTGCAGCTTCAGCCATAAAATTCTGTATCAATTGCTGTGCTGTTTGAACTTGAGAAGCAGTACCACTGATTTCAACTGTCATCTTGTAACACGGTGGGAGAACTGACTTTAAACAATGTTGCGGATAGCAAGAGTCGCCACCGACTTTTATTTTATCCATAAGGAAAGGTTATAAAAGAACAGGAAAGACCTTAGAGAATATTTTGGGTCCGGGGGGTAGGTTATGAAAAGGGAAGGTATTAGCATCCTTTTCATCCATGGTTATCCATGGGCTCTTAGGTACTTAAGCTCACTTTTGAATTGTTTTGAAATTGTAGTGTGTGAATAGAAAATTTTCAGAATAGTTAATAAATAATCCATGTAAGGATGTGTTAAGAACTTGTTTGAAAACTTGTTGAAAATTTGTTTTAGTGCGAAACAGTTTTGAAGTGAGCAAGCACCTAGGAGTAACCTACCCTAATGTTTAAAGGTCTTTCTTATTCTTCATTCTTTCCTTTAGTAAGACTATCCCTACTATAATGGAGTAGGTAGTCCTTACTTTGGATGTTAAGGGATATGTGAGGGACAATTTGACTTTGAAGGCCATTGTGGGATGTAATAAGCACATATAAGGGACCATCATCATTTTCCGAAAGGGACTCAATTCGTAAAGGCAACCATAAGGGACTTTGATGATTTTTTCTATTTGAGGGACTTGCTTTATACACCCCACTTAACCATTATTCGTAGGCAACTTGAGGGATATCCTTAGGAAGTGAGACGGCGATTAAAATCGACTTACGTGTGTGACGTGTTTATTTTAATTATCTTTATTTAAAAGTGATCTAAATTTATTTTAATATTACATACATGTTGTTACACTCCCTAATTACTAACCATAATAATAATTAAATAATTAAACAACTTTACATCCAAGAAACAATTACAAAATAACAAGCAAAATAATTAAATAAAATATAAATAAGCAATAATAAATAATAAAGGGGGTTAATTCTAAGTTTACTCGGCAAGACATCGCATCTTGTGCCTACGTATCCTTACGGGAGCGGAATCAGAGTAATCGTAGTTCCCCTCAAAAGGGAGGTTAGAGATCTCTTGACAGTGGTCAAGGTCTCAAGGGGAATAAACGCGCCTTAAGGACACGCTTACGCGGAGTGTAGGAACTCCAAATTTCTACGTTGAAATGTTAAGTTGTAATTAGAGTTAAATTAGGGATTCCACGGCGGGAAACCCTAAAATGAGCGCGGCGGCTCTTTGACCTAATGCTAGGGGTAAAATTGGTAATTGCGCCTGCGGCGAGGCATTTGTGAAAATTAGGGTTTGTAATTTTGAGGGTTTGAGGGTTTATGGACTATTGACACGGCGGTCAAACAGTTAGACCTAACCTTCGAATGTGTGTAGTGTGACAGAAGTGTGGTAAACACGTGAGATAATTGAATCATGCAAACAGAGAGATAATGTCCTAATTTAACCATGCGAGCAGAAATTTAAAGGCAGAAATTAAAACGCGATTGTTAGGATTCGCGAGGTTACATGAGAGGAGCAGATACAATATGATAATGAAATTTGAATTGAACAATAATAAAATAAAATAAATAACGGTTCTAGTTATTATTTTAAAAAAAAGATTTTAGTTATTATTTTAAATTTATCTAAAAAAAAGTTTTTCTTAAAAATAATAGGTTTTCATATTAATTTGGAAAAGATGTTAATGTTATTTATTTTAAAAAACAGATTTTTATATTATAACAAATTTTAATAAATTAATGATAACAATAATAATAATAATGGTAATAATAATGATAATAATGATAATAATAATAAATAATGATAATAATAATAATAATAATAATAATAATAATAATAATAATAATAATAATAATAATAATAAAGCAATAATGAATTTTAAATGTGCCAAATAACCCAACAATGTTGCTAACGCAGAAATGCGCTCATCGCAACCAGATCTAAATCGGACGAAACAAAATTTATCGCAAAGAAAAAGAAATTAAGCAAAAAATAGTATTATTGCTCACACAAAAATGCGATCATCGCAACCAGATCGAACTAACACAAATGTCACGCGTCATGCACACAAATGTGCAAACATCGTATCGACATAATTCGATCAAAAATCTTATATATATAAACTCTAATAATTTAAAAATTATATATATATAAACGTAACAGTAATAGATAAAGAAAAAGAAATAACGATAATAGATGAAGAAAAAGAAATAACGGTAAAAGATGAAGAAAAAGAAACAACAGTAATAGATGAAGGAAAAGAAATAACGGTAAACGATGAAGAAAAAGAAACAATAGTAATAGATGAAGGAAAAGAAATAACGGTAAACGATGAAGAAAAAGAAACAATAGTAATGGATGAAGAAGAAAACTAAATAACGGCAAACGGCACTCACTCCTCTTAGGTTTTTTTCATTCTCTCCCTTTTTTCCAACAAGGCAACACATGTATATATAGGGAACAAATTAGGGTTAACACCAAATTGTCAATAATGTCCCTAAAGCCCATTTTAAAGCCCAAACTAAATAATTAGTTAAGAAAAAATAAAATTTAAATAATTTAAAATAATTAAAATAAACTTAAAATAAAAACTAATAATCCTATTGATTCCTAAAATAAAAAATATTATAAAAAGAACAAAATTTTTTTCAATATTTTTTATTTTATGATTTTTTGGATATTTTTATGAATAATTTAGAAAAAAGTGAAAAAAATAATATTTTAAAAAATGATTTAATTAAAATATGAAAATAATAATTAAATAATAATAAAAAACTATTTTTGTTATTTTTTTTAATGAAAGATAGAAAAATTTAGAGTAAAAATAATAAAAAACAAAAAAAAAAGTGACAAAGGTGAGATTCGAACTCTCAACCTCTCACACTCATAACTCCTTACACATGTCCTCCTGCCAATTGTGTCATTTTTACTTTTTAGAAAAAAATGCATGCCATATGATATTTACCTGCAAAAAGTCAAACGACTACACAAATTTGTTAGTAATTGATTAAATGCAATGAAATGCGACGACAAATCTTAGGGCAAAATTTGGGGTATTACAGTTATTATGATAATATTTCTCACCCAACCTCTCTTTGATGTTGGCAAAAAAAAATCATGAAGTTTGACTTTGGTTTGACCACAGTTGACCTCAGTTTGACCTTTTAACTGCATTGACTGCTTTTGACTTATCTGATCATCTGACTGAGCAAACTTTTGAGAAAAGTCTTGAAACTTGACATGGGGGTTCTTATACACATATAAGATGTTATGAAGCTCACTTGAAGTCTTGGAAGTCCATTTAGCCTGATTAAAGTCAAAACCCTAGTTTTGGATGCACTGCTTAGGAGGTGCATTGTCTGAGGGAATTGTCAACTCTTCTGACCAATTATGAATTTTGTGAACCTTGTGAACCTTCTTGGAACACAAAGTCTTGTATTGTGAGGGCAAATTTTGGGGTGCAACAGCTGCCCCTGTTCAATTTTCTGAAACCTGAGGGGTTAGATTGGTATATTTGCCAGTCGTAACCTGGAAGGTTGAAGGGGATTGAACACAAAAGCCCAAAAATTTGCACTCACCAGTGCATGGAGTGATATTGATGGTTGGTTGAACATGATTGAGTGGGCTTAAAGATGCCACTAGGGGAAAGTTCTTCAGTAGTATAATGAGAACTGTCAGGAGTCTGGAGTAATACTGATGTAACAGCATGTCTTCATGAGGATAGAGCAATCAATAATGATAACCCTAAAGCAGTCTTGAAGTGATAAATCTGACCTCAGGAGGATAGAGCAATCAATAGCTCTAAAGCAGTCTTGAAGTAATAATGGCTTCAGGAGGATAGAGCAATCAATAGCTCTAAAGCAGTCTTGAAGTAATAATGTGATATGTCTTCAGGAGGATAGAGCAATCAATAGCTCTAAAGCAGTCTTGAAGTAATGATTTCAGGAGGATAGAGCAATGGATAGCTCTAAAGCAGTCTTGAAATAATAATGTAATTTCAGGAGGATAGAGCAATGGATAACTCTAAAGCAGTCTTGAAATAATTAGATGGCTTCAGGAGGATAGAGCAATGAATAGCTCTAAAGCAGTCTTGAAGTAGTAATATGACCTCATGAGGATAGAGCAATGAATAGCTCTAAAGCAGTCTTGAAGTAATAGGATGATTTCAGGAGGATAGAGCAATCAGTAGCTCTAAAGCAGTCTTGAAGTCATGAGAGGCTATCAGGAGGATAAAATAACCCTGAGGTTACAATAAAGCAGTCCCAAAGTAATAAGAAGCTCATCAGGAGGATAAAGTAACCCTGAGGTTACAATAAAGCAGTCCCAAAGATCATAAGATTGTTTGTTGGATAATTAACCTGAAAACAAGGTAGCATTCTGTATAACAACATTAGTTTATGCTTTATGTATGCATGTATGACATGATGCACTTAGGTAATGTACTATAGACATATATGTTATGGTATGATATAAATGATGTATGTATGCTATGACACTGCTGGAAGTGTCTGGATATCCTTGTATAACAACTGCTGGCCAAGGAAAATAAATCCCGATTCGTTGTTGAAGAATATATAACCCTCCGTCTGCTGGGGATAACAAGGTATAGATAACCTCCCGTTGTTGGGGATAACAAGGTATAGATAACCTCCCGTTGTTGGGGATAGTAGGGTATAGATAACCTTCGTTTTCGTTTGATAGTAGGATAAGTATAACATCCCGTCTTCGTTCATCGTGCCCTTATTGGAAAGTAATTTCCCGTATATCCGTATGAGGATAAAAGAGATGGATATAAATTCCAGGGGAGATTAGACTTTGTGAAAATGGATTAGTCCTACTGATGGTTTGTAACTGTCTTGTAAAGATGAACCGGCGAAGCTTCGTTGAAATCCTTCCCTCGTTCGTCCTTAGTAAATACTATTACTGCATTTTCATGCATTTCTGGTAAACATCAATCATATTAAAAGCATACATGCATTTCTGGTAAACATCAATCATATTCAAAGGCATACATACATTCAAACACAACCAATGGACGTTTCGCTTATGTAAATAGGGTAAAAGTAAATCTGGATTCAAAAGATGGAATTTATTTATATCAAAAGTGACCCATGCACGGGTAAGTTTGTACAAGGAGACATAAACCCTAGTAAGAGAATTTTGTCATGATGTTTTACAAAAAGAATCAGCTATGTGGGAAATAATCCTATTGAGTTTCAATTCTACTATTGCCACTCAAGTATCTCATCTTCTTGCTGTTGAGACGGAAACGATTGGATTGAGCTTTATCTGTTTGAGCTTGAGTAAGTAGTACAACTGGTTGCAGTTTCATGAGTGATCCAAACGAGACATAGTCATACGCTTTAATCCCTAACTTTTGCCTGGATTGCCCTTTCAGGTTTTCAATCCACCGGGATACCCTTTTTTGCCCAAGCCGCCTTTTCAAGTTTTCGACTTGCCGGGTGTACATCTTTTTATGTATATCCCTAATTTTTGCCCAAACCCTTTTGGTTTGCCGGGATGCCCTTATTTTTGCCTAGGCCTGTCAACCTAGCGGGTCTCTTTTTATGCGTAGTATTTTTTAACTATGTCTGCGTTTACAGGTTGTGGGAAGTCTTCACCATCCATTGTAGTCAGTATCATGGCACCTTCAAAAACCATAGTCCATCGGGATCCTTGTTCAGGTCTGTCATATTGTCCAGGTTCTTTGGTAACAGACATAATGTCTTCATCAGGGAACTCAAAATTCATTGACTGGTAATCATCTACTGCTTGATGAGCCAAATGATCAGCAACAACACTCCCCTTAATGGCCTTCTGAGTAGTATACTGTATATCATATTCCGTCAAGATCATTTGCCATCTTGCAATTCTTCCGGAAAGAGCAGGTTTCTCAAATATGTACTTGATTGGATCCATCTTCGAAATCAACAAGGTAGTATGGGTCAACATATACTGTCTTAGTCGGCGAGCAGCCCATGCCAAAGCGCAACAAGTTTTCTCGAGCAGTGAGTATCTTGTTTCACAGTCGGTAAACTTTTTGCTAAGGTAGTATATTGCCTGCTCTTTTTGACCAGACTCGTCATGTTGCCCCAATACACACCCCATTGAGTTGTCTAATACTGTTAAATACATAATCAAGGGTCTTCCATCAAATGGTGGCATTAAAATTGGAGGTTCTAGCAAATATCTCTTGATTTCATCAAAGGCAGTCTGGCACTCATCATTCCATTCCATCACCTGATCTTTCTTCAACAACTTGAAGATTGGCTCACCGATGGTAGTTAATTGGGAAATAAATCTTGCAATGTAGTTCAATCGTCCCAAGAAACCTCTAACCTCCTTCTCAGTACGGGGAGCTGGCATCTCTCGTATAGCTTTCACTTTTGCAGGATCCACTTCAATACCTTTTCCACTGACAATGAAACCCAGGAGCTTTCCAGATCTAACTCCAAAAGTACACTTGTTTGGATTTAATCTCAACCTGTATTCCTTCAACCTCTCAAACAACTTGTGCAGATGATCAAGATGTTGTTCTTCATTCTGAGACCTGGCTATCATATCATCCACATATACCTCTATCTCATGATGAATCATATCATGAAACAAAGCCACCATAGCACGCTGATATGTTGCCCCTGCATTCTTCAAACCAAATGGCATTACCTTATAGCAAAAGGTGCCCCACTGTGTCACAAATGTAGTCTTCTCCATATCTTCAGGTGCCATCTTGATTTGATTGTAACCAGAGAAACCATCCATAAAAGAGAATACCTTATGCTGAGCAGTGTTGTCTACCAGAATATCAATATGAGGAAGTGGAAAGTCATCTTTAGGGCTAGCCTTGTTCAGATCTCTGTAGTCTACACACATACGTACCTTACCATCTTTCTTAGGAACTGGTACCACATTTGCAACCCACTGAGGATAAGAAGTTACGGCCAAGAACCCTGCATTGAACTGTTTTATTACCTCTGCTTTGATCTTTTCTGACATTTCAGGACGCATACGACGAACCTTCTGCTTCTTTGGACGACAATCTTCTTTCACTGGCAAACGGTGAACCACAATGTCTGTATCCAACCCTGGCATATCTTCATAAGACCAAGCAAAGATCTCCACATAGTCACGTAGCATCTGAATCAACCTGCTCTTGACACTGTCCTCTAAATCAGCCCCTATCTGGACCTCTTTTCTGTTTTCTTCAGTTCCCAGATTCACAACTTCGACTGGCTCTTCATGTGGCTGTATAGCTTTCTCTTCTTGTTGTAACAACCTAGCAAGCCCTACAGGTATTTCACAATCGTCCTCGTTTCCGTCTTCAGTTTGATAGATCGGATTCTCGAAATTGTAATTGGCAATAGTAGAACTGTTATCAACTGGATCCAGAGTGGATGAGGATCTGCATTTTAGTGACGTGGGTGTGTGTAAGAACACATAGCTGATAAAGCAAAAATAAAAGAAAAAGAAAGACAAGGAACACAATATTTACGAAAACGAAATGTCCACTGATTTTATTGAATGAAGTATGCAAATGAAATGACAACCCGTAACAAGCACACCATTGTGCCCCGGGTAAGGCACATGGCTTGAAAGTTTTAATTGTTCCAGAAATTATAAATTTAAAAACATAACACAGTAATAGTATTTACTCCTGACTAAAGGAGATAGGGATAACATCTTCAGCTGTCCAATTATTGAGTCCAGCACCCACAGTAGGAAAAATCCATGCCTCCAAGTTGTAGTCTTCATCTTGATCTCCCACAACATTGATAACCCCTTGATTGGTGATACGAATAGCACGGGCACGGCGGACAGCCTTCTAGGACTCTGCAGTGAAACCCAAACCAAACTTGTCAGACTTGTATGGAATATCAGGAAGCTGACCCCAAATAGTACAACCACCTTCTTCCACCACAGCTTTTGCATCATTGAGGGAGGCCATTGCCATTGTTGGAGGGTTTCTGATGACCACAGGAACCTTCTTCCCAGCAGGAGGAGTCACACAATCCTTAACAGCCCAGGGAACCACTTCGAATGACTGACATGGAGTTTCAATGTATTCACCTTCTACTTCCAGATACTTGAAAGTGTTTACATGGCTGACAAAGTATTCTTCCTCTCCAAAGACAGTAACAACTTTTCCATTCACTGGATATCTCAACTTTTGATGTAATGTGGAGGTCACAGCACCTGCCCCATGGATCCAGGGACGACCAAGCAAACATGAGTACGAAGGACGAATATCCATCACATAGAATGTAGCAGTAAACACCTGAGAGCCAACCTTGATTGGAAGATCAATTTCCCCATGCACTACTCTTCTAGAACCATCAAAAGCCTTTACCACAATATTACTGGGCTTCAATACCGTATCTTCAGGACTCAGCTTGTTCAGGACTTCCTTAGGCAACACATTCAGAGAGGAACCATTGTCTATCAGCACATGAGACAGGGTAGTGCCCCTGCATTCAATTGAAATATGCAAGGCCCTGTTATGATCCCTCTTGGCAGGGGTCAAGTCAGCATCAGAAAATCCTAACCCGTTGTCATAGGTCAGGTGAGCAACACAATTCTCAAACTGGTCCACAGAAATTGCACTGGGTACATGAGCCATCTTTAGAAACTTGATCAATGACTTGGCATGAGCCTCAGAACATAATAACAGGGAGAGCATAGAAATCTTTGAGGGAGTATGCCCCAGCTGATCAACAATATCATAATCACTCTTGCGAATGATTTTCAATACTTCTTCCATCTGCTTAGAGAGGTCATCAGCAGCTGGCACATCAGTAGATACAGGCTCAATAACAGGACCCTTGCCCCGAGCATCAGTGGTGGAAGTAACAGCAGGAGTAACTGCACTCTTAGAAGCAACTGGAGGAGAGAAGACTCTTCCACTACGAGTGATCTTGCTAGATCCAGCAATATTATCAATGTCAACAGGCATATCAGGTAAAGGCTCCTGCTTGACACCATGGATGTAAACATCAGACCCATAGTGCCAAGGCACAGCTTTGTCAGATGTATAAGGAATAGGACCAGGAGTGGTAATGATCAGAGGAGCTACTTTGGCTTCAGCAACAACTTTCACAGGCCCTTCAGCAGTAATCTTGATTGGGCCCTGATGAGTGATTTTAATGGGACCCTTTGAAGTGATTCTTAGTGGTACTTTGTCAACCATGTCAACCTCTTCAATCTTCTTACCCTGAGTCAGATGATCCACCATACTTTCTACAGATGCTGGTCTTCTTTCAAACACTATAGTATATTTATCCATGAGACGTTGAATCCCATCTCTCAAAATGAAGCAACTATCCGGCTTATAGGTACAATATAGACAATCTTCATGACAACCTGGAAAGATCCCAGCTTGTACTAACCTCTTTTTGATAACAGACAATGGTGTGCTCAACTCCATAACTGAATAGACATGCAGATCTTCATCAATATCTTCATCAATGGCGTTGACAGTCTTCTCGTGATTTGGCATTGGAGCTGTAATCACATTTGGAGTACCTGGTGGATCAAACTCAATTTCTCCAGCATCAATCATATCCTGAATTTTGTTCTTCAAGACCCAGCAGTTATTAGTATCATGTCCTGGACAGTTTGAATGATATGCACATCGTGCATTGGGATTGTACTTGGGAGAGGTAACATTGGGATTCTGAGGGGCCTCCCTCAGGGTAATAAGTTCAGCTTTCAACAAGTGTTGCAATGCCTGAGCCATTGACATGTTGATCTTCGTGAACTGTCTTCTAGCCCTCTGTTGGTTGCCTTGAGGCTGCTCTGTTGTTGCAGGAGTTGGATTTGAAATATGAACTGCACTAACAGACTGATGCCTTCTGTTACGATCAGGCTGACCATACACAGCATTAGATTCTTTCTTCCCAGTGGGAGGCTTCTTTGCAGCACCTGATGAAGAAGTGCCCACTTGGATCTTACCACTCTTGATACCATTCTCTACTCGCTCTCCTGTCATGATCAACTCAGTGAAGCCAGATGATGAGCTTCCAATGAGATGACTGTAAAACGGACCATTCAGCGTACACATGAACATATCAACCAACTCCCTATCAGTCAAAGGAGGTTGAACTCTTCCAGCTAAGTCTCTCCACTTCTGAGCATACTCCTTAAAGCTTTCTTTGGCACCCATAGACATGCTTTGAAGCTGCATGCGAGTGGGGGCTAAGTCAGCATTGTATTGATACTGCTTGTAGAAAGCTTCAGCAAGGTCATTCCAATCTCTGATGTTGACACTCTCCAACTGATAATACCACTCTAGCTGAGCTCCAGATAAACTTTCTTGAAAGAAATGGATCCACAACTTTTTATCAGCAGTGTGGGGTTGCATTCTTCTGACATAAGATCTCAGATGCAATTTGGGACAAGAGACCCCATCATAGACAACAAATGTAGGAACTTTGAACCTAATGGGTATGACCACCCCAGATATCAAGCTCAAATCCTCAAAATCCAGCCCAGATGATTTCTGTAATTCCATAGCATCCATTCTATCCACCAGCATCTTGAATTTGTCTTCGTTAGGCTCATGGTAGTAGTTAGCCTCAGAATCAGAGTCCCCCATAGTGTTGTGGAGACTGCCTCTCTCCTGCTCAGATTCTTCAGATTCATAGTCTTCAACCTGTTCCTTGGTCTTGTCAGGACCTTTGAACCTTCTTCCCATGTTGAGCAACCCAGCAGACCTTCTAGTCTTCTTAGTCTTCTTGGCCAGCAGTGTCTTCAATTCATCCTGCCCCTTGGATAGGTTCAGGATCAGCTCTTGGAACTGTGCATTCTGTGCCTGGAGATCCTTAACTGATTGTTCAAGAGCCATTGCTGAAATAAACAGCGAGAAGATGAGAAACCTGTGCACAATTATAAACCTGTGATGCAATGATATGGGAATGCATATGCAATGTTTTCAAGGACCGCAGGATTTAAATTTGCTTAAACAAACAAGAAAGTAACTTTTTATTAGTAATAACTTGTTTTGCCTTTTAGGCTTACAAAAAATGAAAACGAAATAAGTACAAAAGATGGGGTTTTAAGTCTCCCATGGACGCTTCCTCTTTGTGTTGAGGTATGAGTTGAGGTTTCGTTCCTCATGAAGTAGCTTTGTTAGCTCTAGGATCCTTGCTTGGCTTGCTTTGTGATGAGCCTCGAAAGTATCCCTTTGCTCTTTCAGTTGGATCCATGATCTCTGCAAGTCTTCCATATCAGTAGGCATGTCTGGGTGAAGGATGGTATAAGCTGTGTCTCCTTCAGCAACAGGTTCCATGGTAACTGGTAGGACGGCAGGATATGGCATCATGAGTGTCTGAGCACGAGATCGTACCCATCTGAGATAAGCCTCCATAGGAATAGTGTACTTAGGCTCCAGTGTCTTGCTGTCAATCCTGTTTACCTTTCCCCAAGCTCGTATGAATCTCTGACGGTAACCCTGAAGATCGTTGTCGTAGTCAAACACAATGCCCTGAATCAACATGTCATGTGGACCATCGCTCCGGGTGTAACCAAACTGTCGTAAAGCTAGAGATGGGTTGTAGGTGATGCCTCCTCTTATGCCTAGAAGTGGCACATTAGGAAACTCCCCACAACGGTCAATGATGGTGACATTCTCCATAGATCTGGAGCACCAATGGATGTCTGAGTGAGAAAGTGACATGATCCTCTTGGACCATCTGAACCCTTGCTCATTCTTCATTACTGAGCGAGGAAGGTGAGAAATAAACCACCTAGAAAGTAAAGGTATGCAGCACATCAAAGTTCCTCTTGCTCTTGTAGTACGGGTGTGAAGAGAATGTAGGATGTCTCCAAGTAAGGTAGGCACTGGATTGTGACTCAGGAATATGTTGATGGCATGAACGTCTATGAACTGATCAGGATTGGGGAACAACACTAAGCCATAAATCAATAAGGCTAAGATCTCCTCAAAAGCATCGTAGCTCATAGCCTTCAAGAACATTTGAGCTTTATCCACTAATACCTTGGCAAGAATACCTTTAACTCCACTTCTCGTCTCTAGAACAATGTCAGACTTCTTCAGATGTAGAGCTGCAGTAATAACTTCTGGTTTAAGCTCCTTCTCTAAGCCTGTGAATGGCTTCTGATCAAGAACAGGTATACCCAGAAGTTTAGAGAACTCCTCCATGGTTGGAACCAGCTGATAATCAGGAAATGTAAAGCAATGGTGCTTAGGGTCAAAGAACTGAAACAACACACTCATCATGTCTTCACTGAACCCTGGAGTAACTAGATCCAATAAGTGACCATGTCTCTTGTTGAACTGGGAATGATCAGGCACTAGGGAAACCAACTCCTTGAGCTTAGCGGGTATCCCTACAAAGTTGATCCTGATGGTGTTTCTACGAGCAGAAGCCATGACCTGCAACAAAGAACAAAAATAAATCCCTTGGTCCTTGAAATGGTTAGGGAAAATGATATGCTCATGATGCATGATGATGTCATGATGTTATGTTCAATCACAAACATGTGGCACACACAAACAAGTCACACAATTGCCCTAGGTTTAAAGGCTTGCATGAGGTTTAAAGGTAAGTACCCTCCCCTGAAGTTAGATGGTTCATCCTGTCCTACAAAAGTAACCGGGTTCTAAGGGATCTCAATATCATTGATCCTTCACAAGGGTGGTTGATCAGAAGGCAACTTACTTGCCAACCAAAACCCTCCAAGTTTAAGATCTCAATGAGCGTAGCATCGAGTGTCAACCAACTTCAGTCTGCACCAAAGCCGGTTACCTCACTACTTTCTAAAGGCCAAGATGAGTTAACTAGGGTTCTAAAAGTCAGTTAGTGCATTGACAACATATGGCAGCCTCAATATTATCCTCAACTTGACTTAAGGAATATAAGCACCAACCACGAAGTCGCACTAACTATGGCCACCAGATCAACCGTATCGATATACGTCGTACAGTTTCCTTGGTCTATTGCCATTTACCTAAGGTACACTAGATCCGGGTTAGGACCTTTCACACATAAGAGCACCCCAACAATATAATAATAAAGCAAACAAGGCAAACAATTTAAAGTGATCTTAATTCCTAAGGGTACCCCTCTTAAATAGGTCCCCAGCAGAGTCGCCAGTTCTGTAACACGGTGGGAGAACTGACTTTAAACAATGTTGCGGATAGCAAGAGTCGCCACCGACTTTTATTTTATCCATAAGGAAAGGTTATAAAAGAACAGGAAAGACCTTAGAGAATATTTTGGGTCCGGGGGGTAGGTTATGAAAAGGGAAGGTATTAGCATCCTTTTCATCCATGGTTATCCATGGGCTCTTAGGTACTTAAGCTCACTTTTGAATTGTTTTGAAATTGTAGTGTGTGAATAGAAAATTTTTAGAATAGTTAATAAATAATCCATGTAAGGATGTGTTAAGAACTTGTTTGAAAACTTGTTGAAAATTTGTTTTAGTGCGAAACAGTTTTGAAGTGAGCAAGCACCTAGGAGTAACCTACCCTAATGTTTAAAGGTCTTTCTTATTCTTCATTCTTTCCTTTAGTAAGACTATCCCTACTATAATGGAGTAGGTAGTCCTTACTTTGGATGTTAAGGGATATGTGAGGGACAATTTGACTTTGAAGGCCATTGTGGGATGTAATAAGCACATATAAGGGACCATCATCATTTTCCGAAAGGGACTCGATTCGTAAAGGCAACCATAAGGGACTTTGATGATTTTTTCTATTTGAGGGACTTGCTTTATACACCCCACTTAACCATTATTCGTAGGCAACTTGAGGGATATCCTTAGGAAGTGAGACGGCGATTAAAATCGACTTACGTGTGTGACGTGTTTATTTTAATTATCTTTATTTAAAAGTGATCTAAATTTATTTTAATATTACATACATGTTGTTACACTCCCTAATTACTAACCATAATAATAATTAAATAATTAAACAACTTTACATCCAAGAAACAATTACAAAATAACAAGCAAAATAATTAAATAAAATATAAATAAGCAATAATAAATAATAAAGGGGGTTAATTCTAAGTTTACTCGGCAAGACATCGCATCTTGTGCCTACGTATCCTTACGGGAGCGGAATCAGAGTAATCGTAGTTCCCCTCAAAAGGGAGGTTAGAGATCTCTTGACAGTGGTCAAGGTCTCAAGGGGAATAAACGCGCCTTAAGGACACGCTTACGCGGAGTGTAGGAACTCCAAATTTCTACGTTGAAATGTTAAGTTGTAATTAGAGTTAAATTAGGGATTCCACGGCGGGAAACCCTAAAATGAGCGCGGCGGCTCTTTGACCTAATGCTAGGGGTAAAATTGGTAATTGCGCCTGCGGCGAGGCATTTGTGAAAATTAGGGTTTGTAATTTTGAGGGTTTGAGGGTTTATGGACTATTGACACGGCGGTCAAACAGTTAGACCTAACCTTCGAATGTGTGTAGTGTGACAGAAGTGTGGTAAACACGTGAGATAATTGAATCATGCAAACAGAGAGATAATGTCCTAATTTAACCATGCGAGCAGAAATTTAAAGGCAGAAATTAAAGCGCGATTGTTAGGATTCGCGAGGTTACATGAGAGGAGCAGATACAATATGATAATGAAATTTGAATTGAACAATAATAAAATAAAATAAATAACGGTTCTAGTTATTATTTTAAAAAAAAGATTTTAGTTATTATTTTAAATTTATCTAAAAAAAAGTTTTTCTTAAAAATAATAGGTTTTCATATTAATTTGGAAAAGATGTTAATGTTATTTATTTTAAAAAACAGATTTTTATATTATAACAAATTTTAATAAATTAATGATAACAATAATAATAATAATGGTAATAATAATGATAATAATGATAATAATAATAAATAATGATAATAATAATAATAATAATAATAATAATAATAATAATAATAATAATAATAATAATAATAATAATAAAGCAATAATGAATTTTAAATGTGCCAAATAACCCAACAATGTTGCTAACGCAGAAATGCGCTCATCGCAACCAGATCTAAATCGGACGAAACAAAATTTATCGCAAAGAAAAAGAAATTAAGCAAAAAATAGTATTATTGCTCACACAAAAATGCGATCATCGCAACCAGATCGAACTAACACAAATGTCACGCGTCATGCACACAAATGTGCAAACATCGTATCGACATAATTCGATCAAAAATCTTATATATATAAACTCTAATAATTTAAAAATTATATATATATAAACGTAACAGTAATAGATAAAGAAAAAGAAATAACGATAATAGATGAAGAAAAAGAAATAACGGTAAAAGATGAAGAAAAAGAAACAACAGTAATAGATGAAGGAAAAGAAATAACGGTAAACGATGAAGAAAAAGAAACAATAGTAATAGATGAAGGAAAAGAAATAACGGTAAACGATGAAGAAAAAGAAACAATAGTAATGGATGAAGAAGAAAACTAAATAACGGCAAACGGCACTCACTCCTCTTAGGTTTTTTTCATTCTCTCCCTTTTTTCCAACAAGGCAACACATGTATATATAGGGAACAAATTAGGGTTAACACCAAATTGTCAATAATGTCCCTAAAGCCCATTTTAAAGCCCAAACTAAATAATTAGTTAAGAAAAAATAAAATTTAAATAATTTAAAATAATTAAAATAAACTTAAAATAAAAACTAATAATCCTATTGATTCCTAAAATAAAAAATATTATAAAAAGAACAAAATTTTTTTCAATATTTTTTATTTTATGATTTTTTGGATATTTTTATGAATAATTTAGAAAAAAGTGAAAAAAATAATATTTTAAAAAATGATTTAATTAAAATATGAAAATAATAATTAAATAATAATAAAAAACTATTTTTGTTATTTTTTTTAATGAAAGATAGAAAAATTTAGAGTAAAAATAATAAAAAACAAAAAAAAAAGTGACAAAGGTGAGATTCGAACTCTCAACCTCTCACACTCATAACTCCTTACACATGTCCTCCTGCCAATTGTGTCATTTTTACTTTTTAGAAAAAAATGCATGTCATATGATATTTACCTGCAAAAAGTCAAACGACTACACAAATTTGTTAGTAATTGATTAAATGCAATGAAATGCGACGACAAATCTTAGGGCAAAATTTGGGGTATTACAGTTATTATGATAATATTTCTCACCCAACCTCTCTTTGATGTTGGCAAAAAAAAATCATGAAGTTTGACTTTGGTTTGACCACAGTTGACCTCAGTTTGACCTTTTAACTGCATTGACTGCTTTTGACTTATCTGATCATCTGACTGAGCAAACTTTTGAGAAAAGTCTTGAAACTTGACATGGGGGTTCTTATACACATATAAGATGTTATGAAGCTCACTTGAAGTCTTGGAAGTCCATTTAGCCTGATTAAAGTCAAAACCCTAGTTTTGGATGCACTGCTTAGGAGGTGCATTGTCTGAGGGAATTGTCAACTCTTCTGACCAATTATGAATTTTGTGAACCTTGTGAACCTTCTTGGAACACAAAGTCTTGTATTGTGAGGGCAAATTTTGGGGTGCAACACATCTCCCCAGGAACTCCTCTTGTTTCTTGTATGGTAACAGCGGCCCCGCTGGCTCTTCTGATATAGCTTATATTTGTTCCAGCCGTTCCAATAACAACATCAGCATATGATAGAGGAATTTGCATTTGCTGGGTTATCTGTGTAACCATGGAAGGTGCGGACTGGGTATTGGAAGATGTGTGAACACCTATTGAAGCATCTCTTCCATAGGCGGATATACCATGATGGGGCTGTTTGTCCAATGGAATTGGCATTTCAGCTGGTGGATAGTAATTATCAACTTGTCGCGGAGGTGGCATGAATTGAGTGGCTTCAAAACCAGGACCTCCCCCAGCATTTGGTGGGAAACCCTGAGGTGGACCCCATGATTGGTGGGGTGGGGCACTGGCATGTGCTCTATGTGATGGGTATTATTAGCCATTTGCATATTCATTTCAAAAATTGGAATTATGCTGCGATCAACTAAAAATTTCTTAAGGTGGGATGCAATCATCTCTACTGCCTTGTGCACTCCGGCGGATTCCCCTACTACTTCAACCACCCTGTCATCTTGAAGGGCAAAAACAGGAAGGTCTTCTGCTCCAAGAACTCTAACTATACAATTTGATGCTTCTTGGATAGATTTTACAGTTCCTCCTTGCTTCCCAATTAAACTTCCAGCTTGTGGTGCTGGTACTAGTAGTTTTGTAGAAATCTTCACGGGCGCACCTGAGGGAGCATGGGCAGCCTCACTTTCTGACCCATCAATTAACCGCTTGTGAGCCCTCAATAAGCCATCCACAGCAGGTGGAAGAGCAGAACCAGGCTCATCTTTAGCTGATACCATTACCAGCTGGAATGCAGAGCTTCGTGGTGTGTTGATATAAAATGACTAAATGTTAATACACTTTCAGCACTTCGCAATGCTCAATGCTGACCCTGCATCTGACCCATTCCTTGCATTGCAGATTGCCTGAACTGTTGCTGCTGCTGTGCAAGAAGTTGCTGTTGCTGCTGTTGAGGAGATGGCGTATTCATCATATTTGTAGAAGACCTAGGTGAATTGGCATATGGAATTGGTGAAGTTGTTGCATTATCAAAAGAAGTGGCACTCGTTGCAGCAGAAGGAGATGCAGCTGATCTTCCCAAAAGTTGTGTTGCTGATGTCTGTAACATCGAATTCTGGCCTCCCATATTATTTGATGACAGTGGGGTATTCTTCATATATACATTATTGCTAGACCCATCAGGAAAAGGTTGTGCAGTCTCGTTGACAGTGAATACATCAGCCAAATGCATCGGAAGTGAAGAAGTTATATGCCTCTGGTCTCCAGGTAACCGTAATCCTTCACCGACATTGACGGCGGCTCTGAGTAGGTTTTCCTGTTCTTGAATTTTGGCAGCCTGACCCTTGTCGAGAGTGGGGGCAACGGAAGGGCCTTGACGAGTTCCAAAGCAGTAAGCTTTACGAGTGTCCGCCAATACCTTTTCAGCACCTTCACAGGCTGCGGCAATCATATCAATTCTAGCCTTCAACTTGTCAATTTGAGTGGCAATTGGGAGGTTCTGCATCCCCTGAAGCAATTGATCTCTCTTGGAGGCGTCCTCCGTCTCCATTTCAGGGAGTAGTTTTGTGGAAAGCGTAACAGGGAGTATTGTAGCATTATCGGCATTGACATTCTTGGGATAGACTATGAACGCCTTGGAGACCTTCTTGATATCATCAACAATGTTGAAGAGCTCAAGGTTGACCATAGAATACTGACCAAGAATATCTTTCCATTTGGGAGTGGTGTTGGTACGAGCATAGGCATCGAAATCTTCCAAAATCCTTGATATGGCTTTAAACAGACTGATAGCACGCGTCTTTACTTGTTCTAGGTTTAGCTGCTGCTGCACTGCCTGATTCAATCTCTCCTGCTGCAGGATAAAATTCCGTCTCAGAGGGATCTTCCACCCCACCGAGCACTATTTCATTTTCTTCTTGGAAAACATCGTTCTCTTCAGCTTTTATCTATTTTTCCACATTGTTTCTGATTGAATTCAAGTCACAATTATTGTTGTTTACGCAGGTTTGTGCTGTTGTGATGCGTTGTGACTGATGTGAATCGTGATTCGGAGCTTGCCGTCAACTGCGGTGCATTGGATTAGGTCAGTGTGAAATTTGTGCGGTAGCGTCACCATGTGTTCAACAAGTCTTGGAAGTGTGTATCAAGGTTGTGTATTGGTTGTACGGTGTAGGGATGGTTTTCTTTGCAGGTTTGTACGGGTATTGCCCAATAATTGTTATCTGTGAACATTTGGTTGGAGCCATCTATATCTCGGTCTGTTGTGTGGTCTTTGATTTGGAATTATTGTATGCACCAGCAACGGTGAGGATAGCAGCGAAAGCCCGAACAATGGCAATGCAGATAAGTAAAGCAAACCTCTCAAGTATATGATGAGCTTGAGGATGGAGGCGCTTCAAATACTGTTGTGTTATGATCAGTAGAATGAGCATAGGTAATCCGATTTGCACACAATCTGCAACCAATGGAAAGCCCCCTCGTGAACAGACCAAGACCAACAACAGATACAATAGGTACAATGATAATGGGACTAAACAACCTTGTTAAATTTCCCCATGCCCTACTATATCCAAGGAAGATATTGATGAAAGATGAAACAATGAGGGATCCTTGAATTGTTCTCATTGTGCGGGTAAACCTCTCTTGCTCAGATGAAAAAGTCTGATCATTGTAATCATTGATGATCGACATCACCGGAAGTACGAAAGCAAGTGATCCGCCCATAACCACCGGAAGCCTTGAACCAAACCAAGTTTGAAGCAATGTGTTGATGCCCGACATAAACAACAATGTCTGAATCACACGAGCCTTATCTCCATGACTCCCACCCATTTGAGGTACAAGATTGGTTGCAATCAGAACAGTTGTTCCAAACATCACAATGTAATGCTGAAAACCCAAAAGCAATGCTTCCGGCCATGAAGGATTAGAATGGATGCAATAATGAAGTTGAAGAAGCTGTTCAGCTGGAGTCCAAGTAGGTCCCCTTGAAAGTCCCAGATTCTGCGGTGGTGGCGCCGGAGCTGACGGTGGTGCTTGGTGGTTGTGAGTCTGCAATATCATTTTGGAGTGGGACCTGGTGTACACTTTTGGGAAAATAAAAATGCCACTTTTTCTAATTGAAAGTTCCGATGGGTCAGCAACAAATTATATGGTGTTACAACTTGGATTATGTAAAGAAACCTTGGTCTTGTATCTTGAAAAACATAACTTGATATCCTTTGCAACCTGAACTTTGTAATTGGGCTTATCTTTTGTGTAGAACTTTGTAACTCCTGGCCGTCTATTCTGGATTTCCATCGGTGAACTTATTCGGAAATAGGTATAGCAATGTTTTAAATGAATTTATATACTGTAATGAACAATATTAATGAGGCTTTGTTGCAAATTTGATTATTATAACTTCCAACTAAATTAAATTTGTATGGAAATTAATAATAAAGATGGGCTTCCCAATGGGCCTTTGATCTAATTCATGAACCTTGTAGGACAATCTCAAAGTTTGACTAAGTTTAATCCAAATTTTAAAACTCACAAAACGTTCAACCATGCTTGTGGTCCTTGAAGCGCTGCGGTGGAATTATAGTTTGGACCAAAATGATAAAAAATTGAATGTAAGGTGGACTAATCTTGAATTCCCAATTATTTCAAACTCCTTTGAGATCTTACTTGCACTGACAATCCAAATCTTGAATTGAATAAGCAACACAAAACTGCATTACAACTACGCATGTGCCTTGATTAAGACCTCGGACGCACATCATATAAGTCTTATACCACGACCTTAATCCTGAAACTAAATCCCTGCTTGACCAAGACTAGTTATATCCATCAAACCTCAGTCAACACACACAACTCCCCTAACTGCGTCAAGTGAACCTCAGTTCAAATGTACCAAACTTGATCAAATTACCTACTTGAATCCCGAGTGAACCTGACTTTGATCATAAGACCCCTGAGCACCCCAGATTTCATCACTTCATGATTTTCAATCATCAAACGCTCAACATTAGCACATCCTTGTCTCAAACAGCATGTGACAAGAGCAAGGACATGAAGCAATCCCAACCTTTCACCGAGACTAAACAAAACTCCACTTAACTTCAAGTGTAGTTGCACTCAATACTCTATTTGACAGGCATAGGTCCACATGATTCTCTATTGCGAAATATCTGAATTTGGCACAAATTGACATATGGATCCACACATAACAATTTTGAATTAACACATAAACCCCAACTGCGACCTTAAATAAGCACCTTTGAATTGATACACCTCGACTCGACAAACCACTAATGAACCTCCATCCAACTTAGCAACAACATGATTTCGGTCAGCAAGGAGAAATGAAAGAAACAACATATTTTTATTTTTCTGCTCCTGATAATCACATATGCTTATCTGTTTGTCTTTAAGGATCTTGACTCGTCTTTGATAAGGGTAAACACTTGGTGACTTGAATATAACCTCCTTGATCAGGTTAAAAACCATTGGTAATTTTGTTAGACACGCATTTCTTGATCCCCTGTGAAATGCAAAATGCTATGCAATGCAATGCTTACATGTATGCTGATGCAACGAAATAAAACATGAGCCAGAGAGGTCGGTCAAATTTTGGGGTATGACAGATGAAGGGTATATATAGGGGTAGGCAAATTTTAGGGTGCAACACGGTCCAAACCCCACGCTTTCACGTGTCGGCTCGTACCTTAATAAATCTCCCACTCTCGTGGCAAAACCGTTTAAATAATTTCTCACTCTCGTGACGAAGGTTTATTTAGAAAATTAGATTAAAAACTAAGGCCAGAAAATTGTTTGTAAAAAGGGCGATGGCACTGGATGTTATCGAATCCCGTCCTACTAGTCCTATTACATACCGATAATGGAAATTTAGCTAGACATGGAATTTAATGCAGATGTAAATAAATAACAACAACAAAGTAACATAACATGCATTTTAACAGAAAATAAAGGAATAATTCTATTAATAGAAACCTGCAAATTGTACTGATCTTGAATCCATGAGTAGTCCTCCACAATGTCGGCAGGATTCTACTTTGGCAAGAAATAAAGGTACAAAATGCTTTGAAATAAAGGAAAGAAAAGAAATACGGAAAGGAAACAATGCAGGAATGTAGAAATAAGCTTCATTCGAATTTTCGGCAACACTTCGTTATGTCCAATGCAGCTCCCCTTCTTTGGTCCAACTGTTTTCTTTTTATAGCTGAGGCTTCATGAGAAAATGCCGAAAGAAAAGGAGTTGAGGGGGAGAAATGTCAGGTAGTAGTTCCTGCATTTTCTCTGCTGCGTGGGCACGTTAAGTTTTTCTACATTATTCTGTTATTTAATGCATGACGATCGTGATGGTCTTGTGACGGACGTGTTGAACGTGACGAGCATGATGGAGATGTGACAACCGTGATGGTCGCGATGAGAGTGATGGAGCTGTGACGAGCGTTACACTCACAAAATTCATTTTTCTGCTACTTGCTGGTTCTTTTCTTCATTTTATTGCTTCTTCTAGTGTGCTTTCTACCTTTTGCTTACTTTGGGCATGAGCGTGATATACCTGCAAAAACACTTAACAAACTCGCAAAATAATCCGGATTCGGGTTGAAACAATACAGTTAACAGATGAAAAACATGACAATTATAGTGTACTTTTTTGCGTTATCAAACTCCCCTAAACTTAAATCTTTGCTTCTCCTCAAGCGAAAAATCAGAAAGATAGACCAATGCAAACATGTGGCAAGCCCTTTTGTGTTTTCAAAAAGCTCTCGAGGCATTTAGTTGGGACATCAGAGATTAAATTAGGACAACACGTATACGGTCGTGACACGAAACAACAAGTATGCTCGAAGGCCTCATTCTTATGCAAGCCGGTCCCAATCATTCTACTATAGCTTGGCGTAAAGTTTCTCGCCCCAAAGTTCACCCAATTTCGTTCTAGGGCAATCACATTAAGCCATTTGCCTTTACACGCACGTAGTGGAATAGCCGGTTAGCGATTTTGATCCTTTTTTAGTATGGGGTCTGGTGCACGAGTGCGGTACCCTTCACTATATCCAATTTATAAGTTGTGGGGAATCGAATCGTAATTCTCCCTACCGAGTCCATAACCAGGGGACCTATGAACCAACTGACAGCGGATTTCTTTTTCTTTATTTTCCTTTTTGTTTTTCTGGATTGCAGAAGTGAAAAACACTACATAGTCGCGAAACGAATTTCTTTACGATTAGGCATCAATCACTTATTTTCATCGGCTTTCCACGTGGTTTGTGCTTAAGGCGGTGCTGATTGCTTATATAAACTACTAGGGGCTACGTCTTGGGCTAAAACCTAAGGATTTGGTAAAGTAGGTATTGAAACTGACTCGCATAAACAGAGGGTCTAAGGTGTCAGGATAGTATGGGTTTTGTCAAAATTCTTTCTCGAGATTTCCTAACTCGGCCTTTATCTTGGCGTGTCAAGTTATGCATCGATCAGAGTGAGTAAAAATTTTTGTATAGCTGAAATAAAGTTGGGGAATTCACGTAAATGGAGAAAAGTACATGTAAAAGCTGCTTTATTGAATTAAAATTGCTGAAAGGGGAAATTACATAAACGTAGAGAATGGAAATAAAGTACCTCTCCCACACTATATCGGACATTGTCCTCAATGTTTCGATATAAATGCGGTGGGGAAACAAGAAAAATACAAATGCGAGAGTACGAAAAATGAAAAACTAAAACTACTCAAGGTCCTGCTCTCTGCCTCGGGCTCGGGCTCGTCCGCGTCCATATCGTGCGGCGTGGTCTAGAGCACCAGTGTGATGGATGTAGTCGTTGAGGTCTTGCACGCGTATGGTAAGGGCAACCACTTCATCAGTGACGTTGTCGAGTCGCTCGCCTTGGGCTACTTGTCCTTGGTGGATTTGTTGCAACAGGGCCATCATCTGGAGATGTTGTTCTTGGTGGCGAACTTTGAGCTGCGCGGCCATCTGGTTTTGTTGCCAAATCTCGCAGAGGATTTCTTCATTTGTTGGCTCAGGCTCAGGGTGGCGGCGGCGTTAGGAGGACGTACCTTCTTCAGCTGGTGGTTGTGTCTCTTTTGGAGTGGCTCGGTCCATTTCTTCCTCAATCTTGTCTGCGGGTGCATGATCTTCAACATTAGGGGCGACTGCATTTGCTTCAGGAGCAGCTAAGTCAAAGAGCCAGTTGGCTCGATTTTGGGGATCAATGTTGTTCCTGCAAGGCATAATAATGCCTCGGAGTTCGGTGGAAGTAGCGGATGGCAGGGTTGTGAATGAAGGTGGCGTTTAGGTTGTCCCAGTTGTCGGCATTGGTACCGGTTAACTGGTTCCACAAGGAGAATGTGGGCTGAAAGAATTTGTCTAGAGGTACTCTGCGATGGACATTGTCTCCATGGTGGAAGTGGAGCATCTGAGCAATTTGATTTTGATTCAACTGATATTCCATACCAAACAGGCGGAAAGTGGCGACACCGGTTAGTTGGTTGTCTCCTGACGACGTGATGTAGGCAAAGGAACTCAAGAACTCCAATGTTAAAGCTTCATACGATGGTTGCAGAGTAGTACAAAGTTGCCAAAGTTCGGCATTGTGGAGCATCCATGTGACACTGTCGAGGATGCCTAACCCTGTGAGGCAAGCGACGTCGATGTATCTAGTGGGTTGGACAGAGCGTTGATAGAAACTAGTGTAATTAGTTCGTTGATGGTCGCCTCGTTCGCCGTCTCTGAAGGTTATTGTTGAAAGGTATGGAATTTGTCGATTTTGCCTTGCCATTATGCATGCAATGAGAGAATGTGGGGCAAGAGGAAAGTTATGGGTAGGATGAAGGTAATGGAGACGGGAGGGTGATTTATATGGAAACTGGGGTTATGGAGACAGGCAGTTGAATAGGTGAATGGAGTTATGGAGAGTGTTGAATGAGATGAATGAGGGCTCGTGGGCGGTTTCTGGAGTTAGTGGAAAAGAAGTCGAAACAGCTCATTTCTGATGATATAGCATAACGTACCTTTGAACGACGTGGCGACCGTCATAGACACGTCACAGTCGTAAGGCGCGTGACGGTCATGGCAAAGGGGTGACGATCGTGATAGCAGCAAATTTTGTGTGGTACAGAATTTGCTGATGGGTTTGTTTGTAGATTTTGGCATCGCAGAAAATCAATTCAGGATAATAATGATAAATAGACATAAATAAAATGTAAACTTAAGAAAAACAAACTTAATTGAAAACTCAGATAGCATTAATAATAAGTAGTTATTGCGATTGTTTAATGAACTACAAAATGAAACAGAACCAAATAAAACAAATACTGTAAAAATTCTTAAAGGTAGAAAAGAAATAAAATTATAAAAAAAAAGAAATATCAGTCCTTCTGCTTCTTCAAGTTGTCTAATTCGCGAGCCATAAAACTGAATTGCTCAACAGTGATGTCCATTAACTTTATCACGTCCAGGTGCAAGGTCTTCAATTGTTCCTTCATGGTTGTAATTTTCGTCTTGAACTCATCCACGGTCTTCAAAATGGTACTCAAATTTTCAGCATATTGAGTATTGTTGGGCTCAGTGGAATCATGGTAGTTAGGAGGGGTCTGAGGGTCGGTTTTAGCTTCAGATACATATTTCTCGTAATACATATAGTCTTGTGGTTCTTCAAGAGGTGACGGGGGACCCATAGGTTCATTCAACTCATACAGCCAGTTATCTCTATTGTGGACACTTACGTGCTCATGGTTTGGTAGTGTAAAAAGATGGACCACTTCGTTAGAGATAAGGTATTCGAAAGGTGCAGGTCCTAAGTTCCTAATGACACGTTGGTTAAAACAAAACTGTAAGTTCATTTGTCGAATGATGCCTAATGGTATCACTCTGTTCAGCTGGTACCTAAGTCCAATTGCGTTAGCAATCATGGTGACGAGACCTCTTATTGTAATAGGTGTGTCTGGTTCCTGAATAAGTTGGTCGAAGGCTTTCATCATGAAAGACACGGCATTAACATGCCTACCCTGAGAAGCACAGTACAAAATGAATAGCTCGTCCTTAGAGATGGAGGTAATGTTTTCCTCCTTCCCAAATAGGGTGTGGGCTAACATTTTGTGGAAATAACGAATGGCAGGGTTATGGATCTCATTAGAGTGCATGTCATTCGGCTCGGGGTGGTAGTTTCCTGAAATGGTTCCCCAGAAATAGTCTAGCTCAATATCCATTTCCTCCTCCTGGGTGGTAGTGTAAACAAAGGGTCTGCTAGGGAATCCTAAAAGGTCTGCTAGTGTGCTACGGTTGAATGTGTAATCCATACCGAAGAGTCTAAAGCATATCAGCCCCTTAGTAGATCTGTAACCATGTTCTGGCAGGTAAACTATGGAGCTAAGGAATTCTAATGTAAGCTCTCTATAGGTAACGAATCTAGACTTAAATGCAGCCTTTTCCCAACCCAACTGGTTAAACAGGAAGAGGACATTATCATGGATACCTAGCTGATCCATGGCAGGTCCATCATAGTAAATGGTTAGCGTTAAGGTTCTTTGTCTCAATGCTTCGAATCTATCTCTCTGAGCTCTACCTCTAAAAACGGTTTGCATATAATCTACGAGGTCCATGGCGGAAAAATAGTCGGAAGAAGCTAGTCAGAGGAAAGAGGAGAAGGCAAGAAAAAAATTCCTGGAGACAATTTAGAACAAATTTAGTAAAAAAATATGTTTTAGAGACAAAAGGAGATATAAAATAATGAAAGATAGAAAAAAAAGAAATTTGAAAATTCGTATTTGGTTCAAGCTTATTCTGGGTTGCATTCACACCATACCTTCAACAAGTTCCTCTGACTATGCTAATACTAATAAGAAGTATGTATTGTACTTTTTGAAGGAAAGAGTGAAAATAGATTTTCCATCCATTATGTTCAAGTTTCTTCGAGACTCTGTCAGAGACTCTAGGGATAAGACAAAAGGGCATATTCCTTTGGGAAGAGTCATTTCAGATATTCTGATAGAAAGTGGTCTTGTGGATCATCTGGTTAAACATAACTTAGCTGGAAATCTTGGTAAAGATATTGGAAAACCTTTCAATATCAAGAATGTTAAAAGCATGTTTATTATCAAAGATATCATCGTTGAACCCGCTATGGATACAAATGTTGAAATTATAAAAGGACGAAGGACAATTATTGACAACTATCCTCTTTTCACCTAAGTTGATCCACCAAAGGTCTTACAAGCTTACTTAGACCAGCTTGAAAAAGAGGGTCATGATGTGTCTGGAATCTTGTTTGACCAACTCTTAGCTAAACCACCAAACCTATATAAAAGGAAACATAATTCCTCAAATGTCATAATTGCAAAGAAAAAGAAGTTAGGGCATAAGAAATCAGGAAATTCCTCCATGGACTATGAAACTGTTGTTTCCTCCGCTCCAACAAGTAAAATTTCAGGGTCAGATACCAGAACCCTAGTGTCACGAATTCCTCCCCTACCACCATCATTCTCAACCACAGTCACTACCTTCGCCATCTCACGTACACCACCTTATGTTTCGGCTCCTCTTGAAAAATCCAAAATAAAAACCTCTTCAATAACAACCATCTCCATCACTATTGTTCATGTATCCCTTTTACAATATGCCTTATCATCCTTAGCTTTAACTATTTCCATCTCTCCTTCAAAAACTACATCTCCAATCATTGTCGTAATCCCATCAAAACCTATGTCTTCTCCACCACCCTCAGCACACAATGTCTCTATAGGCTCTCTCACAGAATCTGCATTTGATGGTGACACTCATCATGATTCTCCGACTTCTAATCATCCACCTCCTAGTAAAACACAAGTTGATGTTCTTTCTAGCTTTTTGGAAAATTTTGTCACTAAAGACAAAGGGCTCTACGAAGAACTCAAGTCTAGTGAAGAACCTACCCTTCTGAATACAAATTAGAATCTCTTTAACACTTGGCTAACAGAAGAACTTGAATAAATCAAGGGTTTCTCGGATCAAGTTAAAGAGAAGTTTGTAACTCAAGCAGAAGTAAGACTAGAAGAGAGGAAAGTAAGAGAAAGGCTTGTTGAAGAAGCAAGAAAGGAAGCTAACAAAATTGCAGCTGAGATTGCCAAGAAGGAAGCTAAAAAGAAAGCCGATGTAGAAAGAGAATTTGTCCTACAAGCTGCTGCTGAAAATCGTGTTTCTGACAACACATCACTTCCTGATGATCTTCTCCCAGTTATGGCACAAACATTGGTAGATTTGCATAAAAATCAGAAAATTGTGCAAGAAAGGTTGGATAGTCAAGATGAAGTTATTAGTTCCATCAAGGATAGGCTCACTCAAATTCTTGTAAGAACTCCTTCTATTTCCCTTCCCTAGTCACTTTAGGGCTTACCCTTGTCATTTTCGTTAGATTCTGCATTTTTTTGTATCTTCTATCTTATATATACAACTTTTTGATTATGACAAAAATGGGGAGTAAAAGTTGGAATATTTTGATATATATCTACTCTCTAAAAACTCATGCTCACATTCTAAAACCATATATACAAGCATGTGAAAGAAATTGCTAGATTGTTTTGTTAGAAGCGTTTGGTAGTAAGCATTACAAAATGAATTCAACTCAAAAGAAGTAAACATGAGATATAAGCTCAGGGGGAGCTTGTCTATCTCAGGGGGAGTATTCTAAAACTTAACTCCGATATCTTTATCACATTAAAGCATATACATTGTTTCATCAAAATACATGATTTTGTCATCATCAAAAAGGGGGAGATTGTTATAACAAGATTTTGGTTCTGTATATAATATCTAATTTTGATGATAACAATGCATATATTTTATATGTAACAATTTGGTACACTAATTTTATCTTAAGCTTGCTAATATAAAATTCTCATTGGAATCAACTTCTAGCACAACTCAACAAGATTTTGATAGATATTAGAGTTTATAAAGAAGAATATATGTGCTCCTCAAGAAGGCGTTTGTTTCTGAAGAAAGGATTTTGAAGACTTTGATCAATGTTAAAGTTCACAAATACATGATAAGGATCAAAGCTCAAAATCCAAAGCAAAACGTGAAGGCCAAGAATTTGTACAAACAGCTCTTTCCTAAAAAGGACTAAAGCAGAGATTTTGCTCAGAATTGACCAGAAAGCTTTCTAAGCTTTTACTACTTCTACTCTCTAAGAATTTTACAGTTGACGACAGCTAGCCTAGGTAAAAGACATTGTTATCCCCCAACTTATATCTCTTGAGGCTATAAATAGAAGACTGCTGCATTGCAAAGAAAAAAAGATTCACAAGTCAAAAACGCTAAATTACATACTCTGTCAAAGAATCTCAAAACACAAAGAGTTGCTGCTCAGATGTTCTTAAATTTGTTTCAACCTGCTTATTAAGAAGCACTATTGTAAAAATACTTGTAACACTTTTTAAAGTGATTTTTCTTGAGTGACTAAGTGTGTTAGTCAGTAGACTCGAGAGGGCTAAGTTGTTGTTGAACAACTTAGAGGTTGGTTGTAAGTTTTCCTTGAGTGACTAAGTGTGTTAGTCGGTAGACTCGAGAGGGATAAGTCATTGATGACTTAGAGGTTGTTGTAATCTTGTCAAAGATTAGAAGATCAAGTCCTTGTGATAAAGCAAAATCACCTTGGCGGGTGGACTAGATTAGCTTCGTTAACAGTGAACCAAGATAAACCAATCGTGTTCTTTTTTTCTATGGTTCATAACTTTGTTTGTGTGTGTATGTTACAAAATCTATTGAAAAATTTGTAAAACCCAATTCAAACTCCCTTTCTTGTGTTTTTCTCAACCTTCATATATGACTGAAACTATGACAAATAGTGTAATAAAAATAACAATTGAGAAACTATGGAAAATTTAGAAGAAGAATAAAAATAGTGTAATAAAAACAACAATTGAGAAACAAGGATGAGATGACAGAAAGAAGATAAAAAATAACGAATAGACATAGATGAATCTAACAAGGCATAATCATGTGTGAAGGAACGAGATAATGGTTTCAATGAAGGATTTTAGAGCTTAGGGATGAAAGGAAGTTAAACGAAAGGGATATCATGTTGTGAAATAAGAACATATGATAATGGTCTTGTTCAATGTTGAAAAGGAAATAACTTGGCTCAATCTTTATTAGAAAAGTTAGACTTGATCGAAGTCAGATACGTACCCCAGTTAAAGAACCAAGAGGTAAATGAATTGGCTCAAATTACTACAAGATACAAAGTTCCAAAGGAGAAACTAGAAGAACTAATTAAAGTTAGGGGGAAATTAGTCCTGACTAACATTCCTTCTTCGGAGGTGTTAATACCCAAACTTATAAAGGCTGAAGGACAGAGGGTAATGAAATATTTAAAAGCCAAGGAATATGATGTTCTTACCATTAATAACATGTCAGATAGTGACCGGCGAAGACCGGTTGTAGAATATCTTGAAAACCTTATGGAGGAAACAGATCGAAAGGTCAAATATAGGGAACTAAGTTATACCATCATAGGTAACGAATTGTTTAAAAAGACCTCAAAAGGAATCCTTTTGAAATGTTTTAATGAAAATGAAACATACTTAGCAATTTTTAACGCCCACGGGGGATTGTGTGGTGCACACCTAGAAAGCCACAAGATGAAATGGATTTCATTTCGACAAGGCGTCTATTGGCCAACCATGTTAAAAAATTGCATAGAGTTTGCCAAAGGGTGCCAGGAATGTCAAAAACATGCTGGAATCCAACATGTTCCTGCAAGAAAGTTGCATTCAGTGGTAAAATCATGGCCTTTCAGGGGGTCGGTGTTCGACTTGGTTGGTGAGATTCGACTATCATCTTCAAAAGGTTACAAATATATCTTGGTAGGTATTGATTAATTTACCAAATGGGTCGAAGTGATTCTGTAGGCAAAAGTCAACCAGGACGTGGTGATAAGTTGCATTCAGAGTCATATCATTTGCAGGTTTGAACTACCAAAGACTATGACCACATATCAAGCCTTTATCTTCACCAGGAGAAAGATGGTCGAATTCGCTTCGGAAGTAGGGGTCAAACTCTTAACATCCACGCCTTACTATGCTCAGGAAAATGGGCAGGTCAAAGCGGCCAACAAAATAATAATCAGTTTGTTCAAAAAGCACGTGGGCCAAAAACCTAAGAATTGGCACAAGACGGATTGTCGAAATTCTCCCAAAGAAGCAACAAATGCAACTCTCTTTCGACAAACATTTGGGTAGGATGCAATTTCGCCTGCTGAAATTTACTTGCAGTAAACAAGAATTCAAAGGAAAAATGAGATACCTTCTAAAAACTTATGGGATACGATGTTAGATGAGTTAGTCGATATGGACAGAAAAAGGCTAGCTGCATTGGACATGCTCATAACGCAAAAGGAAAGGGTGGTCAAACATACAACAAGAAGGTGAAACCTAAGGCCTTTTTTATTAATGAGGGACTTATGTTCTTCAAAATTTGACTAAGAGCGCCTCATCTGAAGGACTTAACGCATTATTGGCCAAGCTACATATTAGTAAATCTGTAAAAGTCCTAAACTTCTAAATGTCAAATGGAACCTCGTAAGGGAAAACAGCAGTCCTAGGGATACTCTCATTAGCCACAGGAAAAAGAATTTGCCTTCTGCAAAAGGACTCGTGCCCATAGGACTGTGTAGTGTTATATTTGTATACAACCTTGCCTAGAGCGACAACTTGACACTGCCCTAGGAAAATGCGAGGACGTGAGGTCACCTGAATGAAGGTATCACCTCGCCCTTAAGTTTTCCTCTCCCCTGAATAGAAAGAATCTGGGATAAGATGTGTCTTGGGTAAAGAGAAAGTCATAGCCGTTACTAACCACGTCCCCCTTAGGAATAGGGATTCAATTGTCCACCTTTTGACTATGGGCGATGATATTTCCCATGAAAACCCTAGGTATCAGGAACCCCTATAAATACACTATTCCTCAAAGGGATATGGATAAAATCTTAAGTCATACACATCTACCCTTACTCATAAAGCACTACGCTCCTAGTATCCCTAACATCGTCAATCTAATCACCTGCTTGCAACCTAGTAGCGTTGACCACCAACAAGGTCTCTCATCTCACGTGAGTTGGTCCTTGTAACAGCCTAAAAACCAACCGTATAGGGCTACTCGTCGCCGTAAGCTAGCCCTTACCCCCAAACTGTAATATACCTACTAGGATCTCTAAGTCTTTCTGCCCTTACTAAGGAAACATGACCCTATATTTTTTGGACAGTACAAAGATGAATAAGATGAAATAGATTTTCATCAAACCTCAATTTTAATCCACAACTAAAACATCTATTTACACATTGTTGAACACAATTGTTTACATCACAAACCCTACCTGACACACACATGTGCGATAGGGAGTTTGGAGGAGGCATGAATATTAAAAAATTAATGCTCTAAGGTCACAACATAGAAACCTCACATCTCAATCCAAAACTTTACGGTATCATGTATATGAATTCTCTTTTATAAACTAACATTCCACCAATTCATAGCTTATGAATCATAAGCAATGTGTGATACATTTAACATAAATACAATTAAATGGTCGAATCAGAATAAAAAAATTGTTATAAAACCAAAATAAAATTAAAAAATAAATTAAGAAAACAAATATATAATTTAGTCCATTTTCAATCCATGCGAGACATATTTAACAAAAGCTTTGTGAAGTCTAATTAGCTTTTATCACTAATAGTATTTTTCAACTAAATGTAATGTGGTAGACTTACTAAAATAGTCATTTATTAGCCTATATTACTTTTTTGCCCCATATCATATATAAAATGAATTGACCATTTTATCTCTATTACAAATTTGGTATAGAGATTTCAAGGAAGTTGCAGATATAGTGTCAATATTCAGCCCCATGTTTGTTTAATTAGTGGCTAGTCCATCCTATTCACATTATTCATATACACATGACATGTGGTAAAATTAAATATTTATCAATGATATTGACTTATATTGCTTTCTCCCTAACCAACAAAATCAGCTATCGGTGCTTAACATTTATAAAAAGCATATACTTAATTTTAATCTTAGAGAGAAAGACAGATTCATTCATTCCCTAAGATATATTATTTTAACCATCAAATTTTATTTTGTTTTAAGTCTAGTTGTGATATCAAATGGGCAAATAATATTCTATTCATTTTAAAAAATCAGATTAGAAAGGATTTGAGAATTTACCTTCTTTTGACACATGTATATATAATCCTCTTTAGTAAGTTACTTTCATTGATGTATATTTATACAGAGATACAGTTGTTAATTTGTCTTTTTTCTTTTTATTTTTGGTTTTACTGATGGTAGGTAACAATTAAATTTTGATAGACATGATTTTTAGCTATTTAAAAAATTATTTTTATCTAAAAGAATTTGTATAATACAAAGTATTTATAAATAATAATTTATTTTGGAAATAATTTAAAAATTAATATTCTGCAATTTAATTTTTTTATAAGAGAAAAATCTAAACCAAACTACGAATCTAAAATAAGGTTAATACTTCTCACTCGATATGATATCCAATATTCAAACATATAATACCATATAACTTTTTTATATTTAGTTGTACTTAACTAAATTAGTTATAGTTAACTTTATTAGGCGTCAATACCCAACAAAAGTACAAGGTATTTGAGAATCATCCAAAAACACCAACAAAATCATGCCATAATAGGTTAACTTACTACCACATAATGCTTTAACTAATGGGTAGTCGTAGGTAGATAAAGGGCATAACCGGCAAGCTAGCCTTCAGCTTGCCTTTTTTTTATAAGAAAAAGAAAATTAAAAGAGACACAATTAATGGGTGCCCAACCTATATATAAGCACTGATAAAAAGGATTTTTAAAAAGAAAATAAAAGGAATCGAAAGACACCCACCTAAGGGAACCTACCCAAAACCGACATTGACTTGACGCACCAATTTGACTAAAACAAAACGTAACTACGGACTTGACCCACAAGTAGCCAATCCCACACAAAATAAAACACTTGATAGACTCAATCCATTGAAATTAACCAAAATGCCACCGCAAAAAAGGATCGAATTTCTACACTCCCAAATCGTCTTACAAATTGTCAAACCGATGATCCATCAAAAATCTAACTTACGGTTCACTTTGGCCTCCTTCCAATGGCCTCCAAATGCTTAACTAACAACAACTCGATCAAACCGGGATCGAATTGCAACCACACAATAGTTTGCTTCCACCAAACTAAAGAAACCGGGCAAAAAGCGTACACATGCTCAACATCTTCAAAAATTCCTCCATAAAGTGGGCACGACAGATCGGAATTAGCACTCAAAACTCCTCTGTGCGAAAGATTCAACCTGGTTGAAAGACAGTTTAGCACCAACTGAAAACCAAAATTTTGCTAGGCAACCTCATACACCACATACTCCTAAGCACTTCCAAAACAGTCACATCGATTTCGATCCCCTCATAGCAACAAGCAGAAATAGTAGCATAACATACCGAGACTGAGAAGCCACTCGCAATCCTCCCCCACATGATTCGGTCGTGTTGCTGACTCTATAAGGAAATCACCTGCAACAAAGACTGCAGGGCGGCAAGATCAGCCGATGCCTCCTTCTGCAACGGTCCTGGTAAAACAAAGCCACCTCCCACGTCCATTTTTTCGGCAACTAATGGTCGTTATGGGCGATGCAAGGTCGAGACAGGTCAGCCATCATGTAGAAGGAATCAAACCTGCTGCAAAAATCTTCCTCACCAAGCCATTTTCTGTCCCAAAACTAAAAAGAATTACCATCCCCAACTTTTGCACGTCAAGGAGTTAATAAATCAGTCAGAAAATAGAGCATAATCGATTTCTTGATTAACAAGAAAACTACAAAGTAAAGGAAAAGGGAGAAGAGAAGAGAAAGACAATTAATAGTGGTTAAAAACTGGATTCTTGACTCAATTACACATTAGAGAACAATGTTTACAATTGAATCTCACCCACACCACTTTCTCCCTATGATTAGGATTGTTAGGTATTAATGAAGAAGTGAGAACTAGTATACTATTTATAGGAAAACTAAACCTTAACTTTCAACTAACATACTAAATAATTGACCCAACAAACTGGACCAATTCAACATGCTAACTTAAACAACAAGCTAACATATTTCTGCATGCAAGAACAGATTTCGACTACGACATGCACATTTTCTAATATTGTCAAACCTTGAAGCTAACATTCTCGAGGCTAGAGTTTGATCCAAATTCCACAAATCTCCACCTTGGAACAACTCTACACTAACAAGAGAACAAACTAGCTTTCATCATGCAGCTTTATCAACCGCATACAACGGAAAAAATTGCAACTTGGCAATGTCTTGGTGATCATATCAGCTTCATTGTCATCAATGAAAACCTTCAGCACTTGGACTTCTCCATGCTTGATTATCTCTCTGAACAAATGCACCCTCGCATGATAGGTTGAATTCTTCGACAGGTGTACTGCACTTTGACTATCACATTTAGCAGTGATGGATCGACCTTGAAGTTTTATCTCCTTAGAAAAACCTTCAAGCCACAATACTTCTTTCACAACTTAAGTGAAGGCATTATACACCGCTTCAAGGATTTATAAGTCAACAACCTTCTAAAGTGTTGATTTATATTACCTTGGATTTTTCTACTCAACTATAAATAGCAAGTGAAAATAATAAGTATGTCATATGGGAAGTTGGAATTGAATGCAGTCAACTAAAAATTAAGAGTTGATTTAATGTTAAAAACTATACATGATGAGGCTGTTCGAAGTAGTTAGAGGTCGAAGAATGTTGTTAGAGTCTGGGAACTTAGTGGAATTATTAAAGTATTCTAGTCAGTTGTTGTCTGATTGAATACTATGCTATGTTGGTTAAGGTTGGAGTTCATCATTATAATGGAAACAATGGCGACTTGGATACCGCATCTGGAAAGTACTACATAGTGTGTTGTCTCAGCATTATTGATCCTAGTGCTAACATCATTAAGTCAATTTCTGGTGACTAGTAAATGTAGTTAAGATATTTGAATGGTGTTGAAAGAGTGTGAATTATTTGAAATAACTGGTTACTCGAAGACACGTGGAAACTCGTCGAAGAAAGCTGTTGCATGGGACTGAAGCATTTCGTGATAGAGTTAGTCGACCATTTGTAGGTAGTTAAGTTAGATTAGTATATAAAGAGGATCATGTTTATATTGTAAAGTGTCCACAATTGTACTCACATTTCTATAAACTCAAAGTATCTACGTATTTGAGAAATAAGTAAAGAAAATATATGTATGCGTTCCACATTTATAAATTTCAAGCATTTTTACATTCAAGTCTTGTTCTACATTCAGTTACATTTCGATTTGCATTGCAATTCTTGTCATTTTGCATTTCGATTTCAGTCACTTTTATTTTCAAAACCTTGTATTCCAAGTCTTGTTTAAAGTTACATTATTACTCTTCAAATATTATCCTTCAATTTTGACAGTAAAATGTTGTTTGAAGGTTTAAATGCACACAAATATGTTCCAGGATATTTTCGAGTTTAATCCCTTAAGTATTAATAGAAACTTGTTTTGTTTACCAAATTTCTAAGTAAACACTTTCCTACTGATTATTGTGTTAAACATAGTGAACACATATTCATAAATACATTTTTTGGAATCCATACAACCTAAATAATTAGAGTCGACAAATCCTTCGATTTAGAATTTTCTAGCATTACCACAGACTCCACCATAAATCAGGACTCTACTAAAAGACCCATTTATGTACCTTAGAATCCACTTTAACATTTACCTATCTGCCTTCCCAAGATCAGGCATATACCTGCTTACAAGTATCACTATGTACACTATGTCCGACCTCGTACAAACCATAACATACATCAAAGAACCTACCATACTAGCATATGGAATTCTATTCACATAGTGTCTTTTGACTTCAGTACTAGGACTTTGAGCCATACTCAGTATGAATTGAGGATTAGTCGGTGTTACAACAGGCTTTAAATTCGACATACCAAACTTGTCGAGATTTTTCAGTAGGTATGTCTCTTGAGATAATCATAATCTTGGTTTCTTCTTATCTCTCCGAAAGTCAATCCCAAGAATCTTGGAGGCATCATCTAGATCATTCATGTTGAACTCCTTATTAAATTTAACCTTCATCTTCATAACATACTAGACACTGTTGCTTTCTACGAGGATGTTATCCATATAAAAGCAACAAAATAACAAGTGAATTTCCAGGTCAAAATCTGAAGTAAACACAATGGTCGAACTGGATCCTAGTGAAACCTATGTGTGTTATAAACTTTTGAATCTCTTATTCCATTGTCGAGGATATTATTTTAGACTATATAACTAACTATTCATCTTGCACACATAATCTTCCTTTCCCTTTTCTGTATATCCATTAGGATTGTTTCATCTAGATCACCATACAGGGAAGTTATCTTCACATCCATCTGTTAAAGTTATAGGTCGAACTTTTCCACCATGGATAACAACATTCTAATAGATATATGCTTTACAACATGTGAGAACACATCAATAAAGGCGACACCTTCTTTCTGAGTGAACCCCCTAGCAACCAACCTAGCCTTAAACTGCTTCAACATCACTCATTTGATTCCTTCCTTAACCTTGAAAATCCACTTACAACTGACTAACCTGGCCCCTGTAGGATTATCGATCAACTCTTAAGTTTTATTATCATGAAGATATTTCATCTCATCATCCATAGCATTAAGCCATTCAGTCTTGTCTCGACTCCTCATAACTAGAATCTCACTTACAGAGATTAAGGCATAAGCTATGAGATCACCATAACCAAGTCTCTGAGTTTCCTTGATGACTCTTGTCGACCTTTCTCTTTCCAAAAGATAGTCATTATCAGTCTCCTCATCTTCAACAACAACTTGTGTTTGCTTTTCGACTTCATATGGGTTATGCAATTCAGCATCACTATTCTTTACCTAAATAAGAATCTCTTATTGTTCTAGCTCTTCTCCAGAGATCTTCGTACTTTTACTAACTCGTCAGTTTTCTTGAACAACATTTCTGCTTCACTGAAAACTACAACTCAACTTGTGATACACCTGCTATGTCCTAACTCTAGACACAGCAGCTTATAAGTTTTGACTCCTTCAGGGTATCTAAGGAACATACATCTCAGAGATCTAGGTTCAACCTTGTCTTGCTTAATGTGAGCATATGCTACAAAACCAAATACTCAAAGTATGTCGAGATTAGGTGAATTCCTAGACCATACTTCTTCAGGTATTTTCATCCCCAAGGAAGTTGAGGGACACCTATTTATCAGGTATACTGCAATCACTGCAGCCTCAGCTCAAACTAATTTTTTCAATCCTGCACTAACCAACATGTATCTAACCTTTTCCAAAATGGTTCAATTAAGCCTTTCAGCCAAACCATTTTTTTGAGGAGTACCAGTAGTAGTTTTGTGCCTTGAAATATAGGCGCATCACACTAGTTGTCGAAAACCTCATTACAAAATTCAAGACCATTGCCAATCTTCAACCTCTTGACCTTCTTGCCAGTCTGGTTTTTTATTAGAGTCTTTAAACTTTTGAAATTTTCAAAAGTTTCATCCTTATCTTTCTGAATGAATACCCAAAATTTTCGTGAGTAATAATCAAATATGGATAGAAAATATCTTACACCTAAGTGTGAAGGATTTATTGCAGGCCCTCAAAGATCAGCATGGATATAATCAAGGGATCCATGTGTTCTTTGTTTACCTTTGTTAAACTTCACTCTGAAGACTTAGTTTTGACAATTCGATCATGCCTATTTCATTGACACGGCCAAGTCGCTTGTGCCATAGCTCAGTCTTCGACACAAGTTTTATGGATGCCACATGAGTTGAACCACTTATAACCTTAGCCTCAAAGGTATACAGGCCTTGCCTCTTGATGCCTCTCAAGACTTCCTTCGACCCCTTCATTACCCTTAGGATACTTTTCTCTCCTTTGAAAATATATCATTTCATGTCGAATTTACCAAGAGAAATCAACAAATCCAATTTCTGCAATCTTGCAGCCTTTTTTTTCTCAGCTGCACTGATTCACCATCTTGATCATATAATTCCTAGAACACCTTTTTTTTTGGAGTCATATGCTAAGTGTAACACTCTAAACCCTATAAAATTTATTTATAAAAGAAATCCACAATTAGGATGTTACTTCCTCTCAAAACAACATGCATAATTAATAAGACACAGTGGAAAGGAATACACATGTAAATAGTCTGAATAAAATCACTTCAAGGATAATCTAAGAGTTTTACAACTAATTACATAATGGAGAAACACAATCGCCCAAAGCCCCAGTGTTACAGTTCAGAGCATTATTCGATTAAGTAAAAAAATAAAAAACAGCAAATGCCAATAGGCATCCGGCCATCTTGTGGTACTCACGATCCTATCACTCCTGTTGATCAACAATATCAAAACGTATAGAGGAAACCAAAGAAACCAGAAAAGGGTGAGAATTCACTTACATTTATTAACGGTGCGAGACTCGCCAATGATCCATGCCTAGACCAACGATCTCCACCAATGGATCTGAGACTCGCCCCTGGTCTTTTCCACCAAGACCAACGATCCCCACCAATGGATTCAAGGCCACCAAAATGGACTGAAGTCCCACCTAAACTCCAAAATACATGAATGCATGGTAATATGAACCATAAATATGTATTTCATGGAAAAACTTCATAATTCACCAAAATTATGTATATTAATACCCATAAATACCACAAATTATCCTAATGGAAAATAGCAAAACCAGAAATAAAAATCAAATAAAATCACCATAGGTCCAAGACCACCATAGGATCATAGAATATTTTTCTCATAATTTTAAAATGCCTAAAAACAATTTTAAACTAATTAAAATTGGCTCAAACAAATTAAAATCAAGAAAAATAGCAAAGTGAAAAAATAAAAATAAAAAACAGAAAGATAAAAATAAAAGGAAATTTTAGAATATATTTTGGTATTCTTCTGATTAAAAATGAATTTTATATGAATTTCTGAAAATAAAACGAAATTAGAAAAAGAAAATAAGGCAGAAAAAACAAGGCGCGTTGGATCTCATTTCATTAAATGACGTGGCTAATCCAAGGACCAGAAAGTGCACATCTACGGTGAATTTGAGTCAATCTCATCATATCCAGCCAACAAAAGTCAAACACGCAGGATCATAACAAGTGGCATGATGGACAGTTAGATCATCATCTTCAACCTCCAGCCACTTGAAATTTTCAGAGATTTGCAGAAATACGAAGATCCTTCAAACCAAAACTAATGGAGCTCATATTGGTTTCATCTAATGCTTCTTTTCAAGACGATCTCAACCATATCATCGTGCCATATTTCTTTAAAACACAACTCACTCGATTTGGAAAAAAACCAGAAGAGAAATTCAAACACGAATTTGAAAATTAACCAATAAAACTCAACCACAGCTAAAATCTAACAATCCTAACAGCATCAGCACACCAAAGGCTACATCTTAGCAACAAATTTAAGTCAAAATGGTTGAGAATTGTACCTGTTGAAATTCAACTTTGAAGCTCTGAAAATGAAGTCCTCAAGCTTAATTCAGGTCACGATTATTTAAGTTCTTGAGTTGGTTAGCTTCACTTAATGTTGATGAAGCTAACTGAGTGGAAAATTTGAATGATTAAGGGGTGGAAATGAAAATACGAAGTTTAAGCTTAAGAATTCAAATGGGATCTCATCAGGGTGATTCTGGCTATCAAAGCTTATGGAAATGGGTGGAATGAGTCCCTTATTTATAGGAGAAGTGTTTTGAATGCCGATGGAGGGTGAATGATGCAAATTGGAGCAAATTCGTGTGCACCTGCATCATGAGCAAATTGTAACTTGCAACTTATCAAAACTCACTCAAAACTTGTGTTTCAATGCTCTAATCAACCCAGGCAAGTTTGTTAATCATGTTTAAATGAAATTCATGCATTAGTTTGATGATTATAAGTTATTTCAACCAAATCCAAATCTGACTTGAAGTGAAATTTCAGCTTTGAAATTCAAATTTTGCCACCATGGTTCTCACAATGTAGGAGGCTTTATGAGGTGATTCTTCTTGTATTGGAGAGAGGGTGATACAATCTTTACAATGTGAAAATAAAGTATTGATTTGGCAATATGAGCTGAGAGATATGATCCTTTGAAGTAACTTGCATCAAAAGGTTCAAAATCAACAAAACACTTAGAAAACTTTCGGTTTTTTAGGGACCAAATATGACCTATAATATTTTGATAAAAACTAAGGCCTTACATAGGTATTTTGCACTTCCACGTTGAATCAAAGTTGTAGAGGACATCTTCAAGTTCATTTTAGAAAATGAATGGGCTCCAAATGATAAAAATTGACCAAGTTATGACCTTTTGAAGTTGACTAGAAAATCCTTCCAAAACTCAAAATGACCTATAATGTCTTCAAACTTTTGATGACTTTCCAAGCATAATTTGATATTTCCTTGCAAAGGGAACTTATAGGGGATGATGAGAAGAGTTCATTAGAAAAAAAACCACCTCAAGATGTTGAAAATTGAAGGAGTTATGCCCATTTGATAATAGGATCCACAATTTGTTAAATTAGGTCAAGCACCTTGAACCAAATTTGAATCTCTTGATCATTTCTTGCAAACTAAGACATGGTGAACCACATATGATCTTGAAATAATATTGCCTTGAATTATACTTGACGATGAGAGACCTTTGGGACTTGAAGATGCCACAAAGTCAAGAAGAAAACCTTGCTTGAGGTTGAAGAAACCATGTCCCTCTATCTTAAGAAACAAGCCATGATACCTTGATCCCTTGTCGAGAACTATGCTATGCAAAAATGAGAATGAAAATGCAATAAAACATAAGCCAAAACACAAGAGAAGAGATGGGAAAATTTTAGGGTGCTACAACTACCCCTATTCAAACAACTTGGACCTGAAGGGATGAAAAACGACCGCTTTCAAACATTCAAGGTGGAAGGTGATGGAATACCAAAAGAACCCAGGAATTTGCAAACTACGGGATGTTCACAATGCAAACATTGCAAGCTGAAGGTGGACTTAAAAACAGCGGGTACCAACCAAAAGTTAGGATAACCGAAATGGTAATTGATCAAGAAGATAATAATGGCTACTAACCTAAAGTTAGGATCACCATAGAGTAATAACCATAAGTTGTGAGAAAGAGGCTACTAACCAAAAGTTAGGATCACCCCGACGTCGTTTGAAGGCGAATACACAAACAATAAAGACTACAAACCAAAAGTTGGGATCTTCATAGAGATTAGAAACCAAAAGATGGGATAAAGGCTACTAAACAAAAGTTAGGATTTCTAGAACGCCGACTGATCCGCGGTCGCGCGCGGATCAAAATTGAGTGGTTTGAAAAACGTAGTAAAAGCGACGCCAACTCGGATGTCGATTCACAAGGATTCTTATTTATAAAATAGCCGATTGAAACGATTTGGGGGGTTTTTTTGATTAGGATTCGATTAAAAAGGTAAACGATAAAAATAAGTGCTTTTGAAATAAGTGATTAAAACAGGTAAATCTACCGGTTCGACTCCCAACTTATCATCGGTCATTACAATTCCAATTCTCAAGCGGTTCCAATTCCTATTCGATTTCAATATTAAAGAACAAGTGTCGATAATATCGCACGAATTATATTCCTAATTACCGAATTAAGCAGACGATTAAAGATTGCGCAAATTAACGAAAAAGCTAAGTTAATCCGCGATTAAGTCAAGGAACATCGATCGATCAAATTAAATCCAATTTATCTTATAATAACGAATTAAGCAAACGAAGTTATAAAATGAATTGGAACAGAATTAAATAAATCAAAATTGAAATAAACCTCAAAGAATTACGGGATTCGAAACTGGCAGATTTTCCCTCAGGATTAGTTCGCCATGGAAATTATCAGAAACAAAATAAAATTCGGAAATAAAACTAGGGTAGCCGTTTTTCATCACAACAACAACCTTATAAACAGAATAAGATTTGCATTACACTCTCAACTAGGTCGGAAACCTAAACTAGGCCCAAAAGGGAAAAACAATTATATTATCACAAGTCAGAAACTTCAACGAATTATTCGAGACTCAAGCAATCCGAACCAGATTCTTTGAGTAACATGAAAGTTGTATATCTTTTCCTTAGCTTTTCAACGATTGGTAAAACGCCTCAATCCGATTCCCGTAGCTCCAGTTATGAATTTTTTATTAAAAACTGCTAATGCTGAAAAATAATAAACGAAAATCAAATAAAGCTAAAAATAAATTAAATTGTAAAAACATCATAAAATAGGAAATTAAACAAAATAAACTTTAGAGATGCCTAAGTCTAAACATAGAGGAAAGTGCACCTAAATGCACTGATCAAATTCCCCCACACTTGAACCTTTGCACTCCGAGCAAAGTATTATCAAAACTTATGAAACACAAAAACATTTAGATACTCATTTTGGGCTGTGAACTCTTCTTTGGTCAAGATCGCATCGATAGGTACTAATCTTACACACTAAGGATATCGTAAAAACACAAATCCTCAATTATGCGATCATAAGGCTCCCTCCTATACAAACCAATCCAAATCATGTTGTTATGCCTAATTCTAATTTAGTCATCCTCCTTTTTGCCCTCTTTCATTCTAGTGCAATCACATTAAGCTGTTTATCTATTCACGCACATGGTAACTGAACTTGTTAGTGACTATGATCCATATTTGTTTTTCAACAATTCATAATTGGACACTTTTTGTATTATTTTTTTCTATTTTTTTCGTTGTTGAAAGGTTTCACAACCGTTAGCCTTAGTGACCGGGTGAGGGTCACCTAAGTTATAAGGCGGATTCCTATTTTGACTTCTTATTAAGCACGAGATCATTCACTTATTTGCATAAGCTCAATTATTTAGCGTGTGATTTCTAGATGGTGTTGACTACTAGATAAACTACTTAAGAGTTATTAAAGGACGAGAATTCAAGACTATGCCATAACAAGTATCTAAATCGATTTTCTTATTTGGAAGACTCAAGGTGTTAAAAAGATACCAATCTTATGAATTGTTCCCAAGTCTCCACCATCTGACCTCAAATTGATCTATAGCCCAAAATTTTCAAAAAAATTGCCTTGTGTTTTTCTAAGTAAACAGAAATAAAGGAAAGAAAAGAACTAAGAAAAACAAAATAAACAAAACAAAAGGTTCCCTCCCCCACACTTAAAACAGACATTGCCCTCAATGAAAGGGACTCAATTAAAAAAGTAAGAGTGAGAGAAAGGAAAGGTTACTCCCTGATTATGTTGCAGTGTAGTTGGGTGCTTCCAAAGAGCACTCTTCTATGATAGCACCTTCAGGTACCGGACTCTCATGGAATAGCTTCAGTCACTGTCCATTGACCTTAAAAACCTTGTTAGTACCTGCACTTTTAATTTCCAGTGCACCACGAGGGAAAACATCAGTAATAGTAAAAGGGCCAATCCATTTGGATCGAAGTTTCCTAGCCATAAGCTTAAGGCGAGAGTTAAACAATAAAACCTGTTGGCCCACAGAGAATTCCTTCCTAAAAATCATTTTATCGTGGAAGTGTTTGGTTTTCTCTTTATAAATTCTAGAGCTTCCATAAGCTTCTAGCCTAAGCTCTTCAAGCTGTTGTAATTGGAGTTTCTTTCAATACCTGCTTGTTGCATCTCCAGATTACAACTCTTTACCGCCCAATAAGCATGATGTTCTATCTCAACAGGAAGATGACATGCCTTACCAAAAACAAGTCGATAGGGAGACATCCCTATTGGTGTCTTGAAAACTGTTCTTTGAGCCCAGAGTGCGTCTTCTAGACGACGACTCAAATCCTTCCTGTTTGGTTGCACCATTTTCTCTATAATTTATTTGATTTACCTATTAGAGACCTCAGCTTGCCCATTGGTTTGTGGGTGATACACAGTAGAGACTCTATGCACAACTTCATACTTCCGAAGCAAAGCTTCCATGGTGCGGTTACAGAAATGAGTGCCTTGGTCACTTATGATAGCTCGTGGAATTTCGAACCTGTAAAAGATATTATATCTGACAAAATCTGCAACAACTCTAGAATCGGTAGTCCTAGTGGGGATAGCTTCGATCCACTTTGGAACATAATCGACATCAAGTAAAATTTAGAGAAACCCAAATGACACAGGGAAGGGGCCCATGAAGTCGATTCCCCAAACATCAAACACCTCACAGAAAAGCATAGGTTGCTGAGGCATCTCACTCTTACGAGTGATAGTTGTACCTGCTATCTGGCACTATTTACAAGTGCGATAGGTCTCATAAGCATCCTTAAAAATAATGGGCCAATAGAAACCTGAGTCAAGGACTTTTCTTGCAGTCCGTTGCGGGCCAAAGTGTCCTCCTACTTGAGTGGCATGAGAAAAATTCAAAATTGATTCAATCTCATAGTCGGGGACACACCTCATGATAACCTGGTCACTACAAAATTTCCAAAGATAAGGATCATCCCACACATATTATGTGGCATCAGTCTTGAGTTTGTGACTTTGCGCCTTAGATGCACTTGCAGGAAAAACACCAGCAACAAGATAATTAACAATATCAGCAAACCACAGAGTAACTCCTTGTAAAAGTAGTAGTTGCTCATCAGGAAAGTCATCCTGAATGGGAGAAGGATCTGCATCCTGCTCTATCCTGCTCAAGTGGTCAGCTACTAGGTTCTCGGCTTAACTTTTGTCCTTAATCTCTATATTGAACTCTTGGAGCAACAACATCCACCGAATTAATCTTGGTTTTGCTTCGGGTTTCTTCAAAAGGTACTTCAAAGCTGCATGGTCAGTAAAAACAACAATGTTAGAACCTAGCAAATATTGTCTAAACTTGTCAAGAGCAAAAACAATCGCTAAAAGTTACTTTTCAGTGGTAGTGTAATTATCTTGTGCAGGATCCAACGTCCTAGAAGCATAGTAAATAATATGGGCAGCCTTGTCCACCCTTTGTGCAAGGACCGCTCCAACTGCATAGTTAGATGCATCACACATAATCTCAAAAGGAAGGTTCCAATCGGGAGGCTGTATGATAGGGGGCGGAGGTCAATGCCCTCTTTAAGAAATAAAACGCCTGCTTTCATTTCTCATCAAAAGTGAAGGTCACGTCGTTCTTCAACAAGTTTGAAAGCGGAAGAGCTATCTTGCTGAAGTCCTTTATGAAGCGCTTGTAAAAGCCTGCATGACCAAGAAAAGAATGAATCTCGCGAATGCAAGATGGGTAAGGCAATGTAGAAATCACATCAATCTTAGCAGGGTCTACTAAAATTCCTTTTTCAGAAATTATGTGTCCCAAAATAATTCCCTGCTCCACCATAAAGTGACGTTTTTCATAATTTAGATAAAGGTCAGTTTCGATGCATCTCTCTAAAACCATATCCAAACTGTTCAAACATGCATCAAAAGAAGAACCATAAACACTGAAATCGTCCATAAACACTTCCATGCAATTTTCAATAAAATCAGAGAAAATGCTAATCATGCATCTCTGGAAAGTTCCAGGAGCATTGCAAAGGCCAAAAGGCATCCTCCTGTAAGCAAATGTACCAAAAGGGCACGTGAAAGTGGTCTTTTCTTGGTCTTCAGGTGCAATATGAATATGAAAGTAACCTGAAAAACCATCAAGAAAACAATAATGTGATTTACCTGCGAGCCATTCGAGCATTTGATCAATGAATGGCAAAGGAAAGTGATCTTTTCTGGTCGCCTGGTTCAACCTCCTATAATCAATACAAACTCGCCAGCTATTCTGGACTATAGTGGGAACAAGTTCATTATTTTCATTTTTTATTGCAGTGAGTCCATATTTCTTTGGTACAACCTGCACTGGGCTCACCCAGTTACTATCAGAGGTAGGGTATATGATACATACTTGTAACAACTTGGTTACCTCTTTCTTCACCACAACAAGAATTAAAGGGTTAAGCCGCCTTTGGGGCTTCCTTACAACCTTAGCTCCTTCTTCAAGCAGAATCCGATGCATGCACCTGGAAGGGCTAATACCGGGAATGTCCTCCAAGGTCCACCCTATTTCCTTTTTGTGCCTCTTTAAAACCTGCAAAAGCCTACTTTCCTGATCGAGATCAAGGTTAACTGAAATAATAACAGGAAGCTTCTCATTTATGTCTAAGTAGGTATATTTGAGATTTTCTGGGAGAGGTTTGAGTTCTAAAGAAGGGGGCTGCTCAATGGATGGGAGGGTTGGGGCAGCAGGGACGTTCAGAGCCTCAACCGCATAAATCACTTTGTCGGTAACTGTATCCACCTGTAAAATATCATTCTGCAATGTAGCATTTATCTCGGCATAAGTAGAGCAAACATTAGTGTTAGTGCATACATCACAAGAAAAAGTATCATCATAGTCTAGTAAAGACGGAAAATCAGATATAAACTCAGGGAGTGTATCGTCTACTAAGTCAGAAAGTAACTCAATCTGAAATACTGAATGTTCTTCCATGGGATGTCTCATTGCATCAAAGATGTTAAATTTTGCGATAATATCACCAAACTCCATGAACATCGTGCCATCATCAACATTGATTTTCGTCTTTGCCATTTTCATAAACGGTTTGCCAAGAATGATGAGTGCCTTGTTTGACTTTATTTCTCCTTCCATGTCAAGAATATAAAAACCTGCAGGAAAAATCAAGTCATTAACTTGCACGAGGACATCTTCCACAACGCCAGCGGGGGGGTTTTGCTTCTATTTGCCAGCTGAATGATCAAACATGTATGCTGCAATGGACCAAGATCAAGATTATTATAAACAGAAGTAGGCATAACATTAATACCAGCTCCTAAATCAAGCATGCAATTTCTGAATTTACTATACCCAATGGTACAAGGGATAGCAAAAGTTCCTGGATCCTTGCACTTTTGTGGCATGGGCTGCTGGAAGAGGGCTGAAATATTTTTTTCAGCTGAATGATCTGATTGGATGAAGGCATAAATATTCCTTCCCATATTTGTAACACCCCACTTTCCAACAATAAAATAAAATAAAATATTTTCAAATAATCATCAGAGTTTCTACACCAAAGTGGGATATCACATCGTAAAATTCACCAAAACACTTTATCAGATGTTTTTCAAAATAAAGCATCGGAAATTATTATTAATCCATCATTCTCGGCCATCCGCCAAATTACATCAAACGTTCATTAAGAAGGTTCACCAAAGTAAGATACGTCACATGAGTAAAACAAATTCAACATAAAACAGATAGACACCCAAGTCCCGTGCTACGTATCAGAGCATCCTAAGACTCGACTCGCACACCACTATCCAAGCTAGCTATGTACCTGGATTATCTGTACTTCCGAAGAAGCACAGACCACAACAACAACAAAGGGGTGAGAAAACATGATCAAAATTATCGGTAATAAGATACATGAAACAAAGGTAGTAATCATATAATTCGTCATCTAACATTCAACAAACCCGACCTACTGTCCACCATAAACCACAACATACAATAATGCAAATATGCAACTCAACACCATGTATACGATACCGACTCATTGGTTCATTCAATCGAACCCCGAATAGATCACATACACCCCTCCTTGGCAATGATCTATCCCCACCATTCTCCACAAAGGAGTACGGGTGAATCTCATACACTCCTCCTGAGCAATGATTCAGCCCCACCATTCTCCACAAAGGAGTACGGATGAATCACATACACTCCTCCTAAGCAATGACTCATCCCACCAAAACACCATGATATGCACGACACCAATGTACGACAACAATGCACGACAGACAAACTCAAGCACACTAAGTGCACACGACCCTCCTGATCACATCACCAAACATTATATATATTACACAACAAATAAACACAAGCACACTAAATGCACAGGATCCTCCTGATTACCTCACCAAACATCATATATATTACCCAACAAATAAACACAAGTACACTAAGTGCACATGATCAAACTCAAGTAAATAATCAATAAATCATTTCACTTGATCCGTGGTTTAGTTACTATTTAATTAAACAATGACTCCCCAAACATATTGGATATAAAAATATTTGGCAACTAATTATATTATCTATACTATGTTATAGATCTATTCGTTAGCTTTCCAACGCTTCGAACGGGGACTAAAATCGACTTACGGATCAAAAGTTATGGCCAAAATCGTCGAAACAGAAAATTCACTAATATACAGCTTTGAGTCGACCGCTGGTCGACGCATAGCAAACAGAAGCAAAATCCAGAAAGACGCAAACAGTATGCGTCGACCGCTGCGACACATGAGTCGACGCAAGCAGCGCAAAATGCAGAAAATTCTGTGTTTTCCACCGTTGGAGGCCTTCCGGACCTCCAATTTCAATTCCGTAAAAAGCCCCAGTTTCAGAATTCGAAATCCTACCATAATATGACAATTATAACAGCCAACAACACATTTTTAAAGATCATATCATCATATGTCATATAACCATACTTTTCAAAACCATGGAATTTAGGGGTTTCTATTCTAAATGTGATCCTACCCATCACACACTATCACACCATCACAATGATCATACGAAAACCCACCCTTACTGTCCAGAACTGTTATCTTGCTCCAATTCAAGCCTATTTCTCTACTTCTATCTCTTGTCCTCTCAATACTACAACCAATGCACATGATCCTATCAATTTCTACCAGTTTTAACTTCAGAACCCACACTGATGTTCATCATCAGAACTATCATAGTTACTCAGAACCCCACCCAAATTTACAACAATAATGGATGTACCAAATTCTACAATATCATACACCAAATTTACCCATATCAACAGCAACAAGAATTATGAACACCAATTCACCAATTCATCAACATACAAGTCATATTCATCAAAATCCCTACGGGGTTAAGGAATCCCCTCTACCCAATTCATGTAATTACAAATCCCAATCAGTTTCTCCCCCTTTACCTCGATTAGTGCTCTAATTGTTGAAGAATCTTCAAGAATCGTTAGCCCTAGCCCCTCTTTCCTTCCTCCTTGTTCTTCCTCTTTTCTCTTTTCTCTTGGAACTGATGTATCGTGTTCTAACTTTCTTTTCCCAAAACTTCTCTAATATTACTTATTCCCTTATCACTTATTCCAACCACTCATATTCCCAATAATAATAATAATAATAATAATAATAATAATAATAATAATAATAATAATAATAATAATAATAATAATAATAATAATAATAATAATAATAATAATAATAATAATAATAATAATATTAATAATAGTAATAATAATAACTAATAATCACCATAATAATAATAATAATAACCATAATATTACTATTATTTATTAGATTACCACCAATATTATTTATATTAATATCAATCTCCATACTTAAGGGTACCCACTACGCATGCAGACACATTCCCCCATAAGGACACACCAATAATAAAATATCACCAAAAGGCTAAATAATTAAAATGGGTGTTACAACTCTCCCCCACTTTAATTATTTGCGTCCTCGAAACTTACCTGATGGAAACAATTTCGGATACGCTTCCCACATCTTGCTTTCCAATTCCCAGGTCACATTGCGTCCTGCAGCACCTCCCCATGCTACTTTCACCAAAGATATCTCCTTTCTTCGGGGTTGTTTCTCGTTCAACAATTCGCACTAGAAGTACCTCAACAATCAAGTTATCTCTTACTTGCACACCATCCATTTGAATCAATGTACCTCCTCGACTTAAACACATGAACACATCATGCAATTTCCACAAACGACGGTGGTAAAATAGTCTAACATGCTATTTTCCCCACGCTTCCGCTACGCCACTCTGATACAGATAAACAAAACACAGTGTATGCTTTCGAGACTTCAAAGCTCGGCCAACACCAGTTACCATCGTAACTCTCAAAACACGTCTTTTCTTGGATCCTTTTGATCTTTTCGGTCGCCTCTTGCACAATCCCCGGTCTGAGTATAACATTCTCGTCGGGCACACATCAGCACAAAGGAGTCCTACACTTCCTACCATATCAAGCCTCATACGATGTCATTCCTATACTAGAATGATAGCGGTTATTATAGGTAAACTCAATCAACGATAATTAACCATCCCTTGTGTCGCTACTCGAAAAATACGCGCAACGACGGGGAAGGCGAAAAGAAAAAGGACAGAAGAGTCGCCACCGAATTTTATTTATCCCATGAGGGGAAAGAAAAATATCGAGAAAACCTTAAGAAAAGAAATGGACAAGATGGTATCACAACCAAGATCGGGTTCGGAAGCTGGTTATGCAAGGGGAAGGTATTAGCACCCCTCGCATCCATCGTACTCGATGGGAACCATTTGTTTGTCGTGTGTGAATTTATTTGCTTAAAGATTATGTTATAAAAAAGAGTGTTTCAAAGGGGTAAAGGGAAAGGTTAGAAACGGGGAACAAGGGGTGACGAAGGAAAGAAAGGACTCGATAGGACTTCGCAGTCCTAGGCCTACGTATTCTCAACAAATATGAGAAAGTCAGAGTCGACATAGTTCGGGAAACTACAGATATAAGGGGGAATGTGCTCGACAAGGATTGTGGCCCTTGTGCCTACGTATCTTTACTTGAACGAAGTAAAGAATCAGAGCAGCCGTAATTCGGCCTACGATTTGTTGATGTTTTTTATGGATGATGCTATCGTACGCATTCTAGCAGTTAGGTGTATTGCTGCTCGCTCGTTGGAGACTTAGGCGTTACCTGTTTGCGGTAGAACGGACGTATCATATCCTTTTCGAAAGATAAGTTTTCGCTATGCGAGGCAAGATGTCACGTTTGATTTGTTGAATTATTTTTTAGGGGCGAGATAGGTCCTCGGATAGTAACCCCTACGGGTAGTACCCAATTCTTTATCTCAAAGTTTTTGTTATGAAAAGGTGTGGCGAACATAGCGTCTTCGTATTGAAAGACGAGTATCAAAACCACACACACTACAGTGAGCATCTCGACACTCGGAGAGGAAGAAGTCTACACTTAATCCTCTCTCTTTAGTTCAATACAAAGAGAACTTCATTATCTTATTAAAGTGTTTTTGGTTTTGAATGGTAAGTGCTTTTGTGACAGAGAACCCTACGGTAAACGTCAGCACTCGGGATAGGAGAAGGCCTACGCCTAACCACTCCACGACCATTCAAGTTTTTGTTATGAAAACATTTTAAAAAATGTGCTCGGTACGGGACCGAGGTTTTTAGGTGACAAAGGTTACGGAAATAAGTTGTAGAGGGAGATAGGTGGCGGACAAAGTCACGTCTTCGTATTGAAAGACGAGTATCGAGACCACCCACACTACAGTGAATATCCCAACACTCGGAGAGGAAGAAGTCTACACTCAATCCTCTCTCTTTAGTTCAATACCAAGAGAATCGATTTATTTATTGTAATTGTTTTGAAAATGCACTCGGTACGGGGCCGAGGTTTTTTAGGAGAAAAAGGTGTGGATGAAAACGTCTTCGTATTGAAAGACAATTATCAAAACCACCCACACTACAGTGAGCATCTCGACACTCGGAAAGGAAGAAGTCTACACTCAATCCCTTCTCTTTAGTTCAATATAAAGAGAACTTTACCCTTTTATTAAATATGGTGAATTGGCTTAACAATCGTTTGAGAAAATTCGTTTGACGTTGGGTCAAGGATTTAATTGTTTAAAAAGGTTTGAGGTGAAGCGAACAAGGTCGATGGTGGACGCACAAGGCGGCCGACTTACAAGGGTTAAAAATGGCTCGATAAAATCGAGAGTTTGCTTTTGAAAATGGTTTTTAGAACCAAAGGTAAAAACAATGACCAACAATAAATATGCACAAAAACATACCAAACACAACGGGTTAATCGGCTAAAAAAACGAAACACAAAAAAAAACGTTTGAGGTAAAAAAGTCGAAAAAACGTGAAAAACAGGGGTCTAACACGGGTGGCCGTGTTGTGTGACACGGCCCGTGTCACAGTTCCAGGAAAAAAATGAGTTTTGGGTTGAAAAGTGGTGTGACACGGCCGTGTTGTGTGACGCGGGTGGCCGTGTTGTGTGACACGGCCCGTGTCACAAGATCTGGGCCAAAAACCAGTTAAAATCTCAAACAGAGGTACAACACGGGTGCCCGTGTTGTGTGACACGGCCCGTGTTGTGAGCCCAGGGTATTTTTCATTTTGAAAAGCCACGCAGTGATGTAACACGGCCGGCCGTGTCGTGTGACACGGCCCGTGTTGGGCTGCCAGATGAAAAAAATCTAAACTTTCTCTTGTTTTTTGCTTCTTTTTGTGGTTCTTTCAAAGGGTTTCTTGGTCCCTATGGAATCTTACATGTTATACTCAACACAACAACACTCAAACCAAGAGAAACAAAAGATAAATGCACAATGTAAAAGAAGAGAAGAGTTTGAAGAAATGGATACCCAAGAGTTGTTTCCCTCCTTGCAAAGCCTCCACTGATTTTGGCTAGGTGTTCACTTCTCTTCACTCTATGCTTTGATGGCTCTCCTTCTCAATGGCTCCCTTGTATTTCTCTTTCACTCTCTAAATCTTTTGCTGGTTTTTGCTCTCTCTATTTTTTCTGGTTTTTTCTCTTACTCTTTGCTCTCAATATCTCTATCTCCAAAATGTGTTCATGATAGTGAATGATAGTGAATGACCCTTTTGTGCAGCCTCCAAGCCTCCTAATCTCACTTTTTCTGCTGCATTTTCTGCTGTACCAAAAGCATAGCTCTTGCACAACTTTCAATCTTCAAAGTTTCCATTTTTGGGAGTACTTATCACCTATTTCTTGGTGCAGCCCCACATCTTTCCATTTCTAGGCCTGTTTTGCTGTATTTTTCTGCAGCACTCTACCTTGCCTTCCAACCTTGTACCCATTGGTTGGTTATGCTTGGACATATTCATGTGGCTAACACCATTACCTTTTGGACAGAATTTTCAAATTCTGATTTTTGATGTGTAGATGTATCAACATAAGCTTATAGCCTTGGTTTTGTGACATAAAATGATTTTGTAATATGATACACATTGCCACTTCTTGCATGGGGTTGTTTTGGATCATATTCAAATTGCTCATGGTTGAACATGCATGGTATTGATCTTGAAATATTCCAACATTGAATTAGCTCTTAAATATTTTCCTTGCATGTTTGTAAGCACAAGGACGGTCATGTGGACTTGATGGAGCATGGGGGATACCATGGCATGAAGTTATTTAGAATCTTGAATTAAGACTAGAAATAGCTTAATTTCCTAAGCATTATCAAGAGTTTGAAATTTGGTAACCAATGTAACATTCTTGAAAATGTCAAGAGATTTCACTTTGTAAAAACTCTTGAATCTAGCCTTGAATTCATGAACCTTGAATTTGGAATGATGGGTCTCCCTTATGCCATTGAATTTGGAAGAAATGAAGAAATGAGTCAAGCCTTGAAAGAAGGCAAATTTTGGGGTGCAACACCTTGATCCCTCTTGATCCAACACACAAGCTTTCAACAAATCCTCTACATAATGGATAGTTCTCTCTGTTTGTCCATCCGTCCACGGATGCTAAACAGAGTTCGACTTCAACATGGCACCCAAAGCGTCTGCAAACTCTCCCAAAATCTCAATGAAAACTCAGATTCCCATCTGACCCAATACTCGACGGTATCTCATACTACTTCGCAACTTCCTTATTATACATCTTAGCTAGCTTCCGCATAAAATGATTCATCCTCATTGGTAAGAGATGAGTAAGTCTTGTCAATCCATTCTTAACCACCCAAATCGAATCACATCCCTTCAAATTCTTCAGAAAACCCGACACAAAATCCATGGGAACCCTATCCTATTCCACTCAGAAATATTCAACAGTTGCATCAGACCCAACAGTCTCTGATGTTCAAACTTTGACTTTCAACAAGTCTAATCAGCATATACAACCTCAACCACTCCTCTCTATCCATAGCCACCAAAACTATTTCCTCAAATTCGGTCACATCTTTATTGCACCTGGATGGGTACTCAATCTACCTCAATGTCCTTCTTCCAGAGTACTCTTATCCAACTCACACTAATTGGAACACAAACTCTATCACGACATCTCGCGGTACCTTTTCTATCAATCTGAAAATCAGCCCCTCGACTTAATTCATTAAATTCAATCAATCTACTAGCTCAAATTAGAATTCCGACCACCTCGAATCTCATCAAGAATACCCATAGTCAGCCTCAACATACAAAGCTTAACTCCATAAGAAGTCTCTTCACCGACTAAACTCATACCCCGAATTTGCTTAATCAGTTCTAACTCCTTTACCCTCATCATCGGTATATACCCATAAATTTTCCAACTCGATGCATCAGCTACTTCGTTGTTTTGCCCGAATGGTAATTCAACCCCAAACCATACTCCTCCAAAAGTCCCAATTATTTCCTCTATCTCATATTCAACTTTTTCAAATCAAACAAATGCCTTAAGCTCTTAAGATCACCAACCATCTCACATCTCACTAAACACTTGAGGCCTCCAAACTCCGGCACAAACACACAACAGCAACCAACTCTAAACCACTTGTCCGATAATTCCTCTTATGTACTTTAAGTTGCCTTAACGCCTAACTAAAACTCGTTGATGTTGCACTTAACATATCTCCCAATCATATCAACAAACATCACAAAACACAACAAATAGTTCTGTCGGATTCGGCAAAACCAACACACAAACTGTTGACAGCTCCCTCAAAACTCTTTGAACTTTCCTCCCAGAGGTATATCACTGCTTCTTCTCCAACACTGATAACTCAAGTTCCCGATACTCAACATGATCCTCTATACTCTTCGAATATACCAAAGTATCATCGATTAACACCACCATTGAATCGCTTATTTAAATATGGAAGATCCCATGCCAAACGGACACTCAATTTGTGAGCTATGGCGGAAACACGAACCGCACCTTCCGCACTTACCACAACATCCAAACACATTGCATCAATAAATATCTTAATCCCATGCCGCTACTTCGCCATCACATAGAGAATTGTAATAACTTCCCACGCTCTGAATCGTGCGTCCTTCCGAGTTACAGTTCTCCCGTTACGTCAAAAATACGACAACAACATTTTCACACTTGAAAGGCCATTCAACACACCTTCAACTCTTGAAATGTTTAAAGGTATAATTATATCAATATCTTATTCCACATCTTACTTTCTTTAGCATTCACCAGGAGTTACCATCCACCCTTTACATACTCAACCTCACAATCTGTTACCGTAGCACACACACCAGACACAAGTCGCACAACTACTCAATCAAATTAATTCCTTGACCATCTAAACAGACATACAATACAGAGCTCTCAATATCGGGCTAGTTTCCACAACAAAGTCGATCACAACTCCACTTCACGTCCTGGCTGTATATCACTGTCTTGTCAGGATAAATTCCAGACAACCACACTTAATCGGCAACCCGCCGACTTATCTACTTTCATCAACACTCAAAATTCCCCTCAAAATTAAACATCTCAACAATGTCCTGCGCCGACTTGCCAAACAACTCTTAAGCATTTGGCTTACTCCAAACAATTCATTATACACACCATCTAAGCTCGCAAGACACATTTATTCCCTCCAACATGATCCGTCAAACTATAATAGCGTCTAACAACACACTGAGCCACCACTCCACACTTGAAGCATCTTGGAGAAGCACAACTTTCTCCCCCGCTTATTTCAATCCCACTCCTGCAGTCTCCAATCTCTAGCGACTGTTGTCCCACCAAGCCTCAGCTTCTCCTTCCAGCATGTGAGTACCAAACCTCATTTTTTGCTCGTCACTATAACCCATCATTCTGAAAATTTTCTCAATCGCCTTCAGCCGCTTCTGTGCAGCTTCAGGATCCAGAATCCCTCCTTCAAACGCCGGTGGCTTGTTGTCGCTACTGCGAAAATCGGCGCCGGCTGACAGAAGAGTCGCCACCGTGCGTTATTTATCCCTCAGAGCGGGAAAGGAAACGCTCGAAGTAAACCTCGCAAAAAACGGGGAAAAGGTATGGTCATCGCAACCATAGCCTGGGTTCGGGAGTCGGTTACGCAAGGGGAAGGTATTAGCACCCCTCACGTCCGTCGTACTCGACGGGATCCACGCTTGCTTGGGTTGTCTACTGGATGCAAAACAATCTTATCTACGGCTGCTAAATCTAAAAGGAAGGGAATTGACTCGATAGAGCGTCGCACTCTATGCCTACGTATTCTCAAGGGAGAAAGTCAGAGTCAACGTAGTTCGGGACTACGGGGGAAATGGCTCGCCAAGACCTCGCGTCTTGTGCCTACGTACTTCCACTGGATGGAAGATCAGAGCTTTACGTAGTTCAGACTAACTACGGCTAAATAAAACATTCTCACACAGCAGTGAGAAAAACAACTGGTTTCACAGGGTCGGGAACCTATGGGCAAAACTATGGCTCGGTCTCAAATGCACTTGGGCAAGAGAGAAAAAAAGGTTTCAATTAGTCGTCAGCGGGAAAGTCTCAAACGCACAGCCGCGAGAGAACAAAAGTTAGTCGTTAGTGTGCTCGCTAGGATATCACATCCTATGCCTACATATCTTCGTCTGGTACGAAGAATCAGAGCAGCTGTAGTTCGGCTACTTCGGGACCACAACTCAAATCTCGTTTTATTAATCTCTGAAAAAATGATTACAATGAGTGCATACTGAAAATGAATCTCCTAGGAAACGCTATCCTATTCTATCCTGAAAAATCGAATGAAAAATAGCCCCCTAACAAATGGGCTTCTAAACTATCCTAAAATCGGAAAATAATTCCTATGAAAATATACCTAAAGAAAATGAACTCTAAAAATATTAAATCGACACTTTAATATTTTGTCCTTTTTCTTCTTTCCTTTTCAACATATTTTTTCTTTTCTCAAAGTATCTTTCTCTATTTTTTCATATTTTTCAATATATTTTTCCCCACATTTTTCTATGTATTTTTCTCTTTATGTATTTTCTTTTCTCTATTTCTTTTTTTTGAATATTTTTCTATATTCTTTTCCTATTTCTTTTTTCACAAATATTTTTCTTCTATTATGAATATTTCTTTTTCTATTTCTTCAAATATACTTCTTTTCAATTCTTTTTCTATTTCTTTTCTTTTATTGTTTCTATATTCTCTTTCTTTTTCACAATATTTTTCTATTTCTTTTTTCCTTTTCTTTTCAAAATCTTTAAAAGAAAAATGATACAAATAAAAATACAAGAAAGAAGGGGGGGTGTACTGCTGTGACAGGGGTGTTAACAGAAAATAAAATAAAAACTGTGAGGGCCCAGCCCAATAAAGACTTCAGAAAAAAAACAATAAGGGGGGGGGGGTGCTGTGGAAACGGGAGGCGCTGGCAAGAAAAACAGTAGGGCCCAAGGCCCAGAACTCGCCCAAAACGTGAGGGGGGTATAACACCAAAAAACTGATTGGGCCTCAGGCCCAAGACCCATCCTCTCCTTCTCCCTCTCTGAACGACCAAAGAAACCCTAGAGTCTCTTTCTCCTATTCCCGCCGCCGCCGTCCACTGTTCTCTGAGCTCTCCGCCTCCTCCGTTCAGACAACACTTTCTTCTCCCTCTCTCACGAACATCTACATCGATGAAATAAGATTCAGAGCACACAAAACTCCTCCTTGATGATCTCGGAGGAACTCTTCTTCAGGAAGGTGGAAGATCCTTGATGTTTGAAGACGTTCTGACGAAGGTTGGCGAGGAGTTTGTTGAAATGCATGTGAATCTGGAAACGTCTTGAAGACTGATGATGTTGAAGTTTGAGGGAGCTCTTCTGGAAATGTGGAGGAGCTTGGATGAATCTGATGGACACCGGACGAACGAGGATGATGAAGATTCATCGTTCTGATGAATTTCTGGAGATGCTTCTTGAGGGCGGATGCATGTGGTTGAAGATCTGGAGATCTGGAACGTTCTTCGCTGATGAGCATTCTTGATACATGCATGGACGATTTCTGGAATTTGTTCTTGTTGGTTGAACGGTGAAGGTTAATTGAAGCGTGATGGTTCTTGAAGCTTCTGGAGATTGTTCGCTGGAATTCTTGCATGAACTTGTTGAAGTTCTTGTTGATCGGAAAAAAGATGAAGGTTAATGGCTGGTGATTGATGGACTTCTGGGATGGAGATTGATGATCGGAGAAACGGATGAGGACGAAGATTGGTGGTTGAATTTTGGACGGAATCTGGGTTTCAGGGTCGAGAATGATGAATGTTAGGGGAAGAAGATGAAGGTGGTGGTTATGGAGGTTGGTGATCAGAATCTGGGATTTGGTGGTGGAGATGAGGGGAAGAAGATGAAGGGGAAACGATGAAGATCGGAGGGGAAGAATTCGTTGAAACGATGAAGAATGGAGGTTTTGCAGTTTTCCGGTGAGGTAGACGGTGGAGGGCGGCGGTCGCCGGCCATGCATGCCGGCCGGTGACCGTTTCACGGTGAGGAACGGGGGACTGGACGCGTGGCTAGGGGCAGTGGGTGGAGTCTCTGCATGCTCTCCACGTGTGTGGGAGGTGGCAGATGGAGAGGGAGTGCATGCTGAGGTGTGGCGTGATGGTGATGATGCGCGTGGGGCCCTCCTGCATTACACGTGTGCAGCTGAAGCTTTATAGCTGAGCTGTTTCTGGAACCTTCTGGATATTTCCAGATTCTGCTGGATAAACCTGGACGAAAATAGCCTTTCTGGACAATTTCTGGACTTTTTGCTGGACAAAAACACTAACTGGGCCTTTACCTGATAACTGGGCCTGCGAAAAACTGAAGAAAAACTCACAAAAAAACTGCATTAGAGGTTAATGAAAAATGAATTAAATCTAATTAACTATTAAAACCAATCTAATTAAATTCTATAAACCCTAATTAAGAAACTCTAATAAATCTCCAACAAAACTATATTAAATTCTGAAAAGACTATATTATTCACTAATGATTTAAAATCTATAAAAGAAAATAAAAAATGAAAAATCTATTTATTATATTCTAAAAAATCTAAAAATGATTTAAAAATCTATTTAAACTATTAATATTCTAAAAATGAGAAAATGCTATTAATATTCTATTAAAAAAATAGTAAACCTATTTAAATTCTATAAAAGAAAATAAAAGTAAAAATCTATTATCATTCTAAAAATCTATATTATTTATCTAAAATCTATTAAATCCTAAAATGATTAAAATCTATTTAAAAATCCTATTAAATCCTAAAAATGATTTAAAAGCTATTTAAACCCTAAAAAATGCCAACAAAATCCAGAAAAATCGCAATAATTCCCAGAGGAACAAAATAAGCACCGAACGACACAAAAATAATCGGTAAAAATAAACGGGCACCGAAATATCCCAAAAATCGATTCTACCTATCTGAACTGATAAAAAACACCTAAAATACGAGCCGAGAGCTGTGATCCCAATAACATCAAACAAAAATGAAAAATGCACTGTATGCAATATGCAGGTGCGAATGCGGTTATGCGTCGAAACATAGGACCCAATGCGAGACCCGGTTGGTCAAATTTTGGGGTGCAACAGCTGCCCCTATTCAAGCGGCTTCGACCTGAATGGGTGAAGAGCGCTCAGCCTTCAAACATTCAAGGTAGATGACGGTTGAATACAAATGGAACCCTGAAATTTGCCAACCGCGGGAATATACTGCAAAACTACTTGAGGAAAAGCTTCCAATAGACTGAGGTTTGGTTATCACGGCAACAACTGGTCAATTTTCTGGTAAAATTTTCTTCTCCTTTTCAATACCTGTGTAACGCCACAAGTGTTGAAATAATGCTTCGGGAAAGCAAACGACTTGATTCCCATCTCTCTCAGGGGATCAAATCTGGTCAACTCACAGTTCACTGCGAACTTAACGAAGGCGGCAGCTTCAGAAAAGCTTGATATATGTCAATCTCCGTTGTTGTTGTTGTTTTTTTCGATGCTGATGTAACAACCAAATGAAGAATCACTTCGCTGGGGAAGAGAAGCTTAACCACACAACTCTGCAGGTGAACAAGTTCGAAATCCAATAGGTAACCCACCTGGTCCATGTTTCGACATGCGTATGCTTGATAATGATGCAATGCCCTATATGACATGGATATGCTATGCGTTCTGTTTGAAAATGCGATGCCCAGACGACATGGATATGCTATATGCTTGATAGATGCAATGACGATATATGCGAATGCTAATGCAGGCTCGAGCTGCCAGAGAACACCAGGTCTGAAAACCACTTGGCAAAATAAACGCCGAAGGTAGATGCCAACTCTACTGGGGATGAACTGAAGCCACAGAATCGTCTCAGCAAAATAAATGCTGGAAACGGGAAATCAAATCCGCTGGGGATAACTGCCCTGTTGGAGAAAGGCAATTCTGCTTGACGACTTCACTGGGGAAAGAAAGACAACTCTGCTCGGGGATGCTTTCTTCAAATCATTGACAACTGATTGTGCTTTGCGGGGATTGACCCAAACTGAGGTTGATTGCGCGCGGCATACTGCTGGAAATGCCCCTACTATCACGGATATCAATCTTAATCTGCTGAAGATACTCCTGATCCTACTCTGATACGGGGTACAATACAATCTCGACTCTTCCGGGGATAATAGGCAACTTTCATCTGCTGAAGAGCAACAATTCTGATTTAACAACATCCACAAGGAATTCAAACATTACTCGGAGCACTGGCATTAATCGAGCTTCGTATCGGGAAACATGATAACATGCGGGTCATTGGGAAATACTGTGTCAGATACCTTTAGGTTTTTGTTTTTTTTTGCTTTTCTGGTTTAGGATAAACACGGATTATGTACACAGTGGAGGATATGGAAATACTAGACGAGAACTAGCATCCAAAGGTAGACTACCAGGCGAGAACTGATTTGGTTTTTTGACCATCAGACGGGCTGACTGGATAACAGACTGAGGTATAGACAACCAGGCGAGAACTGGCTGAAAGCTCACGTACACCAGGCGAGAACTGGTATAAGACCTGAAGAAACGGTGACCAAACGAGAATTGGTTACCAATAAACTGCACCAGGACGGGAACTGCTGCTTACAATAAACTGCACCAGGACGGGAACTGCTGCTTACAATAAACTGCACCAGGACGGGAACTGCTGCTTACGGTAAACTGCACCAGGACGGGAACTGCTGCTTACAATAAACTGCACCAGGACGGGAACTGCTGCTTACGGAAGGGTGGGCCAGACGAGAACTGGTTACCGATTTGCCAGGCGAGAACTGGACTTTGGAATGACTGGTTACTGACACGCAACAAGTTTAAACTGTAGGATAATGATCCAACGACAACACGGCCTTTTCGGAAGGTTAAGGTTTTGATAAGGGTACTGACATGATTCCCCGATACTCAACTCCGGCTGGGGATAAACAGGCTGGTTTGCACAACTTGCTTCAGTGCACTCAGCTGGGGATAAAAAGACTGGCTTGCAAAACTTGCCCCAGTACAATCAACTCGTCCCAATCTATCTCTTGGGAATACTTGCTCTGAACAGCTTGCCTCGAGAATACTTCGAGAATATTTGCCCCGGTATCTGCGCGACAAAAGAATTCAATCTCCATTAACCCAGTTGGTTTCAACATTCTCTGCGATGACTTGCCCCTGAATGAGCGTTCTAGCGACTCAACCCGATCTGATTATCCACCGGAAGTATCTGCTTTCAAATCTCAGTGCTCTGAATAGCTGCCCCTGATTGGCTCTCCAGAAGACGCACTTCTGATCAACTGCTTCTCAAATAAAATTGCCCCTGCTCAACTGAAGCTTCAGGACTTGTCCTCAGACTGACTGATACTGAACTTACTGGAAGTCAATGCCCCTGATTCATTGGGCTTCGCAACATACACCATTTTGGTTCAGACTGCTGGATTACTCAGTCCTGCTCGATTATTCCCTGCTGGAATTTCTTTCATGCCAACTACTAACCTGCAATTAGAATCGTTTGTTCATGAATGGTAATCTTAATGCAATGGTTATGCAGATTTTGAAAAAATTTGAGCTGTCACTCATTTACATGCAATGATTGTGAGTGACGAATGAACCAAAGTTCAAACGTTGTGCTTACGTGGTCAGTGAAAAATGCAACAAGGATGTGACTAGCAAGTCAATAAGGAGTCAGGTTACTCGACCTTATCGTAATGCGCTTCGGATTTACCCTACCTCAATTAGGTCTTTTGAGGGTTGTATCGTGGTCGGGTTCGCGGTTCGTGAAACAAAGGATATTTGGCTCAAATTTTTGATTTGTACCCACCCCGTCTACGTGATGATCTCCGATCCTAAGGTTCAGTTAACCTGGCACGAGCACTCGCCTCTTCGAGAGGTATGTTGAATGGTAAGAACCACAGTTAAGGAATTCACAAGCTTTTCTCCGGAATGATAGGTACTCCTTCTTCGCTTTCGGTGTCTGTGTACACGACTTTGTGATTTGCTGGGGAAAATTTTCTTTTGATCCCTCTTTTTCACTCTTTTGATTCCCTAGTTTTTGCCTGGACTGACTCATTTTGAGTTCTTTTCGATTTTTCGATTTCTTTTGAAGTCCAGCGGGATGCCCTGATTTTTGCCTAAGTATTAGCTTTCTAGCTTTTCTTTCTTTTTACTTAGCGGGCTTTCTTTCGTCTTTCTTTTGGAACAAAGTCGTGTGACACAGACACCGAAAGCGATTGTAACTGTCTCACTCCTGATTGGTGAGTTTTGACCTCTTGAAAGGTGTAAACTGTTTGGTCCTCGAAAGACAACACTCCTCTGTAAGACTTGAATGCTCGGTCAAGCTAACTGACAACTACCCTGCCCTGGGCTAAGATGTAAGGGTTAAAAAAAGTCCGAAAAAACTTCTACTTCCTGGCTCGAAGTGGTTAACAAGGGACTAACTCCTTATATCTCCAGTGTTTGGGGATTTTGAAACAATGCCTTGTACGTCATCAGTAAGGTCTTATCTGAAAGCATACGATCATCGGTTATGAGTTTCAGTTTCATCATCCTCTCTTTTAACTTTGCTAGTCACAGCGAAAAAGTGGAGTGGAAAAAATGCAAGTGTCAGTGCAATGCAATAAATGAGCGACAGCGACATGACTAATTCAGAAAAATGCATAGTCACTTTATTATTATCACCATTCGAAACATACAATGCTTAAAAGCAGGTAGTAACTAACAGAAAAGAAACTACAAATGAAAAATGGTAAAAAGTCCGAGGACTGCCAATGCTGAGGCGCCTGCCTGTCTGAACCACTGGCTTATGCTGGGGAATGCCTTCCGAATCTACGAGCTCAAACAGCTGAGCGGTTGGGATGAACAAACAGAAATCCTTCTCGAAAGGAAATGCAATCCTGATCAATCAACTGCTGTACCCTCGCCTGAAATGCTTTACAATCTTCCGTTGAATGCCCTGGAGAGCCACCATGATAACCACACTGAGCGTGGGGATTGTACCCAGGAGGGTAAGGTTCTGGAACTGGCTTAAGAGCTTTCGGCTCCACCAAAGACTTCTGAATCAAAGATGGTAGCAACTGGCTATACGGCATCGGCACTGGATGGAAAGGAGCATTCCTTCGTTCCAAATTGTTGCGAGGTCGATTCTGATTCTGACGCTGATTCTGATAATCTCGGCCACGAGTTTGCTGCTTTGCAATGGAAGCGACATAAGATTCCTGATATGGTGCCCCAGGCACGGCTGTCTGTTCAGAATAACGAGACACAGAAGATACTGACCGCTGAGAAGACGGAGAACCAACAGACTTCACCGATTCGACTTGAGGATATCCAACATCTGTCAGGACCGCGTTGATCATAGCTTCATCTTCAGATTGAGAGCCATAGAGAGATTCAGTTTCACTAGCCTGGCCTTTTGAAACATACGGGATTCTTCCAGTCTTTACACCATACTCGATGTGCTCTCCTGTCCTTACCAACTCAGTGAAATTTGGTGCGGCTCCAAGCATTCTTTCGAAGTACGGGCTCTGCAAGGAATTTACGAACATGCTTTTCAGCTCTTGGTCTAGGAGTGGTGGTTGCACTCTACCAGCAAATTCTCTCCATCTCTGAACATACTTTCTGAAAGATTCATTGTTCCCTTGAGACAATTCTTGCAGTTGCATGCGAATAGGAGCTTCGTCAAGATTATAGTCGTACTGCTTCAGAAAAGCTCTGGCTAAATCCATCCATGATTGGATCTGATCACGCTCTAACTGCATATACCAACTAAGGGGTGCCCCAGTCAGACTATCTTGAAAGCAATGAATCATCAGCTTGTCGTTGTGCACAAATGAAGTCATTCTTCGGCAGAACATCACCAAATGTTGCTTCGGGCAACTATCTCCTTTGTACCTTTCAAACCTCGGCATTCTGAACTTCGGAGGTAACATTAGGCCAGGAACCAGACACATATCTGCAGCACTAGGAGTGACAGCGTCTTTACCTTTCAAGGCTTTGAATCTCTCCTCTAATGCACGAAACCTTTCAGCATACACGGGAGCTAATGGGTCTTCATTCTTTGCTGTCGGGACCTCTCTTCGGGGCTTTGGCACAGGGAAGGCAAAACCCTGGTAGTCTGAGACATCAACAGAAGGAGAACGTTCACCTCGGACAACAAACTGCTCACGCAGACCTTGGTCTTCAACAGATGGATGCACAAGCTGAGCTGCAGTAAGGTTGTTCACTTGCGGAAAGTCTTCGTCGCGCGGAGATCCATACAGAGGATTGGACGTCACGGTGAAACCTGACAAGGTATCAACAAACTGGAAGCTGCTCTTTGACATAGCTACCAATGGTCTTCAGCTGACCTCACTGCTCGATTCTGATCAAATCTGCTTTAAATCTGCTTCAACCCCTTGGTCGTCTTCAATATTCACCTTCAAAATCAAAATAACGGCTGGATAAGAGCTCTGGCTAGCTGGCGAATGGTATGCAATATGATGCGAAGATGCCTATGCAAATGCAATGCAATGCAACAAACACGGGACCACAGCCCCCACACAATCTAAATACTGCTACACTGCTGACGGAGACGTTCTCTGAAAAGAAGACCAGAATAACGGGTAGGTTGGAAATCAAGTTCCCTGCACAAAAAAAAACCCCCACTCACAGGTATGGACCTATATCTGACAAGGTACGGCATCCTATGCGGTCGTCAGCGTCACAGACTTTCAAGACTGACGATACGATTCCCAGAAGGAGTGGCATCATCAAGTCCTGAAGAGGCCTCACTTAGCTAACTTCCAAATGATCGGTCCCCAGAGTCGACAATCCACCAAACCAGCAACCGTCTCAACCCAAAGGGTTGAAAGTGAAGCCAACCGGATGAACCTCGTCTGAGCGTGGATTTCATGAGACACTAGTGCCTACAAAGCAAGCACGCGCCCACTAATTTCCACTCTAAGTCTAAGGTGCACTCCAAGCCCAGGTCCGGCTTATCTCTCATCATAGAACACCCGTAACACCCCAATAGCAACAGATAATATCGATAAATAAACACCTAATAGACAAGCAAACGAACGCTAGGATTGACTCTCTCTTAGGGGACGTTGGATCCCCAAAATTAACTCGCTTTCGGGACGTTGAATCCCTAGGAAACTAAGTTTATCCCCAGCAGAGTCGCCAGCTGTCGCTACTGCGAAAATCGGCGCCGGCTGACAGAAGAGTCGCCACCGTGCGTTATTTATCCCTCAGAGCGGGAAAGGAAACGCTCGAAGTAAACCTCGCAAAAAAACGGGGAAAAGGTATGGTCATCGCAACCATAGCCTGGGTTCGGGAGTCGGTTACGCAAGGGGAAGGTATTAGCACCCCTCACGTCCGTCGTACTCGACGGGATCCACGCTTGCTTGGGTTGTCTACTGGATGCAAAACAATCTTATCTACGGCTGCTAAATCTAAAAGGAAGGGAATTGACTCGATAGAGCGTCGCACTCTATGCCTACGTATTCTCAAGGGAGAAAGTCAGAGTCAACGTAGTTCGGGACTACGGGGGAAATGGCTCGCCAAGACCTCGCGTCTTGTGCCTACGTACTTCCACTGGATGGAAGATCAGAGCTTTACGTAGTTCAGACTAACTACGGCTAAACAAAACATTCTCACACAGCAGTGAGAAAAACAACTGGTTTCACAGGGTCGGGAACCTATGGGCAAAACTATGGCTCGGTCTCAAATGCACTTGGGCAAGAGAGAAAAAAAGGTTTCAATTAGTCGTCAGCGGGAAAGTCTCAATCGCACAGCCGCGAGAGAACAAAAGTTAGTCGTTAGTGTGCTCGCTAGGATATCACATCCTATGCCTACATATCTTCGTCTGGTACGAAGAATCAGAGCAGCTGTAGTTCGGCTACTTCGGGACCACAACTCAAATCTCGTTTTATTAATCTCTGAAAAAATGATTACAATGAGTGCATACTGAAAATGAATCTCCTAGGAAACGCTATCCTATTCTATCCTGAAAAATCGAATGAAAAATAGCCCCCTAACAAATGGGCTTCTAAACTATCCTAAAATCGGAAAATAATTCCTATGAAAATATACCTAAAGAAAATGAACTCTAAAAATATTAAATCGACACTTTAATATTTTGTCCTTTTTCTTCTTTCCTTTTCAACATATTTTTTCTTTTCTCAAAGTATCTTTCTCTATTTTTTCATATTTTTCAATATATTTTTCCCCACATTTTTCTATGTATTTTTCTCGTTATGTATTTTCTTTTCTCTATTTCTTTTTTTTGAATATTTTTCTATATTCTTTTCCTATTTCTTTTTTCACAAATATTTTTCTTCTATTATGAATATTTCTTTTTCTATTTCTTCAAATATACTTCTTTTCAATTCTTTTTCTATTTCTTTTCTTTTATTGTTTCTATATTCTCTTTCTTTTTCACAATATTTTTCTATTTCTTTTTTCCTTTTCTTTTCAAAATCTTTAAAAGAAAAATGATACAAATAAAAATACAAGAAAGAAGGGGGGGTGTACTGCTGTGACAGGGGTGTTAACAGAAAATAAAATAAAAACTGTGAGGGCCCAACCCAATAAAGACTTCAGAAAAAAAACAATAAGGGGGAGGGTGTTGTGGAAACGGGAGGCGCTGGCAAGAAAAACAGTAGGGCCCAAGGCCCAGAACTCGCCCAAAACGTGAGGGGGGTATAACACCAAAAAACTGATTGGGCCTCAGGCCCAAGACCCATCCTCTCCTTCTCCCTCTCTGAACGACCAAAGAAACCCTAGAGTCTCTTTCTCCTATTCCCGCCGCCGCCGTCCACTGTTCTCTGAGCTCTCCGCCTCCTCCGTTCAGACAACACTTTCTTCTCCCTCTCTCACGAACATCTACATCGATGAAATAAGATTCAGAGCACACAAAACTCCTCCTTGATGATCTCGGAGGAACTCTTCTTCAGGAAGGTGGAAGATCCTTGATGTTTGAAGACGTTCTGACGAAGGTTGGCGAGGAGTTTGTTGAAATGCATGTGAATCTGGAAACGTCTTGAAGACTGATGATGTTGAAGTTTGAGGGAGCTCTTCTGGAAATGTGGAGGAGCTTGGATGAATCTGATGGACACAGGACGAACGAGGATGATGAAGATTCATCGTTCTGATGAATTTCTGGAGATGCTTCTTGAGGGCGGATGCATGTGGTTGAAGATCTGGAGATCTGGAACGTTCTTCGCTAATGAGCGTTCTTGATACATGCATGGACGATTTCTGGAATTTGTTCTTGTTGGTTGAACGGTGAAGGTTAATTGAAGCGTGATGGTTCTTGAAGCTTCTGGAGATTGTTCGCTGGAATTCTTGCATGAACTTGTTGAAGTTCTTGTTGATCGGAAAAAAGATGAAGGTTAATGGCTGGTGATTGATGGACTTCTGGGATGGAGATTGATGATCGGAGAAACGGATGAGGACGAAGATTGGTGGTTGAATTTTGGACGGAATCTGGGTTTCAGGGTCGAGAATGATGAATGTTAGGGGAAGAAGATGAAGGTGGTGGTTATGGAGGTTGGTGATCAGAATCTGGGATTTGGTGGTGGAGATGAGGGGAAGAAGATGAAGGGGAAACAATGAAGATCGGAGGGGAAGAATTCGTTGAAACGATGAAGAATGGAGGTTTTGCAGTTTTCCGGTGAGGTAGACGGTGGAGGGCGGCGGTCGCCGGCCATGCATGCCGGCCGGTGACCGTTTCACGGTGAGGAACGGGGGACTGGACGCGTGGCTAGAGGCAGTGGGTGGAGTCTCTGCATGCTCTCTACGTGTGTGGGAGGTGGCAGATGGAGAGGGAGTGCATGCTGAGGTGTGGCGTGATGGTGATGATGCGCGTGGGGCCCTCCTGCATTACACGTGTGCAGCTGAAGCTTTATAGCTGAGCTGTTTCTGGAACCTTCTGGATATTTCCAGATTCTGCTGGATAAACCTGGACGAAAATAGCCTTTCTGGACAATTTCTGGACTTTTTGCTGGACAAAAACACTAACTGGGCCTTTACCTGATAACTGGGCCTGCGAAAAACTGAAGAAAAACTCACAAAAAAACTGCATTAGAGGTTAATGAAAAATGAGTTAAATCTAATTAACTATTAAAACCAATCTAATTAAATTCTATAAACCCTAATTAAGAAACTCTAATAAATCTCCAACAAAACTATATTAAATTCTGAAAAGACTATATTATTCACAAATGATTTAAAATCTATAAAAGAAAATAAAAAATGAAAAATCTATTTATTATATTCTAAAAAATCTAAAAATGATTTAAAAATCTATTTAAACTATTAATATTCTAAAAATGAGAAAATGCTATTAATATTCTATTAAAAAAATAGTAAACCTATTTAAATTCTATAAAAGAAAATAAAAGTAAAAATCTATTATCATTCTAAAAATCTATATTATTTATCTAAAATCTATTAAATCCTAAAATGATTAAAATCTATTTAAAAATCCTATTAAATCCTAAAAATGATTTAAAAGCTATTTAAACCCTAAAAAATGCCAACAAAATCCAGAAAAATCGCAATAATTCCCAGAGGGACAAAATAAGCACCGAACGACACAAAAATAATCGGTAAAAATAAACGGGCACCGAAATATCCCAAAAATCGATTCTACCTATCTGAACTGATAAAAAACACCTAAAATACGAGCCGAGAGCTGTGATCCCAATAACATCAAACAAAAATGAAAAATGCACTGTATGCAATATGCAGGTGCGAATGCGGTTATGCGTCGAAACATAGGACCCAATGCGAGACCCGGTTGGTCAAATTTTGGGGTGCAACACTTGTTACTCCGAAAATGTGCCAGATCTCGGAATTACGCACCCGCAGCTTGGTTCTGATTAGCAACCACTTGCGTCATCGCTTGCATAGCAGCAGCCAAAGCAGCATCATTCCTTCCTGCCATGCTGCTCAACAATAACAACACCAGGTTAAAAGGTACACAATCTCTATCCTACGGACAGACTCAACTACTACACTGGCCGAACGAACCGACCTGCTCTGATACCAATTGTAACACCCCACTTTCCAACAATAAAATAAAATAAAATATTTTCAAATAATCATCAGAGTTTCTCCACCAAAGTGGGATATCACATCGTAAAATTCACCAAAACACTTTATTAGATGTTATTATTCACCCTCTCATTCCCTTTCAATCTCCTTTTATGAGTACATAAATCCTTAAGAAACTTTGCATATTTTGGAATCTGCTTGATTACATCAAGGAGCGGGATGTTTACCGCCACTTTTTTAAACACATCCAAAATCTCTCTCTCTCTCTTTTTCTTCTTCAAGGATGTTCTTATTTTTCAGCACTTGGTGAGGGTAGGGTATCCGAGGTACATATTGTTCTTCCGCAACAGCAAAAGGTTCAGTTGCAACAGTAACAGAAGGCTCAACAATTTCCTCAACTTTTTTCAAGGCAGAATCGACAGTTTCCTCAATTTTTTTCGGGGCAGAACCTGTAACTTTTTCGGATCGTAAGGTTATTGCACTCACATTAGGATTTTTAGGATTCACCACGGTTTGAGAGGGCAGTTGGTTGTGTTTGCAAGGCTAGGATGGAGGATTATGTCCGTTGTTGGAAGGATTATGTCCGTTGTTGGAATTGGAGGTTATTGGTGGCCAATTACTTAACAATATCCTCTAACGAATGACCGGAATCTAGGGCAGCAATGGTTGTAGCTTGTGGAGGGTTTTGTGGTGATGGCAGGGGTAACACCTATTTTTATTGGTTGGGGTAGTGTTTTTGGTTGGAGGATTGGTTCCTGTATTGAAGGTTTGGATGGTTTCTCCAACTTGGATGGTATTTATTAGTGGACAGGTCAAGAATATTGTATCGGTTTTGGTTGTTACCTTGATGGTACAGGGCTGCAGCATATGCTTGAGGTGCTTCAGTAGGATTTTCATCTTGCATAATAGGACAAGTAACAATAGTATGATCAGGAGAAGTACAAATACCACATAATCTTGCTGTTTGATTTTGATGGGCTACTTTAGCTTTACCTACAACTATCAACTGTTGCACTAACTCCTTCAGCTTATGCATTCTATTTTCGAAGGCTTTGTCGGAATGAGCAACATGAGAAGAGACGTGGATCTCATTCACACCTTTTTTTAACAAAATTTTCTCTCGTAGTGAACTGTTGGGAGTTAAGCGACATGTTCTTAATCAGAGCCTTGGCAACGGCTGGAGTTTTATCGACAAGTGCTCCACCACTAGCAGCATCTAGAATATTCCTATCCATTGGTTTTAAGCCTTCATAGAAATACTAAATCAATAATTGCTCGGTGATCTGGTGTTATGGGCAACTCGAAACCAATTTTTTGAATCTCCCCCAATATTCAGCTAACGATTCATTATCCCGTTGTCTAATACCACAAATGTCTTTTCGTATCGAGGCCGCTCTGGATGCAGGAAAATATCTCTCTAGGAATACCTTCTTGAGATCATTTCAAGTAGCAACAGAATTCGACTCAAGATAATATAACCAGTCCTTGGCTGCACCTTGTAGAGAAAACAGGAAAGCTCTTAGCTTGATATGGTCTTCCGTAATTCCTTCAGGCCTGAGTGGGGTTGAACAAACAATCTGGAATTCTTTGAGATGCTTGTGTGGATCCTCACCTGCAAGACCGCTAAATCTAGGCAACAAATGTATTAGTCCAGATTTTAACTCAAAAGGGACAGCAAGGTCAGCATATTCAATACATAATCCATTATAGTTAACATCGGGGGCAACAAGCTCCCTTAGGGTCCGTTGTTCAGCCATGGTGAACAAAGGATCAGAATAAAAAACGACAAGAGATTGTGAACTAGTGTCGGCCTGATTATCTCTAAGGCGTGCGTGCAAGGTCCTCTCAATCTCAGGGTCAAAATCAGCTATGTCAGAACAGGAAGCTCTTGTGGCCAGGATTACCAATGTAGCAACAAATCTGATAATTCTCACAATGTCCCTGTAGGGCATAATTAAAATCAAAGAAGGAAGATGGTTTAAATAAAATCAAAAAAAATCTAAAAACACAAAAGTTCACCTAATTAGGTCAAATGAGAATTTTGGAAAATTTTTTGAGACTATGAAAACAGTAAAAAATTAATTAAAAATAGAAAAAAGAGGAATTTGGCATTTTGAAGGGCCAACTCCCGTAACTCTCTTAGAGTATGGGACTTTTGATCGCACGATTTTTCTTTTTCAAGTGCACGAAACAGATCTAAGAAAGGGGGCGATTGTTGCACCCCAAAATTTTCCTAACCTTTTTCTTTACCTAGCTTGTGTTTCATTGCATTCATTTTAGCATTATCATCTGCATTGCATTGACATGTGAGTAGGGATCAAGAGGTATGACTACCAACCAAAGGCTACCAAGGTCATAAATCTATCAAAGAGCCTTTATTCAAAGAGCCTTTATTCAAATATCCAAGGGTTGATATCCTCAGTAAAGAAGTCCACGACCCCCAGAAAAGTAGCTGAAGCCAAATGTGCACATTTCCTAACTTGATGGTTGTAGGAGCATCAGATGATTTTGAGTCCATAGATATGGACCTATAGCATTGAGAGAGACCATATGGTGTCCTGAGACTCATTATGGAGTTTGAACAAGTCATTATGCAAAGTGCAAGAAGCCACAACCAAGAGTGGTGCCATTAGGGTTTTCATCTGGTCAACCCTAAGTCAACAACTGAATTGGAGGAGGTTGAGACTCAATTTCAAGGCTATGTGATCATGGAATTATGTGTTGAGACACTCAAGGGATGATTCCAAGATTATCGCATCATGAATCAAGAGTGTGAGAAGTTCCTAGACTAGGGTTTCTAAGCTTGATAGTGTAAAATCCCCTGGTTTAGTGCCTAACTTCAAGACAACAAAACTCAAGATGTAAGTTTCACCTCATCTTGACATCCACATGGAACTTTTAGAGCATGTTCTTAACTTTAATTTGAGTACTAGAAGTCCTTGATAGGGTTTATAGAACTCAAGTTATGAAGCAGACAAGTTACAGGTCATGAGACGAATGTGATTTTGGTACTTGAAAGTCAACTAACTTCCATGCCATTTTTGACCTAGAAGGAAGCTTCTCCTCAACTTCAGGTGAACATGAATGTTCTTCCTTATCTTCTTAGCTTTCCAAAGAGTACTAGAAGTCCTTGATTGGATTTGTAGAACTCAAGATATGGAGCTTTCAAGGCAAGGGCATTTTGGGAAAGTAAGATTATAAGTCACTTTTGGTTATAGGTCCATTTCACCATCATACATGCCTCAAATGGAAATTTGTCCAACTTGAAAGTTGCTCAGAATAGGGTTATTTATTCAACCAAACACCAAGGGACCATTGATATGGATTTTAGTGAAGATTGGTTGAAGACAATTTCACAAAAAGAACTTTAAAGGCATTAAAATGGAAAAAATTCAAATAAATGCAAAATGGATGATTCCAAAGCATGTTTATGCATTTTTTGATTACACAAGATATTCTAAGAACATTGGATTTAACACATTTGAGAATTGAGGTCATTTACATGGACTTTGCACTTGTTTCTTAAGCTTGAAGAAACACTTTCCCTATCCACCATTGATTGAAATCAAGGACACAATCCAAGCCCTCCATGTTCCTTATACTACCAGCAAGCAAAATGGATGAAATTGGAAGCTTCTTGAAGCCATTTTCGTAGGCATAGCAAGGTGAAAAAGTGAGAAAAAGTGAGAATTTGGATTGGGCTGTTTGGACCTCCATTGGGCCTGAAATGGATTCAAACACATTCTATATAAGTTGCAGATCATTTTCAGATGAAGTTTGGATGGTTTTGGTGCAAGAACAGGTAAGAAGCAGTTAGAAAAAGTGAGCTTGAGAGTGAAAATCGAGTTCCAAGATTCAGGCCGTTTCAAGCAAATTCAAGCATCAAGAAAGCTTCATCATCAATCATAGAGTGTTTCTGGATTGTTCTAAGCAAGTTTCATCGCAGAATCGAGCCTCTGTTGAAGCTTTTTCACAGGTTTTTAACTTTCAAAATTACTCTTAGTTCATGATGAATTAGAGCTTGTTTTACATGTGGTTAGGTTGCTGTTAGTGCCTAGATGATTTTAGGTTCAGTTAGAGGTTTGATAATGAGAATTTTGGATGGTGATTGTTTTCTGGTTGCCTTTGCTTTGGCCTGTTCTTTGAGTGAAAACGAGTTTTAATCATAGAATCTTGATCAGTGTAGTGTAAGGATTTGATTACTGTAAAGAATTTGAGATTTGGTGATGTTTTATAGCAGAGCTACTGTAGCTCTCGCCGGAGAAGACGACCGGAGTCTTCTCCGGCCACCACTGTACATTCCCTCCGTTTCTTCAGTTTGAATTGAAGAAGACGAGTCCACAACCGTCTGATTGTGTGACCTTCTTGACTAAGTCCTTCAATCCAACGCGTGAGATGAGTTTCAGCTAGGGTTGATTCCTCTTAAATGACGTGGCGTAATGGTAGGCATTGGATTAGATGACTTAAGGAACCAACGTGCATGATTAAGACATAACGTAGTCTCCCTTTGACCTAAGCGCATGTGATCATGTGAAGCTCTGATGGACCTGGGCCTTGTATTGCTACGCGTACCCCCTTTCTAGGCCCAATACCATTTTGAACTAGGATTATTTGCTATTCGCCACGCAGATTTGTTTATTTCCATTTCATTTTCTTTATTTTTATGTTTTATCACTTGATCATTTTAATTCATGAAAAATAGTAAATAATGTCAATAAATCCTGAAAAAAAATCATGAACATTAATTGACATGCCTTTTAATTTTGTGTATTTTTAATTCCATTTTTGGTTCATTTTTCATTTAATTGTATATTTTCCTTTTAAATAGCCATTTAAAATGTGAGAATTGTATGTTCATCTTGTAGAATTTATATCTTGATAGATATTTGGATTGAGTTCCTGATTTTTTGTGTTCTTATTGTTGATGCATTAAGTAGCTCTGTAGTATTTTTATCTTGATTTTTAGAAGCTGTTTGGATAGGCTTTAGAGTGCATCTTTAGGACCCTTCCCATTTACACCTTCCATAGCACACCCTAGGATGCTGCTCTCTGTTAATGCCCTTAGGATTAGAATTTTGGCCCAAGATTTTAGCCCTAAACTCTTAAGACCTTAAGTGATATTTAGAATTTTTATAAGATTTTTTAGGAGTGATTTCCTATTTTTCTTAGATTTTACCTTATGGATGTTTTTTAGTGTACCCTACACATGACCTTCTCATAATTTTGCCTTTAAGTGAACTTGTAGCAAACCTTAAGCACCTATTCACTATATGAACCCTTAGTACCTAGGTTGATACCTTTTTAGGGTAGTTTGCAAGTCCTTCTCATATCCATAGCTCCCTTAGGATAGAGGTCCTTTAGAGCCTTGCTTTTAGGGTGCCTTGGATGCCTTTGATTAATTTTCTTTCTTCTTGATCCTCCTAAAGCATAGTCCTATGATATTTGGAGCCTACTTGTGAGAGTCTGGTCTTCCTTAGGAAGTACTCTGTGCATTCCATGAGTAGTTGAACCATTGAGGACTATCCCTGAATGATGAGTTTGGTTAAGAACATGGTGAATTCCTTAGGTTTTCACTATGTCTCCCATCATTGTTCTTTTCATTTCTCAAGTCCTACATTCTCAAGATCTTTCTTGTGAGAGCCTAGTCTTACTTAGGAAGTACTCTGTGCATTCCATGAGAAATTTGAGCCTCTGATGGACACTCAATGACATGGTGGGTTCCTTAGGTTCACACTATGCTCCTCTTCTCCTTCAAGTCCTATGACACATGATCCTTCTTGTGAGAGCCTGGTCTTCCTTAGGAAGTACTCTGTGCATTCCATGAGAAGTTTGAGCCTTGAGGACTCAAGTACCTTATACACACACTCATTTTCATCTGTCCTATTATCTCAGGATCCCTCTTGTGAGAGCCTGGTCTTCCTTAGGAAGTACTCTATGCATTCCATAAAGAGGTTGAGCCTAGGATGGACTCTTGTGTTGACACACATCTAAACCTGATGTAGCCTTGGGATGACTTCTTTGTTGCTCATCTAGTTTATCTCTCTCCTGATGGATTGATTTGATTTCCTGCTTGTTGTGTTGCATTAGGATAGACTTGCATGAGTAGAGACTCTTGTTTTGGTGCATGATTGCATTTAAAGGTTGAGCTAGTCTCCCTTTGCTTGATTGCATTAAAGGTTGAGGTGGTCCTCCCTTTGCTTAGTTGTTTAACTACTTTCATACTTGCCCTTGCTTGTTTGCATTGAAGGTTGAGGTGATTCTCCCTTGCTTGTGTGTTTCTTTTTCTTCTGTGCTTGTCATGTTTGCATTAGAAGTTGAGGCTTCCTCCTTCTGCTTGTGCTGATGCATTGCATATTCATACGTGTTCTTATTTTAGTAGCTTGATAGTTGTACTCATCTGCTTAATGATTTTTGCTGTTGCTGTTGTTTCCTTTTAACATGTTCCCTTAGGGCTCTCACTTCCTTTGATAAGGATAGTGATGATAGACCTTTAGGATAAATCCATGCATGATAACAGTAGGGTAGACTCCCTTTCAAACCCAACATTAGGACCATTTTGCATGACAACAGTGGGATGCTTGATAGTTTCCCATGTAGAGTCCTTTTCTCTTCTCATCTCAAAACAACAATAAAACACCTAATAAAGGCAGATTTATATTGTACGTTACGAGCCTTAAGCTACTTAGGAAGTGGTGATTGGGGGACTTTTCCTTGATCACCTAGAGTGTTTAGCATACGTCCTTAGGACGATATGCGACGCATTCGTTCCTAAGTCATAGTCTCTAGTGCAGTATGAATTACAAACATTCATAAAAAACACTTCTTCTCCGATAAAAGACAAAAACAAACATCAAAATTCTTTTTGCCCTTTTGGGGCTCTCTTAATTCAGAAAACCTTTTCAGTTGAAAAGAGTGTTGTTAAGCTTCGGTTCTACCGCAAATAGGCATTGTCCCTAATTGCTGGAACTGTAGTTTAACTTAACTCGGGTAAAAACAGATGAATCAAACATGTGTTCCGTTTTATCCTGAACTACATTCGCTCTAATCTCTCATACCTTCTGAGAGTACATAGGCACAAGACGCGATGTCTTGGCGAGCAAACCTTTCACTTATCACCCGTAGTTAGCCGAACTACGTTGACTCTGACTTTCCCATTGCACGAGGGAGTACGTAGGCCCAGAGCAGCGATGCTCTGTCGAGTCATTTTTCCTCTTTCTTTTCTTTTGAGCCATCCTTGATAGGTAGATAGATAAACAACTCGTCAGATAAACTTAGGGGGAATCCTGACCCCTGGCACCATTCCCAGATCTGACATATCGAGTCCCAAAGAATTTTGGTTCTCAAAGATTTTCATATTTTCTTCAAGCAGTTTAAACCTCATATCAGCTTCTGTGGGGAGACCCATATCCAAATCTCTCATTGAAAATACATCCTTTTGTGAAATGGCAAGAGTTTCTTGAGAACGAGTTCTCTTTCTCTAAGTTCTCGGATACAGACCTTTTTGTCAAATGCCTTTTTAATCTGTTTTTGGTACAACTGACCATGGCACATCACAGTCATGCGTTTCTCGTCAATAAGGTTCAGCTGATCAAATCTCTCTTGGACCCACTCTATTTCATCCAGCTTGGTTTCCATTAAGACTCTCATGGACGGTATCTCTACTTCAATTGGGAGGATTATATCCATCCCATACACCAAAGAGAAAGGGGTTGCCCCTGTTGAAGTTCGAACTGAAGTTCAGTATCCGTGGAAAGTGATTGGTAGCATTTCATTCCAATCTTTGTAAGTATTTGCCATCTTTTGCAAGATTTTCTTTATATTTTTGTTTGCGGCTTCAACAACTCCATTCATTTTCGGACGATAAGGAGAAGAGTTGTGATGCTCAATCTTGAAACATTCACACAGCTCTTTCATGGTTTTATTGTTCAGGTTGGTCCCATTATCTGTAATTATTCGGCTTGGGATCCTATAACGGCAGATAATCTATTTTTTAATGAAGCAGGAAACCACTTGTTTTGTCACATTGGTATAGGAAGCAACTTATACCCATTTTATGAAGTAGTCAGATGCAACCAAGATGAAACAGTGACAAATTGGAAGCTTTAGGCTGAATTGCCCCAATCATGTCAATGCCCCACATAGAGAAAGGCCACAATGATGATAGAACATTCAGCAGTGTTGGAAGCATGTGCACCTTATCAGCATAAATTTGGCCTTTGTGGCATTTTCTAGCATATTGGATACAATCGGACTCCATGGTTAACTAGTAATACCTAACTCCCAGGATCTTTTTAGACATAGCATGCCCATTGGCATGAGTTCCAAACAATCCTTCGTGAATCTCTTGGATTAACAGGTCTACTTCATGTCTGTCACCACATCTAAGCAGAACCATGTCATGGTTTCTTTTGTATAGCACGTCATTACTAAGAAAGAATTTGGATGCTAATCTTCTCAGAGTCTTCTTACCAATAGTTGTAGCATTAGCTAGATATTCCTGGTTTTGTAGATAGTTCTTGGTGTTATGGAACCATGGCTTTCCATCAGTTTCCTCTTCAACTAATTGACAGTAGGCAGGCTCAGTCTTCCTTTCAATTCGGATAAGTGGTGCTTCATTAAGAAATCTGACTTTCCACATCGATGCTAGCATAGCCAAGGCATCAACTATATGGTTTTCAGTTCTTGGGACATGTCGGAAAGTGACCTCATCAAAGTATTTGATCAACTTCACAATGTAAGCACGACACAAAATCAACTTCTCGTCACGGGTTTCCTGTTCACCCTTAACTTGGTAGATCACCAAAGTTGAATCTCCACATACTTCAATAATTTTTATTTGGATATTAATGGCTGCTTCAATGCCTAAGATGCATGCTTCATATTCTGCAATATTGTTCGTACATTAAAAATATAACCTCGCTGTGAATGGAGTATAACCACCATTTGTATTCATTAGAACATCTCCTATACCATCCTCACTGTAATTAGAGGAACCATCAAACATCAAATTCCAGTGGGAACCTAGCTCGGGACCTTCATCAAGACCTGGTTCTTCACAATCTTTCATCAACATAATGTCTTCATCGGGGAAATCTAACTTTAGAGGCTCGTAGTCTTCGACAAGTTGATCTGCAAGGTAGTATGACAAGATGCTTCCTTTGATAGACTTTTCGGTTACATACTAGATGTTTACATTCTGACCTTACCATCCTTTTTAGATACTGGCACAATATTAGCTACCCACTCAGGATACTTTGGGACTGTTAAGAAACCTATATCAAGCTGCCTCTTGACTTCATCTCTAATTTTAAGAGCCATGTCTGGTCTGGTTCTTTGAAGTTTCTGCTTTACAGGCGGACATTCTGGTCGAAGCAGCAATTTGTGAACAACAATGTTTGTGTCTAAACCTGACATATCTTAATATGACCATGCAAACACATCCACATACTCTTCTAGAAGCATGACTAATCTTTCTTTAATATCTGCCCCAAGTGTTGTACCAATCTTGACTTCTTTCTTCTCATCATTGGTGCTAAGATTAATTGCCTCTACTTGCTCTTTATGCGGTTGGAGATCTGTGTGCTCATACTTACACATTCTTTCTAGTTCATCGGGGACCTCATAATCTTCCTTGCCCTCATCTTCATCTTGATAGATAGGTTAATCAAAGTTAAGAGTGAAAGCATGGTCACTGGATTCAACATGGTTTTGAATTATTCTACATGTTTGAATGATTTGATTTATTAAAAGGGCAAAGAAATGCAAGAGGAAAATAATTTTGTAGTTTTGAAAGATTTCCATTTTCTTTAAAAAGTAAAAACAAAAAACATTAAATGAAATAATGAGAATTTAACAAAATGTCTTCATTGATAATAATTTGAAAGTGCAAAAGGGGGCCCTACAAAATAACCCAATAGCCTTGGGCAGAGCTATGAAATTTTTTTTTTGAAAATAACAAAAAGAAAACAAATTACATTTATGAGGGAATGTTCATTGGTATTTCTATTACTTCCCAATTGTCTAAAGCAGTATCACACTGTAACACTAGGTTGCTTCAATCTTCATCTTCATTATCTTCATCAACAACATTGACTTGGAATCCTCCACTGACAAATACCTCTTAAATGGTCCTCAGACATTCTTTGGCAGAAGTAGACGCTCCATCATTAGTTGGTTCGTAACCCAACCCATAGCGGTCCAGCTTCATCTTGACATCAATGACTTCTCCCTAGCCTTCGAGAATGCCTCCTTCAATCGTTGATCTTGTACTTTTGACGGATGCGAAAAATAGATTACCCTTACCCATTGGTTCCTCAACTTCCAAAAGGACATCATTGGCTATCTCGAGGGCTTGAAAGAAGTTTCCAAGGAATTTTCATCAGCCTCAATGTATCGGAACGAGACAGTTCGCTTACCATAAGGTCCTCTTCACCATGAATAATCACCAATTTATCATCAACAACAAATTTCATATTTTGGTGCAAGATGGAGGTCACAGCGCCAACAGCGTGAATCCATGGCCTTCCAAGAAAACAATTATAAACGGGGTTGATGTTCATGACTTGGAATGTGATATCAAACACATGTGGTCTAATAAAAATTGGCAGCTCCACCTCCCTAATCACCGTTCTACGTGAACCATCAAAAGTCTTAACAATTAAAGAAGTAGACCTCATTTCTTCCCCTTTGTAAGCTAGCTTAGCAAGCGTCCTCTTGGGTAAAACATTCAAAGAGGAATAGGTGTCTACGAGAACTCTTGCTAAAGCGTCATGCTGACATTTTACAGATGCGTGCAGCATACGATTGTGGTTCTGGCCTTCCCTCGATAACTCTTCTCTGCGGAAACTGAGAGTGTTGCAAGCAGTAATGTTGGTAATTACACTATCAAACTGGCCAATGGTAATGTCATGAGTGACATGGGCTTGAACTAACAGCTTTTGCAAGGCACTTCGGTGAGCTGGCGAGCTCATCAGAAGAGACAAAATGGAGATCTTTAAAGGAGTTTGATGAAATTGATCAATGACTTTATAATCCTCAAAAACTCAATGTCTTCATCATTAGGAACCACTTCTTTATCTTTATCGGGCATGGTGGCAGCAACTTCTTTTGGTGGAGCCTCATTGAATCAGGGAGTATAGATACGACCACTACGATTTATCTTACTTGCCCCAGCTATATTGGTTATATCTTCATGAGAAATTTTCAAATCTTCTTTCTGAACAACCTTCCCATACTCTTGGTCTATCACGACCACATCATAATTCTAAGGAATGACTTTGGTATCCTTGAAAGAGAACAAATTGAGCTTCTGAATAATCACAGGCTTTGGCTGATTAACTGTCAGAATAACAACAGACTTTGGAATGTTGAATACTGGCTTTGGTAGATTGGAAACGGGAGTTTTAGAACTTGATTCAGGTAAGTTGAAAATAGGTACTTTATCACTTGATCCTGGAAGATTAAAGATAGGCTCAATCACAGACACTTCATCTTTCTTCAACTTGTTATTTAGTTGCAAGAAACCATCATAGGTCAAACTTTGAATGTCCCTTTGGACCAACATACATCCCTTAGGACTAGTAGCATAATCTTCACACTTCGTATGGCAAACTTTAACCAAACCTGCCTCTACTAACTTTGCTTGAAAAGCTCAGAGAAGGGTTTTAATTTTAGCAACATCAAGGATTAGACTTTCATCAGATGTTTCATCAATAACGTTAACATCCCCGTGAGTAGGAAAAGGATTATTTTTGACATTGGGTCCAGAATCACCAAAGATAAGATTTTCTTTTCCATTAGCTCTCTTATAGTGTGTTTTAGAGCATAACATCCTTCTAGATCATGGTCTGGGGCTCCCTTATGGAATGTGCAATGAGCATTGTGATTTTAGTGATGCGGAAGAGGATCAGGAGGTGGATCTAAAATACCTTGTAGTCACTAACCCTCTTTGCATCAATGAAAGGTATAGCTCGGTATAATTCATAGGAATGGGAGGAATATGAGGCCTACCGCCATGTCTTCTACTGGGAATATTTTGGTGGGGAGCTTGATTCCTTTGATGTTGATAGGTTAGAGCATTGTACACTCGTTGATAAGTTGGCGAAGCTTGAACTAGTTGATAAACAAGAGTTGGTTACATAGGCTGATATACGAGAACTTGTTGATTAAATGAGGGAGTGACTGCAGCCACATAAGGTTGTTAGGCGAACTGAACTGGATAAGCTGGTTGTTGAGCGTAACTCTATTGTTGTAGTTGTTTCCAAGACTGATTCTTTTTCCTACTAGACATTCCTGCGTTAGTTTCCCCTTCCTTTTTCTTATGGAAACTGCTAGAAGACTTCTTAGCATTAGTGTTGTTGGTGTTTGAATTGCCAGATGCATTGCTCATTTTACCATTCTTCAAACCAAGTTCCACCTTAATACCCAAAACAACTATATAAGAAAAGCTTGCAGTCACATTCCCAACCATCCTCTCATAGAATTCTGGGTGCACGGTGTCAACAAACCAATCACCTAATTCCTTCTCGGTCAAGAGAGGTTCCACTTGGAATGAAGTTTCTCTCCATCACTGAGCGTATTCCTTGAATGACTCGGAACTCTTTTGTGACATACTTAACAATTGCCTTCTATCAGGAGCTAGATCCATGTTGTACTTTGATCGAGAAAATAGCAAGTGTACTATTTTTACTGATACAGTAATAAGTGGGGTTATCCCCAGAATCGATCTCTCGAGGACTTTGTGCAATTGTAAGTACAAGTGGTGTTTCAATTAAACAAAAATATCCTTGGGGGGTTTTGTTTGGTGATTTTGAAATAATTATAGTGATAGAATGAAATAAGCAGAATAATAAAATTACTTTAACAATTATGAGAAAATATGCTAGGAGAGGTGTATGAATTGCTCAGTAAGAATCCCAAATTATTATCAACGAGACATGCCTCAAAACCTTAATTTTTACTGAACCTCAATAATATTTTTTTCTTAAATTCCTTAACCGAAAAACCTTTGAGATCCTTCCTTGACCCTAATTCCTTAGCAGTCAAGGAAGAACATCAAGCAATAGTTCTGAAATGGTATTTATCAATCACTGCAGGATATCCATATTCCTAGGTAATATCTATCGTAATGTATTATGCAAAACAATATATTGGTTTTTCACGCCAAATCCCTAATCGTAAATCGTTCTCAATTTGTACGATCGACAATGTATTAAATAATTTGTATAACAAAATATTAAGGTAAGAAAGTAAAGTCTCATTGAATAATTCAAAAGATGTTCAGGGACACCCCCTAGCATTTGAGGGTTTAGCTATTCAAAATATTCAACGAAAACAAAATACAAAATAGAGACATTACAAGAATTGGTGATAAAAGTTGATCTTCAATTTCTTCCGATCATGAAAATCTCCTACTTTCCAAATCCTTTAGAGCTCTATTCTTTCTTTGTAATTCTTTCGTACGATCCAAAATGTCCCTCTTTCCTTCCAAAAATCAGGTCGTAATAGTATCAGATCATTCCTTCCCATGCATAATGTCCAAAATACCCTTAATGAACTAACACGGGAAAGACTACAAAATAAATCAGAAATGTGTTTGCGCTTTCCAACGCGGGTCGTGTCAGGTGACACGGGCACCCGTGTTGGCCCACTGGTTTTGTTAATTAAGTTGGCAGCTTCAGGCATGCTGACACGGGTCGTGTCAGGTGACATGGGCACCCGTGTCAGCCCACTGGTTTCTCAATTAAGCTTCCCTCATCTTCCCATCCTGATATGGGTCGTGTCAGGTGACACAGGCACCCGTGTCAGGCCTCTAACTTTGAGAAAAATCTTTCGAACTTAGCCGAATTCGCACCCATTCCTCGGAACATTCACATGAACCTGAAAACATCAAAAATACCAGACCAAGACTTCAAAAGTATTTTATTTATCATAAATTTAAACTAAAGCAATGCAAGCAAACAAAATGTGAAAACTTAAATACTTAAAAGAAAGCGAAAAAGAAACAAACCAAAGTGTTACCGATTAAATGGAATTCTTGCCGAATAACTGATGGAAAGTAAGTAGAATAGGTGACCGATCACAACCCCAAACTTAGCTCATTGCTTGTCCTCAATCATTGTATGAGACAAAACGAGGTCACCCCAAAATTCCTTCTTACCAAAATACAACCAATGTCTTTCGCAACTCGCTTTTCACCTTTTTGTCAAGTTTCCAGTTTTTCCGATATTGTAATGTCTACTGCACTTCCATATCAAAGTACTTCCTCACCTACAAGCTTTTCACACATCTCACCAAATCACTCTGGGTTAAAGTGTTTTTCACTCATAATTTAACATATGCAATACCAACTCTTAAATTTGAATAAATTCTACCTTCACTACACAGACAGATTACACACACTTTTTTTTAGGTCTTTGGGTTGTAATGGGGCTGAGGTAAGGTGGGATAAACAACTAAAAGGATACACAAAGGTTTTGAGGCTCAACATTCGTGATGTTATTATTTTTTATCTCTGTGCTTATTTTATTACCTTGGGGATTCAATCACACCTTTTATTTGTGACTCATCGACACTTAGGCAAGTGCTTTTTCTTCTCTTTTTCCTATGAAGACATGTTAGTGTCTCCACATTTTCTTTTTCTCTCTTTTTTTTTCTTATGATATTTTTTTTCTCACTTGCCTTTATTAATGTAGGTGTACTACCCCAAACTTAGAATTTTGCATAGATTTAACAACTACAACACGTATGCCGAGCAGGGTAGGGAGTGTTTGGCCATGGGTTAACATTGGTGGTTATCACAAACAAATGGATTCAGGCTCAACAGGGGGTAGCAATGGATAAACATAATTAAGGGAAGGCTTGAAAGGCTCAGGGTAATAATAAAAAAAATTGCCTCAGTGTGTGTTCTCATATAATGCTATGTGAGTAGAACGTATGCAAATTCAAAGTGATAAAGTCATACTTGATTCAACTCTCATGATGATGTAATATTTGGCTTATTGTGCACTCACCATGTTAGGTAAAACTTACAGGTTCCAACTCACTTCTCATGTAAAGCTGCTGCTTTTCTGGTCTGGGTCAACCATCCTGTCTCGGTTCGGTGTCATTAAGCTGTGTTCGAAAATTGTTTTTGGTTGTATCAACTTCTGGGGTGCCTAGGTAGCAAGTCTGGGTTTGAATCTTTCATCCTCTAACTACTCGTTCATCATTCATCCGGCCGAATCCCATCTATCTGTAACACAAAGTACACAACACATACCGAATCAAAGTAAAGGAACAACAAAATAAAAATGAGATAACATAATTATAAATACTAACCCCCCTGATGCGTCCGCAAGTGCACGGAAATATCGAAGTAATATAAAAGATTGTCGAACCCACAGAGACCAATGTCAATCTACCGTTATCTATTGCTACGGCGTAAAGCTAAGGCTAATGGAATTTGGAAAGTTAAATGCGGATGAAATTAAATGCAAAGGAAATAAAGATTTTTGGTTTAAAGAAATGCGGTAAAGGAATATCGGTATGTAACGCTTTAGCTATCGGGAATTCAGCAGGTTACCGGTGCCTTTTTGTCTATTGCAAACACTTTTCAGCAGAACTTACTCGTTTAAAGACCTTCGTCTCACGATGGTTGTTGACTCGGGTCATAATTCTAAGGGCCGAATGTACGCTTTCGCTGTCCCATTCGGGGTTAAAACTACTTTTTGTAAACAAATAGATTCTAATTTCTTTTAAAGCGCTCTCGCTGTATCTAAAATCAATGCCTAGTTTTTACTATCTGGACTAACCGCAGCTGTCGCTTGTTGGTTCGTACCTTAATATGGTTTCCCACTGTCGTGGCAAAACCACCGTAAATAGCTTCTCACTGTCGTGACAAAGGTTTATTTAGAATTTAGATTAAAAACTACGGCCAGAAAGGTTGTTTGTAGAAAAGGGGAAGATGCCGGTTACTATCGAATCCTATCCTACTAATTCAGTTACACACCGATAAAACTAATTTAGCTAGACATGATAATTAACGTAAATGAAAATAAACATAAACAACAAAATAATGAAACATGCATACTGACAGAAATAAAATAATAATTCAATTGATAAAAACCTGTAAATCGTACTGATCTTGAATTCTTGAGTAGTCCTCCACAATGTCGGCAGGATTCTACTTTGGCGAGAATTAAAAGGTACAGGAAGAAATACGGCGATACAAATGAAAATAAAAAGGAAAGGAAATGGGAAAATAATGCAAGAACGTAAATTTGGCAGCACTTCGATGTGTCGAAGGCCTCCCCTAAAACTCTGAATCGAAGGCCTATTTATAGGAAATAATTCATTCTTCAACTTCCAGAGATCATGGGTGAATTATGGAGGGAGTGGGAGTAACTTCCAGTAGTGGGCAATGAGTGGAGAAAAAGTAGGAGAAAAGGAGGAAAGTGCTCGTGGCCACTTCTGTCTTGAACGAACTTCTGTTATTTGATGCATAACGGTTGTGAGGGATCTGTGACAAGCGTGAGAAGCATGACGGTCGTGACATGGCCGTGACGATCGTGAAGGCTGTGACGGTCGTGACATGGCCGTGACGACCGTAACAGTCACAAATTCTGTTTTCTGCTATTTTCTGTATTTTTCTTCTCTCTTTTCCTTCCATTTCTTCTTCTTTTCTTTCTTTAATCCAAATCCTCTAAAATCTGCAAAACAAAGTAAATTAATCGCATAATGCAACGTAAATCAAGATAAATTAACAATAGTCACAAATAAATGCATGTAAATCAAGCCAAATAAACGATATGATTTCGCGTTATCAAACATCCCCACACTTAAACCATTGCTTGTCCTCAAGCAATCGACCAACACAGTAAAAAGAAATAAGCATAGTTCGAAACAAAGTCACGACGAAACTCTAATCATACGTGGCTGCTAGGCTAATGTTAGATCGATAGGTACTAAATATTAATACCAAGGATATCATAACGACACAACTTCAAAAACTCCCTATTTATGCAAACCAATCGGAATCATGCCATTATAACTCAACCTATAACTCATGCTCTCTTTCACCCCATTTCATTATAGTGCAATCACATTAAGCCCGTTATCCATACACATTCATGGCAAGTAGACCTGTTAGTGACTACGATCTCATTATTATTTCATTTTTTTCTGCAAATATGCTTGAGCATCAATTGAACTTAAAGAGTTTGTACCGTTAGGCTAAGTGCTCGGGTGAGGAGCACCTAACTTAGAAGGAACATGTCTTTTTCTTCATAATTTTTTTTTTCTTTTCTTTCCTAGTTTCTCATTTTAACCTAGAGATCGTACACTTATTTGCATCGGTCTCTTACTTAGTGTGTTTAGGATGGTGCTGACTGCTTAAATAAACTACTTAGGGATTACTACAAGAACCTGGAGTTTTAAGGTCTCGGCATAATGGGTACTCAAATTTATTTTGCATATTTAGGGGGTTAAGGTTGTCAGGACGATATCAATTTTATCAAAACTTTCCCAAGTTTTTCTAACATAGCCTAAACAACCTATATACTTTCAGAGTACCATGTCATGAATCAAAAAGTTTTTGTTGGAGGTTAAAATTTTGAAATTTTGAAATTAGTTTGAATAACAGGCGAAAACCACTCATAAAGACTCGACAGCACATGTAAAGATTTTGACATAGCATTAAAAATAGATAAAAACAATAAATCAAACTAAAAGGCAATAAAATGAAAGCGATAGAGTTCCTCCCCCAAACTTGATGCGTCCGCAAGTGCACGGAAATTTCGAAGTAATATAAAAGATTGTCGAACCCACAGAGACCAATGTCAATCTACCGTTATCTATTGCTACGGCGTAAAGCTAAGGCTAATGGAATTTGGAAAGTTAAATGCGGATGAAATTAAATGCAAAGGAAATAAAGATTTTTGGTTTAAAGAAATGTGGTAAAGGAATATTGGTATGTAACGCTTTAGCTATCGGGAATTCAGCAGGTTACCGGTGCCTTTTTGTCTATTGCAAACACTTTTCAGCAGAACTTACTCGTTTAAAGACCTTCGTCTCACGATGGTTGTTGACTCGGGTCATAATTCTAAGGGCCGAATGTACGCTTTCGCTGTCCCATTCGGGGTTAAAACTACTTTTTGTAAACAAATAGATTCTAATTTCTTTTAAAGCGCTCTCGCTGTATCTAAAATCAATGCCTAGTTTTTACTATCTGGACTAACCGCAGCTGTCGCTTGTTGGTTCGTACCTTAATATGGTTTCCCACTGTCGTGGCAAAACCACCGTAAATAGCTTCTCACTGTCGTGACAAAGGTTTATTTAGAATTTAGATTAAAAACTACGGCCAGAAAGGTTGTTTGTAGAAAAGGGGAAGATGCCGGTTACTATCGAATCCTATCCTACTAATTCAGTTACACACCGATAAAACTAATTTAGCTAGACATGATAATTAACGTAAATGAAAATAAACATAAACAACAAAATAATGAAACATGCATACTGACAGAAATAAAATAATAATTCAATTGATAAAAACCTGTAAATCGTACTGATCTTGAATTCTTGAGTAGTCCTCCACAATGTCGGCAGGATTCTACTTTGGCGAGAATTAAAAGGTACAGGAAGAAATACGGCGATACAAATGAAAATAAAAAGGAAAGGAAATGGGAAAATAATGCAAGAACGTAAATTTGGCAGCACTTCGATGTGTCGAAGGCCTCCCCTAAAACTCTGAATCTAAGGCCTATTTATAGGAAATAATTCATTCTTCAACTTCCAGAGATCATGGGTGAATTATGGAGGGAGTGGGAGTAACTTCCAGTAGTGGGCAATGAGTGGAGAAAAAGTAGGAGAAAAGGAGGAAAGTGCTCGTGGCCACTTCTGTCTTGAACGAACTTCTGTTATTTGATGCATAACGGTTGTGAGGGATCTGTGACAAGCGTGAGAAGCATGACGGTCGTGACATGGACGTGACGATCGTGAAGGCTGTGACGGTCGTGACATGGCCGTGACGACCGTGACAGTCACAAATTCTGTTTTCTGCTATTTTCTGTATTTTTCTTCTCTCTTTTCCTTCCATTTCTTCTTCTTTTCTTTCTTTAATCCAAATCCTCTAAAATCTGCAAAACAAAGTAAATTAACCGCATAATGCAACGTAAATCAAGATAAATTAACAATAGTCACAAATAAATGCATGTAAATCAAGCCAAATAAACGATATGATTTCGCGTTATCAAACATCCCCACACTTAAACCATTGCTTGTCCTCAAGCAATCGACCAACACAGTAAAAAGAAATAAGCATAGTTCGAAACAAAGTCACGACGAAACTCTAATCATACGTGGCTGCTAGGCTAATGTTAGATCGATAGGTACTAAATATTAATACCAAGGATATCATAACGACACAACTTCAAAAACTCCCTATTTATGCAAACCAATCGGAATCATGCCATTATAACTCAACCTATAACTCATGCTCTCTTTCACCCCATTTCATTATAGTGCAATCACATTAAGCCCGTTATCCATACACATTCATGGCAAGTAGACCTGTTAGTGACTACGATCTCATTATTATTTCATTTTTTTCTGCAAATATGCTTGAGCATCAATTGAACTTAAAGAGTTTGTACCGTTAGGCTAAGTGCTCGGGTGAGGAGCACCTAACTTAGAAGGAACATGTCTTTTTCTTCATAATTTTTTTTTCTTTTCTTTCTTAGTTTCTCATTTTAACCTAGAGATCGTACACTTATTTGCATCGGTCTCTTACTTAGTGTGTTTAGGATGGTGCTGACTGCTTAAATAAACTACTTAGGGATTACTACAAGAACCTGGAGTTTTAAGGTCTCGGCATAATGGGTACTCAAATTTATTTTGCATATTTAGGGGGTTAAGGTTGTCAGGACGATATCAATTTTATCAAAACTTTCCCAAGTTTTTCTAACATAGCCTAAACAGCCTATATACTTTCAGAGTACCATGTCATGAATCAAAAAGTTTTTGTTGGAGGTTAAAATTTTGAAATTTTGAAATTTTGGGGAAGTTTGAATAACAGGCGAAAACCACTCATAAAGACTCGACAGCACATGTAAAGATTTTGACATAGCATTAAAAATAGATAAAAACAATAAATCAAACTAAAAGGCAATAAAATGAAAGCGATAGAGTTCCTCCCCCACACTTAAACCAAACATTGTCCTCAATGTTTCAGTAAAAGGTGGAAAAGGAAAGATAGAACCTGTATGAATGCTACTGCTCTTGCTATCCTTGTCTTTGTTGATCACTTTTACTTCGGTGGCGGGCATTTTGAGATACTTTGTTTGTGTAATTCTCGAACCAGCTCATCATGTTGCTCGCGTCAAGAGGAAGTACTCATCATCAGTGTTCCCACCAGCAGCGACACTCGTAGGAATGTCCGTGGGCATAGCTCATCTTCTCAGATCGTCATCTAGAGAGTTTTCGCTTAGATATAGCTAAGGAGTAACAAGCGATACATTTCTTTATTTTCTGCAAATTTAAACAAACAAATTAAAATAAAGACCTTGTGGGTTGCCTCCCACACAGCGCTTTGTTTAGCGTCGATAGCTCGACGGCTAAGGAGTGCAAGTACTCATGGCGGTTCTTTCAAGAATGGTTCCTCGATCGAACTTTGTATAGTCTTCGGTTTCCATGGCCACTTATCAAGCCATCTCTCATATCCCTCACCTTTTCGTTTCTTTCTTCTGTAGGGTGGTTTCTTGTTTTGAACGCGTGGTGGTGGTTCTGGATCTATTCTGCGTATCAGCTTTTCAAATTTGGGCTTTGTTATTTCATCCACCACCTCAAAAGTTAATCGTACCCTTTTAACAGTAATAATGACCCTAGTTTCACGGTCCTCGAATTTTCTTTTTCTATGAAGGGCCTTAGACAAAGGTGCATTGGTGTGTATATTTTTCAATACCTCCACATATGTTTTGGATTCGGAGTCTACCTTAACTTCTGCAAACCTTTGTGGGAAAGAAACAGGTGGGGTATAGGGAGGAGGAGCAACGATATGTGCTTCCTTCTCTACCTCTTCGACAACCTCCCTTTCGGTTGGTGTCGGTGGATTTTTCTCAATATGTATGCTTTTCTCACCAAAACTCTCCTTAGGCTCATCATCAATCTCCCTAGGATCTTCTATTTGTTCTTCATTAACGGTTGTTACAACATTCACATGTCCTTTTGGGAAGGGTCCTAGAGGTGTTTGTCTAAGCAGGGAGGTTTGAGTCTCCAAAGTCTCGCTGTGAGTTGCGAGGGAATCGACAATAACGTTCATCTGCCTAAGGTCTTCATTAATTTGGAGATGTTGTTTTCTAAAATCTTCGTTTTGGAGAGTTTGTGTTTCCACAAAGCGTTCCATCATAGATTCTATCCTAGAGTGAGTAGACGTCTCATTGAATTCTTCTAGTAGTAGTTCAAGGTTGGATGTATCAAAATCTTGCGTTTCCTCAAAACATTGGGAGTCGTCATCATAGAGGGAATTTGGGTGAGATTGCGTAGTATTGAAATCTTCTAATAATATTTCGAGGTCGGATTTAAGCGGAATTTGTGGTTCCTCGAAATATTGGGGGTGGTAGTTATAATATGGAGGGTGGTAATTATAAGGGAAATATGGGTTATACATAATGATTTAGATAAGAGTGCCTTAGTCTATACTATGCAACAACGGAATCACAATATTGACTGTTGGTCCCCGGCAACGGCGCCAAAAACTTGATGCGTCCGCAAGTGCACGGAAATATCGAAGTAATATAAAAGATTGTCGAACCCACAGAGACCAATGTCAATCTACCGTTATCTATTGCTACGGCGTAAAGCTAAGGCTAATGGAATTTGGAAAGTTAAATGCGGATGAAATTAAATGCAAAGGAAATAAAGATTTTTGGTTTAAAGAAATGCGGTAAAGGAATATCGGTATGTAACGCTTTAGCTATCGGGAATTCAGCAGGTTACCGGTGCCTTTTTGTCTATTGCAAACACTTTTCAGCAGAACTTACTCGTTTAAAGACCTTCGTCTCACGATGGTTGTTGACTCGGGTCATAATTCTAAGGGCCGAATGTACGCTTTCGCTGTCCCATTCGGGGTTAAAACTACTTTTTATAAACAAATAGATTCTAATTTCTTTTAAAGCGCTCTCGCTGTATCTAAAATCAATGCCTAGTTTTTACTATTTGGACTAACCGCAGTTGTCGCTTGTTGGTTCGTACCTTAATATGGTTTCCCACTGTCGTGGCAAAACCACCGTAAATAGCTTCTCACTGTCGTGACAAAGGTTTATTTAGAATTTAGATTAAAAACTACGGCCAGAAAGGTTGTTTGTAGAAAAGGGGAAGATGCCGGTTACTATCGAATCCTATCCTACTAATTCAGTTACACACCGATAAAACTAATTTAGCTAGACATGATAATTAACGTAAATGAAAATAAACATAAACAACAAAATAATGAAACATGCATACTGACAGAAATAAAATAATAATTCAATTGATAAAAACCCGTAAATCGTACTGATCTTGAATTCTTGAGTAGTCCTCCACAATGTCGGCAGGATTCTACTTTGGCGAGAATTAAAAGGTACAGGAAGAAATACGGCGATACAAATGAAAATAAAAAGGAAAGGAAATGGGAAAATAATGCAAGAACGTAAATTTGGCAGCACTTCGATGTGTCGAAGGCCTCCCCTAAAACTCTGAATCTAAGGCCTATTTATAGGAAATAATTCATTCTTCAACTTCCAGAGATCATGGGTGAATTATGGAGGGAGTGGGAGTAACTTCCAGTAGTGGGCAATGAGTGGAGAAAAAGTAGGAGAAAAGGAGGAAAGTGCTCGTGGCCACTTCTGTCTTGAACGAACTTCTGTTATTTGATGCATAACGGTTGTGAGGGATCTGTGACAAGCGTGAGAAGCATGACGGTTGTGACATGGTCGTGACGATCGTGAAGGCTGTGACGGTCGTGACATGGCCGTGACGACCGTGACAGTCACAAATTCTGTTTTCTGCATTTTTCTTCTCTCTTTTCCTTCCATTTCGTCTTCTTTTCTTTCTTTAATCCAAATCCTCTAAAATCTGCAAAACAAAGTAAATTAACCGCATAATGCAACGTAAATCAAGATAAATTAACAATAGTCACAAATAAATGCATGTAAATCAAGCCAAATAAACGATATGATTTCGCGTTATCACCCCCCCCACACACACACACACACACACACTTGAACCAAACATTGGCCTCAATGTTTCAAAACAAGATATCAAGGAGGAACTCACATTGCTCACTGAGGCGGAGGAGGAGGATGTGGAAAGTGCAACATCAGATATTGCATCATCGCATGCATTTCATCAACAACAGTCCCTTGTCGGGTATGCTCGGTACGGAGGTAGCCCATCTCCGTCTGCACCCAACCCCATTGATCCTGAGACATAGATGAGGACCCGGTACCCTGTCGGGCCGAGTCCCCCAGGGGTGGCACAACTTGCTCCTCAGTAGGATTCTCTTCTTCCCAATCATCAGATGGTATATGGTCGTCCTCTTCATCCTGGGTCGAACACTCATAGAGCTAGTTAGCAACATTTGAAATGCTAATAAAATACGGTATAGGTAATGCCATAATATGTTTATTACGAGTGATAAGAGAATAATAGTTACTATGCACCTCAAACATACCTTGGGCAATGAGAGTATTCATATCAATTTTTGTCTTACCTCCCACTGTAGGTTCCTCAATCATCAACCTACCATACCCAAAATGATTGGATATCTGAGTGATCATGCCGCCCACTGAAATTTCACCTGAGTTGGCATGTCCTACTCTCTTCAAGTGATCGGCCTCAAAAGCGGCTACATTAATCTGCTTGTTGTGGACCATGTCGTATAAGAAGAACAGTTCCTTTTGCATTGCAACGTCGGTACTGTCACCGCATCCGAACAGGGTGTAAGCCAACCCCTTTTGGGCATATCGGAAACACGGGTTATGAATACCAGATGCTTTTGCCGCCTTTGTGACATACCCGATTTTTCCTGTGATTGTAGTCCAAAAATCACCCCATATGAAAGTGCTTGGAGGTGTTCCAGGGCTACCAGTCGGGAGTTTAAGAATTCCCTCTAGCTTAGCCACATATAAAGAATGCTCATTACCAAACAGACGGGGCGTTAAATCACCGTAAGACTCCATCTCGGGGCCTGTCCGGTTATGCCTCAGCTTAAAATCTACAGTGCTCAGAAATTCTAGAGTTATACGCTCAAAGGTTGGCGCCTCAAATTGCATAAACTCTAACATGCCCAACCTGTAAAACATTTTATGAACCTCAAATTTCAGCCCTAGATCATCTAAAGTCTTATCACAGATATACCTGGTAGGGATAATCTCACGCTTTACCGATACCAAATACCTCTTTTGATACGAGTCTTCTTCAAACAAGATGTCATGAGCATTGGACATGCAATGAGCTCTTTTGCGTGGCCGAGAAGTTTCAGCCACAACCTTTCCTTTGTCTCTACGTGGAGGCATAATGTTATACCTACAACAGTAGTGAGAAAAAAATAACGGTGAAAGTGAAAACGAATTAGTGCTTGTGGCAGGGAATGAAAAATGGGGAAGGTTTTCTGAAGGGGGATGAAGATTTGGTGAGGTTAAGTAGGTGAAGGTGGAAGCTTCATGTGAGAATGTTAATGGATTTTTGGGTTTTTCTTAAGAGAATGAGAAGATGAAGTGTGGAATGAGTGGTAATTGTCGGAGGTTACTAAAATCAAAGGGTTTAATGAATGGTCACAAATTGATTCACTCATGATAAATTCGTGTGGGCCCCACTCAAACTTCAGAATTTTATAAAAAAATTGAAAATGCTCATTCGCGCGCCCTGACACAGGCTGTGTCCCGTGACACTGGCACCCGTGTCAGGCTTCTGTTTTGAGCCTTTGACGAGTTTCTTTTTCATAGCCTCCAGGGTCCCTGACACGGGTCGTGTCCTGTGACACAGGCACCCGTGTCAGGCTTCTGTTTTGTCAATTTTTTCATCATCAATTTTTCTTTCAAACCCCTCCTGACACGGGCCGTGTCTGATGCAGTAATAAGTGGGGTTATCCCCAGAATCGATCTCTCAAGGACTACGTGCAATTGTAAGTACAAGTGTTGTTTCAATTAAACAAAAATATCCTTGGGGAGTTTTGTTTGGTGATTTTGAAATAATTATAGTGACAGAATGGAATAAGCAGAATAATAAAATTACTTTAACAATTATAAGAAAATATGCTAGGAGAGGTGTATGAATTGCTCAGTAAGAACCCTAAATCAGTATCAAGAGACATGCCTCAAAACCTTAATTTTTACTGAACCTCAATAATATTTTTTTCTTAAATTCCTTAACCGAAAAACCTTTGAGATTCTTCCTTGACCCTAATTCCTTAGCAGTCAAGGAAGAACATCAATCAATAGTTCTGAAAAGGTTTTTATCAATCACTACAGGATATCCCTATTCCTAGGCAATATCTACCATAATGTATTATGCAAAACAATAGATTGGTTTTTCAGGCCAAATCCCTAATCGTAAATCGTTCCCAATTTGTACAATCGACAAAGTATTAAATAATTTGCATAACAAAAGATTAAGGTAAGAAAGTAAAGTCTCATTGAATAATTCAAAAGATGTTTATTACATAATAATTCTGGGACACCCCTTTAGCATTGGGGGCTTAGCTATTCATAATATTTAACGAAAACAAAATACAAAATAGAGACATTACAAGAATTGGTGATAAAAGTTGATCTTCAATTTCTTCCGATCATGAAAATCTCCTCTTTTCCAAATCCTTCAGAGCTCTATTCTTTCTTTGTAATTCTTTCGTACGATCCAAAAATTCCCTCTTTCCTTCCAAAAATCAGGTCTTAATAGTATCAGATCATTCTTCCTATGCACAATGTCCAAAATACCCTTAATGAACTAACACAGACAAGACTTCAATAAAATCAGAAATGTGTTTGCGCTTTCCAACGCGGGTCGTGTCAGGTGACACGGGGACCCGTGTTGGCCCACTAGTTTTGTTAATTAAGTTGGTAGCTTCAGGTATGCTGGCACGGGCACCCGTGTCAACCTACTGGTTTCTCAATTCAGCTTCTCTCCTCTTCCCATCCTGACACGGGCCGTGCCAGGTGACACGGCCACCCGTGTCAGGCCTCTGACTTTTAGAAAAATCTTTCCGAACTTAGCGGAATTCGCACCCATTCCTCGGAACATTCACATGAACCTGAAAACACCAAAACTACCAGACCAAGACTTGAAAAGTATTTTATTTATCCTAAATTTAAACTAAAACAATGGAAGCAAACAAAATGCAAAAACTTAAATACTTAAAGGAAAGCGGAAAAGGAATAAACCAAAGTGTTATCGATTAAACGGAATTCTTGCTGAATAAGTGATGAAAACTAAGTAGAGTAGGTGACCAATCATACTTATAGTGTTTAATGAAAGTATCTGACAAGTCTTGTAAGCAGCGGATACGGGATTGATCCAAACTCAAATACCATTTAGAAGAAGCGCCATTCAAACTGTCATGGAAACAGTGAATCATGAGCTTGTCATTGTCAACATTGGCTGCCATCTTCCTATAGTATATAATAAGATGGTTCTTTGGACAGGTAGCACATTTGTATTGATTAAAGTTTGGGTTTTTGAACTTGGCTGAGATAAGCAATTCGGATACAAGGCACATCTTCCTTGCAGTAGCACTAAATATTTGGTCACCTTCTATTGCTCTTAACCTCTCCTCAATGGTTTCAACATTTCCCATAAGCTTCTCATCTTCATATTCAGACATATCTGGCACATTATGCACTTGTTGGTGTTCTTCAAAGTAGGGTTGAACACAGGTATGCACGGCCGTTGTTGTAAAGGTAGGAACCACATGAGGGACTTCAGAAGTCAAAGGAACAACTTGTTGAGTAGTTGGAATCACAATAGGTCTAGGCATAAAACTTGGGGTAAGACCAAATGGAGGTAAATTGGTAGTAGTAGTTACTGCAGACTGAGAATCTACTGCTGGATTAACAATCTTGGAAACCACTGTAGTTTGGGTATCCATCTTCACACGTATCACTTAACATTTCCATGATCTGCCGTACGTTTCCACGTAGGTATTCAAGTTCATTTTTGACTCGCTCTATCTTTTGTTCCTTCTTAGCCATTCTTCTTCAAGCTTGAGCTCTGGTGTTGTATATGGAAAATTGGAGACGAGACAACGGTAATGAGCTAATGCAAGAATAATGCACATGTGATGACATGAATACATGAATGCAATGCAAATGCAATATAAGATTTCAAGGAACTCAAAATTATATTTGTAAACATTATAAAAAGGAGAACACGTCTTTTGAATGACAAAAAGCGTCTCATTTCATTGATTTAAATTTGAAGCTTAAAAATGAATTATACACTTTCAAAAGTCATACAAAATGGACAAATACAAGAAAAAGGAAACTAGGAGTTCTAAGCAGCCTGACGAGAAGATCCTCCCCCTCCTTGAAATCTATTCGTAAGTCTCTCAATTTTCTCTTGCATCTTGGCCTTCTCGAGGATGAGCTTGTCCACATACAACTTACACGCAACTAAAGTTGGAGGAATGTAAGAATTGGCAGTAGGCACTGATGGTACGCTAGAGGAAAATAAATCCTCTTGCGCCTTTCTCTTCTTAGTGGAGTCTTCTTCCTCCCTTTGCTTGTGAAGCTTCTGAAGTTCATCATTCTCATGATTGACTACTTGATACTTATTCTTCTGAGCATTCCTCTCTCCCTTTGCTTTGACTAAGGCGATCTTCAGCTTCTCCTCCTCACTCATAAAGATCAAAGTGGGGTCTATAGCAGCCATGGGTATGGACTCATGACGGGGGTAGGGCATCTTTAGCTTGATATCCCTATCTTGCACCCATTGGAAATAAGGATCTAAAGCGACGCAATCAGGCTTTCCTAAAACAATCATTCCTTTCATGTGCACGTGTGTTTCCCTTAAAAATCGGAACACAACCGCTAATCTTCTAAATCTAACTTTGGTAACTCACAGGATCGATCAGATTGATCCTAGGACATGTGCTAAAAGATTTATTTTTGGTTTTAAGAATCTATTCAAGTTCCACACCCGGACAGTATTGGGGTAAAAGAATCCTAAAAGAACATCTATTCGACTACGGGTTAATTTAAAGGTAAAGTAAGGCTTTCAATATAAGAGAAGAAAGTTTGTTGGTAGGGGTGAAGTTAGATTGAGGACGAAGAGAAAAGAATTGCATAGGAAGGAGATAAATAAGGTAAGGAGGAAAAGGGGTAAAGACAATAAAAGACTTTGTAAAACTTAAAGTAAAAACAAGTAAATTGCATTAAGTTAAAAGATGGTGTGTTTACATCACGTACATTCTCTTACAATACTCGCTTTCTCTACACTCGGATACTTGGAGTAATTTCAAGAGTAATTTGTACAATAGTAAATTACAACACACTTGGATATGTCTAAGATACCCTATTTATAGTAATAAAAAATAACCTCTCATAACCTCTACCATAATCTCCTTCCGCCACTTGTCACAAATGCATGGATCTATTACTCATAAGGTGACACGTGTCTCCCTCAATTTTCCACAAGCAAAACCGTTCCCTCCAATGTTTAAATTTCAAATCCTTCGACAAACCATTCTTCTCAGCAGGCGGTCAAACTCTTGGCTTCTGGGTGAGTCCTTCGACTTAGCTTTTTTGCTTCTTTCGACCATTCTTTTGGTCTAAACCTATTTTTTACCCTTTTTTCTTAAATACCTTCTTTTTAACTGAGGCATCAAATTTAGGAGCTAACAAATTTCCCCCAAAAAATGTCTTTTCAACTTCGACTGTGGAAAAGCACATTTTTTGACAACGTCTGGCTTTCGACGCCGCTTTGCCCCCATGAGTATCGTCTGATACTCTTTCCACCAATGCAAGTCTGAGAAGGTGAAAGAGAATGAAAGAGAAAAAGAAAGATAGCTATGAGCATGCAATTTACTGTTCCGCCACCTTGATGCACGTTTATGACGTCACTATCATCATGGCTATTTTCTCGGGACTCAACAAAATCGTGGGCCATCATCACCCTTCCAACCTCGGGGATGTGAATTGCAACTACTGCCTCTGTCATCCCATATCCAAGCATACACGTGGCCCACTAACTCTAGCCCCTTAATGATGAAAACTTTCAGTCTTCCAATATAAGTAATTTCCCTTTGATGTTTTCATTTTTTACAACTTCTCTAACTCTTCACAACTTTCCTTGCCTTTTCTCTAATTTTCTGCTTCCAACCAACAAACTCTTACTTCCTTCAACAATGGCTGGTCATCAAAAGAAGAAAATGCAACCCACAGGACAAACTTCTGCATCACCACTTCCTCCCTTTGCCAGCTTGAGTGGTCCCCAGGCGGTAAAGAATCAACAGTTCATCCGAGAACCCCTGACGGAGGAGAAACGCCATATTTACGAATCTCAGGTAATCATTCCTGTTACTGTTGCAGGGAAACCTTTAGCCATGTCTGGGCCTTTACCCCCTCCAGGTCTTGACTACTCCGCCATTAAAGATTTCTTCCCCTCTTACAGAACCACTAAACCCCTAGGGCAAAAAGACTTAAATAAAATTTCCACTGACGGTCCTGATAGCCTGAGCCTCTTCAATGTAGACCTCATGTATCTTCATGATGGGGCCAGATTATTCAGGGCTACTCCCTACTTCAAATATTCCAAACTTTATCTTAACTGGCTAATGAAAATAGAGACAGTAAAAGCCCAGGAATGGAAGGATACTGGGATTTACGATCTGATCATGATGTCGAAGGTAGGCCCTTCGTACTACCCCCTTATGCTGGCTTCTTCCTTATTCTTCTGGGATAGGACTCACAACACTTTTCACCTTCCTTGTGGGATGATGACACCCACTTTACTCGACGTAGCTGCCATTGTAGGTCTAAAACCCTACGACCTTGTTTATGATCCCGAGATCGATAGCCATGACAGCATTGGTTTCGCCAATACAAAACACACCTATACAGCTTTTGTCCAACATTACCATAATAAAACTAGCACCTCAGTTGACGATGAAGAACATATAGCCTTTTTGGCCATGTGGTTGTCCCGTTGTGTATTCTGTACCAAATCCTTGCAGGTGGCGCGGGAGTATCTGGTCCTAGCCAACCAGTTACATGTGAAGAGAGGCGTTTGCCTTAGTGAAATGATCTTGGCCAGTCTTTATGAGGCCTTAGGCGAAGGTGTGGGTAAATTGAAAGATCCTGACAGCCATGACAACTTGCTCTTGTCGGGTCCCTTTTGGCTTCTTCAGCTGTGGCTTAATGCCACTTTTGAGCACAGTCTTCCCAACAAAGGTGAAGTTGATGAATGTTCGCCTGTAGTTGCTGAGAGAAGAGTCGAATAGACTCGCCTGGCTCAACTTACTCCTAGAGAGGAAGGCTATTCCCTTCTATCCAATTTATCCAGCTTTGTTTATATGTTTGCAAAACGGTATGAGTTTACCGCGAAGATGGCTCCCTTCACAGAATGAAAATGTGGCCCAGAATGGTTTACTAGACCCTTCCCCGCTCCCTTAAAGAAACAAGAAGAGGAGTCCAAGCTGATTTGGGAGAGATTCCTCATTCCCCGCCTATTGATTCACAAACTAAACCTTGTTAAAGGTTACTCCAGCTTGCTAGCCTATCAACCGAACTTGGTGTCCAGGAAATTCGAGTTAATACAAACCTTGCCCAAATGCCTGTATGACAAGAAATCACATATCATTCTCCCTTTTACTGTGTTATCTCCTCTGGATTATTCGACACAACTGGCGCGACACGCTCACAAGTCCTACCTCACACCTGTTCACTTTGAACCTTCTTACTTTTGCTCCCAAAACTTCTATGACTGGTGGTCCAAACATTACGCCTCAGAATTTCTTGACGCTCCTAGTTTTACTCGCTTGATTGACCAAGATTTCATTGATGTGCATGAGAAGATCAAGAAAGGTAGGTCTACCCATATCAAAGAGATCCAAGCCTTCCAGAAGTATTTCGAAACTGCCTATCGTCCAGATGATGTTAGTCGAACCATCCCCGAGGCTGCTGTCACTTTGAAAGAAAAATTTTCCAAAAAACTGGATAGTTTAAAGATTCCCTCTTCTATTCCTCGCGAGAAATGGTATGCGGTTGCCTTTAAACTTTTTCCCCCAAAAGTCCCTCGACTACCAACCGCTGGTTTTGGCGTGGCTCTTGCCCCTCCATTTCCAGATTGGTTTATTTGTGGAGACGCTATAAAAATTCTTCGACAGCAGTCTAAGCCCAAAGCACAGCGGGTGGTTCCGACTAAACATACACTAGATATGTTTAAAGGGCACCTTCATGTCAGTATCGAAGATGTTCGCATCGAATCTGACATTCTTGAAGTTTCATCCCCCTTCGATTTGGAATTTCCTCTCTGAGCTTTATTATTGCTAACTGTTTTTAGTATCATCTATTTTTCAGTTGCTCCAAAACGTGCTGCCCCAACAACCAGAACTGAAGTCAAGGACGAAGATCAAAAGGTAACCTTCCGTAGTTCTCTACTATCTCGGCCTCCTTATCTCATTCTCAACATTTTATGCTGTCTTTAGGTTGGTCGAAAACCCCCTACCCCTCAAAGAAGATTAAAAAGGGCTTCTCCCCAGATCATCCTTGATTCTGACGATGAAGATAAGTCTCCTCGTGAGAGTCTTCAAGTGAAAAGGAAAAGAAAGATTATCCATGATGTGGATGCTCCTGATGCTCCATCCGCTCCTGTTGTAACTAACACACCTCAACCTACCAATCCTCCTCAAGAACCTACTCCAACTTCCGTAGGGGATGCTTCGATCCAAGCTGCTGTCCCCATGGAAAGTGACAATTTGAGTCCTGCTGACGAAACCGTCAAGGTACGTTGCGCCTCTACCTTTCCTTGGGCCTTTTGCACTGATTCTTTAATCTTTATTCTTTCTAATGTCCACCTTTTCTAGGATGATGCTGGAACTTCACGATCTAATCCCACCGCGGTTCCTCTGTCGCTCTACCCCTTGAATAGCCAAGGTGAGCCTACCTATCATCCCACTTCTGATTTGGGTTCTGGTGTGAGTTCACTTGGTGAAATTAATAAACCTGATTCTTTCACAGCCCTTCCATCTCCTGCAAAGACCACTACCCAGCAGTCTCAAACTGACGGTTCTGATCATGAAGACGATAATCCTCAGGTTGATCCCATTACAGTGGATGATGAGATTGACGCTTCGGAGGGGAAAACAACTTTGGCTGATACTACCAACTCCCCTTTGGGTCAGACAGTAGCTGCGGATGAAAAGATTGTCGAGGGTGATCAAGCCATTAAGGATCAGGCTAAGCTTCAGCCTGAATTGCATGAATCCAGTGACAAAGGCATTGGGGATGACATGGAGGAGGATGGCGACAAGGCAAAGGACAACCAAAATAAAGGATTGAAAATTGTGGACACCTTTGTCAACGAACCTGCAACTGCTGAAACAACAAAGACTCATGTTCCTTCTACTCCAAAGGATGTTCCAACGAGCTTCTTCCCAGGTGAAACTCAACTTACTTCCGCCGAACTGGATGCGTTGAAGGTTTCCAACCCTCGACAATACATCAGGCTTTTGTTAAGTAGGAGAAGTCATTCTTCTAGCCGTACTCTCAATACTTCGACCTCCGAAAGGCAAACCTCAAAGCCACCAACTGACAGTGCCCTCGACAAGGTTAAGCAAAAGATCTTCAAAGGGGATCTTTTTACCTTCCTGCAGATGGGCCCTTCCATCCATCTTCCCCTCAAAGCTATTCTTCAAAAAGTGGATATTAAATCCCTTACTCCTGAGGCTGCAAGTGTTATTCAAGAGGTTAGTACCTTGATCGACCAGGTTTATAAAGACTATCGATTGTTACCCCAGATTGAGGGTGAGATTGAGACGAAGACTGGCAGCGAAGCTGCCGCTTGGAGCGCTGTTGTCGACTCTGAGGAGAAGATTGCTCAGTTGGAAGAAACGAGGGAGAAAAATAAACAAGAGGTCCTGACTAACGAGGCGAACATCGCCTGTTGGGAATGGAAGATTAAAAAACTTTGTGGTAAGATAGCGAAGGCTAAGAAAAAGAACGCTGAATTATCTTCCTTCGATGACTCCTCCTTAATAGCTGAGCTTGAGCATGCCGTCACCTACGTTGAGGAAGCCCGTCGTTTGGAATCTGAAGTTGCCCAGCTGAGGACAGATAAGGCTCAATGCCAAAGCCGTCTCAAACTTCAAAAATCGACTTACCTTAAGATGAAGGTGAATCTTCCTTTTTGATTTGTTAGGTTTTGTAATAGAGCAGATTATACTAGCCTTTGTGAGCCATTTTTATTTTGTTTGTAAGACATTGGGCCATTTTGGCATATTTTAAATTACCATTTATGGCTTCGCTTTATCTTTGACAATTATTCTGTTAATATTTTTACCTCTCGAAGTGCAGGCTTATACTTCTTTAAATATTTGCCATTTACTTTTAATACCCTCTCATCCTTACTCAGCTCTGTCACTTCATATGCCCCATTGAAGAATACCTTTGATACCTGGAATGGTCCTTCCCACTTTGGGGACCACTTACCTAGGGACCTCACCTTTCGATCCATAGGCAGGATTACCCTCCATACCAAATCTCCAACCAGGAAAGTCTTCGCTTTGACCTTCTTGTTATATGATTTCTCCACTCTTTTCTTTTGTCTTCTCAAGAGTTTTAGAGCTTTTAATCTCTCTTCGTCTAAGTTGACTAACTCATCAAGCATCATGTCCCAATAAATCTCTCGAGGGATTTCATGATGTCTTTGAATTCTTACTGACTGTATGTGTATCTCAACTGGCAATACTGCGTCATGGCCGAAAGTGAGGCGATAAGGGGAAGTGTTGGTTCCTTCCTTCGGGGATGTTCGACATGCTCATATGACTTGATCCAATGTCTTATGCCAATTCCTAGGCTTGCTTCCAATCTGTTTCTTTATCATACCAATTATCACTTTGTTTGCCGCTTCAACTTGGCCATTGGCCTGGGCATAGTAAGGTGTCGAGGTAAGGAGTTTAAATCCCATTTCTTTAGCAAACTCCTACATCTTCCTACCCGTAAATACTGACCCTTGGTCTGTCGTTATTGTCTCTGGTAGGCCAAATCTGTAGATGATATACTTCTGAATGAATTCGATAACACCTTCTTGGTCTACCTTCGATAGAGGTATAACCTCGATCCACTTGGTAAAATAGTCTATCCCTACCAAAATGTACCTCTGGTTTTTTGAAGACGCAGGTTGAATCTCTCCTATAAGGTCTAAAGCCCAACCTCTGAATGGATATGGCTTGACTATGGAATGCAACTCACTTGCTGGGATATGCTGTATGCCAGCGTGAATTTGGCATTCCTGACAACCTTTGGCGAACTCGATGCAATCTTTCAGCATCGTAGGCCAGTACATCCCCTGGCGAAACAACAACCATTTCATCTTATGGCCTACTTGGTGTGCTCCACATGTCCCACCATGGACTGAGGACAATGCAAAGTATGCTTCAGATTCACTGAGGCATTTAAGTAAAACTCCCTCAGAATTTTTTTTAAATAACTCATTCCCCAACAGGACGTAGCTTAGTGCTTGGTATTTTATCTTTCATTTTGTAGTCGCTGAAGGGTTCTGAAGGTATTCGACCAGAGGTTTTCTCCAATCTTTGTCTGTCAGACCTTCAACTGTAAAAATCTCAAAGGTTTCCTCGTTGGCGTAGCCAAATTTCTTGACTTCCAAGTCTGATGGTCTCAAGCCCACGGATACCACCTTACCTCTGGCCTCAATTGCCTCTTGCAAGTTCTCCTTCGAGACCCTGTATCCTGAGGCAACTTGCGCCAGGTCGTTGGCTATCTGATTTTGTATTCGTGGTATGTGTCGAATAGTGCAGACTTCAAATTTTTTGAGTAGTCTGTTAGCTATTACGAAATACATGATGAGATTTTCCTTAACGCATTTGTACTCCTTTGTTAGCTGTTTTACGACCAACTCTGAATCTCCCATTATTTCGACTTGGGTTGCCCCCCAATTCTAACAAAATTTCAAGTCCGGTGATCAAAGCTTCATATTCAGCTTCGTTATTAGAACATAGGCCCTCGACTCTATACTTGAATTTTGTTGGAATTTTGTCAGGAGAAATGGTCAATAGACCTATGCCTGTCCCATTCTTGTGACTAGACCCATCAAAGTATAGCTTCCAAGGCTCTAGTTCAACAAAGTTCAGGGTACTTTCATTTATGGAGTGGTCGAAAATAAAGTCTGCCACTATTTGCCCTTTGACCGATTTCAGCGGTCTATAAGTCAATGAATACTCATTTAATGCTATTGCCCATTTACCAATTCGACTATGCAAAATAGATTTGGACAACATGTGCTTAATAACATTAAAATGTGACGAAACGTAAACATCAACTGGTTTTATATATTGCTTCAACTTCATACATGAGAAATACAAACATAAGCATAATTTCTCTATCTCACTATACCTAGTTTCTGCATCATTTAAAACTCTACTAAGGTAGTAAATGGCTCTTTCGACGCCACTTTCATCCTCTTGAGCAAGCATGCTCCCTAGAGTTTTGTCTGACGCTGCTATATACAGTCTCATGCTTTTATTTTGACATGGAGGTGCAAGGACCGGAGGATGAGTCAAGTAGTCTTTGATCTTGTCGAAAGCCTCTTGCTGATATTTCGTCCATTCAAACTTCTCCTTAGTGGCTCGAAGCAATGGTGAGAAGGCTTGTGTTTTTCCGCTGAGATTCGATATGAATCTTCTTAGGAAATTTATTTTTCCCAGCAAGGATTGAAGTTCCTTCTTGTTGGATGGGGCTTTCGCTTCCATGATGGCCTTTGTTTTGTTTTGGTTGATTTTGATCCCCTTCTTGTGGACTACGAAACCCAGAAAATCTCCTGCTTGCACACAGAATGCGCACTTGAGGGGATTCATCTTGAGGCCAAATTTCCTCATTCTCATGAAGGATTTGCACAGGTGTTCCACATGAGCCTTTCCTGACACAAATTTTATCACAATGTCATCAATGTATATTTGCATAAAGGACTCAATGTAGTCATGGAAAATCGAATTCATCTCTCGTTGGTACGTTGCCCCAGCATTTTTTAGGCCAAAAGGCATCACTACCCATTCGTAAGTACCTAAGGCCCCTGGGCAACGGAACGCCATTTTTGGAACGTCATCCTCAGCGATGAAAATCTGGTTGTTACCAGAATATCCATCCAGCATGCTAAGGTATTCGTGGCCAGCGGCTGAATCGACTAGCATTTCTGCCACAGGCATCGAATACTCATCTTTAGGGGTTGCTGAGTTCAAATCCCTAAAGTCTATACAGACTCTTAAAGATCCGTTTTTCTTAATGACTGGTACAATATTTGCTAGCCATTCGACATACCTGGTCGTACAAATGAACTTACATCGGAGGAGTCTTTCGATTTCCTCCTTTATTTTTTAGAGGATCTCAGGGGCGAAACGTCTTGGATTCTGCTTGACTGGTTTTTTTCCAGGCTTGATTGGTAGCCTATGCTCGACTAGATCTCTCTTTAGACCTGGCATTTCGTCGTAGTCCCAAGCAAAACAATCCCTGTACTCTCGTAGCAACTGAATGGTTTCGACCCTAAGTTGGGGGTCGAGGCTGGCGGTGATATAAGTTGGCCTTTTGATTACTCCATCTCCCAGGTCAACTTCCTCCAGTGGATCTTGCGCCAACATTTTGACATCGCTGGCCAAGGGATCCTTCTCAAAACCCAAAGGCTCATCGTCATATATGACGTCGAGTCTCTGCCCCTCGTATTGAATTTTAGGGTCGAAATACCCAACTGGACCTGCTTGTTTGGATTTTTTGTTGGCTCCCTCAGCCATTTCATTATTAGAGACCTCTAAGGCCGTTTGTAGTTTAGTTTCAGCCACGTAGGCCAAAATCCTTTGAAGCGTTGCGGCTTTAGTCATCATCATCGAACTCACTTCCCCAGCCAGTGGGGTCTATGGGAAGTTCTCCAAGGTATGGTAACCTTTCGCCTGGAACTTCCTTGTCCCATCGGAAACCTTCAACGGGATGCAGATATAACGAGCAATACACTTCATCATTAGGTGTAAAGTCGAAGTTTGCAGGTTCACATGGCCCTATACCGGCCAAATATTTGTCAAACTGTCCTCTATCAATATGGTTTATAGGTGCTTTAAAGTACCTCTGATCTGCTTCGATGTTTTCGATAATACCATCTGGTCTCCAGATGGCGATCCTATGATGCATCGATGAAGGTACTGCCCCCACTCCATGGATCCATTCTCTTCTAAGTAATAGATTATAATTGGCAGTGGTCTCCACCACCATGAAGACAGATGGGCGGGTGATGGTTCCGACCGTGACATTCACCTGAATGACTCCCATGGTCGAATCCACTTTTCCTTCATAGTTTGATAGCACCATGTTGTGTGGCTTGGTGTCTGTCTCACTTTTCCCAATTTTGTTCAACAGAAAATGCGGCATTAAGTTTACCGTAGCGCCGCAATCCACCAGTATTTTGTTAACTGGGACCTTCTCTATTTGTGCCGTAATATAAAGAGGCTTCAGATGGTTTTTCATAGCCTTTGTTGGCCGTTCAAAGAAAGCATTTTGCTCCTCGACGCAGCTGTTATTCATTACATAATAGCATACTGGCTTATGATTCGTTATTTCCCAGTCCGTATATGTGTCTGAGTTCTCAACTACGAAAACCCTGTCGAATTCCCTAGTCATTACTGATACTACGTTGACCAAAATATTCAACGTATCATCAGAGTCTTCATCAAAATTATCGGTCATTTCATCGTCGACCGATTTTCTTTGTTCTTCGACCTGTGTTGGAAACAACTTTCTTCCTACAGGTGTCTTCCCGAAAGCCTTTGTTCGAACCTCCTGTTCAATGGGAATATTGGTGCTGGATTGTGGTTGGTCTTTATTGGCACCTTCTCTGTGTGCTTTTCTACTTCTCTGCTCGCGCCTCCATTGGGACCGAGACATGGGTTTTTCCCCTTTATAATTTCTGACACATGAGCAGCCTTTGAAGACTGAAATTCCTTTCGATAGCTTAGCGAAGATCCTCGCTGTACTTCGAAGTTCTTCCATCTCTTTTGCCCTTGCTGCCTGTCCTCATTAGGCTTCGTCCACTTCCCATCAGTGGCCTCAACATTGGGTTTAAAGCCAATGGGTTTGTTCGTAGGAGGCCTTATGCGAGGGTCAGATCTTTGCTGAAGGCCTCTTCGAGGGTCAAATCTTGGCCTTTCGTTTTCTTGCCTCAGCCTTCGTGTCCCTTCTAGCTTTTGTGCAGCCTTCTTGTCGAATATGGCGCTGCATCAAGGACAAAGCATCACACTAGAACCTTTCTCCTGACAGCGGTGAAGAAAAGAAGCGATAGATTCCTCCTGCTCTGGATAGGCTTCCCTTGTGTGTGTTTCCTGGTAGTTCGACTCACTATCTGCTACATCCTCATGTTGAGTGATTTGTACCATGTTAATTTCAATTTCTTTGGCCAGATTAAGCTTCTTCAAGCTTAACTCCACGCCGTTGGTGGCTTCATCAATCTTAACGAAGTCATCATCCGTTTCCTTGGTCATTATCTCCCAACCCAGATTGTTCATGTTGTTTGGGCCTTTGGTTTCATCCCTTTGGTCACAGCTATCAACTTCCATTTCGATACAACTCTCTTGTCCGAAGCTGATGGTAACCTTCGCCATTACAGCTTCGTCTACGGGATTTCCAGCAGCCTCTGTTACTTCAATTGAAAAGTCATAACCGTCGATAACTTCGAGCATATTAGCCTCGACTAGCTCTGTGTAATTTGTGTCTGCCGTTTGTAGAGGATCTAAGTCGACCTTCATTTGGCCACCAGCTTTCTCTCCGAACTTTAGACGTCCTTCTTGGATCGCATTCTGAACAAGGTCCCTGAAAAGAAAACATTGAGATGTTTTATGACCCAAGAAGTTATGATATTTACAAAACCCTCTTTTCTTCCTTTGTTCTATGGACGACATTTTGGCGCTAGGAGGCACTATCATTTGTCCGTCTTTAACAAACAAATCGAAGATTTCATCACATTTTGTGATGTCGAAAGTATATGTTTTCTTTGGGAACCTATCATTCTTTTCAGATTCGACATAACTCTTCCCTTGTGGGGGAGCCAATACTTTGCACAAGTAAGGTGATCCTTGCTTGAGTTTAGCAAGGTCCACTTCGCCATCGTCGAAACTCACAGACTCATCACACAGACCTTCGACATTATCATTATATTCGATAAAGGCTACCTTTTTTATTTTTATTAAACTTAGCCTTCTCGTCTTTGAGTCTTTCGAGTTGTCGAACTCGATCGGCTAATTGGGCCATGTCCCTTAGGTACTGGGTATCCAACTTTTTCCTAATAGTGTAGTCGAGACCACCAGCGGCCATTTCGACCAACTCATGTTCAGGGACCTGCGTGAAGCATCTGGCCTTAAGCAAACAGAACCTATTAAGGTACTCCTCTATTGGTTCAGAAAACTTACGCTTCACAATAGCGAGTTCCTTTAAGCTAATTTTCGTCTGACCCATATAGAACTGTTCGTGGAACAAACGCTCTAACTGGGTCCAGTTACATACCGTGTTAGGGGGAAGCATTGTGAACCAGGTAAAGGAGTTCTTAGTAAGAGAACTTGGGAAGTATTTTATCCTAAGGCTTTCATCGTTCTCCAGCCTCGATTAGGTAACGAGCCACATGTTCGACGGTGGATTCCGTCGTATCTCCTGAAAACTTAGTGAATTTAGGTACTTTCGTCCTAGGAGGTAACTCCGCCTGAAGGATATAGTCTACTATAGATGAAGTGTAGTTTGGTCTGGTGAAACCAGTGTTTAACCCATTTCTGGCCATAATTCTCTCGACCATGGCCGCTAGATTATTGTCAACGGCTACGTTGTTTCGACGAACATGCTAGACTACATTGTCTGTGTCTTGGTTTCGATTCACAACCACTACTCCTGGATTTCTTTCTCCTAAGCCACGGGGTTGGTTTTGCAAAGGCTCTTCCCTAAGCCCTTCGACTACCGGAGGGACTATCCTTCCTTGGTTTCCTACGTCGAATTCTACCATATTCGCCAAGTTGTCTCGTGGGACATCCACTACTGCGACTTGGTTTCTGGTTAAGGGAGGTACCCCCATGAATTCATCCAATCTCGTTAATTGTACTGCCAATTGTAGATTGGTCTGGGTTGTATTTTGGATTAATGGTTGAAATATTTCACCCATGGTTTGTGACAAAGTTTGAACCATCTGTAGGTTACTTTCATCCATCTGCTGTCTCAAACAAGCAACTGAGGTGTTGGTCAAATTAGGGCCTTGTGTCGAATACCCTAAACTCTGGGGGTTTCGACCCATGTTCACACCTGACCCTGACCCTTGTAGCGGCGAAGCCATCGCCTGATCTGAGAATATAGGAGGTGCACTTTGGAGCCCTTGCATCATAGCAGTGGGCATCTCATATGAGGGGTTTCTTGGTGACTGTGAAAAACCAGGGGGCACAAACTGCCTGGACGTCTAACTTCCTCCTAACAAAATCTGAAGATTCGACGTTTAATGACCAATGTATTCCAATACTGGCTGAGTATAAGGCCTTATCACTGTCGATCCCACCCCAAGTACTGAAGGCGTATGTACTGGTCTTACTGGAAGCACCATTTGTTCTCCCGTCGACGGTATCGGAGGGGGAACTACCTCGTCTCTTATCCCCTCACTGGAACCATCTCCTTGTTGGTTGGAGTTATCTGGCTGGTTCGTCTCCGTAGCCATGTTCTTACTGCTTCGTCTTGGTCGCGTTTCTTCGTTTATAGCATTAATTTTACCACTTCTTAATTGGAGACGAGACAACGGTAATGAGCTAATGCAAGAATAATGCACATGTGATGACATGAATACATGAATGCAATGCAAATGCAATATAAGATTTCAAGGAACTTAAAATTATATTTGCAAACATTATAAAAATGAGAACACGTCTTTTGAATGACAAAAAGCGTCTCATTTCATTGATTTAAATTTGAAGCTTAAAATGAATTATACACTTTCAAAAGTCATACAAAATGGACAAATACAAGAAAAAGGAAACTAGGAGTTCTAAGCAGTCTGACGAGAAGATCCTCCCCCTCCTTGAAATCTATTTGTAAGTCTCTCAATTTTCTCTTGCATCTTGGCCTTCTCGAGGATGAGCTTGTCCACATACAACTTACATGCAACTAAAGTTGGAGGAATGTAAGAATTGGCAGTAGGCATTGATGGTACGCTAGAGGAAAATAAATCCTCTTGCGCCTTTCTCTTCTCAGTGGAGTCTTCTTCCTCCCTTTGCTTGTGAAGCTTCTGAAGTTCCTCATTCTCATGATTGACTACTTGATACTTATTCTTCCAAGCATTCCTCTCTCGCTTTGCTTTGGCTAAGGCGATCTTCAGCTTCTCCTCCTCACTCATAAAGATCAAAGTGGGGTCTATAGCAGCCATGGGTATGGACTCATGACGCGGGTAGGGCATCTTTAGCTTGATATCCCTATCTTGCACCCATTCGAAATAAGGATCTAAAGCGACGTAATCAGGCTTTTCTAACACAATCATTCCTTTCATGTGCACGTGTGTTTCCCTTGAAAATCGGAAAACAACCGCTGATCTTCCAAATCTAACTTTGGTGACTCACAGGATCGATCAGATTGATCCTAGGACATGGGCTAAAAGATTTATTTTTGGTTTTAAGAATCTATTCAAGTTCCACACCTGAACAATATTGGGGGTAAAAGAATCCTAAAAGAACATCTATTCGACTATGGGTTAATTTAAAGGTAAAGTAAGGCTTTCAATATAAGAGAAGAAAGTCTGTTGGTAGGGGTGAAGTTAGATTGAGGATGAAGAGAAAAGAATTGCATAAGAAGGATAGAAATAAGGTAAGGAGGAAATGGGGTAAAGACAATAAAGACAATAAAAGACTTTGTAAAACTTAAAGTAAAAACAAGTAAATTGCATTAAGTTAAAAGATGGTGTGTTTACATCACGTACATTCTCTTACAATACTCGCTTTCTCTACACTCGGATACTTGGAGTAATTTCAAGAGTAATTTGTACAATAGTAAATTACAACACACTTGGATATGTCTAAGACACCCTATTTATAGTAATAAAAAATAACCTCTCATAACCTCTACCATAATCTCCTTCCGCCACTTGTCACAAATGCATGGATCTATTACTCATAAGGTGACACGTGTCTCCCTCAATTTTCCACAAACAAAACCGTTCCCTCCAATGTTTAAATTTCAAATCCTTCGACAAACCATTCTTCTCAGCAGGCGGTCGAACTCTTAGCTTTTGGGTGAGTCCTTCGACTTAGATTTTTTGCTTCTTTCGACCATTATTTTGGTCTCAACCTATTTTTTACCCTTTTGTCTTAAATACCTTCTTTCTAATTGAGGCGTCGAATTTAGGAGCTAACAACGTGACGCCAAGCGTGCATGATTTTGTCTTTAAGCACTGGATTTTCACCTTCTTTTGAAAAATAAGTCCCTTCAAATAGATGGTATTAGGTTTATCTTCATGGGATAACCAAGATGTTGACGAGCTAGAACTAGATTGTAGCTATGCATCCCTTTGTACCAAGAAGAGGCACTTTGGGGAATTCACCACAACTGTTAATCATAGTCACCCTTCCAAAAGTAGGATTATACCACTCAATATCAAAATGTGTGAGTGATATAATCTTTTGCGACCAAAGCAACCCATCCTTGAGGTCCCAAAAGGTAGCTGACCTAGGCAAGTGTGAAATAAACCATTTGTAGAGCAAAGAGGTGCAACAAGTAATCATTCCTCCTCCATGAGAATTCCTCAGATGCACAGAGTGATAGGCGTCTGCAAGCAATATCGGGACTAGATTCCCAAGTAAGAATATCTTGATAGCATCCATATCAACAAAGTCATCAATGTTAGGAAAGAGAAAAAGTTCATAGATGAGTAAAGCAAGGATGGCTTCAAAAGCATCTACACTTTTCTTGTCATCATAGTATTGGGCTTTCTCTATCAGAAACTTGGTGGGTAACCTAAGGAGCCCTCCTTTAGTAGTCATATAAGCCTTGATATCTGACAACTTGAGGTGAGTAGCCTCTGTAATGTCTTGTCCTCTAGGCATATCTTCGAATCCTGAGAATGGATCTTGAGAAGTAATAGGAAGTCCAACAAAAGAAGAATACTCCTCCAACATGGGCATCAACTGATAGTCAGAGAAAGTAAAGCAATGGTATAATGGATCATAAAACTGCACAACCATCTTGAGCTTCAATAGAGACAAAATCCTCCCATACATATCCTTGGAATCTAAAGGGTATTCAACCAAACCTCTCAGTTTCCTTAGGTCTTCCAACTTTGGTCTTTTGAAAATGTATTTCTGAGTTCTTCTCCTTCCAAAATCCATCCTATAATATTTGCAAAACAACTCTAAGTTCCTTGAAGAGTTAGAAAAAAGGTGTGTGAATGCATGGATGAATGTATGCACAAACACACATATGCAAAAACATAAGCAAATAAACATGAGGTTTAGGGTTTGAGATCACGAGCATGGATTCATGGTCTACCCATCCCAAGGATATGTACTATGGGTTTTTGTACCTGCGGAACAAGGTTCTAAGAGGTTCCTAAAGTCAGTGACCCATCTTTCAGATATTATTAACACACCAATTATTTGTAAATCAATAATATTCTCAAGAGAATCTCGTTTGAGTGTAGTATTGCGTATCAACTACTTCATATTTACACCCTCATAGTCACTGCACTACATCCTAATAAAGCCAAGTGGGGTAAGAGATAACTAAAGGTCTTCAGTTTCATATGCTCATAGGTCAAAAGTAGTAATGTATTCACGATTACTTGTTCAACAAATACTACCCTCAAGAGGGCCTCAATTGAGCGAAGGATCTCAAGTCAACTTCTTCGGGATTACTCCCTCAAAGTCTCCTTGACTATACCACGATTCCTATCTTATTTGTTCTCTCAAGTCTAGGTTAAAACTTATCTCACCATACAAAGGTCACCACCCTGCCAAACAGAAAACCCAAGCAATACAAGCTAACAAATATATACAAATAAACAAGATAGGCTTAACCCTTTTAGGGGATATTGTTCCTAAGTGAAATCGTAATTTCTGTTGCGGTGAGAGTCGGATATCAAGCTATTGTATTAACTTGAATCACAAAACATTAAATGTTCACCACCGAACTTTAATTTATCCAAAGGAAAGGTATAAGATCGAATAAAACCTTAATTGTATAATGTAACAACAATGCAAAGAGATCTAAAGGTTCAGGGGTTGGTTATACTAAGGGAAGGTATTAACACCCTAAGTATCTGTAGTACTCTATAGGAACCTCTTGTTGTATTTGTGCTATGTTATTATTTATTTGCTATCGATTGGAAATGTTCTATGGGGAAAAGACCTAAGGGTTTTACTAAGTATGCTTGCCAAAACTTCACTGTCTTATGCCCAAGTATCCTTACAAGGATGGAATCAGAGCAATCGTATTTCACCTAAACAAGGGTGAAGAACACTTGATAGTGATCAAGGTTCAAAGGGGGGGGGGGGGGGGTAAGTGTTCATAACAATAACACCTACATAGAGTTTACAGACTCTAACCTAAGTCTAAGTTGTAAGAGGCTAATGACTCTAACAAGGTCAATAGGGAAATTGAGGTAAGGCTAGGCTACCTATGATATAAAGTCAACAAAAAGATTCTTTTCTTTGGATTTGGTAACAAAAAAAAAGAATAAAATAGGATGAAGGCTAACAAGCTAACATCACTTAGGGATAACTAGACAAAGTTAAAGTAAGAATGAACAAAATGAGTGAACATGGATGAGATGAACAAAGATGATATTCAAACATGATATCAATTATAAGTGAGCAAAGGCAACATTCAAACATGATGTTAGTCATATAGGGTAAGACAAAGTTCAAATGCACATGGTAACAACCATAGCACAAAGGTACATGTGACAACATCAGAGACTTAATAAATTCATAAACAAAATTATGGTAACAACCAAAACAAAGATAGATATGACAACATCTAAGACTTAAAAAGGTCAAGGTAACAACCGAATCACAAAGGTAAATGTTACAACATCAAAGCATACATGAGACATAATTATGTCTTGCCAATTTTTCTCTTAGTTGATGATGCATATCATTGTTGACCATTGATGCATACTCTGCATTTGGAAATTGGACTGAACAATTATCGGGTTTCTTTCTAAAACGTTTAATGAATTATACAACAAATTCTTCTACTTGTTGTTTCAAGTTCATCAAATCATTTGTCATAACTTTATGCTAAGGCCGATAAAATATGTCATGAGAACACCTTTGCATGTCTGACTAAATTTCTATTAAGTTTAGTATGATAGAGGAATACCATACAAATATTCATTCTAATGCCCCTTTCAACATTGCGCAATAAACTGTCTAATGTACTCCATAGTAGGTTTGCCATCTTCTTTGAAAAATGACAATGCTTTTTATAAATAAACATATTCACGAGTTCAAGTTGTAACGAAAAGTAACTCTTGATTGTATCGACTATGAGGTTAAGATCCAACAAGTGTTTCCAAGAGATTTTGTCTCGACTGTAGTTGGGTAGCACCACACGTTCTTTGAAGGAGTCTGAAAACCCTTGTGAAATTTATCCATGCTCGACTATTTAAGTGGGTGATGCGTGAGTTTTCCCATTACTAAAAGGTACGAGGCATCTCATGTTCGACTTAATTCTCAAATTTTCTGACATTTTTTATTTCTTTGTATGCACATTTCCATTAAAATATGGTTCATTGCTTTTAGATTTTCTTGGTTAGTTGCTCTATAAATATGGTTTAATAGTTATATGATTCAATTGTCAAATCAAAGTAAGACTTGACTTATTCTATCACTTCCACGATTTGTAAAGACTTCATTTAATTGCATTACACCATTCGATCACTATTATAAATAAATTTGTCTTTTTTTATTCATTCAACAATTGATGTATCTAGTTCATATATAATTCAGATATATCAATTATTGAGTGAAAAATTAAGGTTAAATATGTTTGTGATCCTCCTAAACATTCCAAATTCGTTTTTAATCCCTTAAAATATTTCCTTCAAAGAATGATCCTCCTAAAAATTTTCATCCACACTTTTAGTCCCTAATACTAAAATCTTCGCTAAAACCGTCGCAATTCAGTCGCTAAGAAATAAATCGTCGCTAATTATGTTGTTAAGATGTAGAAACCATCGCTAATTTGCAAGAGAGACAAAAGATGTGGATGAAAAATTATAGAAAGACTATTCTTTGAAAGAAATATTTTGAGACTAAAACCAAAAATTGAGATATTTAGTAATAAAAAAAAGTGTATACTTTTGAGAAAAATATTAACGTGTCATGTTTTGAGTTATATAAATCATTAGATCATATCACAGGTGATTTAAAATATATCATATTATTGCTTTTTAATTTAAAAATATAAAAAAATGGAAGAAACAATTATTTGAACGAGTGAAAATAGGATGACTAGCTAAAATAGCATTTAAACTTTATTAAAATAATATACATCATTTTAGAATTATTAGAAACAATAGAAAACACCAGTTATGTTGAAGAAAAAAAAGTATAATGTAATACTATTTTTGGAATGGAGTACTATAATTTCTCAAGTAAATGTATTTACATTTGTCACAAATCTCATAGTAATTTTCATATATATATATATATATATATATATATATATATATATATATATATATATATATATATATATATATATATATATATATATATATATATATATATATATATATATATATATATATATATATATATATATATATATATATATATATATATATATATATATATATATATATATATATATATATATATATATATATATATATATATATATATATTCAATTTTTTATATAAAAAAACTATTACTCGTAGAACCACAAACAAAAATGACACAAAACTATAATTTTAAAAAACAATTATCCCTCTTGAGAACTCGTTTAATGAGAATAACATGATTGTTAAATAATAAAATCTAAGACCAAAGAAGCTGTGGTAGGAACAAAAAATGAAGATCATTGCCGGCAAAAAATGGAAGAATGCAAATAAAAGCTCTTGGAAGCTTCACATTATATATCCTTTTTTACTGCACCTTCTCTTGACTATATGTGTGAAAGCCTCTGGATTCTCTCCAACAGCCACTTTTTTTCTATCTCCATTTGTGCCGAGAATTATACCACCATATAAATCCCATTTAAAATATGTTAGTTTAAAATATTCAAAAATATTATATATATTACTACATTATAGCCATAATTTTTCAATGAGTTAGGAAGCAAAAAAAACTTAATTAAATTATTTTATAATACAATATGATACATAAAGCTGCTGAGCTAGCCAAGCTAGCCACCAACTGAAACAACCACCACCCACCTATAAAGCTGCTGCTGGTATATATGTACACAAAAATCAAATTCAACTGTATGACTCCAGCAGTAATAGTAGCAAAATTAGCAACATCAACTATACATATAAACCAACGTGACAAATGTTTTAATTAGTACTATAGTATAGAGACAAAAAAATAAAACCCAGAGAATAAAAATAAAAAATATTTAAATTTAATTATTTTCTTGTTCAAATTTTCAACGTATTTGAACAGAGAAGGTGGTGAATGAATATCAAGAGAGAAACAGGTGATTGAAAAAATGTTAGGTTGAAGCTGCTATAGTAGCGGATAAAGTTGTTACACATTAATTTATTTTTATTATAAGAAAAAGTAGGGGGTGGAGCCTATACAAAGTGGGGCCCACATACATTTTTTTAGATTTTTTTATTTTATTTCTTTTTACCATTTTTTTTTTCATCATCACGTTCTTTTTCAAAGGGGTAGATATAGCCAAGAAACCACCCATATACATCATACGTCATAAACCAATCAAATACACGTCTATCAAAACAAAAACAAATATAAAATATTATAAAAAATTTACACAATATTATTTATAAAAAAAAATAATAATAAAAAATAAAATTGTAAGCTTCCATTGTAAGTTGCCTTGCACACCACGGATCTTACAGCGTGTATGAACTGTTTGTTTGTGCATAACGCGCCTCTATATAAACTCGTCATCTTCATTTTATTCTACTTTCTAAATTTTCTTCTTCTTTTGAATCGATCCATCTCTTTCTTTTCTTTCATCACTCTCTATATTCTTCTTTTTGTTGCGAAGAAATTTCATCTTGAATCTGTGTGAAGTATTTTGATATTTTGACTATGGAAGAACCGATCGTTGTTAACAAAAGTGAAGAACAAGTTCTGGATTTGCCTCCGGGTTTCAGATTCCATCCAACCGATGCTGAGATAATAGTTTGCTATCTCACGGAAAAAGTGAAGAACAGCAAATTCAGTGCAACTGCTATAGGAGAAGCTGATTTGAACAAGTGTGAGCCTTGGGATTTACCAAGTAAGTTTTATTTTTTTTCTTCTTTCTATGAAAGCCCTTAATGATGTCATAAATAGTTTTTGATGTTGCTGTTGTTGTTAACCATGTGATGAAATGATTGAATGCAGAGAAAGCGAAGATGGGAGAGAAAGAATGGTACTTTTTTTGTCAGAAGGATAGAAAATATCCGACTGGGATGAGAACTAATAGAGCAACGGAATCTGGTTACTGGAAAGCTACTGGTAAGGATAAGGAGATTTATTACAAAGGAAAGGGTAACCTTGTTGGAATGAAGAAGACTCTTGTGTTCTATAGAGGAAGAGCTCCGAAAGGGGAGAAAACTAATTGGGTTATGCATGAGTTCAGATTAGAAGGCAAATTCGCAACTCAGAATCTCCCTAAAGCTGAAAAGGTAACAAACAATCAATACTCAATGAACTCATATACTCTATACGACTGTTCTATGTTGCATCTGCAAGAATTTTGTCTATCAGATGCATCATAAAATAGTCGTACAGAATCAAAGAATATCAATGGAATTTTCTCATTTTTTATAGATTGAATTTAATCATGGAATTTTCTCATTTTTTTCTTCTATATTTAATTTGCACCTTTACCACTTTTCAGAAAAGTGGTTGCTTTATTTGTGTTAGATTGAGGGTTTCTTTCATATAGTTACTTTAAATGATTGTATAGTTTTTTTTTTATATTTAATTTTATGAGTTTTGATGAAACTAAAGTTTTGTTTAATTGTTTTTGTATAGGATGAATGGGTTGTGTCAAGGGTTTTTCACAAGAACACAGATGTGAAAAAGCCTCAAGTTTCTGGACTTTTAAGGATAAACTCAATTGGTAATGATGATCTTCTAGATTATTCTTCACTTCCACCTCTCATGGATCCTTCATACACAAACGATGATTACAAGGGAATTACTATTTCTACTAATCAACAAATTTCATCATCAACTAAACCACAATCAGACGGCTATTATCTTCCGAGCTTCTCCATCAACAATCAACAACAACTAATCAAGCCAGAAGAGAATTACCATAGAATAATAAACTATGATCTTCATGAGATGAATCCAACCATGGTGAACTACACTTCCAATCTCAGCAACCCAATTGGAAACACACTCTCGCAGTCGCAACCACAACTCCGACTCCAAAATCCAAACATGAACTACTTCATGTATCAAAATAGGATGATGCAAAGTTCCATTCCAGCATTTGGAAACAACAATGAGTGTAAAATGGAACAATTCTCTTCAAATCAATCACAAGATACCGGTCTCAGCAATGATACATCATCCGCCGTATCGAAACAAGATATCGGAAGAAATAGGGCATCATTGTATGAAGATCTTGAAGGTCCTTCCTCAGTTGCACCTCTCTCAGATTTGGAAGGTTTTTGGGACTATTAAAGATGAAGATATAATAGCTAGTTTGCGATCCATAGTTTTTTTATCTGGGGATCATAAGCATCAAAGATATATAGTAGTTGCATATCATATTCATATATATATATGTTCTTGTTTGTTTTTATATAATTAAACATACTGATTTATTTATATTTATATTTATATATTATATAAACATATGATACATTATTATTAGGCATTATTACACAGGAAAGTTCTTGGATATACATATACTGTATAGATTTATGATAATATCCAAGACTTTTCAGTGTTAACTAGTTTATAATTATTATTATTATTCATAGATTTTATCGAGATCAGGACTTGAAAAATCATGTACATCTATATTCTTTTGTTATATTGATGGGTTTGTTTTATTCATTTCTTTGGATTTTGTTATTATTAATTTTGCAACAAATTATAATATCTTGATGAATCCTTCATGTGTTCTTGTATATATTCCTGGTGCATATTTTATGTATGTAATTCTATGCTGGCGAATATATTAATCTTTATGTGACAACCCATCAAGAGTGGGAAGCATTAATTCCCAAGAAAATAGTGCATTATTTATTTTTTTCATTTTTCAACTTGGTATTTAAAGCTTGGCTACCTAGCTAGTGCCTCCCAGCATGGCAAGGCTGTTGCTTAATTCCTTCCAGAATTTCTAGCACACCATGATAGCCATTATATGCTTCAGCACTATAATTTAAGTATTAAAAGTCTCTCGTCGGATTCAGATATGAGTGAGATAATCGTCGTTATACAAATCGATTTTGTAACATTGAGTCAATGTCAATCATATTTGTCAATCATATTTTTAAAATCGTATCAGAATTTATTTAAAGTTCGTCGGTCACCTGCAATAGGATGTTTCCGGAAAAAGTGATTAAAGTTAAATTAGATTGTGAGCAGCTAAGCACTGATTATTCAAGTTGATGATGCATGTGAACAATTCCCTGAATCTACGCAGAAGATGCTTGAGGTGATGGCATTTTGCAGAATATTAAAGGACATAAACCAGAGTCTTATAAAATAATAATAATAATAACACAACAATAACAGGTTTTTTCTTCAACATTACCTCTTGAATCTTTCGTACTAAGAAACCTCGTCATCTCTATTCACATGTAGAAAAACATGTATGTCATGGGTCGAGCTGTTAACGGCATGCTATCTCTTCTCAACCTTTTTTTCTTACATTAAATTGTGCAAAATATACACATGTTTCGTACATGTACCCGTCTTATAACTTAGTACATGAGTTTTGGCCATATTTACTGTATAGTTGTGACTATATCTGTCTTTTACTTTATAGTTCTTTTTGAAAATTTATGAATGTAAGCAACAAAAACACATTAATTTATACTAATTTAAAAAAAAATTATTTTATTTAATTTTCAATTAAAATGTAATTATATTTTTCTGAAAAAATGTATATTTTCATAAAAATAATATCATTAAATAATTAATAAATATGTTATGGGTTTAATGATATTCTTAACTGTGAATATTCATATAATTAAAAAATTAAAAAATATTTAAATACTGCTTATAAATATAAAAACTATGAGGATTAAAATAATTATTGAAGTCATTTACTGATGGATATATAATTTGCAATTTTTTAATTGGTGAAAAAAAGCAATGAGTGAAAGTTATTTGTATTATTTTAATTGTCTTTGAAAATTATTATTATTATTATTATTATTATTATTATTATTATTATTATTATTATTATTATTATTATTATTATTATTATTATTATTATTATTACTATTATTATTATTATTATTATTATTATTATTATTATTATTATTATTATTTGTTAAAAGATGGGTTTAATTACAATTTTAGTCCCTTTATTTTACATAATTCACGAAATTGGTCATCCTATTTTAAAGTTAAACAATTTTTGTTTTCTCTCGTACTTTTACATTAACGATACTTCTATTTTTTAAATGAAAAATTTCTTTTGAAATATGACAAATCATCGTATATAAATTTTTTGTGGAACTTTATAGATAAAAAAAGTTTTAAAATGAACATTTCTTCAATTTTTTATAAAAAAAATTAGAGGGGACCAAATTTGTTTAAATTTAAATGAGAGGACCAATTTCATGAATCAGGTAAAATAGGAGGAAAAAACTGTAATTTAACCTAAAAGATAAAAAAAAATGTGTGTATTTTTTGTTGTTGGTAATTTTATGGTTAATTAGAATGTAAATTGTGTTAATATTTTTATGTATTTTCAAAAGAGGGTGAATAAACTTTCGGTAATATCATATTTATAGTATAGTTTTCGTAAATATCTATAAATATTTATGAATACCTGAAAGTTCACTTCTTACGTGTTTAATATTATTCGCAAGAAAGTGATAATAATATCATATTTATCTAACGATATTGATAGCAGAAAATTAATATATATAGATACCCATAGTCATCCTTAAATTAAATAATTAAAAAATCATTAATTTGTATATAATTTATGTGTTATAAATTAGTGTTGTAGCAAACTCTGTCGAAATCGAAGAGTTAGTGTAGCTATCAAAATATGTTAATTTGTTGTTTAAGTTAACATGTCAAATTAGGCCAGTCTGTTGGATCAGTTGTTTAGTATGTAAGTTAAAATTAGTGCTTAGTTTTCCTATAAATAGCATAGCAGTCATCACTTCTCCATCAATCTCTAATAATCCGGATCAGAGAGAGAAAGTGTTGTATTTGAGATTCAACTGTAAACATTATTCCCTAATGTGTAATTGAATCAAGAATCCATGGTTTTAAACCACTTTGAATTTTCTTTCTCTTTCCTCTATTTTCTTTTCTTTATTTTGTGGTTTTCTTTTTGATCAAAAAACTAACCATACTCTGTTTTCTGGGAATGCTTTCACAACAAACTGGTGTAGTGAGCATGGAGGAGAAGATGTCGCCAACAAAGTAGGAGATTAAAATATTCACTGGTGTGAATGATTTCGGTCTGTGGTGCTTGAAGATGCAAACTCTACTGGTTCATCAAGGTTTGTTAGAAGCGTTGAAATGACCGATGAAGATGGATGTTTCCAACGGAGAACGAGAAGATGACGATGATCGAGAAAGCCTATTGTGCCATCATCTTGATCCTTGGCGATAAGGTTCTCTAACAAGTCTCAAAGGAGAAAAACGATTGTCGGCGTGTGGAACAAACTCGAAGGTCTGTACATGACCAAATCTTTGGTTAATCATCTCTACCTGAAGCAAGCTTTGTATTTATTCAAAATGAGTAAAGACAAAGTATAGTCTGAGTAGTTGGATATGTTCAACAAGTTGATTCTTGGTCTTGAGAATATCGGGGTAATGATTGATGATGAAGATCAAGTATTGTTGTTGTTGTGTTATTTATTAAGATCTCATGCTCACTTCAAAGAAACCCTCTTGTATAGAAGAGAGTCATTGACCTTTGAAGAAGTTAAGTCATCATTGTACTTGATGGTCATCAATGAAAGAAAGAAGCACAAGTCATCATTTGTTGGTGAATGATTGTCCATAAAAGGTAAATTCTTGAAGAAAGATGGTAGGTTTGAGAAGAAGAAGGGTAAGGTTCTACAAAATTCGTATGGTGGTAATGTCTTGCAATAAGGTGTTATCATTGTAAGAAGAAGGGTCACACAATAAAGGTGTACCCTGATCGACTATATAATCATGGTGGAAAGGATAATAGTAATGCAACCGTTGTGCAAGATGACTATGAAACATCTTATGTCCTGGTGGTTTAAAGTAGTGATTCTAGCAAGGAGTGGATTATGGATTCAGGGTGTACTTGGTACATGACTCTAAATAAAAATGTGTTTGAGGAATTATGTGACCAAGAAGGTGGATAATGTTGCTGGGAAACAACAAAGCCTGCAAAATTATAGGTATTTAATATGTAAGATTCAAGCTCAATGATGAGTCAATAAGACTATTGACTGATGTCAGGTATGTTTTCAAAGGAGAGCAGAGTATCCTAAGGATAATGAAGGGGTCGAAGGAAGTCTTGAGGGACATTAAGAGGCAGGGCATGTATACCCTTGAAGCTGAGGTTGTAAAGGGTTCAACAGATGTGGCACCCAAAAAACCCGTGTCAATGACTGAGCTATGACACAAGAGACTTGGCCATATTAGTGAAAGAGGCCTGGACGAATTGTCGAAACAAAATCTGTTAGTGGTGACATGGTCGAAAAATTGGAGTTTTGTGAACCTTGTGTATTTGGTAAATCCTGCAGGATGAAGTTTAACAAAAGTAAACAAAGAACACATGGATCTCTTGATTATATCCATGCTGATCTTTGGGGTCCCACAACAAATCCTTCACACTAAGGTGCATGATATTTTCAATCCATAGTTGAAGATTAGTCACGAAAGTTGTAGGTATTCATTCAAAAATCTATGGATGAAAATTTCAAAAGTTGGAAGACTTTGGTCGAAAACCAAACTAACAGGAAGGTCAAGAGGTTGATGACTAACAGTGGTCTTGAATTTTGCAATGAGGCTTTCGATAGCTATTGAATTGTATCTAGTATTGCAAGGAACATAAATATTATAGGTACTCTCAAACAAAATAGTTTGGCTGAAAGTTTTAATCGAGCCATTTTAAAAAGGGTTAGGTGCATTTTGGTTATTGTAACTGTAACATACCTGATAAATAGGTGTCTCTCGGCTGCCTTGGGGATGAAGACACCTGAAGAAGTCTGGTCGGAACATCCACCTAATCTCGACAGACTAAGAATATCTGGTGATTTACGCTCATATTAGGCAAGACAAGATAAAATAGAGCTATGAGATGTATGTTTCTTGGATATCTTGAAGGAGTCAAAGCATATAGGATGTGGTGCCTAGAGCCAAGTCACAGAAGGTGAATCATAAGTCGGTATGTATTTTTCAATGAAGCATAAAAGAATTTCAAGAAAATTGATGATGTTGATCGAAATGTAAATATATCTGAAGAAGAGTTGAAACATGTCAAGATTTTTGTCAAGGGGGAGCATTGCAATGTTGAATTACATAACCCAGATGAAGTCGAAGAAGAAACACAAGGTGCTGATGAAGATGAGGAGACTGGTAATGACCACTTACTGGAAATAGATAGGTCGAGAAGAGTCATCAAGTTACCTCAGAGACTTAGTTATGCAGATCTCATAACATTCTCCTTAATCTCTATAAGTGAGGTTCTTGATGAAGAACCTAGAGACTACAAGAAAGTTGTGAGGAGTCGAAATAAGACTGAAAAGATAAAATCCATGGATGATGGGATGAAATATCTTCATGATAATAACACTTGGGAGCTGATTGAGAAACCTACAAGGGCCAGGTTAGTCAGTTGTAAGAGGATTTTCAAGGTTAAGGAAGGAATTGAAGGAGTGATGTCGAAGTGATTTAAGATAAGGTTGGTTGCTAGGGAGTTCACTCAAAAAGAAAGTGTCAAACTCAATTATGTGTTCTCACCTATTGTAAAGCACAACCCCATTAGAATGTTGTTAGCCATGACGGCAAAGTTCGACCTAGAACTTGAACAGATGGGTGTGAAGACAACCTTCCTGTATGGTGATCTAGATGAAAAAATCTTGATGAGGCAACCTGAAGGGTATGCAGAAATAGAAATCTTGATGTGTTCAAGCTGAATAGGTCGTTATATGACTTGAAACAAGATCCTCGACAATGGAATAGAAGATTCGACAAGTTCATGACACACATAAGTTTCACTAGGAACCAGTTCGACCACTATGTTTATCTTAGATTTTGACTTGGAAGTTCACTTGTTATTTTATTGCTTTATGTAGATGACATCCTTATAGCAAGCAACATTGTCGAGGATGTAGTAAAGGCGAAGGCAGAACTCGATAAGGAGTTTAAAATGATGGATCTGGGAGCTGCCTCCAGGATTCTTGGGATTGACATCCAGAGAGATAGAAAGCAGACGAGATTATGCTTATCTAAAGAGACATACCTACTACAGATTCTTGACAAGTTTGGTAGTCAAAATCAAATCCTGTTGTGACTCTGGCAAATCCTCAATTCAAGCTGAGTATAACTCAAAGTCCCGGTACTGAGGTCGAAAGAGCCTATATGAACAACATACCATATGCTAACATAGTAAGTTATTTGATGTCTGATATGGTATGTCTTATGCCAGACATAACATATGTTCTGAGCCTTGTAAGCAGGTACATGGCCAATTCTGGAAAGGCGCACTAACAAGTATTGAAGTGGATTCTAAGATACATAAATGGATCTCTAAGCAGAGTCTTGAGTTATAGTGGAACTTGTGGCAATGATAGTAAAGTATAAATCGAAGAATACGTCTAATCTGATTATGCAGGTTGTATGGATTTCAGAAAATCTATTTCTGGATATGTGCTCGCTATGTTTGGCACAACAATCAGTTGGAAAGCAACACTTTAGAAGGTTGTTGCCTTATCAACCACTGAAGCGGAGTATATTTCACTCACTGAAGTTGTGAAAGAATTATTGTGGCTTGAAGGGTTTGCTAAGGAGTTAAAACTTCAAGGTCAAACAATCACTGTTAAATGTGATAGTCAAAGTGCAATATATTTGTCGAAGAATTCATCCTATCATGAGTGAACCAAACACGTTGATGTGAGTCTGCATTCCGTCAGAGAGATAATCTAGTGTGGAGAAGTTCAAGTGCTAAAGGTTTTGATTGATGACGATGTTGTTGATATGATTACCAATACATCGTCAAGTTGCAAGTTTTTCCACTACATGCAGCTGATAGGAATGCCTTATGAAAACCAGTTGGTTTCGTGGTTCAGAGTTTGTTCCAAGGGGGAGATTTGTAGCTTATAGGTTATAAGCTAGTGTTGTAGCCAAGTCAGTCGAAATCGAAGAGTTAGTATATTTGTCAAAATATATTAGCTTGTTGTTTAAGTTATCATATCGAATTGGGTCAGTCTATTGGACTAATTGTTTAGTATGTTAGTTGAAAGATAGAGTTTAGTTTTCTTATAAATAGCATATTAGACATCACTTCTCAATCAATCCCTGATAAGTGATCAAAATGAGAAAGTGACGTATTTGAGATTCGATTGTAAACATTATTTTCTAATATGTAATTAAATCAAGAATTCAAAATTTTAAACCATTTTAAAATGGCTTTTTTTTCCTTTACTTTATAATATTTTTTTCAATCAAAAAATCCATCCTACTCTATTATCTGTGCATTGCTTTCCGGTCTATTTTCTGTGCATTGCTTTCACACCATGATATATTTGATTTGATTAAATCAAATGAAGCATTTTATTTATTAAGAATTTCATCCGTTCTATTTTATAATTATTTTTATGAGTGCTTATAAAAAGGACAAGATTGTGCTTTTGTACTTATCTTTTTCCATTTTGCCCATTTTTTTTTATGTATTGGCAAGGAAATCAATCTAGTGCACTTTCTCATTTTCCATGATGTGAATCTGATTTTGATCAAACCACTCACGTGTATGATTCTACTTTTTCATGTTAAAATATAAGCCCTTCAATTAATATCGATAAATCCGTGATTGCATAATCTTAGAATTCATGTTCCTTAAGCATATAATTAAGTTTTATATGATGTAACCAAGGATTGAAATACACGTGAAAGTGAGAAGATGAAATAAGGGATAAGAGAGATGAAATTGGAAGCAACAATAAGGTCTAAAAAAAGAGTATAGATTGATAGTTATAGGCAAATAGCAAATGATGAGGTGTGAATAGCAATCACGGTTGAGCAGGCAGGGGAATGGGATAAGGAATAGGGGGAGGGAATCGGTTATTGTAAGAGAAGAAAGGTTTTCTCCATATTCATGTGATGTAATTAAATTTAGACTTTTTTTTTTTTTGGATTTCTATGTGATGATTAAATGGATTAATGTATATGAGTTTGCATATTCCTTTCTATTTAAAGCAAAGTTATGATTGAAAGTTCATGCTTGCGGGAAACTTAACCGCACTTTTATGGTTGAGTTGTGAGATTTCTTTATTTAGATTCTTCCATCTTGATCGATCTTGCTGTTTTTTGTTTCTTCTTTCATGGAGAGAAAAAGTTAAGAACAAGTTTGAAGTTTGAAAAAAAAGAAAAGGACTTTTGGGAAATGACAAGGAATAAAGCAATTATGAGTATACATTTCCTCTTAATATTAAAGAAGGAAATTGAAGAGAAAATTTAGTTGCTTGTTATTGGAGAATAGCCATCAATGTATCAATTTTTTGTTCATCTATATATTTTTTTAAATTATTATTTAGATCAGATTTTATTAAGACAAAAATAAAATTTAATTTTTGGACAAACACTATTATATAGTTTTATTTTTATTATGATTTTTTAATTTAAAATTGAATACAATTTATTTAAGTTTTATTTTAACATTAGTTTTGGGATTATATTGAATTTGATTAAAATTTAAATTATAATTATAACAAAATTAATTTAATTTTCAAATTTGAAATAGAATTAAATTTAATAAATAAAATTGTAAATTAATATTTTTCAAAATTGAAAGGAAAAAGATACACCAAAAATTTAATATTATCATTACATATGGATATAGATAAATTTATTTTTTAATATTATTTTCAAAAAAGTTAGCACCTAAAATAAATTTAAGTGTTAATTTATGATACTGATATTCCATTAGATGGAGAAAGAGCTACTTTTTAATAGAGTTAGTTTGATAAAATTTTGTTTATGAAATAAGTATAGAGTATAGTCAACGTAGATAAGTATAGAGTCAATTTAAACGAATCTCATTCTGCAATACCAGTTACAAAATTTTGAGTAAAGTTGTTGTGAATTGACTCAAAATATGTTTTGATAAGGTTATGTTTAGGGCTGTTTATAATACAGTTCGGTAAACAAATTGAATCGAATCAAATCGAATCATATTAAATGCTTACTCGAACTGTACTAAATCATTTTAGTTTATTCAGAACCAAACCGAATTAAAATTATTGGTTTGATATATCGATTTGGAATTTCGAATAATATCAAATTATTAGAAGATATTTTTTTTTCTAAATTAAATAATTTGTTAACCAACCAAACTGTTATACTTTTTTTTTTTTTTTTAATAAATTTTAAAACTTATTTTTTATATTTTTCATTTGTAGTTTTGGTTTGGTTTGATTTTAGTTTCGATTTGCTTCATTTGTCATTTGATTCGACTCTAAAACTATTTATGCAATATGGTTCAGTTCATTAATCAAATATAATAGTTTGGCTATTTTTACTTCATTTCGATTTAGTTCAACAGTTTGGTTCGATAATTTTATTGAACAGTCATAGTGTTTTGAGTGTCTTTAGTCTTAACTCATTGTTATTAGTTACTCTCTTTTCTTCAATAAAATTTATTAAATAGAGAAGTGGAGAATCGATATTTTAGTTATTATTGTTCCAAACGTTGAAAATATGTCAAATCAATGCACAAGTTGATTAAACAGTGCATATGCTAGCCCAAATAATCCTTAAGAGCATACAATTGTTTAAAAAACATTCTTGATGCAGGTTCTGAATCCATATACATCCTCTTTATTAAAGATTACTTAGCAACAATTTTGTTACAGAAAATCTAGCTATTCAAAAAGAAAATCTACAAGAGTATAAATAATGGTTTGGTTATGGTTTATGTTTAGTTAACTGTAATTTGTTTCAATTTTAAAACTGTTAGTAAAATATCGGTTCGGTTCACTAACTAAACATAACAGTTTAATTATTTTAATTTCAGTTCGGTTTAGTTCGACAGTTCAGTTCGATTCACGGTTTTTATGAACAGTCTTAGTTATATCCTCTTTTAAATTGGATTCATATCTCGCATAAGCATATATGAAAACATTATTATAGTTCAAGAGATGTTGCATAGCATGAATCAATTAAAAGGAAATAAGGCCTCTTTGTTATTAAAGTTGATTTTCCCAAAGACTATGACAATTTGAGTTAGATAATCAAGAAAACAAATATGATAGATTAGAGTGGTTAAACTCCTCATGACAAATATAGAGACTATACCATACTTTTCTTTAGAGTATATTTCTTTCCTTTTGAAACACATAATATTTTATTAATTTAAAAAACAAAAATTCAAATACAACAAGCGAGGGAAAAATTGTAGAATTTTAAACACTTTTTAAAAAACACAAAAAAAAAGTGAGACATCTACTATTTGTCATTATTTTTGTCATTTTTAACTTTTATTTTTCCTGATGTATTCTTCTTGATGACAACAACTTCTTTGGCTAATCTTTGAAGTGCTAGAGCATTTTCCCGAGAGATTGCAAGAATTGTGTCAATCACTCCTTAATTGGCTTCATTTGGCTGAGCTTTGACTTCTTCTTCTTCTTCAATTGGATCATTCCTTATTCACCTTAAAATACGTAAACCTTGATTTGACTTAAAGAAATATATTCAATCTGGTAGTGGATTGATTCCACAAATTCACCTTCAAAGTCAACTCAGGTATGGCTAAGATCTTAGTGATCAGGCTATTATATGAAAATCCAACTAAGTGACTCCTTCTACCATAGGACGCATGATTAAAAATCTTGTCAACCCAATTGGTTGAGAAATTTTAGGTTAGCATCCACATAGAAACTCATCTTGCTTTATCAGGACTTCATGATTATCTTGTCTTGGAAAGAGTATGTGAGTGAGAAGATGAAGTACCACATGACATCTAGCTTTAACGAGTTTTCTCTTGATGGGGGAAAATCATGTCTCCCATTATATCAACAATGAAGCTTGAAATAGCAACTATGTGACAAAAGTTCTTTAATTCATAAATCCCATCATAGGTGAAGTATTTACCAAAACAGGGTAACTCAATCATTTTTTCCAAAATCATCTATGTGAAGAAAAATCTTGACATTTGCATAGAACGACCTCACAAGCCTTTGAAACATGTAATTTATACTTTAATGAAGAACTCTCTAAGAAAACCTTAGTTGATGTTATCATAAGGCCTAAAATCTCTAAGAAATGATGATTCCAAGTGAGAGGGATTGATCACTACACGTTTTGACATATCGTTTTCTTCTTGAATTTTTTATGAAGATTCTTCTAGGAGAGATTTGCTAGAAGAAGGATTTCCATAAGGGAAAATCCTTTTTAGAAACATAATGATGATGATAGTAGTGGCAAAAAGTAGAAACTCACACAAGAAGAGAAAGAAGAAACAAAAATTGGGATGTAAAAGAAGGGATGGGTGAGTACCTTTATATAGCAAAGTTTACGTGATTATTTTCATGAGAAAATCCATAAAATCCATGGAGATTTATCCCAAAAAAGAGAAAATTGAAAAATCTTTCCAAAACAAGATCTCTAATCGATTACAATTATGGCTTAATCGATTAGATCTTCTAAAAGATTGAGATTTGGTACCTTCCTTATTAGTGAGTTGATTTGCTTGAGTTTTAGAAAATATACTTTCTAATCCCGCCTAAAGATTTAAAGTAGAAGTAAGCTGTAATTGATTATCCCTCTACTATAATCAATTATCTATACTGTTTCAACCTTTTTTTCTCTTTTTGGGCCTTATCATGATATTGGGCTTGGCCGATTGCTTTTGGCACCCCCAAACTTTAGCAACGCAACCGTTTTTCCAGATACTTCAGTTTGCTTTGGATACTTGCTAAATGTGTAAATAATTCAAACCAAAAAATATGTTAGTGATAACATAATATCCACTAAGCATGAAAAATACTACTTGCTAAATAATTTCCTCAAATTTTTTCGATTCAATTTCTATCAAGTTTTTTACCCCCCAAATCTTAAGATATCTTGATAAAAATTCCTCTTATGAACGACAAACCATTATCTAAATTTTGTCTCTGCGAATTTCTCGATACAAGAGTTGGCTAAAATATCATTAGGAGTGACATGATCATCAAAGATCCTCAGACTCCATAACCATCATGATCATATCAACTTCTAAGCCCCACCATCAATGCTAGTCAATCTTTTATCAAGGATCATCAATCATTGTTGGATAAGCAACATCAACGCCAACGAAAAATTTGATTAAACAGACTATTGATCACCACTAACAATGCTAAAAACTTAATCAAACACAAATGTTGAACACCATCATCAATGTTAACAGCTTGATCACACTATCATAGATCATCATACTTCTCTTGTATACTCACATTATACACATATTTGCACAACTTTATTAGATTTTCAATAAGCACCTTCGAAGATGCAAAGCATTTCCAACAGAAATAGATTAAGTTTTCACCTTTGGTACCCAAATAATTTTAGGTCTTGGTGTGTTAGTCACGTTAAGAGGTCTGAAGGTATTCCCTTTAGACGCTATTAATTTAGCATAGAAAAAATGTCCAACATGACCAAGCTTGTTACAAAATTTTCACCTAAAGACAAATGATTAGATTTCTTTCTATCATGAAAAATATTTTTAAGCTTATATTTATTCTTAGTAAAATTCTCTAAGGCTTAATGCAAGTTAGTTACTTCATTTTTCAGAGGTTCACGCAGATTCACAAGTACCTGATTTTAAGGATTCACTTATAATGCTAGCAATTTCTCCATAAAGAGTTTTATTACTATTTTCTAAGAATTGAACATACTCCTTAAGATCAATAATGTTGGTGTCTAATTTCTCATTTTCTTTAACAAGCTTAGTATTTAGTTTACAAAGTTGTTGGCGAGTTAAAGAAGTTACCTCAATATAATCTCCTTTATCATAGGTAATTTGAAGAGGAATCACTAAACATTCTTCATAAGAAATCTCCAAAAACTCTTTCTAAAGAAGTTCTCGATGTTGGTTCCTCAAATATTCTTCATGATGATCTTTATTCACCGTCTCTACTTTAGTTAGATGGAGCTTCTTCAAATATTCTACTAGATGAAGCTTTTGCAATGAAGAAACAACTATATGAATTATGTTCATAAATTCTATAGTATGAGGCTTCTTCATCATTTCCATTGGATTATCATTCAACTATCAAGATCATTCATTCAAAAATTCTACAGGTGTTGATCTTTCACTTTCCTTTTCGAATGTTTCTATTGATGAAAATTAAAATGATGAAGAAGATGAAGATCTTTTGAGTATGTTTGATCTTTCTTCTTCTTCTTCCATGAGTAGCTAGATCAAATCCTTAAGGTTATTGATGTTCTCCTCCCTAGATAGTTGTTAGATACAAAATTTCTAATATAACCTCCAAGGGTTCCAAAGGTTGAGTACCATCTATACGAATGATTCTCTTATTCATTCGGCATTCCACTTTCTAGATTTTTAGGTTCATTCTTTCTTGTTAAATCCCTGGAGAAACTCTATGAATCATCTTAAGAGTGTCAGACACTTCCTTGAAAGATTCACAAATAAGGTTGTAAGAAAACACCTTAGAACTTAAATAATTTATCAAATGATTTTTTTACTATAAAACCAAGTTTAATTTTTTCTCTTGTCCTCTTAGGTCAAACAAAAATCATGTTTTTAAATACTTTGTCATCAAAGGAAAAAGTGTGAACCATTGATTAAAAAATATGACATTTCAAAATCACTTACTTTTATAAAACTTTCAAATATTTCTTCCACAATTCAAACCTTTCACCATGAAATGATGGAGATGTGTATCCATGAAAAGACCTTTGTTAAAAACAAAAGTCTTTTCATTCATCATCTTCCTCTTGAGACAATTAGTCTTTAATAGTTAGGCTCTGATCTCACTTGTTCGACAAGTAACTCCAAACACAAGAGTGGGAGAGGGGATAAATTAGTTGTGTGAGTTTGAGAAATGATGTCCAAATAAAAATTATTTGATAAAATATTATTTTAAAACAAGTTTGTAAAACAAACATGGAATAAGTTGTGGAATAGAGAAAATCATAATAGAGATAAAAAAAATACAAAGGAAGTAAATAAATAACTTAAATGTAAGGAAATAAGGAAATAAAAAAGATGCACCAGAGATTTATAGAGATTTAGATTAACCACATTGCCTATTCCTTTCCCCGACAATTTCTTCTTGAGATTCCATTATGATGTGAACTTTTTACAAGTTTTTCCCACAAACCTACTTACGCACAAACTGGAGTTTTACAATGGATATCCTCTAAACCAAAAATGAGTTTTTACCATGGAGACTTTCCAAACAAACACGATATTTTACCATTGGGATAATCTCGAACCAAATGTGAGCTTTTAACACTAGGCTAAGCTCACGAACTGTCATACCCTAAATTTGTCCTACCCATTTTCAATTATTTTCACTTTTTGATTTTATTTTCTATTTTACGTTGTCTGCTTATTTCTTGTTATTTAGACACGTGTCCGCTCACAATTGGTTGATTTTCCAGAACTTTATCTTTTTGACCAATTAAAGTGTGACACGTGGCTTAATACTTTTTTGTGAATATTAATTCTCCTTAACTTCTTGGACTTTGTTTTGTTTTAAAATATTACTAATAATTTTTGTTAATATTCTTTTCGTTTATAAATTTTAGTTTGTTTTTTTACTTATTGTAAATATTTACTTAAATGTTATTGTAAATATTGATATAATTAAGTTAATTACTATTATTAGCTTTTAGTATAAATATTTATTTGGTTAACTAATTAATTAGTAAAAATTATTAAAAAAAGAGAAGGGAAGTTGAAGTAAAAAAATTGGCCCATCGTGTAGGCCCATTGGAGAGGATGAGGGAGAGAGTCCGCATGTTATAAAAGAAAAGGTGAAATTTGATTCAAGGGAACCCTAATTTTCATTACTGTTCACCTTCCCCAAGAAAAACTCAGAAAAACCCTAAAAAAACCTCAAAACGGCGCCGCCCCCATGCTACCTTCTTCCCACACAAAAAAGAAACCCTAAACCCCTATCTCCTCAGATCCGCCACCGACACCTTCTCCACCTTTCTCTTTCGCTGAGACAACCTTCTTCTTCATCAAACATCCATGGCCGCCGCAAATTCTTTCGTCACCATCATCATCAAAACCCTAAGTTCATGTTCTTAACCTTGTCTCATCCCCAAACGCCCATAAACGCCGTCAGATCATCATCCTCAACCCCATAACCCTCAATCCCGCCACGATAACCTCAGCAACAACAACGGCGCCTAGCTCTGTAACACGAATTCGGCGATGTCATATTTATCGAGTCCAATCACAGCTACACCAGGAGCTCGCATTTGTTTTTCAGCTTCAAATTCGTAAAGGCAACGATGCTTTCATATACAGGTTCAACAACAAAGCATGTTCGGTGGTTCTTAACTTTATCTTCAGAGGGTTAATGGTTTATGTATACGCTTGACTTTATCTTTTTTTCGTTTTCAATTTTTGTACTGGTATCCTTCTATTTCTGTACTGATTTCCCTCTGTTTGATTGTATTCATCGCAGATAGGATATGGTGGAAGCTGATACAGGGATAACGTCGGTAACGCGACAACAACATGCAGCCTCTATAACAGCTCCACAGCAATAACGATTTTGATAACCCAGCTCGTTTTCCTATTTCAGTTTCGCGAGGATTTCTGTCTTTGTCTGTGATTTGGCTATTATGCAGGTGTGAAGGTTATGCATTCAAGATAAGATTTGAATTGAAACACGTTCTCGCTACAATAATATTTCAGGGAGCAACTCGGTAGCCTCATCGTGAAGATATCTTGCAGAATATGTGCTCTGAAGCGGAATCCTGTTAACGCAACGATTATTAATCGACGGTAGCAAAACAGAGAGGAAATAATTTTCGCGTGTCGGTATTTCTCGAATTCTTATTGTGTGTAGGATAAGCTTTGCCATGCTATTTATTGTTTATATGTCTTAATTAAATCACCGTAAAATGTTAACAGAATGGGATATTTGTTCAGACTCTTGTCGGCATTAGCTTGGTATGTGTAGTTTGGTTCGATTAAGGTGTCGGTTATATTGCATTTCGATACTGCTTGCACTTTGATTGAGATTTAGAGTAATAAAATGTTGTAGATGTTGTTGGGATTTCAAAACGTTGCGGTTGTACATTACAACTTCAAGTTTATTTCATTTTTGTATGTGTATACAGCTTATGTTTGGATTTGTTTCTCACTTTTAAGTTATAAACTCTGCTATTGTTTGAGAGTGATATTAGCATCATACTGCTATTGTAAACGAGGGTGGTCTTATGTCGATTGATCTCGTTTGCGTATTTCTAACTTTTGAACCTCGACGCAATTGGTTGTTTGTGTGGGGCTGTAACCTTAATTGTGTTGATTATCAATTGTGTGCAGTTTTTGTTTTGATTGGGTTTGTGAGACTCATATCGGGGTTCAAACCAATTTCATAAGTTATAATGTCTGTTTCAACATTTCCAAGCTGTGCAGATTGGTTGCGGTTTATTCTCCTATTGCGCAGCTAGCATGAGTGCAATTTTCAGTTGTCCATTACGTGATACTAACTTCATATACAGCGACTAACAACAGTAACATCGGTTTGCCGATATTTTCTACCAATTTTGCAAGCCCAAGCTGGATCGGAGGTCGTAATAAATGGGAAGCAGTTGTTTGATTTTATTAAAGAAAATTAATTGGATATTAGTATTATTTTTGACATTGTTATTTAATTTTGTTAATAAATTTTAATTAACTTAATTATTTGAGTTAATCGAATAATTTAGATAATTGATCTTGATTAACATAATTAATTAATTAACTGAATTTCAATCATTTAATGCTTTTAATCAATTTTAATTAATTTAATTATTTGATCACATTAGTGTTGATCAAATAATTTTAATAATTAAATTAGATTAAATAAATTAAGTGGTCCAATAATCTTTTCTCATGTTAGCTTCGAAGTGGGCCAAGACCAAAAGCTTCCTAAATTCAAGTCAATGTTGTTGGTATGCACATTTGCGTTATTTCTCCCAATTCGATAACAATGTACCCCTCTCCCTCCAAATGTAATAGTTATTTTCTTACTTATACTTTAATGCTTCAAAATCATTTTTTTAAAATTAAATTCTCGATTTATCGAGTCCCTTTCTACCCATGTAAGTCGAGTGCTTTCAAAGCCTCGCCATCGACCTTTGAGCACCATACACAACATTTTAAAGTTTAATCCTGGGCTTCCTTACAGTGATACCTATTTGATCAACTACTTCTAGTTGGTCACTTAGAAGACTAGCCCACTTTGCTAGTGCACACGCTTAAAATTTAAATTCAAAATCTCGACTCACCTTGAGTATTTTTCAAAGCAAATTAAATCTTTGAAGTCTAGCACTTCGTGGATTTTTGGACGAACATTATGGAGGTGTACACCTCAAATAATATGTCGTTCGACTTTTCATTTTAGTACACTATTTAGAACAAAGAAATATCATAGGAATCTAGCATTCCGTGTGATATATCTGTTGTTCATCCAAACATTTTTCGAATGAAAAGGGTGTTGTTAGGATCTAGCATCCAAATGATACCCCGATTAATTGATTGTGAGGCCTACGTCTCATTTACCAAATAATCGTCATTTCTCATATACTTCTCAAATTCAATCTCATATTCTCACTTCTCATACCACAAACCCTTTGCATACCCTCGATTCGATTCAAATCATTTTCTCAACATTTTTCTCAATTCAAACTTCAAAAGAAGAAGGTCCTTGGATCTAGCATTCCTTGAATCTTCAAATGAATAATTCTTGAGGCACGCTCTTGAGTTATTATTTACTCAATCTTTCAACCTTTTCAAACCAAATCATTTTTCAAACATTCTCCTGAGTCGAATGCTCATACGCATTTGCAACCGTCAACATTTCACACACACTTCACAATTCATCGTGGTTTCGATATTGGGGGCACCCTTAGGGGCCAATATCGTTTCTCACCATCTAAACCCTTGACACGTCGTCAATTCGGTTCCATCTTCGATCAAATCCTCGACACGTCGCCGAGACTTTTTCAAACTAACCTCGTTTTGCTTAACATTCCGTTTTCAATTCAATCTTTCTACAAACATTTTTTTAAACTTACGAAAGAGGGATAATTCTTAGAATCTAGCATTCTTTGAATATCCAAATGAGTAACTCTCGAGGCGCGCCCTTGAGTTGTTATTAGTTCATTCTTTCGATTTTAAAATATCCAACCCTTTATCATTTACCCTATTCATCCCGACTTCCGAAAGAATTGAGTTCTTAGAATCTAGCATTCCTTGAATTCTTGAGTGACAAGCTCTTGAGGCACGCTCTTGGGTTGCTTGTCAGTCACTCTTTCGTCTCTCAATTCAAACTTCAAACCCATTTCGAACCTCGTCTTTTCGTGGTTGTTACCACGAACTACGACTTCTTTGATTCTTCATTCACTCTTAAATGTAAGATACGTAGGCACAGGATCGCGATGATCTTGGCGAGCTACCTCCCCTCCATTTTCCATTTCCCCGTATCCATTTCGTGGTTGTTACCACGAACTACGACTGCTCTAATTCTTCATTCACTCTTGAATGTAAGATACGTAGGCACAGGATCGCGATGATCTTGGCGAGCTACCTCCTCTCCATTTTCCATTTCCCCGTATCCATTTCGTGGTTGTTACCACGAACTACGACTGCTCTGATTCTTCATTCACTCTTGAATGTAAGATACGTAGGCACAGGATCGCGATGATCTTGGCGAGCTACCTCCTCTCCATTTTCCATTTCCCCGTATCCATTTCGTGGTTGTTACCACGAACTACGACTGCTCTGATTCTGCATTCACTCTTGAATGTAAGATACGTAGGCACAAGATCGTGATGATCTTGGCGAGCTACCTCCCCTCCATTTTCCATTTCCCCGTATCCATTTCGTGGTTGTTACCACGAACTACGACTGCTCTGATTCTTTATTGATTCTTGAATATAAGATACGTAGGCACAAGATTGCGATGATCTTGGCGAGCACACTTCTATCTTCCTCCATTATTCCTTCCACACTTTCCCAACCTTACCCGTAGTCGAACTACGACGCTCTGATTTCTCATTCTCGTCCGAATGAGCATACGTAGGCACAAGGGCCCCAATCCTTGGCGAGCACCCTATCCTCTAACCACCCCATTCCCCTAGCGTCATTACCTATTATCCTACCAATTCTACCTTTAACATCGAGAAGAAAAACAACCAAACCTATACAACACTCTCCACAAATACCTTAAGAGGTTCCCGTCGAGTACGACGGACGTGAGGGGTGCTAATACCTTCCCCTCGCGTAACCGACTCCCAAACGTGGAACTTGGTTGCGACATCCCTGTTCCTATCCTTTCGTTTTAAGAGGTTTTCTCGATATTTTCCTCTCCCGTTTATTCGGGATAAATAAAGTTCGGTGGCGACTCTGTCGAACCGCATTTCCGCGCCTTTCGCGCGAGGGTCGTTTCTCCGAAATGTCTCCGTGATTTTTTGAGGTGCGACAGCTGGCGACTCTGTTGGGGACTGCTCCATGCAAAGAGAGAGTCGATCCTATCTTTTGGTTTGTGAGGAGTGTTTATTTTTATTTGTTTTTTCTTCTCGTTTATGTATTTGTTCTCTTATCGCTTGTATATTTTATGCTTGTTATCTTGTTTGCCTGTTGGTTCTTGGGATGACATCATGAGTAAAGCTCTACGCCCGAGCTTTGGTAAAAGCAGAGAGAACACATAGTTTAGAATTGGTAGTTGAGTAGTGTTAGTCTCCGAGGACTTGCTCCTTGTGGTCCTAGCATGAAAGCTCCCCCAGAGGAGACTTATTCGTAGATCTTGTTGTAATACAGCTAGCCTGTTGCACGACTTGATTCATGAAGGGTCCATGATTCTGGGAACCTTTTTAGCACCAGTTCCAATAATGGTGGTCTTGTAGTGTTAGTGTCCAAGGACTTTCTCCTTGTGGGCCTAGCATGAGGACTCCGCTCAGGAGAGACCTTATCGTCATTATCGTTATAATACAACCATCCTGTTGTGTGACGCTAATACGACTAGTGTCCGTGATCCTGAGAGCAAAACATAGAAACCATCCCGTAAGTGGGTTTATGGGTAGAATGTTTAGATCTTCCCGTATAGGGCTTACCTGTCAGGTTTCTTTGGTCAAAAATTTTGGTTACTTACCTGTTACATTTATCAGCTTCAGAGTTGTTTGAACTATGAAAGTGTGATCCTGGATCTTGTATCTTGCATTGCATCTATGCATATCATTTGCATTGCATTTCATATGTTGTGCATTTTGCATTCTCAATCCCTCGGCAGAATCTCATGTCTCCGTTCCTTCCTCTCCAGTAAATCAAGCTGATTCCTCGACACCAGTACGCAACTAGAGCCAATACAAGACGAACGATGGAGTAGATTCAACAAGAACAAGTTGCTATCAGGAAGGAGCTGGAATCCCTCAAGAGAAAGATGGATCAGATCTTCGAAGCCCTCTCCATAACTGGAAAGGAATCAGAACAGCGAATCGCTCAACGACCGCGTCGGCAAAATTAACACAGAACGTGGAAGCCAGATAGAGTATTTGATAGTCTTCCAATGACATATGCAGATATCTTCGCTCAACTGATGGAGAAGAAGGCTATCATTCCGAGAGATCTAGCTTCCCCAACTGTCCTTCCTGCTGATTACGACGCGAATGCTCATTGTGAGTTTCATAAGGGCGCTTCAGGTCACAACATTGAGAACTGCATGTTTTTCAAGCACAAAATTCAAGACCTGGTTGACAAGGAAGCTCTCACCTTTGATGGGAAGTATCTCACTGCCATCAACGACCCGATGCCGCCAGCCAACTAGTGCTAACATCAGATCAAGTCCAGTCAAGTCCATTCTCTGAAGAAGGCTGTCATGCTGCCATTTAATATTTCGCATTTCTTATATTTTGTCTTTGTGTGTTTAAGTACTGTATGCTTTGAACAATTGCCATTCGAATCTGGTTTCATTAATGTATCGTTTATGCATGTTTTGAATTAGTTATGTCGTATTCACTCATTTTTCACTTAACACCGACACATTTGTTCACTTCATTCTATCCACTGTTGTTTAGCATGATTTGAGGGAGGATGATGAAAACGAGATACCCATAATTGCAAACCGTATGCTTTCAGACAAAATCTCATCAATGATGTACAGGCATTGTTTCAATTCCCCAAACACCAGAGATATAAGGAGATAATCCCTAGTAAACCACTTTGAGCTTAGAAGTAGTAGTTTCCTTCGGATATTCAAACCCTTTATACTCAACCTGGGGCAAGGTAGTGTTCAGTTAATCCAACTCCGCACTCGAATCAACAAAGCAAAATCTAGAAGACGGTTGTTCATCAAAGACCCATGCTATGGCAGTCACAATCCTCCAACAAAATCAAAAAAAATCAAAAGTCTGCTAAGTCAAACACCTCAGAGGGGACTTAGGCAAAATTAAGGCAATCCCGATGGATCTGACAAGCAAAGTCAATTCATGCAAAAGTTAGGGATCAAAAACAAAAGCAAAAGAGGACCCCGAAACCCTCAACAAAAACAAAATAAGATTCAGTGACCACCTAAATCAAGGGGCACTGACATTCATCAATACTAAAATAAGGTGACTTCCACGTCGAGCAAACCTTGAAGTATCAAGTTTATACCGTCAAGACAAGTGTAGAATTAACTGAGCATAGGACTGGAGATCATTAAGAAGAAAGGGTGGGTATAAATCATACTTTGAGCCTAATATCCTTTATTTCATAACCGCGAACCAGACCACGTTACAACCCTCGAAAGACCTAATTGAGGCGAGGTTTATTCTGAAAGCATACTATCGCGAGGTTGCGTAACCTGACTCCTCACATGATTTCTAATCATCAACATTGGTGTCATTTCTCTTGATATATCTTTTACACCAATCAAACAGCACAATGTTTGGGCTAACGGTCCATTCGTCTCACTACCACGACACTTCAATAAAACGACACTTTCTCAAAACTTGCATTGAGCTTTGCATTAATATTACCATTTATGAATGTACAATTTTAATTACAAACCAGTGCTAGGTATTCAAAGACACTCCAACAAGGGGCAATCGAGGAGGAACATGACTTTCAGTGGCATACACGAGGCAAGATTATTTCAAAGCCCACAGGCTGGGGCAAATCATTCAACAGCTTGAGCAGGGGCAAGTCATCAGAGTTCAGCTTTGACTTTAGAATTGGTTAATCTGGGGCAAACCATTAGCATGTTCAGACTGGGGCAAGACCAAGTTACCCTGACTATTAAATAGAGTTACAATTTTCTCTGAAGCAAGCTTAGGGCATCCAGAGCATCATCCCTTGCTTCGATCATGGCTTCTTCAACGAATTGCGTGTCGAGGAAGTCAATCCCTCCCACCACCCGAAGTCCAATCCGCGTTGGCAACTACCAAAAGTCCACCATGCTGGCATCTTCACCTGCATTTCCAATTACCCGTCTGCATCATATGCATCATATGCATCACATTCGTTATCATAAGCGTCTCGCATCATATGCATACCTAAATCATATCATACTTCCCTAGCTCTTGCATCTCCGCGCGTCAGAATTTGCATTTGCATTTCCATTCATTATGGAACACCATTATCATTCAGCATCCGCATTTGTAAGTCAAGGTCCAGGATCAATCTCGAAGATTTCCAAGACCATCATCAGCCCAATCAGGGGCATTTCTACAATACCGTGGGTTCCTCCCACGAACTTCAAGAGTTTCAAAGCAATCATCAGCCCAAGCAGGGGCATCTTCAGCAAGACCATGAGCGTTCCTCACGAAGTTGTTCAACCTTTTGTTGACCGAGACAACATTTCAAGACAAATTCAGCCCAGTCAGGGGCATCCTCTTCAAAATTCATGGGCGTAACCATGAAATCATTTCAACAAAATTATGATCTCCAAACAAGGCGGTGGGCGTACCCCGTTGAGTGATTCCGATTTAATCTTCCTCTTGGGTGTTCCCCAATGAGTTGTATTCAGCAAGCAAGACCGTTGTCAATTGCCTCACTATCATCCTTTTGGTGATAGCCGAACTTCATCGGTTCAACCTAGCCTGCATCCTTTTGATGTTGGTAACCTTCAATTTGTGTCGTACTATCATCCTTTTGATAGAAACCTATGTGTGTGAGTTTCGTTCCGTCACCCTTTTGGTGGGGGGTCTGTCACTTGGATTGGTGATAGATTGTGCGATATTGTTGGTGTGAGTTTTGCTCCGTCATCCTTTTGGTGGGGGGTCTGTCACTTGGATTGGTGATAGATTGTGCGATAGTGTTTGGTGTGTGTTTCGCTCCGTCATCCTTTTGGTGGGTGGTCTGTCACTTGGATTTGTGATAGATTGTGCGATGTTGTTTGTGTGTGATTCGCTCCGTCATCCTTTTGGTGGGGGGTCTGTCATCTGAATTGGTGATAGATCATGTGATATTTATTTATGTTTGTGTTTCGCTCTGTCATCCTTTTGGTGGGGGGTCTGTCACTTGGATTGGTGATAGATTATGCGATATTGTTTGTGTGTGTTTCGCTCCGTCATCCTTTTGGTGGGGGTCTGTCACTTGGATTGGTGATAGATTGTGCGATATTGTTTGTTTGTGTTTCGCTCCGTCATCCTTTTGGTGGGGGGTCTGTCACTTGGATTGGTGATAGATTGTGCGATTTTGTTTGTTTGTGTTTCGCTCCGTCATCCTTTTGGTGGGGGGTCTGTCACTTGGATTAGTGATAGATTGTGCGATCTTGTTTGTTTGTGTTTCAATCCGTCATCCTTTTGGTGGGGGGTCTGTCACTTGGATTGGTGATAGATTGTGCGATATTGTTGGTGTGAGTTTTGCTCCGTCATCCTTTTGGTGGGGGGTCTGTCACTTGGATTGGTGATAGATTGTGCGATAGTGTTTGGTGTGTGTTTCGCTCCGTCATCCTTTTGGTGGGTGGTCTGTCACTTGGATTTGTGATAGATTGGGCGATGTTGTTTGTGTGTGTTTCGCTCCGTCATCCTTTTGGTGGGGGGTCTGTCATCTGGATTGGTGATAGATCATGTGATATTTATTTATGTTTGTGTTTCGCTCCGTCATCCTTTTGGTGGGGGGTCTGTCACTTGGATTGGTGATAGATTGTGCGATATTTTGTTTGTTTGTGTTTTGCTCCGTCATCCTTTTGGGTGGGGGGTCTGTCACTTGGATTGGTGATAGATTGTGCGATATTGTTTGTTTGTGTTTCGCTCCGTCATCCTTTTGGTGGGGGGTCTGTCACTTGGATTGGTGATAGATTGTGTGATTTTGTTTGTTTGTGTTTCGCTCCGTCATCCTTTTGGTGGGGGGTCTGTCACTTGGATTGGTGATAGATTGTGCGATCTTGTTTGTTTGTGTTTCAGTCCGTCATCCTTTTGGTGGGGGGTCTGTCACTTGGATTGGTGATAGATTGTGCGATCTTGTTTGTTTGTGTTTCGCTCCGTCATCCTTTTCGTGGGGGGCCTGTCACTTGGATTGGTGATAGATTGTGCGATAGTGTTTGTTTGTGTTTCGCTCCGTCATCCTTTTGGTGGGGGGTCTGTCACTTGGATTGGTGATAGATTGTGCGATATTGTTTGTTTGTGTTTCGCTCCGTCATCCTTTTGGTGGGGGGGTCTGTCACTTGGATTGGTGATAGATTGTGCGATTTTGTTTGTTTGTGTTTCGCTCCGTCATCCTTTTGGTGGGGGGTCTGTCACTTGGATTGGTGATAGATTGTGCGATCTTGTTTGTTTGTGTTTCGCTCCGTCATCCTTTTGGTGGGGGGTCTGTCACTTGGATTGGTGATAGATTGTGCGATTTTGTTTGTTTGTGTTTCGCTCCGTCATCCTTTTGGTGGGGGGGTCTGTCACTTGGATTGGTGATAGATTGTGCGATTTTGTTTGTTTGTGTTTCGCTCCGTCATCCTTTTGGTGGGGGGTCTGTCACTTGGATTGGTGATAGATTGTGCGATATTGTTTGTTTGTGTTTCGCTCCGTCATCCTTTTGGAGGGGTGTCTGTCACTTGGATTGGTGATAGATTGTGCGATATTTATTTATTTATGTTTGTGTTTCGCTCCGTCATCCTTTTGGTGGGGGGTCTGTCACTTGGATTGGTGATAGATTGTGCGATATTTTGTTTGTTTGTGTTTTGCTCCGTCATCCTTTTAGGTGGGGGGTCAGTCACTTGGATTGGTGATAGATTGTGCGATATTGTTTGTTTGTGTTTCGCTCCGTCATCCTTTTGGTGGGGGGTCTGTCACTTGGATTGGTGATAGATTTTGCAATATTTGTTTGTGTGTGTTTCGCTCCGTCATCCTTTTGGTGGGGGGGGGGGGGGGGGTCTGTCACTTGGATTGGTGATAGATTGTGCGATATTGTTTGTTTGTGTTTCGCTCTGTCATCCTTTTGGTGGGGGGTATGTCACTTGGATTGGTGATAAATTGTGCGATATTTGTTTGTGTGTGTTTCGCTCCGTCATCCTTTTGGTGGGGGGTCTGTCACTTGGATTGGTGATAGATTGTGCGATATTTATTTATGTTTGTGTTTCGCTCCGTCATCCTTTTGGTGGGGGGTCTGTCACTTGGATTGGTGATAGACTGTGCGATATTGTTTGTTTGTGTTTCGCTCCGTCATCCTTTTGGTGGGGGTCTGTCACTTGGATTGGTGTCAGATTGTGCGATGATGTTTGTCCTATCATCCTTTTGGTGGTAGTGTCCGAGTGTGTTTCACCCCATCATCCTTTTGGTGATGACGACTTTTTGCCTATTATTTACGTTTGACTCAGAGGTTTACATCATCCAGCATTTTCAATTCTCAAGCATCTCTTTTTTTCAGACAAATTCAGGGTCTTCTTCATATCTAATTGACTTCTACCTTGGAAAATGAACGCTGCAGCAGTTCATTTCTCTAGGTTTAAGCCAATTAGATAGGGACATCTGTCATACCCTAAATTTGTCCTACCCATTTTCAATTATTTTCACTTTTTGATTTTATTTTCTATTTTACGTTGCCTGCTTATTTCTTGTTATTTAGACACGTGTCCGCTCACAATTGGTTGATTTTCCATAACTTTATCTTTTTGACCAATTAAAGTGTGACACGTAGCTTAATACTTTTTTGTGAATATTAATTCTCCTTAACTTTTTGAACTTTGTTTTGTTTTAAAATATTACTAATAATTTTTATTAATATTCTTTTCGTTTATAAATTTTAGTTTGTTTTTTTTTACTTATTGTAAATATTTACTTAAATGTTATTGTAAATATTGATATAATTAAGTTAATTACTATTATTAGATTTTAGTATAAATATTTATTTGGTTAACTAATTAATTAGTAAAAATTATTAAAAAAAGAGAAGGGAAGTTGAAGTAAAAAAACTGGCCCATCGTGTAGGCCCATTGGAGAGGATGAGGGAGAGAGTCCGCACGTTATAAAAGAAAAGGTGAAATTTGATTCAAGGGAACCCTAATTTTCATTACTGTTCACCTTCCCCAAGAAAAACTCAGAAAAACCCTAAAAAAACCTCAAAACGGCACCGCCCCCATGTTACCTTCTTCCCACACAAAAAAGAAACCCTAAACCCCTATCTCCTCAGATCCGCCACCGACACCTTCTCCACCTTCCTCTTTCGCTGAGACAACCTTCTTCTTCATCAAACATCCATGGCTGCCGCAAATTCTTTCGTCACCATCATCATCAAAACCCTAAGTTCACGTTCTTAACCTTGTCTCATCCCCAAACGCCCATAAACGCCGTCAGATCGCCATCCTCAACCCCATAACCCTCAATCCCGCCGCGATAACCTCAGCAACAACAACAACGCCTAGCTCTGTAACACGAATTCGGCGATGTCATCTTTATCGAGTCCAATCACAGCTACACCAGGAGCTCGCATTTATTTTTCAGCTTCAAATTCGTAAAGGCGGCGATGCTTTCATATACAGGTTCAACGACAAAGCATGTTCGGTGGTTCTTAACTTTATCTTCAGAGGGTGAATGGTTTATGTATACGCTTGACTTTATCTTTTTTTCGTTTTCAATTTTTGTACTGGTATCCTTCTATTTTTGTACTGGTTTCCCTTTGTTTGATTGTATTCATCACAGATAGGATATGGTGGAAGCTGATACAGGGCTAACGTCGGTAACGCGACAACAGCATGCAACCTCTATAACAGCTCCACAACAATAACGATTTTGATAACCCAACTCGTTTTCATATTTCAGTTTCGCGAGGAGTTCTGTCTTTGTCTGTGATTTGGCTATTATGCAGGTGTGAAGGTTATGCATTCAAGATAAGATTTGGATTGAAACACGTTCTCGCTACAATAATATTTCAGGGAGCAACTCGGTAGCCTCATCGTGAAGATATCTTGCAGAATATGTGCTTTGAAGCGGAATCCTGTTAACTCAACGATTATTAATCGACGGTAGCAAAACAGAGAGGAAATAATTTTCGCGTGTCGGTATTTCTCGAATTCTTATTGTGTGTAGGATAAGCTTTGCCATGCTATTTATTGTTTATATGTCTTAATTCAATCACCGTAAAATGTTAACAGAATGGGATATTTGTTCAGACTCTTGTCGGCATTAGCTTGGTCTGTGTAATTTGGTTCGATTAAGGTGTCGGTTATATTGCATTTCGATACTGCTTGCACTTTGATTAAGATTTAGAGTAATAAAATGTTGTAGATGTTGTTGGGATTTCAAAACGTTGCGGTTGTACATTACAACTTCAAGTTTATTTCGTTTTTGTATGTGTATACAACTTATGTTTGGATTTGTTTCTCACTTTTAAGTTATAAACTCTGCTATTGTTTGAGAGTGATATTAGCATCATACTGCTATTGTAAACGAGGGTGGTCTTATGTCGATTGATCTCGTTTGCGCATTTCTAACTTTTGAACCTCGACGCAATTGGTTGTTTGTGTGGGGCTGTAACCTTAATTGTGTTGATTATCAATTGTGTGCAGTTTTTGTTTTGATTGGGTTTGTGAGACTCATATCGGGGTTCATACCAATTTCATAAGTTATAATGTCTGTTTCAACATTTCCAAGCTGTGCAGATTGGTTGTGGTTTATTCTCCTATTGCGCAGCTAGCATGAGTGCAATTTTCAGTTGTGCATTACGTGATACTAACTTCATATACAGCGACTAACAACAGTAACAACGGTTTGCCGATATTTTCTACCAATTTTGCAAGCCCAAGCTGGATCGGAGGTCGTAATAAATGGGAAGCAGTTGTTTGATTTTATTAAAGAAAATTAATTGGATATTAGTATTATTTTTGACATTGTTATTTAATTTTGTTAATAAATTTTAATTAACTTAATTATTTGAGTTAATCGAATAATTTAGATAATTGATCTTGATTAACATAATTAATTAATTAACTGAATTTCAATCATTTAATGCTTTTAATCAATTTTAATTAATTTAATTATTTGATCACATTAGTGTTAATCAAATAATTTTAATAATTAAATTAGATTAAATAAATTAAGTGGTCCAATAATCTTTTCTCATGTTAGCTTCGAAGTGGGCCAAGACCAAAAGCTTCCTAAATTCAAGTCAATGTTGTTGGTATGCACATTTGCGTTATTTCTCCCAATTCGATAACAATGTACCCCTCTCCCTCCAAATGTAATAGTTATTTTCTTACTTATACTTTAATGCTTCAAAATTATTTTTTTAAAATTAAATTCTCGATTTATCGAGTCCCTTTCTACCCATGTAAGTCGAGTGCTTTCAAAGCCTCGCCATCGACCTTTGAGCACCATACACAACATTTTAAAGTTTAATCCCGGGCTTCCTTACAGTGATACCTATTTGATCAACTACTTCTAGTTGGTCACTTAGAAGACTAGCCCACTTTGCTAGTGCACACGCTTAAAATTTAAATTCAAAATCTCGACTCACCTTGAGTATTTTTCAAAGCAAATTAAATCTTTGAAGTCTAGCACTTCTTGGATTTTTGGACGAACATTATGGAGGTGTACACCTCAAATAATATGTCGTTCGACTTTTCATTTTAGTACACTATTTAGAACAAAGAAATATCATAGGAATCTAGCATTCCGTGTGATATATTCGTTGTTCATCCAAACATTTTTTGAATGAAAAAGGTGTTGTTAGGATCTACCATCCAAATGATACCCTGATTAATTGATTGTGAGGCCTACGTCTCATTTACCAAATAATCGTCATTTCTCCTATACTTCTCAAGTTCAATCTCATATTCTCACTTCTCATACCACAAACCCTTTGCATACCCTCGATTCGATTCAAATCATTTTCTCAACATTTTTCTCAATTCAAACTTCAAAAGAAGGAGGTCCTTGGATCTAGCATTCCTTGAATCTTCGAATGAATAATTCTTGAGGCACGCTCTTGAGTTATTATTCACTCAATCTTTCATCCTTTTCAAACCAAATCATTTTTCAAACATTCTCCTGAGTCGAATGCTCATACGCATTTGCAACCGTCAACATTTCACACACACTTCACAATTCATCGTGGTTTCGATATTGGGGGCACCCTTAGGGACCAATATCGTTTCTCACCATCTAAACCCTTGACACGTCGTCAAGTCGGTTCCATCTTCGATCAAATCCTCGACACGTCGTCGAGACTTTTTCAAACTAACCTCGTTTTGCTTCGCATTCCGTTTTCGATTCAATCTTTCTACAAACATTTTTTTAAACTTACGAAAGAGGGATAATTCTTAGAATCTAGCATTCTTTGAATATCCGAATGAGTAACTCTCGAGGCGCGCCCTTGAGTTGTTATTAGTTCATTCTTTCGATTTCAAAATATCCAACCCTTTATCATTTACCCTATTCATCCCGACTTCCGAAAGAATTGAGTTCTTAGAATCTAGCATTCCTTGAATTCTTGAGTGACATGCTCTTGAGGCACGCTCTTGGGTTGCTTGTCAGTCACTCTTTCGTCTCTCAATTCAAACTTCAAACCCATTTCGAACCTCATCTTTTCGTGGTTGTTACCATGAACTACGACTGCTCTGATTCTTCATTCACTCTTGAATGTAAGATACGTAGGCACATGATCGCGATGATCTTGGCGAGCTACCTCCCCTCCATTTTCCATTTCCCCGTATCCATTTCGTGGTTGTTACCATGAACTACGACTGCTCTGATTCTTCATTCACTCTTGAATGTAAGACACGTAGGCACAAGATCACGATGATCTTGGCGAGCTACCTCCCCTCCATTTTCCATTTCCCCGTATCTATTTCGTGGTTGTTACCACGAACTACGACTGCTCTGATTCTTCATTCACTCTTGAATGTAAGATACGTAGGCACAAGATCACGATGATCTTGGCGAGCTACCTCCCCTCCATTTTCCATTTCCCCGTATCCATTTCGTGGTTGTTACCACGAACTATGACTGCTCTGATACTTTATTCATTCTTGAATATAAGATACGTAGGCACAAGATTGTGATGATCTTGGCGAGCACACTTCTATCTTCCTCCATTATTCCTTCCACACTTTCCCAACCTTACCCGTAGTCGAACTACGATGCTTTGATTTCTCATTCTCGTCCGAATGAGTATACGTAGGCACAAGGGCCCCAATCCTTGGCGAGCACCCTATCCTCTAACCACCCCATTCCCCTAGCGTCATTACCTATTATCCTACCAATTCAACCTTTAACATCGAGAAGAAAAACAACCAAACCTATACAACACTCTCCACAAATACCTTAAGAGGTTCCCGTCGAGTACGACGAACGTGAGGGGTGCTAATACCTTCCCTTCGCGTAACTGACTCTCGAACCCGGAACTTGGTTGCGACAGCCCTATTCCTATCCTTTCGTTTTAAGAGGTTTTCTCGATATTTTCCTCTCCCGTTTATTCGGGATAAATAAAGTTCGGTGGCGACTCTGTCGAACCGCATTTCCACGCCTTTCGCGTGAGGGTCGTTTCTCCGAAATGTCTCCGTGATTTTTCGAGGTGCGACACGAACCAAATGCAAGATTTTAACAGGCTGATCTCGAAAACTAAATAAATGTTTTACCAGGTTCACCTCAACAACCAAACAAGAGATTTTTGATTGGTTTGACAAAGAACCAAAATAACCTTCTCACATGAGAGATATTACAACAATGCCCCACACTGGAACCAAAATAACCTTCTCACATGAGAGATATTACAACAAGAATCAAAGTGAAGAAATAAATAAAGAGAAAAGAGTGAGATAAAGTATTCAAAATACATTTATATTGTGAATGAAATGAGACACGAGCTCTCTATTTATAAGACAACGTGGCTAAAAATGGAAACAATGCATGAGCTTTTTAATGCTCATAATCGATTATGCATAACACATAATCAATTATGCAGTTGAAATACGAAAAAAATTAAATTGTGTTGTAACTAATCGATTATAATACCTACTAATTGATTATTAAGGTTACACAAATCATAATTAATTTAGCCTAATGAGCTAATATATTATGCCATGCAACAACTTTCTTAATTGATTAGAATGAGTCTCTAATCCATTAGCTAGACACAAAAAGGTTTTCTGGTAGTTTTAATAAAATCATAGAGGTTTTCCAATCATTCAAAAGTGTATGTGTGTGATTTCTTTAGTAATTTAAGATCTAATATTATACCTTTACATACATAGATCACTTTACACAAATAAATCAAGCCTTCACACTTTCTCTCTTTCACAACTCTGAAGATTCAAAATTCCTTTCTCGATACATCCATGATTCAACACTTCATATGAGACTTGACTTCTTATATCTGATGATGCATGATAAGGTTTCATGTAAGATACCATCATCAAAGAGATTTCTTAATTGAGATAATCCAATATTCCACTGAACTCCACATAACTTAAGGTGTTATCCTTCCAAAATAAACTTTGGTATCATTCATTCATTTTTATCACAGCTAACTAGCTTGTCTCTTCAGTAGCCATTCTTTGCTGAGAAATGATACAATACGAAACACCATTTCAATCCTAACGTTCAGTGCTGAGAAGAAAAACACCATATCAACCTTAACATTCATCGTTCATTATTTTTCATCAGTTGTTCAAGAATTCATCTTTTTTCATCGGTTCATCGTTTTCCATTCATTGTTCATTTTTAACCCATAATCATCGTTTCATTTTCAACCCTAACACCAATTCCAACACTAACATCATAGTCATTGTCAAGGAGGAATACAACAACAACAGTATCTGTTTCAACCCAAATATTCACCATTACTTATTTATCACGTTTACGATATGTAAAACTTTTTTCCCATGCATCTACAGTAAACTTCTGTTTCCATTGTTGTTCTTGTTGTTTTTCTGGTTGTTGTCGAATGTGTATGATAAAACTTGATTAATCTTTTGTTGTGGTTGTTGTTGTTGAATATGTTTGTGATAATAGATGAAAGAGTTTTTTTTTGTTATTGTTGTTGTTGTTGAGGTTGTTGTTGTTTTTGAAAATAGATGTCATCTTCGTCGTATTCTTCATCTAGTGGCGAGGAAAATATGATAAGTGATACTAAAAAAAATATATCAAAAAGAGGTGACACAATGCTTACCAGAGTAACAATAGTCCACAAATTTGGTAATAAATTGCCTATCGTGTTTGATTCGTATTATAGAGTAGTTGATGGTGAATACTCTTCACTTTTTAAGAGTTATGTTGTGTTCCTTGGACGTAGCAAAGTTAGTATATTGATAGATGATTGGAAACAAGCACCAGAGGCTATCAAAATAGCATATGGACAAACGTTGAGGTATTAATATTAATTTTTATCATTTCGATATGACTTTCTATAATTTCTATCTGTCATACCCCAAATTTGTCTTACCCTGTGTATAACTTGCATTTGTGTACCATCCATCAACTATTATCCATAAAAGCAAAAGAAATATGTCGCTTCCATCATAAGATTGAGTTGAATTGGATCAGGTTTTGCTTGAGGTTCATTAAGTCAAGAATAAGTGCACTATATGTTGAAGTCCATTGTTTCTTACTTTATTTGCTAGTCAGACGAGGGTTGACCAAAAGGAAAATGGGTTTGTGAGATTATTGGACCAATATAGGGGGTTCAAATTGTTGTGATAAAGGATCCAACACAGAAGATGGTCAAGTTATTTCTTTGAGTCAAGCCATGGTTGAATTTGTGTTAGGTTGGTTTTAAGCTATGAGATCAAATCGTTCAAAGTATAATTAACTCGTGTTCAAGCCAAATAATCAAAATTTGTTTCAAGTTTTTCTTAAACTTTTTGATCAAAATGTCGAGTTAGTATTAGAAGATCAAGCAAGGATGCAAATGGTCTATTTAGATTACAAAATGGCCCATTTAAGATTAAAGGTGTTAATAACAAATCAAAAGGTCCAATGTCCATAATTGCAAGGCCCATCTTTTATTAAAAATTATTACACCAAGAATACAATGCCATTTGAACAGTCATGTGAAATTAATAGACCTCCAATTTACAAACAAACCATGAAATGATCTCTCAACTCCAAAGTGCCTTTCCAAGTAGCTGGAACAATATCATGGCAGAACTATGCCTCGCCAAAAAGGGGCCTCACAAGCCGGCGTGGTACACATCAACATTATGCATCATATTTCATTATTGCCCTCGATCTGTACCATTTCATAAATCACACAGCGCATTTTTTTTGCGGGCCATCCCTTATGCGCGACCTTCATACCACAAACTGTTTCTGTCATAATAAAATTATCACTGATAATATGAAAATTTCAGCTGACCCCACAACGTCCAAGCCTCTACAAATTGTACAACTCTTCTACAAAAAACAAAACAAAACCTGTGCCACATCCATTACCATAATCTGCTGAAACCCTGCTACAAACTGTCCAAAACTTAATGCAAAAACCTGCAAATATACAGCTTGTCCTGCAAATCCAAAGAGAAGCAAAATCAACTTGTATGAAAGACAAAATAACAGCACATGGGATCTCACTACTTACCTCACACCATTTGCCACAAGCCACGCCAGACCAACAAACATGTCCTTGCTACCAATCAGCCCCTAAACCTACCACGCAGGTCTGTACGTTCCAAAAATAGAGAAACACAGCAAGCAGGTAGAAGGTATGTACAAGGAAAATTGGTACAGCTGGTAAAACGATAAAAATAGAGAGGAGGAGAAAAGCCAACTCGGTGAAATATCTCTCTAAAAGGCCCTTACCTGTGACAAAAAAGAGGACATTATTGAACTTAATCTTCCACTGAAAACTCCAACAACAATGATAAAACCTTCTCCGCAACCCCTTCTCATTCTTGGTCACTATCACACATCAACATAAATTCCAAACTGTCTTCAACCTCAAAAAAAAACCCTTAGCCTTCCATTAAACAATAAACCAGAATCATCACGTCATCATCTAGCCCATCTCAACTCAAAAATCGAACATTACAAACCTCATCTCCCTCAACCACGCGAACAAACTTCCATCGTGAAACCAAAGAAAAATCCAACCTTCATTCCGAAAATGAAATCGCAAAAACTCACCGCCCTTCACCAATATTCAATCTTTCCCAAAAAATTCTAAACCAACCCAACCATACTCCTTTCTTCACCTTCGATCTTCATCACCTCCATAAACTTAAAACCCAGATTAAATCATAACCAAAAAAAAAAGAATTTGAGTAGAAGATGAAGAGAGGTTGACGGAAATGCTACACGGATTGAGAATATGATGAAGACGAGAACAGGACTTCTTTGGAAAGAATGAAGCGAGTTTGATAATTTTCGTCACAGCTATCATATTTGTTCGTTTTCACAGCGTTTTGAGCTTTTGATTTTGAAGGTTGATTTTGACTTTGTTGCTTACATCTTGGTCGCGCCGTCCCTTTTTTTTTTTACCTAGTTTCTGAGACCTGTGTTTTTGTCATTGGCTTGGTTATAGTTTTGGGCTTAAGGCCCATGTTTTGGGCATGCTGTACACACCCCTTGCGTTCATATCATGTTCTTTGTGTAGAGAGGTGATGGATTTTGGACCCACGTGATCCTCTCATCATTTTGATCCCCCCGTATTTCTTACCCCCTCCATGTTTTGTGTCTCTTTTTTATTTTTATTTTATTTTATTATATATAGTATTTGTGCTATTTTTTTTTTTAAATATTATACAGAACAAATTAATATTTTTGTAGATATATTTCTTTTAGAGTTTATATCAGTTTTAGATTAGTTTGTAAATATTATTTTAATTTATTTGATCGTATATGTATTATATTTTTCTTATTAAGTTTTATTAATACTTCTTTTAGAATTGTTTTATATATTTATTATAAATTTCTCTTTAGAAGTTGGATTTTATTTCTCTTTTGTTATTGGGCGTTTTGACCCACTTTTGTTTTCGGTCGATGACGAGACTTCCACCGTTTAACCGTCACATTAGTGGCGTGAAACAAAGGATCCGAGACCACCTTTGTTCTTTCGATTTTATTTCGGTAAACTAACATTAAATTTAATTTTTGTCAAATATTATTCATATTATTTCATATTATCATATTTATTCATATTATTTATTATCATATTTATTCATTCTCACTCAGCTATATTCGAAAACACTTAATAAATTATCGAAACTGTTAAAAACCAAATTGGTGGACTGTTGGATCTCTGGTTATTTGTAGGTATCTTATTATCAAGTTTGTGTCTGACTTTGCTCGAGGTTTAGTTTAAGACACAATGCACACACACGGCTTTCTCTTGGGCTACCTTACAATGAGACCCCTTTATTTCGTGCAATCCCGTGTAATTTACATGCATCCCTCTCCCATTCCGATGTATGTTTTGCATTTCTCTGATTATTAGTTTATCTCCTAGGAGCACCCATAGGGACTAGAGCGGATCAAACTATTTTCAAACTAATTCTTGATTCATCATCGAGCCATTTTCAAACCTCGTAAGTCGAGTGCTCATACGCATTCACCATCAACCTATTACAACTCGACCCTTGATGCGTAAGTCAAGTCGGTCTCTTCTTTCAAACAATTTCATTTTCAACACGCTTTCCACGCGATAACGAGTCAAACCCTTGATCCAACGTCAAGCGGATTTTCGAAACAAACCATCAATCAATTAACAACTATTTAATTCTTTTCAAGGTGTAAAGAGTAGGTTCAAGTCTTTGATCTTGCTTTCAGTTGTTTACATGCGAGTTGTCTTATTCGGGTGTGAACAATTGACGCCTCTAAATAACATTAACAACTCGACATCGTTCAACTATTTCCAACTCAAACAACTTTCCTTTTACGATGAAAAAGAGAGTGTTCCAAGTCTTTGGTCCGCTCTCCCAATTATTTGGAGTTTGAAAAGTCTTTCTTAAGCTTCAATTAATCGTCATCATTTTAACCTCATCCTTTCAAACACAACTTCTCTTACGATGAAAAAGAGAGTGTTCCAAGTCTTTGGTTCGCTCTCCCGATTATTTTGGTCCGAGAAATCTTTCTTAGGCTAATGTAATCGTCATCAGTTCAAACACCATTCAAATATAACATTATTCTTCAAGATGAAAAAGAGAGTGTTCCAAGTCTTTGGTTCGCTCTCCTGATTACTTGGGTACGAGAAGTCTTTCTTAAGCTTCGAGTAATCGTCATCCGTACCCATTTCAAACCAATTCAATCCAGTTTCTTTCGTGGTCGTTACCACGAACTACGAACGCTCTGATTCTTCATTCATTCTTGAATGTAAGATACGTAGGCACAAGATTGCGATGATCTTGGCGAGCACACTTCCCATTTCCGCCCTATTCCATACTTCTATCTTCCTCCATTATTCCATCCAATCCCCTCCATCTTCCCTTTCCCCTCCTTTTCCGTAGTCGAACTACGACGCTCTGATTTCTCATTCTCGTCCGAATGAGCATACGTAGGCACAAGGGCCCCAATCCTTGGCGAGCACCCTATCCTCTAACCATCCCCTTTCCCCTAGTGTCTTTATCCCTTTATAGTATCCTTTAGCATTTAGTAGTGAGAAGAGAAGAATTAAGTTCAGCTAACATCCATCACAACTCGAATTAAGAGGTTCCCGTTGAGTACAACGGACGTGAGGGGTGCTAATACCTTCCCCTCGCGTAACCGACTCCCGAACCCAGGAATATGGTTGCGACGACCGTGTTCCTTCCGTGTTTATGAGGTTTTCTCGATATTTTCCTCTCTCGTTTATTCGGGAAAAATAAAGTTCGGTGGCGACTCTGTCGAACCGCATTTCCGCACCTTTTGCGCGAGGGTCGTATGTTCGAAATGAATTTTCAAGGTGCGACAGGTGGCGACTCTGCTGGGGACTATTGCTCCATGCAAAAGAGAGTCGAGCCTATCTTAGTTTGAGTTGTTAGCTTTTTGTTTTTATTTTCTTCTCGCTTGTTTATTAGTATCCTTATCTTGGTTACTTATGCTTGTGGCATTGTGGGGTTGTTCTGCTTATGGTTATTTTGTGAGATGGCTCTACACCCGAGTCCGAGTATAACCCTAGGATTAGGATGGTGGTTGTGTAGTGGAGACTTGCATGGAGTTTTTCACGTTAAGTTGAAGCGAAAACCCCGCTTGGAGTAGATTCCTTGGAGATATTGTTGTTGTGGTGAGTCTTTGCCATGACAATAATGTTTTTGAGTTTGAATCGTTAACCCTAAGGACCATAAACCGTTTTATCCATGGTGGTCGGTAGTGTTAATTCTTTGTGAATTAATACGAACGCCCCAATGAGATGAGATCCCTTGAACGTATTACTTTCTTACAGTAATATTTTCAACCTCGATCTATGACTCTGAGAACCTTTTTTAGAATCTGTGTGTCGATGGTTGTGTAGTTGATACCTCCGAGGAGTCTTTCTCGCGTGGAAGATACGAGAACCTCACCTAGAGAAGGTTCTATTGAGGATATTATCGTTGTGATGAGGCTTTGTCATGGCTGTAATATCTTTGAAAGATATCCATGACTCTAGGCACCTACCAGTTTTAGAATCCTATCCGTGGGGGTTTCTTTGAGCAATGACTGTGATCCTTGAACCGTCCACCCGGCTAATCTCAGAATTGTTTGAATTTGTGATCCTGTGATCCTGGATCTTGCATCTTGCATTGCATATCATTCGTATTACATCTCATTTGTTGTGCATCTTGCATTCTCCTTCCTTCAACAGTTTCTCATATTTCTCTTTCCTTCATATCCAGTAAATCAAGCTGAGTCCTCGACACCAGTACGCAACTATAGCCAATACAAGACGAATGATGGAGCAGATTCAACAAGAGCAAGTTGCCTTCAGAGAAGAGTTGGATTCTATGAAAGGAAAGATCGACCAGATCCTCGAAGCCATCCTCACGGCCAAAAGAGAGGAAGAACAGCGTGAAGCCGCTGCTGTCGTCAACAACAATGGTCAAGGACAAGGGTCTACTGCCATCCCTTTGGTTCCAATTCCAAACCCTCATGGGATGCCGTTGAACTTCAATAACGCAGCCGAAGGGAACACTTCTCATCCAACCCCAGCGCCCGGAGTTACCATTGGAGCTATCCCGCAGGCCCAGCCTACTGCTGTGCAAATCCCAGTTCCTCATATCGAAGATACTCTGATGTATCAGTATGACGACGTTCAGAAGTATCATGCTACTATCCCCATTGTCAGTCCTGTTGTTGTTCAGGATTCAGAAGCCATGAAGATGTGTCGGGATCTAGCCGAGAAACTTCGAGCCATGGAGGGACACAGTTCAAATTCCTTCAGTGCTTTGGAATTATGCTTGGTGCCTGATGTTGTCATTCCTCCCAAGTTCAAGGTGCCTGAGTTTTCGAAATACAAAGGTCTCAGTTGCCCAAACATTCATTTGAAGATGTACTGTCGCAAGATGGCTGCCTATGCCAGAGACGAAAAGCTCATGATTCATTGCTTCCAAGACAGTTTGTCTGGGGCATCACTTGAACGGTATATGCAGCTGGAACGTAACAGTGTGCGCACTTGGGCTGAGCTAGCCGATGCATTTGTCAAGCAGTATAAGTACAAAACTGATCTTGTTCCGAATCGTACTCAACTTCAGAGTATGACTCAGAAGGACAACGAATCCTTCAAGGAGTACGCGCAACGATGGAGAGAGCTAGCCACAAGGGTGCATCCACCTCTTGTTGACCGTGAACTAATTGACATCTTCATGGGTACTTTACAAGGCCAGTACTACGAAAAGCTGATCGGTAGTGTCTCCGCTGGATTTTCTGACTTAGTGATCGTCGGTGAGAGAATTGAAGAAGGGTTGAAGAGTGGAAAGATTCCAGGAGGTTCTAACAACCAGGCCAATGCCAAGAAGCCTTTCAATGGATACAAGAAGAAGGAGGGCAAAACAAATGCCATCTTTTTGCAGAAAGGGCAAGCTTCTCAACAAGCTCCCGCTCCTATGTCTTATCAAGTTCCCTATTATCAGTATCCGTATGTTGCTGCCGCGCAATATGCTTTAATGCCTTATTAGCCAACTGTTCAAGCAGTGCAAGCTCAGATGCCACAGCAACAGGCTCCTCAGCAACAGGCCTACAACCAGCAAGGATATCAGTATCCTTCTCAGCAACAACAGATGCAAGCTGCTCAGCAACGACAAGGTACTCGCCCACAGCGTCAGCAGAGAACATGGAGGCCAGATAGAGTCTTTGATCGTCTACCAATGACATATGCTAAAATCTTTGTTCAGTTGATGGAGAAGAAAGCTGTTGTTCCGAGAGATTTGGCTCCTCCAACTGTCATTCCTGCCGATTACGATGTAAATGCTCATTGTGAGTTTCATAAGGGCGCTCCAGGTCATACCATTAAGGACTGCAGAGCTTTCAAGCACATAATCTAAGACATGATCGACAAGGATGCTATCAACTTTAATGGGAAGTCCCCAAACGTCATCAACAATCCAATGCTGCCGAACAAATAGCGTTATTCAGATCAAATCCAGTCAAGTCAAAGTTCACCCCCGAAGAAGGCCGTCAAGTTGCCATTTCATATTTCGCATTTCTTATGTATTGTCTTTGTTTGTTTAAGTATTGTATGCTTTGAACAATTGCTATTCGTATTTGGTTTTCATTAATGTATTATTTATGCATGTTTTGAATTAGTTATGTCGTATTCACTCATTTTCACTTATCACCGACACATTTATTCACTCCACTCTATTCACTCTTGTTTAGCATGATTTGAGGGAGGATGATGAGAGAGAGATACCCATAATTGCAAACTGTATGCTTTCAGATAGAATCTCGTCAATGATGTACAAACATTGCTTCAATCCCCCAAACACCGGAGATATAAGGAGTTAATCCCTAGTAAACAACTTCGAGCCTAGGACTAGCAATTTCCTTCGGATATTCAAACCTTTTACACTCAACCTGGGGCAGGGTAGTGTTCAGTTAATTCAACCCCACACTCGAATCAATAAGCAAAATCCAGAGGACGGTTGTTCTTTAATGACCCATAACATGGCAGTCACAACCTTCCAACAAAATCCAAAAAAACATCAAAAGCCTGCTAAGTCAGACCCTTAGAGGGGACTTAGGCAAAATCAAGGCAATCCCGATGGATCTGACAAACAAAGTCAATCCATGCAAAAGTTAGGGATCAAAAACAAAAGCAAAAGAGGACCCCGAAACCCTCAACAAAAACAGAATAATATTCAGTGGCCACCCAAATCAAAAGGGGCACTGACATCCATCAAAAAACCAAAATAAGGTGACTGCCACGACGAGCAAACCTTGAATCATCAAGTTTATACCATCTGTCGCTACTGCGAAAATCGGCGCCGGCTTGACAGGAGAGTCGCCACCGTGCGTTATTTATCCCTCAGAGCGGGAAAGGAAACGCTCGAAGTAAACCTCGCAAAGACGGGAAAAGGTATGGTCATCGCAACCATAGCCTGGATTCGGGAGTCGGTTACGCAAGGGGAAGGTATTAGCACCCCTCACGTCCATCGTACTCGATGGGATCCACGCTTGGTGTTTATAGGTAAAAGGGTGTGTTATCTATCTACGCTAATGGCTGGTCTGAAAAGAAAATGAAAGGACAGGACTCGACAGAACATACGGTGTTCTGGGCCTACGTATTCCCTCGTGCAATGGGAAAGTCAGAGTCAACGTAGTTCGACTTCCTACGTCTAAACGGGGGAAAGGTTGCTCGCCAGGACATCGCATCCTGTGCCTACGTACTTTCATCTGGAATGAAAGATCAGAGCAAACGTAGTTCGGCTAACTACGGGTAAACAGGGGCTCTCACACAGCAATGAGAAAACAAACTGGTCTCTAAGGCTCTTGAACCTACAACTACGATCTGGTCTCAAATGCGCTCGGGATAACAATTAGTCGTTAGCGGGAAAGTCTCGATCGCACAGCCGCGAGAGAACAAAGGTTAGTCGTTAGTGTGCTCGCTAGGATATCGCATCCTATGCCTACATATCTTCGTCTGGAACGAAGAATCAGAGCAGCTGTAGTTCAGCTAACTACGGATCAAGCTACTCAGAAGCTCCTACAGAAAGGAAAGGGAAACCCTAGAACTATAGCTGAGAAACAGGGGAATCCACCTACTGCTATCACACCTGGTTGACCATCCTAATGTCTATCATAACAACTCCGCAACGGAGAAGTCAGAGCTCCTAAGGGATCATGGCAACAGGATTAAACTACAAACAAGAAACTGCAAAGTAAATGAATACTGAAAATATGCATGAATGCAACAACTAAACAAACAAGGCGCGAAGGCCGCAAACCACAAAGGCAAGGGAGCTCAGCTCTACCAAATACCAACAAGCAAAGCCACGCAATAACAAACAAGCAGAAGGAGGACCACCTCAACTTCTTATGCACACAAAGTCTACTTTTAATATGCACCTACTCAGAACTTTCTAGATGAATACCTAAGTCTAATGCAACATAACATCACACAAGTCAAACAACACAAAGAGACTAACCCTGAGCAGGGCCTCTGACAAACCTGAAACAAGCTCCTAATCTAGCTCTAAACAGAACTCTGCACAGCACCCTAAGCAAAGATCTAAGCAACAATCCTAATCAAAACCCTAAGCAAGAGGAATCAATCCCAGTCTCCAAGCTTCAGAACAAGCTTACCAGAGAAAGGAAGCTAAGCAGACAAGCTCATAGTATCTTCCTCAGGAAAGTACCAGGAGGTTACTACTCAGGAGTCATATCCTATGCGGCTCGACAACTGTGATCAGTTTACATTCCTCCTCAGGAGAAACTAAACTCACATGAAGGCTCCGGCATCACTGGATACTTGAGAAACCTATATGCACTAGGGGAACTAAGTGAGCAGACTCATAGGACCTTCCTCAGGAAAGTACCAGGAGGCTGACACTTAGGAATCGTATCCTACGTGGCTCAACAACTGTGATCAGTTTACATTTCTCCTCAGGAGAAATTAAACTCACAAGTTGGCTCCAACATCACTGGATACTTGAGAAATCCTAGATAGACTAATGGAACTAAGTGAATAGACCCATAGGACCTTCCTCAGGAAAGTACTAGGAGGCTTCCACTTAGGAGTCATATCCCATGTGGCTCAACAACATGTGATCAGTTTACATTCCTCCTCAGGAGAAATTAAACTCACAAGTCGGCTCCGACATCATTGGATACTTACAAAAGAGGTGAGAAGGAAGGAATGAAAGTCATTCATAGTGCCTTCCTCAGGAAAGTACCATAAACTCCCTTCAAACTTCAGGATCTCGAACCTCACAAACAGATAACAAGCTCCTAGACTAAGCCTCAATCCAATGCATCCTTGCAAGCTCCAACAGGACTTCAGTCAGCTCCCACCTTGAGAAGAAACCCACAGGCCAACAAACCACAAGAGACTATCTCTGAAGTTCAACCACAGTTGAACTTCAAAGTCAGAAGTCATCAAGACCTCTCCTATATTCAGGCTCAGACAAATCACATCAAAACATCCTAGAAAAAACTATCAAAAATCTAATGGGAGACCTACATGGCTCTAGGATAACATACTGAAAAATCAGAACAAAATTCAACACCAGATGAAAGAACTAAAATCAGCAACACAGACATATCCACAGACCAATTATTCAACATCAATAACAGGGAAAAAATGCAATTAAAATGAAAATGCATGATTAAGCTAATGTTTCTGCACTATAAAATTCTACACTGAATCACGAGTCTACAGAAAAAAGAACGGAATTATTTGACTAAATCTACCATTTTTTATGAATTTCTAATGATATGCATGCATTGAAAATATTAAAAAGAAATCAAATAATTGAAAAATATGCAAAAAATAGCAAAAACAAAAATAAAGTGTCATTTTTATTTTCATTTAATTTTCTTAACATTTTCATGAAATGGTAGAAAAAAGAATGGTTAAAAAAATAATTATTTACATTTATTATGATTTATTTAACATGAAAAATATAAAAGAAAAATCAAAAAAATAAAAGAAAATGACATGGAGGGTGCAAACAGCAAGAGTTTATGGGTCATTATTCATTGGGCCCTACAGGTGGGGGTGCAGATAGTACTAGGGCGCAGGGCCCATGCTTGTTAATCAAAAAAAACAATAAAACTGAACTGAAACGCAGGGGGGTGCTGTTAGTGATTTTTCTCAGTTGATTTTCATTACTGGGCTTGGACAAGGGGTGCTATTAGCAATAGGGCCTAAGGCCCAAACTGATTCATTCAGTCTTCTCAAACAGGGGGGTGGTATACGAGCAACTGAGAGGGTGTGCGTTCAGAAACACGTTTGGGCTTAGCCCAACCCAACCCCAATCTGAATGAACCCTAAACAAAAACCATTTCCTCTCACAAGCCTATCTACTGTTCACTCTCTAACCCTAGCCGTTTCACCATCTTCTTCCTCTATCTCACGCTCTGCAACTCATCTCAGAATCCTCAAACAATCCAACAAGCCCTACACGAAACAACTCCACGCAAACCCCAAACACCTCAATCTCTCAACTAAACATGGCCTAGCTTCACAAGTATGGTCAGATTGACGTTCTTGCGCTACAAATCCTCAAGATCCTAAGTCTACAGAATCTAACACGCGCATGCAAATGGAGGAGTTTAAGGAAGAAGGCTGTAGAAACCTGGAACGACGAATGTTAGTTGATGTTCTTTGAAGAAGTGGATCGTTCGCTGAAGATCTTCGAGCGGAGACGATTTCTGATGGTGGACCCGTCGCTTGCTCTTGAGTGGATGAGTATTCTTGAGGCGCTTTGGAGACGTTCACGACGAAGATCTTTGAATGATTTCTGAATGTATGAGCGTTTCTGGAGAAATTTGATGAAGCTTGTTGAAGGTTTGGGTATTCAAGGTGATTTTCTGGGAATCTTCCTTGAGAATGGATGAAGATCTGGTGGTGTTCTGGAAAATTGATGGAGGATGAAGTAAGTCTGAGCGAGTTCTGGAGAAATTGCTTGAGGAGGATGAACGTCTGAGATGATTTCTGGAAAAGTTGATGGAGACGGATGAAGGTTTGAGTGTTCTGGAATATTGTTGTATGAAGGTTTGAGTTTCTGGAGAAAGGTTGTATGGAGGTATGAAGATTCCGGCGTGCCTATGAATTTTCCGGCGATGAGAAGAGGAAGGTGACGGAGGATCTGAGGGAGAAGATGATTTTCTGAGGATTCTGGAGATTTTGGACGTTTGGTGGTGGCCGGAGTTGGTTGACGGTGACCGGCGGCGGGAAATTACGGCTGATGCATGGCCGCCGGTGTGAAACTCAGGCGATGGTGTGGGGGCGCCAAGTGGCGTGCATGCGCAGAGAGAGAGAGTGAGTGGGGGACAGGTGTGGACACGTGGGAAAGTCTGGGAAGTTCTCTGAGTGGTGGTGGCGTTCTCAAGGCGAAACGCGTGGGACCCTTGCATGGCCAACACGTGGCGCTTTTATACCACTGAAAATGCTAGAATTCTCTAGAAGGTTCTGGTGTGCGCTGGAAGAACTTGGACGACCTGGGCTTTTTTGGACAAATCTGGATCATTTGAGAGCTGGACTTTTTTGCTGGACCCATGATGAGCAACAAAAAAAAGCTGCGTTGGGCTGGTTTACTTGCAATAAGGCCCAAACGAAAAACCAAACAAACTGTAAACTGAATTAAAACTTATTTAACACTAAATGAATTGTTAAAGCCTAATTAACTGACTAAATCAACCTAATTAAATCTAAAACATGATCAACCTAATTAAACTCTAAAAAGTGATTAAACTCTAATTAACTCTAAAAAGTGATTAAACTCTAATTAACTCTAAATCAATCTAATTTTCTATTAAAATTCTAAAAATGATTTAAAAACAATTAAACCTATTATTAATAAAAGAAAACTATATTATTTTCTATATTATCTAAAAATATTAAAATCTATTTAAAAATCTATACAAAATTCCTAAAATGATTATTATCTATTAGTAATAAAAGAAAAACTATATTATTTTTTTCTTTATTATTCTAAAAAACTATTTAAAATCTTATTTATATTCTAAAAAACCTATTTTAAAAAATCTATAAAATTCTAAAAAAGAGATTAAGCTATTAAAATATTCAAAAACCCTATTTAAATTCCAGAAAAATCTATAAAGCCTGTTAAAAATTCACAAAAGTCTATAAAAATCCTAAAAATGCAGATGAATGCAAATGACCGCCATAAAAGAGCGCACGAGACCAGATCGAATCGAACAGAGATCCCCGGGCATCAGAATATCCTCAAAATCACTGAAAAATCACCGAGGAGCGCACAATTTCCCGAAAATAAAACCCCGATGATCTGGACTAGGTCTGCCATATCTGATAGACAAAAATCAAGCTGTAAACTCTGATATCCCCTGCTTGTGCACAAAAATCATACATCTGAGCTGTGAATATGAAATTAAACCATGAGTCAGATAGGAGAATCGGTTGGTCAAATTTTAGGGTGCAACAGCTGCCCCTATTCAAGCGACTTGGACCTGAAGGGTTTGAAGAGCGCTTAGCCTTCAAACATTCAGAGGTACGAGACGGTTGAATACAAATAAAACCCGAAAATTTGCCAACCGCGAGCATATACTGTAAACTGCTTGGGGAATAAAGTCCAGAAAACCAAGTCCAGTCATTACGGCACCAAGCTGATTAATCATCTGATAAAGAACTCCTGATTTGAATACCCATTGCTTGTGATACCCCATATAACAAACCCTGAGGTCTGCAACACATACCTGATTCTTTCACATTGCCTACTGATAGGCAGGAAGAAAAATATACTCACATCGCCCAAAGATGGACGGGAAGACACCCTGATTGAATACTCACTTCGTCCAATGATAGACGGAAAACAACATTAATCTCTCAATTCACATCGTCTAAGGATAGACGGGATCAAATTCTTAATCTCCATACACACATCGTCTAAGGATAGACGGAAAGTCACCATAATCTCCATACTCACATCGTCTAAGGGTAGACGGCATCATCCTGATTGATGAAACAAATCAATATTCTCATCGTCTAAGGGTAGACGGCATCACCATAATTTCCATACTCACATCGTCTAAGGGTAGACGGCATCACCATAATCTCCATATTCACATCGTCTAAGAGTAGACGGGATCCATCCTGAATGATGAACAAATCAATTCTCATCGTCTAAGGGTAGACGGGATCCATCCTGATTGATGAAGAAATCACTATTCTCATCGTCTAAGAGTAGACGGCATCATCCTGATCAAATCAATATTCACATCGTCTAAGGGTAGACGGCATCACCATAATTTCCATACTCACATCGTCTAAGGGTAGACGGCATCACCATAATCTCCATATTCACATCGTCTAAGAGTAGACGGGATCCATCCTGAATGATGAACAAATCAATTCTCATCGTCTAAGGGTAGACGGGATCCATCCTGATTGATGAAGAAATCACTATTCTCATCGTCTAAGAGTAGACGGCATCATCCTGATTGATGAACAAATCAATTCACATCGTCTAAGAGTAGACGGGAAGAAATTCATAATCTCCAAATTCACATCGTCTAAGGGTAGACGGCTTCATCTTGATCAAATCAATATTCTCATCGTCTAAGAGTAGACGGGATCTAATTCTTAATCTCCATACACACATCGTCTAAGAGTAGACGGGATCATCCTGATTGATGAACAAATCAGTTCACATCGTCTAAGGGTAGACGGGAAGAAGTAATCTCCAAACACACATCGTCTAAGGATAGACGGGATCAAATTCTTATCTCCATACACACATCGTCCAAGGATAGACGGAAAGTCCCCATAACGCAATTCAACACCATCCTTTGAATTTCAGAATCCTTCTGTCTACGGGAATTGATGAAAAGATCAACATCTTTGAAGGGGCCACATCGTCAGTATGGACTGACGGGAAGAAAACCACCTTTTAAAGAATCATGTCGTCAATAAGAATCAACGATCACGCAAACTGAACATTCTTCGAAGAGCCTCGACATCAATAGGGATTGATGGTCAGAAAAGTCTCTCTTAAACGTCATCTCATCCAATAAACAGAAAGAGAACCAACATTCAAAATCATTTTGAAACCCCTCAACAACTAAGGATAGCCGGAGAAGACTCGCTGGGGAAACACCTCATCATATGTATGATCGGGCAATAAGAAACCCGTTGGACAGTAACCAAAACTTCACATCGTCTACTGATAGACGGAAAGAAAAGCATACTAGCTGGAGAAACTCTATTTTGAACTCCATTGAAGATTGCCTGAAACTTCACATCGTCTACTGATAGACGGTAAGGAAAGCTACTTATTAGAGAAGCTCTGTTTTGATCCTTATTGAAAATCAACCCAAAACTTCACATCGTCTACTGATAGACGGGAAGAAAAAGCACTTGCTGGAGAAACCCTATTTTGAACTCCATTGAAAATCAAACCAAAACTTCACATCGTCTACGGATAGACGGGAAGAAAAGCACATCTTGGGGAAACCCCTTCTTGAAGCCTTACTGTGATCACCCGCAACTTCACATCGTCTATGGATAGACGGAAAGAAAACCATACTCGTACTCAAGACGTCTAATGATAGACAGAGAAATCCACTCATTGGAGGAACACATCGTCAATATGAATTGACGGGAAGAAAAGTCTGTCGATATCAGATGACTGCTTGATCAAAGCACAACTATCATAAGATCTGATACAAGTAATCTGCTGAACTGTCTGAATACTGTTGTTGAATAAATGCCCCTGAACTGATCACAGAGTAATCCACGCGCCATATGAGGCTGATAGAAAATCTGACTTATGCTTTGTATGCATATGCAAATGCTTTAATCTTTCTGCAGCGTAATGCTCCATTCTGGATAGAAATGCTACGCATTTTGACCATGATATGCAAGTATGATGCAAACATGATGCATGCAATATGCTAGCAGGCTCGAGCTGCCGGAGAGGGCTAGGTATAGAACCACTTCAGTAGAATAAATGCTGAAGGCGAGGCCAACTCTGCTGGGGGATAACCCGGATATCACTGAATCGTCCTAGCAAAATAAATGCTGGGAGAGTGAAATCAACTCCGCTGGGGATATTGGGAACTTAACCGAACACCTTGACGAAGTAACACCCTGCCGGGGTATGTAACTCCGCTGTGAAATAGCAGACGTGCTGAATATGATTAGACTCCTCTAGGAATAGCTTATCCATGCCAATGGTGAATTGGACTTTGCTGGAGGCAAGGGAGGGAGTCCTCCTGCGTGCTGTTGACACTCGGATCTAAAAATTGATGCGCCAACACGGATGGGCTTCACAGTAATCGCAAACATGGATTTGAGCTCTTAAACTATCTTACCGGGTCAGGTACAACTGATGCTGGAAAACATTCTTCCTGAATACGCCGCCTTTTAGTGAAGAGTCAAGGGATAGTAACACGACTTCCCGCGTTCATCTCGTTCTCAAAAATCGACTGCATCTGCTCGAGTAACTCTGCATGGCTCTGCTGATACGGAGAAGAATAATTCTTTCACTCCTGATATGCCCCAGCCTACGGGACCTCTGCGTGGATAGTCCCTGAAAGGAAATCTGCAAATCTGTTTTCTAATGGTCTGATATAACATGCCCCAGTGTTCTGAACTTCTGAGAGATACTTCACCTTGAATGCTTCTCGAGTAACTTCTGCGTGCTTAAGATGGTCTGCCCCTGACTGCAATGACCTTGCCCCGATTATCTGATTCAGAGTAGTGCCTCCTGACTACGACGTATTCACCGAATCTCAACCTGATTGCCCCAGAATAACTGACTTCGAAAAGCTGACCTGACTGGGGATCACAATAAAAATTGCCCCTGCTCTCGGAACATTCGGGCATTCTGCATTCTATCTTGACCGTACTTTCCATTGTAGGAAGCTTTTCTGCTGTCAAGCGCTTACTTGCAAGTAAAACGAGTTGTTCTGCATAAAAGATGCATTAATGCAACACATATGACAGCTTTGACATCCAATCTGTTCACTGGGAAAAGGAAAAACAGTTTATGGCATATAATGCACAAAACATTTATCAACATCAGTACCAACATGGTAAGAGGAACATTTTTAGGAGTCAGAATCGACGCGACCTTTACCGGAGTATGCTTTCGAAACAACCTGCTTCAATTAGGACTTTTGAAGGTTGTAACATGGTCAGGTTCATGGTTTTGAAGGAAAGGATAAAGGCTCAAAGTTTACTTTAAACCCACCCATTCCCCTTGATGTTCTCCCATCCTACGTTCAGCTAATTTGACCTTAGCGCTCACCTCTCATAGGCTGAAACAATAGGAATGATAGTTCGAGAAACTTTTGGATTTTAGAGTGACAGCCACTCACTCTTTGTCTTTGACACTTGTGGTCACACGACTCGTATTTCCATCGAGGATTTTTCTTTTGATCCTTTTCATCTTTTTCTTTTCATATCCCTAACTTTTGCCTGGACTGACTCCTTTTGAGTTTCTTTTGATTTTGTTTTAAGTCCAGCGGGATGCCCTCATTTTTGCCTAAGTCATTTTGTTTTGAAGTTTTCTTGACTTAGCGGGCTTTTGATTTCTTTTTCATTTTTTCCTTTCGAACAAGTCGTGTGACACTGGTTGCCTGGCTCTTTGGGAATTGATGTGGCTGTCCCACTCTTGATTGAACCATTGTGGTCTTTTAGGCACAACCTCTAGGGATGTGATTGATCCTTGAACGGACACTCCTTTTGCAATCTGGACGCTCAGTCAAATTAGCTAACACCTACCCTGCCCCAGGTTATGATTGAGGGTTTTTCGTTTTCAGAAAGAAACTCCTACTACAAGGCTCAAAGGGGTTGACAAGGGATTATCTTCCTTATATCTCCGGTGTTTAGGGGTTTGAAACAATGCCTGTACATCATCAGCAAGTTTATTTCAAAAGCATACAATCGGAATTTGCATGTCGGTCATTTCGTCATCCTCCCCAAATTCTTCTTAACCAAGTGTTGGATATTTGCAAAAAACATGTTAGTGAACACGACTGGATTCAATCAACACATGCATATTTATTTCATTATCATCAATTTGAAATGAAAACAACAAGTTTTACAAACAAGCTTACAAATTCAAACAGGAAAGCAACTACAAATGTAAAGAAATGACAAGCTAAAACAAAGAAAATATGCTAGCTTCTGAAAACCGGGCTTTCACATCTGCCCTGCTGCTGAACCAGCTATCTTTATTGGAGGCAATTCGATGCTGTCTTGATCTGCTTGCAACGACTCAGCCAAATTATAGAGCCCTTCCTCCTTCATTCAGATGATTTGGGGACCTCTTGACCCGAAGCTGATTGCTGCACTATCAAGCAAATCCTGCACTTGGTGCTTAAAAGCATGGCAACTTTCTATATCGTGTCCCGGGGCTCCAGAATGAAACTCACAGTGCTTGCTTGCGTCATAACCAAACGGGGGAGTTCCCGTTATTGGTGCCAGAGTTCTTTTCTCTACCAGATTCAATCCCAACAATGTCTGCAACAACTCGACATAGGTTATGGGAGGCTTCTCAAACACTCTTCTCGGTTTATTACCCTGGAATCTTCGCTGAGCCTGCTGTGCCCCCTGCTGAGGCTGCTGCTGCTGGTACCGGGTTGACCCTTGAACACCCTTTGTATCAAATGCAACATTGGTTTCTTGACCTTCAGTGTACTGATTAACGCTCTCCTTATGCTTAACCATTTTCTTTCTTAGATCTGCCCCAGGAATAGGCAACAGTTGTGGGCCTGGAGATTCTGACACCATGGATTCCAGGATACGCTTCTGACCCACTGCAGCTTTAGAAACATCTGTCATTTTAGCATCGATCGAGACAGGAGCAATGTGCACTGCTACGCCGCCCGGCGTGAATTCAATATCGTGCGAGTCAATCAGGTCTTGAACATTGTGCTTAAAAGCATGACAACCCTCGATGTCGTGTCCGAATCCCCCAGAATGAAATTCACATTGCTTACTGGCATCGTACCCTTGAGGAACCGCTTTCGTTGGTGGTGTCAACGTTCTCTTCTCAACCAGATTAAACCTCAATAAGATCTGCAAGAGCTCAGCATAGGTCATAGGTGGTGCCTCAAATATTCTCCTTGGCTTTCCTTCCTGGATCTTCCGCTGAGCCGGACGTATTTTCTGTTGCTGCTGCTCAGGTTCCACATGCACAGGTGGCGCGAGCTTCTTCATTTCGGCTTCAAATAGCTGATCGTCTTCTTTTCTAATCATATTCTTGACTACCTCCATGATCAAGCTCATTTGGGTCTTCAGCTGACTGTTCTCCTCTTTGAGAATCTTCTGCTCCAGACGCATCTCTTGCATGTCTCTCATCATCTGCCCCAGCTGGCTTCGGACTTCGATCAATTCAAACTGATTCTGTTCCATATCTCTGAAGGAATCCCTGCAATAAACTGGACGATGAGGAAATAAGACCCACGGTTCTGATATACCTGTTAAATGATAATGCAGCGTAGCAAGCAAACACATATTCACAACGAGATAAAGAGAAACTCAAGCTATAAGCACACAGACGAACATCTCCCACACATGTACAACCAACAAAATCAGCAGGTAAGCACAAACGAGTATGAATATAACGACCCCAGCCAACAATCCTGGTGGTGGTCGACGAATACTGATGCACAAAAGCTAAACGGGTTAGGCAGAGAAACAGATGCGACACCCGGCATAGAAACCTCTAGAAACTTCCCCCATATTCAACTGAACTCTCTGATTGACAATCTTCAGAGCACACACTTTCTGTGGAGTCTTCCATGATATTAACTGACGAACTCGCACTACTGGAGGATGGAAAATCATTAATCTGAACAAAACCCTGAGGCGTGATGCAAATACGACTAGAGTCTAACAGATCCTGAATCTGACTTCTAAGCACCTTACAATCATTCGTTGAATGCCCCTGTGCCCCAACATGGTACTCACAGCGGGCGCTGGCATCAAAACCTGGAGGATACGGTGGAATCACCGGCTTAGTCTCTTTCGGCACTATCAATCCACTTTTGACCAGATCTGGCAACAACTGGCTGTACGACACCGGTAGCTGAGTAAACTGCCTTTCAGGCTTCCTTGGTCTTCGTGGAGCATGCTGACGCGATCGGCGATAGGATGATCGTTGACTTGAAGTGTCTGAAAACTGATCCTGAGATGCTAGAGATTCTGAGGTGGCGTCATCTCCTTCCCACTCTTCTTGAGAACTGACAACTGACTCAATCTTATCAACTGGGACGTAAGGAACACCTCGAAACTTTCCACTCCTGAGTCCTCTCTCAACAATCTCTCCCAGCCTCATCAGGCCCACAAAGCTTGTGCAACTGAACAATTTGTCAAAATAATGGCCTTTCAGGGTACCCAAGAAGATGTCAACCAGTTCCCTTTCCGGAAGCGGTGGTCGAACACTAGCAGCCAATTCCTTCCATCTTCGCAAATACGCTCTGAATGATTCATTCTCTGCTTGAGACAATTCTTGCAGATCTACAAGACTAGGAGTCAAATCCAAGTTGTAATCGTACTGCTTCATGAAAGCTCTGGCTAAATCCACCCATGATCGAATCTGATTACTCTCTAATTGCACATACCATCTCAACGATGCCCCAGTCAGGCTATACTGAAAGCAATGGATCATCAATTTGTCATTTCGCACAAACGAAGTCATCCTTCGGCAGAACATCATCAAATGCAGCTTTGGACAGCTATCTCCTGTGTATTTTTCAAATTCCGGCACTTTGAATTTGTACGGTAACACCAGGTCAGGGACCAAGCACATGGCTACAGCATCCAGGTTAACGGCATCTTTCGCTTCCAAGGCTTTTATTTGCTCTTCCAACACTCGGACTCTTCTACCATAGTCAAGAGCTCTTGGGTCTACCAACCCGGTCATTGGAATATCTCTCCGGTAATTCATCGCAGGGAAAGCAACACCTTGATTGTTAACAGGAGGATAGCGTTCATTTCGGGCAAGAAACTGCTCATGCCGATCTCTGTTCTCAACAGCAGGCTGCACAACTTGGGCTGCAGTAAGATTGTTTACTTGCGGGAAGTCTTCCATAGAATCATACTGATGGTTGGACGCCACAGTAAACCCTGCCTGAGTGTCAGGAACCTGGAAATTGCCTTCAGACATAGCTGCCAATTACCTGTAACCGACTATGCTGCTTGATTCTGCTCAAATCTGCTTCAACCCCTTGGTCGTCTTCAATCTTGCCTCAAACAATTCCCCGAGAATCACCTTCTGGCGAAAACAAAGGCTGGATAAGTGCTCTGACCTGCTAAATGCTATGCAATATGAGTTATGCAAACAGAAATACAAAAATGCTAACGTGCATGTGTGCATTGGAGATATTTTCCCTCCAATTCCAGTGTCAGTGGTAGCAAGGCGAGATAAACCACAAAGACAATATTTGGAAAATCCCTCATATATTGATCGGAAATAACAGTCTTGTCAAGAGGTTACATAACTATGCTCCATACAGCTGATATGATAAGAAGGATCCCAGCCAACATGCCTGGTGGTGATCTCAACACAACAGAATACAAGAGAAATCAAATACGGGTACGGTCACGGAAGTCCTCGACCATTTTCTTTGTCTCTGCATGATCTGGTTGATAAATCAAACCTTCTATCAGTCGATCCCTCTTCCTGACTGTCCCCTGGATGTCTCTGACAAAGTCTTCCCAAGCTTTATCATTAGCACCATCCCCAGGTTTGGGTCTCTTGGCATCTGCTCTATGCTGGAAATCTTCCAAATTCTTCATGGCATCTGTCAACTTGCGCTCGGCCTCGTATCGGCGACAGGCTTCTTCTTCAAGCTCTTCATTCTTCACTTTGACCTGTTCTTCTAACTGAGCAATCTGTGTCTTCAGCCCTTCTTCTCGCTCCTTGCGCTTGGTCATAGTGAGATCCCAGTGTTCTCTGAACTTGGCTAGCTTTGTGTAGGCCCTTTCCAGCTCTTGCTTCTTGGTGGCCAACACACTACTAACTGAGTCGACATCTAACTCCAGACGCTTCTTGGTTTCAGACAATTCCAATAGCGTAGTCTTCAGATGTTTCAGAGTTTCATCCTGTTGCTTTGAAATATATCCTGTTTCAATCTTTTCATGCCGAAGCTGGGCATTCTCCTGCTCTAAAGCCTCTTTAGCCCTTGCTAGCTCTTCTTTCTCCGCCATCAGCTGTTTGTAAACCTGAATGTCCACAGTGGTAGGCTCCTCTACCGGAGGAGGATGCAATGGCTGAACCGCTGGATACGGCATAAGGAATTTCACAGCTCGCTCACGAATCCATTCCACATATGGGCTAGGGCCTCGAGTATCCCCTCTGCCACCTGAAAGCTTCCCTCTCTTGTGCAAGTTTTGCCAGGCTTTCTCAAGTTTGGTCAGCATCTCTTTCCCAATTGCCCCGGTGAGATACAGAGATTCCTGTATCTCCTCGGGCTTTGGCGCTCCTTGAGGTATGTACCCAAATTGCTTGATCAATAAGGAAGGGTTATAGTTGACACAACCTTTCCTTCCTATTAACGGAACATTCGGGAATCCTTCGCCTTTGAGTATGACTTCAGCTCCAAATACCTCTTTATTGGTCCATACCACGTTCTCAGCAGTCAATCCCATTAATCGCTCGGGCCATCCTAGAGAATTGATAGATGTGACAAAAGGGCCTGACTTAGGCAAATGACTGGTGAACCACCTGCATAGGAGAGGTACACAGCAAGACACATTCCTTCCTCGTCGCTTTTCATTCTGGTAATGAGTTGAATGGTGGATATCTCCCAGCAAAGTAGGAACTGGGTTCTTCGCAGCCAAAATATAGAAGGCATCAGAATCAACAAAATCAGGAATATTCGGGAATAACACGATGCCATACACACATACAGCAAGGATAACGTCAAAGACATCCCAGCTACCCTTCTGGGCATACTCTCGAGCCTTCTCCACTAAGACATCCAACGGAAATCCCCATACATCTCCTCTTCTGATCATCTTCCCAGACAGCTCAGACTCTTTCAAACACAGGATGGCAGAAAGCTCAGCCAGCTTAGGCTCAGCGTCCGTACGATAAAAAGGCATCTGCTCACGGATCGGTATATCCAGAAGTGCAGTGTACTCCTCCAGGGTAGGAGCCAAAACAAAGTCGGGGAATACAAAACACCTGAGCTCCGCATCGTAGAACTGTAACAGAGTATAGATGCCGCTGGTCTCGTAGGCAGATGGCTGATAAACGTAGGTCAGGATCCTCCCATATCTCTTTCTGAAGTCACCCATACCCCTCTTCTTAGCAATAGCAATCAACTCTAACAATAAACTGATATTCGGCGACGGAAACTTATAGGGCAATACTCTCTTCAGGTTTTCCATGTCTTGCTAGGAACAAACACCAGAACTGGAAGGGAAAATATGTACCTGCAATACACACACGTTAGTTGAATGCAGATGGTAATGCAATGATGCAATATGATAAATAATGCAATCTGCGAACATAGGGGCTATGCTGTAGCCTGAAGAGGAATATCTCTGTGATCAAGAACAGAAAACCACCCCGGTCATCAGAACCTCATGACACTAACTATCATCTGATACTCAAAATATCAATCCCCTGGTAAGAAAACCATCTGAACCTCTGTATCTGACGAGAATACCATCTGATAATAGCCTCAACCTCAGATAAGAAACCCATCTGACCCAGACAACACACCTGGAGATGAATCAAGAACACCATCTGATAAAGATACTGAATCATGGTTTCTGAAGGCCAGTTTTCCTGCAATAACCCGGTCCCTCTCACAGGTAGGATAGACCTAATCCACGGACAAAGGTACGGCATCCTATGCGGTCATCAGCGTCACAGACTTTCATGAGTGACGATATGATTCCCAGAAGGAGTGGCATCATCAAGTCATGAAGAGGCCTCACTTAGCTGATTTCCAAATGATCGGTCCCCAGAGTCGACGATCCTCACGTCTGGACTTCCCTCAGATCCTCAGGACCGGAAAGGAGCACCTCTGCAAGAATCTCGTCTGAGCGCAGATTTTCGTAGGGAACTGTGCCTGCTCAGCAGACAGGTTCGTCTACTACTTCTCCGCAACTATATCTAGGTGTGTACTCAAGCCCAGGTCCGGCTTCTCACTCACAGTAACATCCCTTGCCCACAGCAATAATCATAATAATATAATGCTGGAAAATAAATGCGGAAAGGTAAAGGTACGAAAAAGTAAAGTGCAGAAAAGTTAAAACACAATATGCACAACACCCAACCAATAAACACCCAAGCGCTAGGATTGACTCGCGTAGGGGATGGGAAACGGTCCCAGCATAAGGGATGGGAAAAGTCCCTAGATGCTATAGATCCCCAGCAGAGTCGCCAGCTGTCGCTACTGCGAAAATCGGCGCCGGCTTGACAGGAGAGTCGCCACCGTGCGTTATTTATCCCTCAGAGCGGGAAAGGAAACGCTCGAAGTAAACCTCGCAAAGACGGGAAAAGGTATGGTCATCGCAACCATAGCCTGGATTCGGGAGTCGGTTACGCAAGGGGAAGGTATTAGCACCCCTCACGTCCATCGTACTCGATGGGATCCACGCTTGGTGTTTATAGGTAAAAGGGTGTGTTATCTATCTACGCTAATGGCTGGTCTGAAAAGAAAATGAAAGGACAGGACTCGACAGAACATACGGTGTTCTGGGCCTACGTATTCCCTCGTGCAATGGGAAAGTCAGAGTCAACGTAGTTCGACTTCCTACGTCTAAACGGGGGAAAGGTTGCTCGCCAGGACATCGCATCCTGTGCCTACGTACTTTCATCTGGAATGAAAGATCAGAGCAAACGTAGTTCGGCTAACTACGGGTAAACAGGGGCTCTCACACAGCAGTGAGAAAACAAACTGGTCTCTAAGGCTCTGGAACCTACAACTACGATCTGGTCTCAAATGCGCTCGGGATAACAATTAGTCGTTAGCGGGAAAGTCTCGATCGCACAGCCGCGAGAGAACAAAGGTTAGTCGTTAGTGTGCTCGCTAGGATATCGCATCCTATGCCTACATATCTTCGTCTGGAACGAAGAATCAGAGCAGCTGTAGTTCAGCTAACTACGGATCAAGCTACTCAGAAGCTCCTACAGAAAGGAAAGGGAAACCCTAGAACTATAGCTGAGAAACAGGGGAATCCACCTACTGCTATCACACCTGGTTGACCATCCTAATGTCTATCATAACAACTCCGCAACGGAGAAGTCAGAGCTCCTAAGGGATCATGGCAACAGGATTAAACTACAAACAAGAAACTGCAAAGTAAATGAATACTAAAAATATGCATGAATGCAACAACTAAACAAACAAGGCGCGAAGGCCGCAAACCACAAAGGCAAGGGAGCTCAGCTCTACCAAATACCAACAAGCAAAGCCACGCAATAACAAACAAGCAGAAGGAGGACCACCTCAACTTCTTATGCACACAAAGTCTACTTTTAATATGCACCTACTCAGAACTTTCTAGATGAATACCTAAGTCTAATGCAACATAACATCACACAAGTCAAACAACACAAAGAGACTAACCCTGAGCAGGGCCTCTGACAAACCTGAAACAAGCTCCTAATCTAGCTCTAAACAGAACTCTGCACAGCACCCTAAGCAAAGATCTAAGCAACAATCCTAATCAAAACCCTAAGCAAGAGGAATCAATCCCAGTCTCCAAGCTTCAGAACAAGCTTACCAGAGAAAGGAAGCTAAGCAGACAAGCTCATAGTATCTTCCTCAGGAAAGTACCAGGAGGTTACTACTCAGGAGTCATATCCTATGCGGCTCGACAACTGTGATCAGTTTACATTCCTCCTCAGGAGAAACTAAACTCACATGAAGGCTCCGGCATCACTGGATACTTGAGAAACCTATATGCACTAGGGGAACTAAGTGAGCAGACTCATAGGACCTTCCTCAGGAAAGTACCAGGAGGCTGACACTTAGGAATCGTATCCTACGTGGCTCAACAACTGTGATCAGTTTACATTTCTCCTCAGGAGAAATTAAACTCACAAGTTGGCTCCAACATCACTGGATACTTGAGAAATCCTAGATAGACTAATGGAACTAAGTGAATAGACCCATAGGACCTTCCTCAGGAAAGTACTAGGAGGCTTCCACTTAGGAGTCATATCCCATGTGGCTCAACAACATGTGATCAGTTTACATTCCTCCTCAGGAGAAATTAAACTCACAAGTCGGCTCCGACATCATTGGATACTTACAAAAGAGGTGAGAAGGAAGGAATGAAAGTCATTCATAGTGCCTTCCTCAGGAAAGTACCATAAACTCCCTTCAAACTTCAGGATCTCGAACCTCACAAACAGACAACAAGCTCCTAGACTAAGCCTCAATCCAATGCATCCTTGCAAGCTCCAACAGGACTTCAGTCAGCTCCCACCTTGAGAAGAAACCCACAGGCCAACAAACCACAAGAGACTATCTCTGAAGTTCAACCACAGTTGAACTTCAAAGTCAGAAGTCATCAAGACCTCTCCTATATTCAGGCTCAGACAAATCACATCAAAACATCCTAGAAAAAACTATCAAAAATCTAATGGGAGACCTACATGGCTCTAGGATAACATACTGAAAAATCAGAACAAAATTCAACACCAGATGAAAGAACTAAAATCAGCAACACAGACATATCCACAGACCAATTATTCAACATCAATAACAGGGAAAAAATGCAATTAAAATGAAAATGCATGATTAAGCTAATGTTTCTGCACTATAAAATTCTACACTGAATCACGAGTCTACAGAAAAAAGAACGGAATTATTTGACTAAATCTACCATTTTTTATGAATTTCTAATGATATGCATGCATTGAAAATATTAAAAAGAAATCAAATAATTGAAAAATATGCAAAAAATAGCAAAAACAAAAATAAAGTGTCATTTTTATTTTCATTTAATTTTCTTAACATTTTCATGAAATGGTAGAAAAAAGAATGGTTAAAAAAACAATTATTTACATTTATTATGATTTATTTAACATGAAAAATATAAAAGAAAAATCAAAAAAATAAAAGAAAATGACATGGAGGGTGCAAACAGCAAGAGTTTATGGGTCATTATTCATTGGGCCCTACAGGTGGGGGTGCAGATAGTACTAGGGCGCAGGGCCCATGCTTGTTAATCAAAAAAAACAATAAAACTGAACTGAAACGCAGGGGGGTGCTGTTAGTGATTTTTCTCAGTTGATTTTCATTACTGGGCTTGGACAAGGGGTGCTATTAGCAATAGGGCCTAAGGCCCAAACTGATTCATTCAGTCTTCTCAAACAGGGGGGTGGTATACGAGCAACTGAGAGGGTGTGCGTTCAGAAACACGTTTGGGCTTAGCCCAACCCAACCCCAATCTGAATGAACCCTAAACAAAAACCATTTCCTCTCACAAGCCTATCTACTGTTCACTCTCTAACCCTAGCCGTTTCACCATCTTCTTCCTCTATCTCACGCTCTGCAACTCATCTCAGAATCCTCAAACAATCCAACAAGCCCTACACGAAACAACTCCACGCAAACCCCAAACACCTCAATCTCTCAACTAAACATGGCCTAGCTTCACAAGTATGGTCAGATTGACGTTCTTGCGCTACAAATCCTCAAGATCCTAAGTCTACAGAATCTAACACGCGCATGCAAATGGAGGAGTTTAAGGAAGAAGGCTGTAGAAACCTGGAACGACGAATGTTAGTTGATGTTCTTTGAAGAAGTGGATCGTTCGCTGAAGATCTTCGAGCGGAGACGATTTCTGATGGTGGACCCGTCGCTTGCTCTTGAGTGGATGAGTATTCTTGAGGCGCTTTGGAGACGTTCACGACGAAGATCTTTGAATGATTTCTGAATGTATGAGCGTTTCTGGAGAAATTTGATGAAGCTTGTTGAAGGTTTGGGTATTCAAGGTGATTTTCTGGGAATCTTGCTTGAGAATGGATGAAGATCTGGTGGTGTTCTGGAAAATTGATGGAGGATGAAGTAAGTCTGAGCGAGTTCTGGAGAAATTGCTTGAGGAGGATGAACGTCTGAGATGATTTCTGGAAAAGTTGATGGAGACGGATGAAGGTTTGAGTGTTCTGGAATATTGTTGTATGAAGGTTTGAGTTTCTGGAGAAAGGTTGTATGGAGGTATGAAGATTCCGGCGTGCCTATGAATTTTCCGGCGATGAGAAGAGGAAGGTGACGGAGGATCTGAGGGAGAAGATGATTTTCTGAGGATTCTGGAGATTTTGGACGTTTGGTGGTGGCCGGAGTTGGTTGACGGTGACCGGCGGCGGGAAATTACGGCTGATGCATGGCCGCCGGTGTGAAACTCAGGCGATGGTGTGGGGGCGCCAAGTGGCGTGCATGCGCAGAGAGAGAGAGTGAGTGGGGGACAGGTGTGGACACGTGGGAAAGTCTGGGAAGTTCTCTGAGTGGTGGTGGCGTTCTCAAGGCGAAACGCGTGGGACCCTTGCATGGCCAACACGTGGCGCTTTTATACCACTGAAAATGCTAGAATTCTCTAGAAGGTTCTGGTGTGCGCTGGAAGAACTTGGACGACCTGGGCTTTTTTGGACAAATCTGGATCATTTGAGAGCTGGACTTTTTTGCTGGACCCATGATGAGCAACAAAAAAAAGCTGCGTTGGGCTGGTTTACTTGCAATAAGGCCCAAACGAAAAACCAAACAAACTGTAAACTGAATTAAAACTTATTTAACACTAAATGAATTGTTAAAGCCTAATTAACTGACTAAATCAACCTAATTAAATCTAAAACATGATCAACCTAATTAAACTCTAAAAAGTGATTAAACTCTAATTAACTCTAAAAAGTGATTAAACTCTAATTAACTCTAAATCAATCTAATTTTCTATTAAAATTCTAAAAATGATTTAAAAACAATTAAACCTATTATTAATAAAAGAAAACTATATTATTTTCTATATTATCTAAAAATATTAAAATCTATTTAAAAATCTATACAAAATTCCTAAAATGATTATTATCTATTAGTAATAAAAGAAAAACTATATTATTTTTTTCTTTATTATTCTAAAAAACTATTTAAAATCTTATTTATATTCTAAAAAACCTATTTTAAAAAATCTATAAAATTCTAAAAAAGAGATTAAGCTATTAAAATATTCAAAAACCCTATTTAAATTCCAGAAAAATCTATAAAGCCTGTTAAAAATTCACAAAAGTCTATAAAAATCCTAAAAATGCAGATGAATGCAAATGACCGCCATAAAAGAGCGCACGAGACCAGATCGAATCGAACAGAGATCCCCGGGCATCAGAATATCCTCAAAATCACTGAAAAATCACCGAGGAGCGCACAATTTCCCGAAAATAAAACCCCGATGATCTGGACTAGGTCTGCCATATCTGATAGACAAAAATCAAGCTGTAAACTCTGATATCCCCTGCTTGTGCACAAAAATCATACATCTGAGCTGTGAATATGAAATTAAACCATGAGTCAGATAGGAGAATCGGTTGGTCAAATTTTAGGGTGCAACACCATCAAGACAAGTGTAGAATTAACTGAGCGTAGGACTGGAGATCATTAAGAAGAATGGGTGGGTATAAATCATACTTTGAGCCTAACATATTTTGTTTCATAACCGTAAACCAGACCACGTTACAACCCTCGAAAGACCTAATTGAGGCGAGGTTTATTCTGAAAAGCATATTATTGCAAGGTTGCGTAACCTGACTTCTCACATGACTACTAATCATCAGCATTGGTGTCATTATCCTTGCAATATCTTTTACACCAATCAAAGTTAGCACAACGTTTGGGCTAACTGTCCATTCGTCTCACTACCACGACAACTTTAATAAAATAATACTTTTTCAAAAACTTACATTAAACTTTGCATTAATATTACCATTTATGAATGTACAATATTAATTGCAAATCAGTGCTAGGTATTCAAAGGCATCTCAACGAGGGGCAATCAGGGAGGAACCTGACTTTCAGTGACGTACACGAGGCAAGATTATTTCAAAGCCCATAGGCTGAGGCAAATCATTCACCAGCTCGTGCAGGGGCATATCATTACCATATTCAGACTGGGGCAAGACCATGTCATCCTGACCATCAAGCAAAGTTGCAACCTTCCCTGAAGGAAATTCACAACAAATCACCAAGTACCCAGACTTGGGGCATCCAGAGCATCATTTTCTGCTTCAATCATGGCGTCTTCAACAAACTACATGTCGAGGAAGTCAATCCCTCCCACCACCAGAAGTCCAATCCGCATTGGCAACTACCAGAGTCCACCATGCTGGCGTATCCACCTGTATTTCCAATCACCTGTCTACAATCATATGCATCATATGCATCGCATTCGGCCTCATAAGTATCCTGCATCATATGCATACTCCAATCACATCATACTTCCCCAGCTCTGGCATCTCCGTGCGTCAGAATTTGCATTTGCACTTCCACTCGTATGGAATATCATTTATCATTCAACATTCATATATGCAAGTCAAGGTCTAGGATCAATCTTGAAGATTTCCAATACCATCATCGGCCCGGTCAGGGGCATCTTCCACAAGGGTCGTGGATTTCTCCCACGAATATCAGGAGCTTCAAAGCAATCATCAGCCCAGTCAGGGGCAATCTTCTGCAATTGTGGGTTTCTCCCACAAAATTCGAAGTTATTCAAAGCAAGATTCAGCCCAGCCAGGGGCATTTTTCAAAGACCATGGGCGTCTCCCATGACGTATTTCAACCTTGTGGTTGATCAGATTTTCAAATAAACATTCAGCCCAGTCAGGGGCATACCATTCAAGACCGTGGGCGTTCCCCACAAAGTTATTCAACCTTTTGCTAGGAAAATCCAAGAAGTTAAGTACAAGATCCAACCCGAGCAGAGGCATCTTCAGCAAAACCGTGAGCGTTCCTCATGAAGTTGTTCAACCTTTTGTTGAGCAAACCAAAACATCAGGATAAACTTGGCCCAGTCAGGGGCATCCTCTTCAGAGCTCATGGGCGTAACCATGAAATCATTTCAACAAATATATGATCTCTAAGCAAGTTAGTGGTCGTCTCCGTTGATTCATTTCAACCCAATCTTCCTCTTGGGTGTTCTCCAATGAGTTGTATCTAGCAAGCGTGACTGTTGTCAATTGCCTCACTATCATCCTTTTGGTGATAGCCGAACTTCGTCGGTTCAACCTAGCCTGCATCCTTTTGGTGTTGGTAACTTTCAAGTTGTGTCGTCCTATCACCCTTTTGGTGATAGAAACCTGTGTACGTGTGTTTCGCTCCGTCATCCTTTTGGTGGGGGGTCTGTCACTTGGATTGGTGTCAGATTGTGCGATATTGTTTGTGTGTGTTTCGCTCCGTCATCCTTTTGGTGGGGGGTCTATCATAGTCATTAATGATAGATTGTGCGATAGTTTGTTTATGTTTCGCTTCGTCATCCTTTTGGTGGGGGGTCTATCATAGTCATTAATGATAGATTGTGCGATATTGTTTGGTGTGAGTTTTGCTCCATCATCCTTTTGGTGGGGGATCTGTCATAGTCATTAATGATAGATTATGCGATATTGTTTAGTGTGAGTTTCGCTCCGTCATCCTTTTGGTGGGGGGGTCTATCATAGTCATTAATGATAGATTGTGCGATATGTGTGATTTCGCTCCGTCATCCTTTAGGTAGGGGGTCTATCATAGTCATTAATGATAGATTGTGTGATATGTTTAGTGTGCGTTCGCTCCGTCATCCTTTTGGTGGGGGGTCTGTCATAGTCATTAATGATAGATTGTGCGATATCGTTTATGTTTCGCTCCGTCATCCTTTTGGTGGGGGGTCTATCATAATCATTAATGATAGATTGTGCGATAGTTTGTTTATGTTTCGCTCCGTCATCCTTTTGGTGGGGGGTCTATCATAGTCATTAATGATAGATTGTGCGATAGTTTGTTTATGTTTCGCTCCGTCATCCTTTTGGTGAGGAGTCTGTCATAGTCATTAATGATAGATTGTGCGATATTGTTTAGTGTGAGTTTCGCTCCGTCATCCTTTTGGTGGGGGGTCTATCATAGTCATTAATGATAGATTGTGCGATATGTGTGACTTCGCTCCGTCATCCTTTTGGTGGGGGGTCTATCATAGTCATTAATGATAGATTGTGTGATATGTTTAGTGTGAGTTCGCTCCGTCATCCTTTTGGTGGGGGGTCTATCATAGTCATTAATGATAGATTGTGCGATAGTTTGTTTTTGTTTCGCTCCGTCATCCTTTTGGTGGGGGGTCTATCATAGTCATTAATGATAGATTGTGCGATAGTTTGTTTATGTTTTGCTCCATCATCCTTTTGGTGGGGGGTCTATCATAGTCATTAATGATAGATTGTGCGATATTGTTTAGTGTGAGTTTCGCTCCGTCATCCTTTTGGTGGGGGGTCTATCATAGTCATTAATGATAGATTTTGCGATATTGTTTAGTGTGAGTTTCGCTCCGTCATCCTTTTGATGGGGGGTCTATCATAGTCATTAATGATAGATTGTGCGATATGTGTGAGTTTGCCCCGTCATCCTTTTGGTGGGGGGTCTATCATAGTCATTAATGATAGATTGTGCGATATGTTTAGTGTGAGTTCGCTCCGTCATCCTTTTGGTGGGGGGTCTGTCATAGTCATTAATGATAGATTGTGCGATATTGTTTATGTTTCGCTCCGTCATCCTTTTGGTGGGGGGTCTATCATAGTCATTAATGATAGATTGTGCGATAGTTTGTTTATGTTTCGCTCCGTCATCCTTTTGGTGGGGGGTCTATCATAGTCATTAATGATAGATTGTGCGATAGTTTGTTTATGTTTCGCTCCGTCATTCTTTTGGTGGTGGGTCTGTCATAGTCATCAATGATAGATTGCGCAATATTGTTTGTGTTTCGCTCCGTCATCCTTTTGGTGGGGGGTCTATCATAGTCATTAATGATAGATTGTGCGATATTGTTTGGCGTGTGATTTGCTCCGTCATCCTTTTGATGGGGGGGTCTGTCATAGTCATTAATGATAGATCGTGCGATAGTTTGTTTATGTTTCACTCCGTCATCCTTTTGGTGGGGGGTTTGTCATAGTCATTAATGATAGATTGTGCGAGTTTCGCTCCGTCATCCTTTCGGTGGGGGGTCTATCGTGGTCATTAATGATAGATTGTGCGATATTGTTTGGTGTGTGTTTGCTCTATCATCCTTTTGGTGATAGCAGCCGTGTCTGTTTTGTCCCATCATCCTTTTGGTGACGGTGACCTTTTTCCAGTTATTTTCAGTTTACTCGGAGGTATACCTTATCCAGCATTTCAATTCTCGGGCATTCCTTTTCTTTTCGGACAAATTCAGGGTTTTCTTCATATCTAATAGTCTTTTACCTTGAAAGAATAAGCGCCATAGCCGTTCATCTTATTCGGTCTAAGCCGATTAGATAGGGGCATCTGTCATACCCCAAATTTGTCCTACCCTGTGTATAACTTGCATTTGTGTACCATCCATCAACTATTATCCATAAAAGCAACAGAAATATGTCACTTCCATCATAAGATTGAGTTGAATTGGATCAGGTTTTGCTTGAGGTTCATTAAGTCAAGAATAAGTGCAGTATATGCTGAAGTCCATTGGTTCTTACTTAATTTGCTAGTCAGACGAGGGTTGACCAAAAGGAAAATGGGTTTGTGAGATTATTGGACCAATATAGGGGGTTCAAATTGTTGTGATAAAGGATCCAACGCAGAAGATGGTCAAGTTATTTCTTTGAGTCAAGCCATGGTTGAATTTGTGTTAGGTTGGTTTTAAGCTATGAGATCAAATCGTTCAAAGTATAATTAACTCGTGTTCAAGCCAAATAATCAAAATTCGTTTCAAGTTTTTCTTAAACGTTTTGATCAAAATGTCGAGTTAGTATTAGAAGATCAAGCAAGGATGCAAATGGTCTATTTAGATTACAAAATGGCCCATTTAAGATTAAAGGTGTTAATAACAAATCAAAAGGTCCAATGTCCATAATTGCAAGGCCCATCTTTTATTAAAAATTATTACACCAAGAATACAATGCCATTTGAACAGTCATGTGAAATTAATAGACCTCCAATTTACATACAAACCATGAAATGATCTCTCAACTCCAAAGTGCCTTTCCAAGTAGCTGGAACAATATCATGGCAGAACTATGCCTCGCCAAAAAGGGGCCTCACAAGCCGGCGTGGTACACATCAACATTATGCATCATATTTCATTATTGCCCTCGATCTGTACCATTTCATAAACCACACAGCGCATTCTTTTTGCGGGCCATCCCTTATGCGCGACCTTCATACCACAAACTGTTTCTGTCATAATAAAATTATCACTGATAATATGAAAATTTCAGCTGACCCCACAACGTCCAAGCCTCTACAAATTGTACAACTCTTCTACAAAAAACAAAACAAAACCTGTGCCACAGCCATTACCACAATCTGCTGAAACCCTGCTACAAACTGTCCAAAACTTAATGCAAAAACCTGCAAATATACAGCTTGTCCTGCAAATCCAAAGAGAAGCAAAATCAACTTGTATGAAAGACAAAATAACAGCACATGGGATCTCACTACTTACCTCACACCATTTGCCACAAGCCACGCCAAACCAACAAACATGTCCTTGCTACCAATAAGCCCCTAAACCTACCACGCAGGTCTGTACGTTCCAAAAATAGAGAAACACAGCAAGCAGGTAGAAGGTATGTACAAGGAAAATTGGTACAGCTGGTAAAACGATAAAAATAGAGAGGAGGAGAAAAGCCAACTCGGTGAAATATCTCTCTAAAAGGCCCTTACCTGTGACAAAAAAGAGGACATTATTGAACTTGATCTTCCACTGAAAACTCCAACAACAATGATAAAACCTTCTCCGCAACCCCTTCTCATTCTTGGTCACTATCACACATCAACATAAATTCCAAACTGTCTTCAACCTCAAAAAAAAAAACCCTTAGCCTTCCATTAAACAATAAACCAGAATCATCACGTCATCATCTAGCCCATCTCAACTCAAAAATCGAACATTACAAACCTCATCTCCCTCAACCACGCGAACAAACTTCCATCGTGAAACCAAAGAAAAATCCAACCTTCATTCCGAAAATGAAATCGCAAAAACTCACCGCACTTCACCAATATTCAATCTTTCCCAAAAAATTCTAAACCAACCCAACCATACTCCTTTCTTCACCTTCGATCTTCATCACCTCCATAAACTTAAAACCCAGATTAAATCATAACCAAAAAAAAAGAATTTGAGTAGAAGATGAAGAGAGGTTGACGGAAATGCTACACGGATCGAGAATATGATGAAGACGAGAACAGGACTTCTTTGGAAAGAATGAAGCGAGTTTGATAATTTTCGTCGCAGCTATCATATCTGTTCGTTTTCACAGCGTTTTGAGCTTTTGATTTTGAAGGTTGATTTTGACTTTGTTGCTTACATCTTGGCCGTGCCATCCCTTTTTTTTTACCTAGTTTCTGAGACCTGTGTTTTTGTCATTGGCTTGGTTATAGTTCTGGGCTTAAGGCCCATGTTTTGGGCATGCTGTACACACCCCTTGCGTTCATATCGTGTTCTTTGTGTAGAGAGGTGATGGATTTTGGACCCACGTGATCCTCTCATCATTTTGATCCCCCCGTATTTCTTACCCCCTCCCTGTTTTGTGTATCTTTTTTATTTTTATTTTATTTTATTATATATAGTATTTGTGCTATTTTTTTTAAAATATTATACAGAAGAAATTAATATTTTTGTAGATATATTTCTTTTAGAGTTTATATCAATTTTAGATTAGTTTGTAAATATTATTTTAATTTATTTGATCGTATATGTATTATATTTTTCTTATTAAGTTTTATTAATACTTCTTTTAGAATTGTTTTATATATTTATTATAAATTTCTCTTTAGAAGTTGGATTTTATTTCTCTTTTGTTATTGGGCGTTTTGACCCACTTTTGTTTTCGGTCGATGACGAGACTTCTACTGTTTAACCGTCACATTAGTGGCGTGAAACAAAGGATCCGAGGCCACCTTTGTTCTTTCGATTTTATTTCGGTAAACTAACATTAAATTTAATTTTTGTCAAATATTATTCATATTATTTCATATTATCATATTTATTCATATTATTTATTATCATATTTATTCATTCTCATTCAGCTATATTCGAAAACACTTAATAAATTATCGAAACCGTTAAAAACCAAATTGGTGGACTGTTGGATCTCTGGTTATTTGTAGGTATCTTATTATCAAGTTTGTGTCTGACTTTGCTCGAGGTTTAGTTTAAGACACAATGCACACACACGGCTTTCTCTTGGGCTACCTTACAATGAGACCCCTTTATTTCGTGCAATCCCGTGTAATTTACATGTATCCCTCTCCCATTCCGATGTATGTTTTGCATTTCTCTGATTATTAGTTTATCTCCTAGGAGCACCCATAGGGACTAGAGCGGATCAAACTATTTTCAAACTAATTCTCGATTCATCATCGAGCCATTTTCAAACCTCGTAAGTCGAGTTCTCATACGCATTCACCATCAACCTATTACAACTCGACCCTTGATGCGTAAGTCAAGTCGGTCTCTTCTTTCAAACAATTTCATTTTCAACACGCTTTCCACGCGATAACGAGTCAAACCCTTGATCCAATGTCAAGCGGATTTTCGAAACAAACCATCAATCAATTAACAACTATTTAATTCTTTTCAAGGTGTAAAGAGTAGGTTCAAGTCTTTGATCTTGCTTTCAGTTGTTTACATGCGAGTTGTCTTATTCGGGTGTGAACAATTGACGCCTCTAAATAACATTAACAACTCGACATCGTTCAACTATTTCCAACTCAAACAACTTTCCTTTTACGATGAAAAAGAGAGTGTTCCAAGTCTTTGGTCCGCTCTCCCGATTATTTGGAGTTTGAGAAGTCTTTCTTAAGCTTCAATTAATCGTCATCATTTCAACCTCATCCTTTCAAACACAACTTCTCTTACGATGAAAAAGAGAGTGTTCCAAGTCTTTGGTTCGCCCTCCCGATTATTTTGGTCAGAGAAATCTTTCTTAGGCTAAAGTAATCGTCATCAGTTCAAACACCATTCAAACATAACATTATTCTTCAAGATGAAAAAGAGAGTGTTCCAAGTCTTTGGTTCGCTCTCCCGATTACTTGGGTACAAGAAGTCTTTCTTAAGCTTCGAGTAATCGCCATCCGTACCCATTTCAAACCAATTCAATCCAGTTTCTTTCGTGGTCGTTACCACGAACTACGAACGCTCTGATTCTTCATTCATTCTTGAATGTAAGATACGTAGGCACAAGATTGCGATGATCTTGGCGAGCACACTTCCCATTTTCGCCCCTATTCCACACTTATATCTTCCTCCGTTATTCCATCCAATCCCCTCCATCTTCCCTTTCCCCTCCTTTCCCGTAGTCGAACTACGACGCTCTGATTTCTCATTCTCGTCCGAATGAGCATACGTAGGCACAAGGGCCCCAATCCTTGGCGAGCACCCTATCCTCTAACCATCCCCTTTCCCCTAGTGTCTTTATCCCTTTATAGTATCCTTTAGCATTTAGTAGTGAGAAGAGAAGAATTAAGTTCAGCTAACATCCATCACAACTCGAATTAAGAGGTTCCCGTTGAGTACAACGGACGTGAGGGGTGCTAATACCTTCCCCTCGCGTAACCGACTCCCGAACCCAGGAATATGGTTGTGACGACCGTGTTCCTTCCGCGTTTATGAGGTTTTCTCGATATTTTCCTCTCTCGTTTATTCGGGAAAAATAAAGTTCAGTGGCGACTCTGTCGAACCGCATTTCCGCGCCTTTTGCGCGAGGGTCGTATGTTCAAAATGAATTTTCGAGGTGCGACACTATCATCCTTATTGATTTAAATATAGTTAACTTTTGAGATTACAGATGGTGATAAGCACTTTAAAAAAAGTGGTTAAGTCATACTGGTAAGTCTTGGAGGAGCTTTAAGTTACGGCTCACGTATGACTACATTAGGAAGCCTAAGATTGGTCTTGAGTGTCTATGAGTGAGATATAGTTTTCTCTCAAAAAAGGTTTGGAAAAAGTTTGCAAAGGGATGCCATTCTATGACATTCCTGGTTAGTACTAGTCTTATTTATCTTGATAATTTTATTCTAATGATTTATATATACTAATCATGTTTTCACTATGTTTATAACATAATAAAAGTCAAGCAGGAATACAAAATGAAGCGATAAACATTTACCCCCATAGATTATCTCGTGGGGGTTACAGAAAACTAGAGAAAAAATGATGGATGAAAAAAAACAACAAATGGGAGATGAGGACTCCATTAGTCGTGATCACAAATCATCTCCACCTTCAAGGCATAAGAAGTGGAAGAGGGCTCGAATAAGACCAAATGAAGAGTATACCTCAGATGCGTCAAGAGTAGTAGTTGAGAAAATTGTAAGTATGATTTGTTGTGCGTATGTTATGTGTTATTTAAATTTTATGGTAATTACAATATTAACATTATCATGCATATATATTGTGTAGGATCTGTTGGTTGAGGAGGCCCGTGGAGGTTTATTTGTTCCAGAACCATGACATGACATACTAGTAGAAGCTATCAGAACATATGAACATGGTGGGTGCATTCGTGGTGTTGGAGAAGGCGTTGGTCTGAGATTATACTTTGGTCCAACCTAAAATATCACTGAAAACATCGAATTACAAGTGCAAAGAGAAAAGCTTACGGCTGTTGAGAAGGAGTTAGAAGAACAGAGGAAGATATTAGAAGGTTAGCGGGAAAGTTGGAAGAAAGATATAGAAAAGTTAGAAGAGTTATATGCGATATGTGTTTTATCTTAAATGCTAGTGTTTTATCTGAAATGTATGATATATTGTATTTTATATGAAAAGTTAGAAAAGATAGAAACGTGTTTATTATGTATTGTGTTCAAATTGAATATTATGTTGCAGAGAATAAATGGATCCTTCCAACAACGTATGAATGAAAATGATGATAATGCCGATGATCAAGTTCCCCAAACAAATGTTGTACGTCGTGCTAGCACAAAAGGAAGTAATTGTTCAACTGCCCCTGATCAAAAGGTCAATGAGATATTGGATCCTTTCGCAAATGAAATCACCATCTTATACCTACTGGTTGCAAAAAGCGATGACTCAATTCCTTTTCAGCTAGATCATTATCCAATGGTAGTGTTACGGTGAGAATCAGATATCAAGCTATTGATTAACTTGAATCACAAATCATTGAATATTCACCACCGAGCTTTGATTCATCCAAGGGAAAGGGTATAGATCGTACAAAACCCTAAGTTTGCAATGTAATAACAATGCTAAGATATTGTGGGGTTCGGGTTGGTTATACCTAGGGAAGGTATTAGCATCCTAAGCATCTATAGTACTCTATAAGAACCTCTTACTAGTATTTGTGTCATTGTTTCCTATTTTTTTGTTTGTTTTTTGTTTGGGTTTTATGGGTGAGGATAGGAACCTAAAGGTTTAGTCACTAAGTATGCTCGCCAAAACTTTGCAGTCTTGTACCTAACTAGGATGGAATCAGAGCACTTGCAGTTCACCTAACTAGGAATGAATGAATACTTGATTATGATCAAGGTTCAAAGGGGGTGGGGCAAGTGTTAAAGCCTTAATACTTGCTTGACTTAACAAATCAAAAGAGTTGTAAGTTTTACCCTAAGTCTAAGTTGAAAACCTAATGACTCTAACAAGGTCAAAGGGGAATGGGTATGGCTAAGCTATCTATGACATTGAGTCAATAGAGAGATTTTCCCTTGGATCAAGGAAATAAAAGGCAACTTAAAGATGGTAGCTAACAAGCTAACATCACTTGGGGGAATAACTTGACAAAGTTAAAGAAGGTATGAGATGAAAGAATGATATGGACAAGCATGATATTCAAACATGGTATCAATTGAAATATTCAAAGTAATATCCAAACATGATATTAATTGAAAAAGATAAAGGATATGGTTACAACCAAAGAATAAGGATAAATGTTACAACATTTAAAGCAAAGACTTGACAAAGTCATAAAGGATAAGGTAACAACCAAACACAAGTTTTAAAGAAGTTACAAATCATGGTGACAACCAAGGTAAGATAAAGATGTTACAAAATCTAAATATACATGAAGTATAGTTCTTACAATACTAAGGCATCATGGATAACAAGTTTAAGTTCATAATCAAAGCAAGCATGCATTAGGGTTACTAACACCCCTTAATCATGAATACAAAACAAGTATAAATAAGTTATAACAACACTTAATCATGAATAAAATTTAAACATTTCAAAGTGGATAAGTCATTACAATACTTAAGCATGGATGGAAACAAAGTTCAAGTTAACATGTCAAAGTTATAACAATACTTAAACATGAATGAGGACAAGGTTCAAAAATGAAATAAGGCATGTATAAGTCAAAGCATTACTTAACATGGTATCATTCAAATTTCAAAGTAAACATGTATAAGTTAAAACATCACTTAATCATGACAAGTAAAGGTAACAACCAAGCATTCTTGAACTAAAGGGAGCATGTTTATGACAATAACATGTGAATGATGATGCAGTCATACAAGAGATGTCATGTGAACAAACTTAAAGATGACAAGTTAAAGTTCAAACATCATGTGAACAAGTTAAGACTTTACTTGAACATTTAAGCATGGGTACAAGTTGAACATGTTAAGACAAGTACGTAATAACCACACATACATGTTATGAGTTCAATCATAGTCTTAAACAAGGTAGGAACATCATACAAACAACATGTATACAAAGGCATTTTCAAGACAAAATTCAAGTGTATAAGAACACATAAACATGATATAATGAAGACAAAGGCACACATGCATATTAAGGTCATGTAAACATGGAAAGAATATCACATGGTAAGGCAAAATAGTCAAGCAAAAGCTCATGGTATGGACAAAGTTCAACATACACTTACATATGAACATATACTTGAAAAATGCATCAAAATCAAGTAAGGGCATAAGGTACAAGTTCACAAAGTCATACAAAGTTTAATCAAAGTGTACATGATGCAAACAAGTCATTGTAAGCAAGGAAAGGCAAAGAATCATCCAAAAGAATCAAAGAAGTCCTTAAGAAAACCCTAAAAATGCCAACACTTTAAACATGCCTAAGTTCTAAAAAAACAATTAGTTTTGGTGTTTTCTTTTTACAAACATAAAAAAAAACGATGTCATGAACAAATTGCAAACAGAATGGGTTCAAAATTATTAAAAATGAGAAAGTTATGATCAATTGAATTTACAAAGGAAAAAAAGAAAATAAAGTCATAACAAATGGGGAAGGTCCATCATAGGTGTTGAACCTAGCCTTTAATTTTGACTAAGTCATTCTAGTAGGCTCTCTCACTCCCATTTAACACACCTATCCTTAAACAAAACAATAAAATCACAAACAACACACAAAATGATTATGACATGACTAAATAATTAAATGGGGTGTTACAAGCAACACCTCCAATTATATCACTAGAAAGCCAGTATGAGAGTTTAGAAAAAGATCCAGGTCAACTATCTTCCAAAACCACACCTCATTGCTCCATCCTCCCACTTCTTCAATAGAACTATCTTTCAAGCAAGAGGCTTGGAATACTTCTGGAAGTTTCTGCTGCAGACAAGAATCAACTGTTTAGTTTGCAAACCAGAAAGAGATCATGTTACCCTCTCTAACAAAACAAGAAATATTACCTGTAAAAGAAAAAACTCTTAAATCATTGTCTTTTCCAATCCTCTCCAAATCCTTCCACCAGACATACCCCTTCTTGTTCCTCCCTACAACTACATCTCTTAAGATTTGGGCTTCAAAATCTCCATATCTAAATCTAATAAGATAATACCATATTAAATTCTTCTCCACCAAGAATCTCCACTTCCATTTACATAAAAGAGATTTGTTAAAATTGTCAATATCCTTAACTCCAAGGCCACCAACTTCTTTGGGAGTACAAATCATATTCCAGCTAACCCAATAAATCTTCTTCTTGAGTTCACATCCCCCCATAGAAATTTCTGTTGAATACTCTTTATTTCCTTCCTAATTTTATCTGGCACTTTGAAGAAAGAGAGATAAAAGATGGGAATGCTATTAAGGGTTGAGTTAGTTAAAGTCACTCAACCCCTAATAGATAATTTCCTACTCCTCCAAGTTGATAATCTTTTCTTCATTTTCTCCACCAAAAAACTCCAACCATCTAATCTTCTAGGATTAAACCCCACATAAATACCAAGAAATTTAAAAGGGATAACATCAATCTTGCAAGAGAGAAAGAAGAAGCAACTTGGATGAAATAGGGATTTAGGTTTACAGCATACAAGCTACTCTTCCATAGATTCACCCTCAGACCTGAGCATAACTCAAAGCTCCTAATTATAGATTTCACACTCCATAAATTCTTCTAACAACCTTCACAAATCAACGAGGTATCATTAGCAAATTGTAAAATTTCAAAAGAGATCCTGACACCCTTGTAAAATCCAATATCTATAGCTTTCTTAACTAACCATGTTAGGCCTTCAACCACTAACACAAAGAGAAAAGAGGAAATAGGGGATTCCTAAACCTTTCCTCAAACCCCTCTCCACTTTAAACTCCTTAGAGGGGATTCCATTAGCAAGAACAAACATATAACTAGAAAAAACACAGGCCTCCATCCACCTACACCATAAAGACCCAAAACCTAACTTCTTTAACATGAATCTTAAACAATCCCAACTAACTTTGTCATAAGCTTTCTCAAAATCAAGTTTGAGAAGCATATAACTTTTCTTATTCTCTACAAGTTCACTTTGAATGGCTGAAATTATGAAAATTTATAGTAAAGACTACAGAAACTACACACTTTATCATTCATGGTAAATGAAAGGACTCAACCATTAAAATTATTACTAAATTTCACTCCAACAAAATATGAGTATGAAGAACTGTAAAATAAATCTATAAAATATGAGAGTCTCGTATGAAAACATAAGAAAACTCAAATGAAATTCAATAAATCACAAGAAATTATTAAAAGAATAATCATACACTAGAAATGTAAACAACAATGAAGGCGAGAAATGTGAAGTATGATAAGGATGGGCACCTGCTGATTGCGGTGGACGATGATATTGATAATGAGCTTCTCCAAAGTATATCATGGGTCAACCTTACACTTTCTTTTCCTTTATAAGAAAACCACAACTAAAGAAACATTGTAACTTTCAAAAACTAATTTCAAATATGACTTGGGAGGGGTAGAAATACTTATTGGTCCAAAGAAGTATAACAGTGAATGAGTCTCGGAGCTATGAAATAGAAGCAGTTGAGATTGTGGTTAAATGCTCTACGATGGTAGACTCGTGAAGATGCATTGGTCTCATGGTGTTCTTAAGGAGAACGTCAAGGTTTCACATAGAAGGTTTAGAAAAGTGACGATGTCATTAAATTTCATATCCTAAATTTGGAGAAAATAGTAAAGGGTTGTTCATTGAGGGTGAAGGTGAGCATGAGAGTTTATGAGTTCAATAAGAGTGAGATTGAAAGGAAGACAACTTTGTGGTATGAAATTTAAAAGAAAAACTAGTGTATCATTTTTTATTATATTTTTTTAAAATATAAACGAAATATTGTTTAAAATTTTTTAGAAACACAAATTAAAAAGTCACGTGAGTGGATCGAACATGCTACCTTTATATTAGACATATTTTTTTTGGTAGAAAACCTTATAATAGCAAATTTTGAAAAAATTGTTATAATAACGTCAGGCAAAAAGCACTATTACATGTCTTTGTTAGATATTTTGAATAACACTTTAAAAAAAGTGCTATTAAAAGTTAAAATTGTAATAGTGATTAAATTCAACACTAATTTCGATCTTCAAGTTTTAAATTCCATAATAGTCACCACATTATTACCTGCAAATTGCAGCGACCTAATACATTTACTACATCACTCATTACATGTGCAGAAAAAAGAATTTTAGATAAAAAAAATTGATAAATATAATGTTTAACTCTAAAAAATGAGGATAAAAATATGAAGCACGTAAAAATATGAAAAATCCTTTAGCCAATCTAATAACCAGAAGAAATGCAAAGAAACTTCAAACCATATAAAAATACGATTTAAACGAAAAAGTTTGTGTGGTGATGATTTAGTGATGTGTGCGGTGTTGTTTTAGAGAATGAATATAGATGAAAAATGGAAATGAACGATGCATTCTGAATAATGCATGAGGAAACAACCGGTGGAATGCATGTTATGCAAATGAAATCGGTAGAAATGACAAAAACATCCGTATCTGCAGATAAAATATGTCACGAATATGAGGCGGATAACTTAATTGATGTTTGTTAATGGATATGGATACATGTTTAATGATATCCGTGTCCGTTATCTTTTCATCTTATAAAAAAATTATTCTTCTTATATTCCTTTATTTTTCTTTGAAATTTTTTTTGAAGAAAACCTTTCACATTTCATTCAAATTCTATTAGTCATTTCATATTTAAACTCTTCAATACTTCATACCTCACTTCAACAGTTTCACAGTCCAACCAACTAGTGTTGTCATTCCTCTATCGAACGAGCGTCTCTCTTCCTATTTCTATGGGGTGCGCTCTTCCTTCATAACTCACAATCACAATATCTTTTATTTGTTTGGTTAAAAATGAAATTTATGGATATTATGTTTGGATCTAATTATGTTTTAGTGAATAAGAAGAAAATTAATGTGATGAAATTTTATTGTTAAATTAAGAGCAAATTGTATGAATGTATGTCATAATAACTTTTTGTGTCTTTAAAAGAATTTAAAAGTATTTTTTCAAAACATAATTTTTATTAAAAAAAATATTATCCATGGATATCTGTAAATATTCACGGATATCGTAAAACTCACCGATTATCCGCTTAACGGATATCCGCATGAATATGAGGCGGATATGAATATCATATTTATCTAACGGAACGAATACAAATATCATAATATCCGTCCCCTTAAATATCCATTTACCTTTATGGATGAAAACCTTTAAAAAAATCTAGAATGGGGGAGCTTCTTTTCCTAAAATGAATTCTACCACTATATTTGGTATTAATCTAATATCTATTTTAATGTTGTTTATTGTTTGATCTTCAATTGGAACTAATTTTTTATTTACTTAGTAAAATTATTCATGGAATAGGTTAAGACTCTGAATTATGTACTTTAGTATACCGCTTTCTAGGACTAGGAGGGAGACAATGAAACTTAGACTCTTGATAATTGATAATTATTTCTTAATTTCGAATTGTAACTTATTAAGGACTTGAGAGATTCTTCTGAGTGAATAAATATTTAATCACTAAAGAACTTGATTATCGTATAGTTAAATAGTAAACTAATTTAATCCTCCTAATATTTTGGTCTTCCTAAAATTTCCTTTCTTAATTTTCTCCATTAGTAATAACTAAAGGTATTTAGCTATATATGGGCGTCTGCTTCTGTCCTGAGTTAATGTACTCCTATCATGTGCTTGATTGGCTTCATTTTCTATTTACAATCAAATCTGAAACCTAATTCTTCATGTGTCTAACTCTGATGGACGTAATCTTAGGCTAAATATCATACTACCAATTATTCATTTGATTCAACTTTCAGCGAAGTTAAGTTAGATCATCAAACATTCAAACCTTTTGTCATAAAATTGAACACCTTTCAAAATCATATTGTGAAAGCTAGAAAAGAAAATGTCGCATCGCATTTTAAAATCATATATCATCATGCTACACGTATATGAAAACATGCTAATTTCCAACCAACTATTCAAGACTTTCTATGTGACTGACAATATAGGACTGAAAAACCTGAATAAATTCCGTGTTGAATCATCCAATATATTTTGTATATAATTAAGGATTAGATTTTTGGAAAAAATATGGTTGTGCGGACATAATTTTTGGGGTAGATCTAAAATTTTGGTTTGCTTTGAAAGAAAATGTGGGCAGAGTAAAACAAACTTGCGGGCAATGTACCTCTTAAATTTAAAAATTATAGAAATTTATATTGATCATTGTCTTACAAAAAAAGTCTTAAAAAAAAATAATTAGACGGACATACTATATAAGTGCGTATCTAAAATTTTGTTCCATCAAAAAAAGTGGGCAAAACACCATTTTACCACCTCTAAATTATTAACTTACAATAAATGTATTCTCACATATTTTGCCGCAATGTTTTTAAATAAAATAATGAAATTATAAAATGACAATTAATCATTAATGTAAAAAAAAATTCATAGAATTATCATATAGCAACTAAAGAAGAATGAAGAGTTGGAATTTTTACTTCTTCTTTTGTGAAATGAGAAATAAAGAGTGTATAAAAATGAATTTTTACAGCATAACGACAAGAACCTTAGATACGACGATATGAGGTAGATTTGCAAGTTAGCATATCAACCCTTAAGTCAGTGAAGAGGTAAGTGATTAATCTAGGAGTGAGAGAGTGAAAATCTTATATGAAATTGGAGTGTGCAATGCTTATATAAGGTCGACGATTAAAACAGTTCTCATCTAACCCGACGTGTTGTGCATGAAGGTGAGAAGAATATACAAGAAGAAGGGTTGAATTGTGTTTTTTCGTTTCTTAATTTTGCCTCTGATCTGAGTTTATAATCTAAACTGGTGTTCAGATTCTGATTATACGTTGCAGCGGAATGTTAACAGAAACAAACAAAAGATAAAAAAACACAAAGATTTATATTGGTTCCTCCAAAAAGAGAGTAGTCCAGTCCTCTTGCATCACAAGAGATTTTCGCTATAACCAAAACACGATTATAATCGTTTATGGACTTAAGCATAAGACTTTTCTTTCCTCGGTGCCTCAACCCGAGACTTCCTACTTAAACCCCTAAGGTCCAAGACTTCTTCTTAGGTTCCACGAACCCAGGACTTCCTTTCTTAAACCCCTCAAACTCAAGAATTCTGCTCAGACCCTCGGTCCAAGACTTTCCTGCTCAAATTCCACGAATTCAAGACTTCTATTCAACCCCCTCAGGCCCAAGACTTTCTTGCTTAAGTTTCACGAACTCAAGACTTCTGCTCAAGCTTCTCATGCCTATGAATTTCCTGCTTAAACCATCAATCTAAGACTTACTGCTTAATCAGCAACTGATTAAGAATTTCAATGCTCTAGCACATAGAAAAAGACTTACTTGACTCAATCCTTTCAGTAAGAGACTTTAATGCTCAAGAACATAGCAAGAGACTTTATCTAAACTACTTAACAATCATGTTTAGCAAACAATCATGTTTAGCAAAATAGAGAACAAGGTGTAATTGATACAAAATCAGAGGTACAGGGTAATCACCTTAGCAAAGACCTTTAAGCACTTAGGATTTCTAAGATATTCAATGTTTAAGAAATCTTAAGGCTTATTACAATTTACAACATATAACAAGAAATTTGCATACTCGATTGTGTTGCGTATTATATGATCTTGTTATTCCTCCATCCAGACAGAAGTGTTGAACAATTATATTCTTCTTGGCTTTTCTTCTATATTTGACATTTTTTTATTGCTTCTTGTTGAAGACTTCAGTTTGAATCTTCAGTAGCTTATATAGCAGTTGTAGAAGACTAATCGTTGGAAGAGATAACTTGAACAAGTGTTTTTATTTCTCCATAGTACAAGAGACATTGAAGAGAGATACAACAAAAGATCTTAATCCATTATGTAACATGTTTCACCATTGCGTCTTCCATGTAGTCTTGTACTATAGATCCATTTAGAGTAGATATCTATAAAGAATGTCAACTCTTCTTGAGCCTTGTGAAAAATAGACTCTTAGCTGACAAACTGATTTGACAATGCAACTTGCTTTCCGCAGTACGGATAACTCAAGCTTTATTACTAATTTTGAATGTTCACCAGAAGTCGATTCAATAACTTAGTGTAGAGACAATATGTTGCTCTTCTGATACTGAAGTCTTCAGCTTCAAAGTCTACACATCAATTAGATAGTGTTCTGCAGGTTCTAATCCATTAGAAGCTAGTTGTAACACCCCCTTTCTATACCCCAAATAATTCAAATAATCATTTAGGCACATAATAAAAGTTCCATCAGAGTATAATTAAAAACACGGTATAAAAGAGGCATGCCATATTATGCTTGAAATTAAAACATACAACACCTGCTCAACATATGATATGCAACAGTGGGGTAACTTTTGCAATGTAGGAACTTAGTCCTTACACCCACATCTCAATATTTAGAATGAAAGCGGAAAATCTAAACATTGAATCACAACCAGCATGTATATACATATATACATATTCACATCATCCAATATAAGTCATCAACATCATTCATGTTTACATAAACATGCATCACCAAAAATACATATACAAATGTATCACCAAAAAGAGCCAAAGGCTTCCTAGCTACCCGGTGTTACATATCAGAGTCATCTGACCAAAACAATGAAGACACACTTCACAAAAGGGATCACCAGCATACCTAATCTGCAATGCCTCAAGGGCACTATAAAACAACAGAAGGGTGAGAAATATTATCATAATTATCAATGCATATATATATATATATATATATATATATATATATATATATATATATATATATATATATATATATATATATATATATATATATATATATATATATATATATATATATATATATATATATATATATATATATATATATATATATATATATATATATATATATATATATATATATATATATATATATATATATATATATATATATATATATATATATATATATATATATATATATATATATAAACATAAAGATACACATATCTCCATTCTCACCACATTCATCATAATTCAAACATATACATTACAATGTATACACATATATTTATCACCAGACATTTCATCATGCACATTTCCACATATACATCATTCTACATAAACATACACATATTATGTTTATTTCATCTTCATTCACATAAACATCTACATTCATGTTTATTTTACCAATTCACAATTATAAAGATGATAAATCCACTCATAGAGACCGACTCACGACTCTATGCAAATGCAAACGCGGTACCGACTCAATCATCTCAAGTTCACTCAGGAACTTATTGGAACCATCGCTCACACCCCCTACATGGGTACACAATCGTTCAACAGATCCTCCTAGGGATCAAATATCATTCAGCAGATTCTCCTAGGACTCAAGTATTGTTCAGCAGATTCTCTTAGGAATCAATTATCGTTCAGCAGATTCTCCTAGGAATCAATTACCATTCAGCAGATTCTCCTAGGAATCAATTATCGTTCAACAAATTCTCCTAGGAATTAATTATCGTTCAGCAGATTCTCCTAGGAACCAATTACCATTCAGTAGATTCTCCTAGGAATCAATTACCATTCAGCAGATTCTCCTAGGAATCAATTACCATCAATCCCCTTTTTGGAATTATGGGTACATCGTTTGTACCCTACCAGGAAGAACATCTCAGTTATTCTACCCCAACGATCATTCCACTAGGAACGACACATTAGTCATTCTACCCCAGTGAGTACGACTATATCACTTATACCTCACTAGGAACAACATCTTGTTATTCTACCCTAGTGATTACGACTCTTGCACATATACATATTTTCAACATCATTCTCACATTTACCAAGCAATGCACATATATTCACAATATATTTCTCGTGCATTCTATCGCATACAATCAATATTTATTCATAATATCGTGCCAAACGGCAATGAACCTCATCACAATTCATCATGCATTTTAATCAATTTAAACAATGAACATATACACGTAACTAAGCATATTCATCATTCATGCTTCTACAATTCACATCATATTATCACATATAATCCATATGCATTCACAACAATTATGCCAAACGGCTACATTTCATACCTCACAATTCATAACACAATTCAACGATTACACATAGGACAATTAATCCATCACCAATAATTGAATTCAATGTTCAATACACAATCAACTTGTTAAACAACAATTGATATCTCAATAACCAACCGAAGGTTTACAATCAATTAATACTCAAGTAAATAATCAATAAATCATCTCAATTAAACCATGTTTTAGTTAAGATTTAATTAAGCAATTACTCCCCAAACATATTGGATATAAAAATATTTGGCAACTAATTATATTATCTATACTACGTTATAGATTTATTCATTAGCTTTCCAACGCTTCGAACGGGGACTAAAACCGACTTACAGATTAAAAGTTATGGCCAAAATCGTCGGAACAGAAATTTCTAATTTTCAGCCTTGATACAGTATGCAATCGATTGTTGTATTAGTGCAATCGATTGCTTGACCAAATTTTTCACATTTTAGCCACTGTTTTGATGTGCAATCGATTGCTCACTTGGTGCAATCGATTGCTTACTGCAGGTTTTCAAAAAATGATGCAGAAAATTATATTTTTCACCAACTATTCCCCTCTTTGCTACCATAACATCTCCCGATTCAATTCCAACGAGTTTCCATAGTCTTAGCCTAACAATCTTCGACTAAACTACACCATTTATTCACATTTCTAACCGTTAAAACTTTGATTCTACCGATTAAGTCCATTTATGCCCTAGAATGGAAAATGAGCAAAAACTCTCCAACAATCCAAAAAAATCCAACAAAAGCATACATAATCATACACATGGATAGAATAACAATATTTCACACCCTTACCCGATTATTCGATTCCTAGCAAGCGTTCTTGATGATTTCCCCAAGTTTCCTCTTTTTCTTCTCTTCTTCCTTCTTTCTCTTCTCTTTCCCTCTATTTCTCTTTTCTTTCTTTCTTTCTCTCTTACTTACTCTTATATATCTTTCTTTCTATTTCTATTTCTATTATATATATATTTCCTCACTATTAAATGTAAAATGACCAAAATACCCTCCAATTTTAATTTTACCCAAAAACTCTCCGAAACGGTAAAATATCAAAATATACCATATTAACACATTGTTGCACCCCAAAATTTGACCAACTACTTATCGCAATTTGGCTCATGTTTCGACTCATGTCATTTTGCATTTGCATACCGCATACATTGCATTTTTTCCAGTCAGATTGACCTTATCGGGATTACAGCCCTCTGATCGCATTTCAGGCATTTCAGGCCAATACGAGGACGTATTTTGAGAATTGGTGCTCGTCCCGGTGTTTTCAGCTCTCGCTGTTGTTTTTGAGGATATCTCAGTGTCCGGGATTTTTACCGTTTATTTCGATATAGTCGCTAATCGATTTAATCGGCTTCCTCGCTTTTTTTAGGTTTTTCCCTTATTTTCTAGAATTTTTATAGATTTAATTGATTTTTCTAGGTGTTAGTTAGATTTTTTAATAGATATTAAATGTTTTTAAATAGTTTAGTTTGATTTCCCTTTTTAGGAATTTCTTTAATCATTTTTAGATAATAGATTTTAGTTTTAATTTCTTTTTTAGAACAAATCATATTTTTTTAGATATTAAGTAGAATTTTTAGAATTGATTTTTAATAGGATATCCTTTTAATAGGTTTTTTTAAATAGAATTAATAGAATTTTTCTATTTTGTGTTTATATAGAAATTAATAGAGTTAATAGAATGTTTTCTATTTTTATTAGTTTATAGATTAATAGAGTCTTTTTAGGTTAATCCTCTTTTTTAGATTTAATTAGGATTTAATAGAGTTTAATTAGATTTTAATCATTTGTTTAGATGTTAATTAGAGATTATTAGAATTAATTAGGATTAGAATAGTTTTAATTTTCATTTAGGATTTAATTACTGTTTTAATTTTTGTTTAGTCTTAATTGCGTTTAATTAGAGTTAATTGAGTCTTCATTTAGTTAATTGATGTTAATTAGTCATTAATCATATCATTAATCAAAGTCAAATTTCGGTGGACCGTGTGTCAAGTTTTTGGAGGCCCAGTCCCAACCTGTCCATGTGTCATCCATATAAAGGTCCCACGTGTGCTTCAGGTTTCACTCCACTCCATCCACGTTTTTCTCCTCTTCATTGCCACATTGCACACTCTCTGCACCACCACCTCACCCTCCACGTGTGGCAACTCCATCAAGCCACACGTTCTGCACCTCACATGTGGCCTTCGTTCGCTCCTCTTCACCATGTGTGTTGACACGCGTATCTTCCACTACCTCTCTCCCCTTCCGGCCATGCAAACGCCGGAGTTTTCTCGCCGGTGAAATCACACGGCGGTCCCCATGGCCAAAATTCCATCGGATTCTGCAACTGTCGCCGGGACTCCAAGAACCTTCATCTCCTTCATCCGTCAGGTTCATCTAAATTCCACCGGATTCTGCAACCATCGCCGGAAGATTCATGGCGTTCTTCATGATTTTCCAGAAATCACTAGATCCTCAACCGTTTTTTCCAGATTTCATCGAAGAACCTCAGATCTACGAACCTTCATCATTCATCCAACGTTCACTGTTCATCACACTTCGTCCAAATCATCAACGATCTTCGACGCGTTCTCAAAGATCTCACCAGAACTCTACAACACGCTCAAGAACATTCGTCCATCTCCATTTCTGAGTTTTCCAGGATGAAGATCTTCATCAACGACCTCCCATGGATCTTCATCTGAATCTTCAAAAATCATTGAAGAGTTTCATCCGCCTTCCTGAAACTCCTGTTCAAGATCCATCAGCTCAACAACGTCTTCATCATCGATTACCATAAAACTTCTCCGTTCAAGAAACCTCCGAACTCCAACAAAGATCTCCAGAAGTTCAAAGGGATCTTCAAAGCGTTCGTCAACGTCATCCGGTCTTCATCCACGAACATGCAATTTCCGTTAAAGAATTCCAGATTTCCATCACGAGACTCAAAGGATCTCTCGCGATCTTCGCATGCAAACGCCTTCAAAGGTTCTTCATCAATCTTGCAATATCGTCCAGATCTTCATCAACGATTTGGATCCTCAAGAACACGCCAGCCGCAGTTCATTTTTCGGAGATTAGTAATGTAATCTTGTTGTTGTTTGTGGTGATGATTCGAGACGGTGACGAGAATGAGGGGTTTGAGAGAGTTTGCCTCAGAGAGAGTTTGGAGAGGAGAGGTTGGAACGGCGCATGGGAATAGTGTTAGGGTTTCTGAAGCTTGAACGAGGAAGAGAGAAGGCTGCGTGGATTGGGCCGTGGCCCATTAGTTTTTTGCTACATACACCTTCCGTTTTTTCCCCATCCTCCCCGTTTGTGTGTGTAGCTGGGCTGGGCCCGTTCCTTGTTCGTTTTTCTGGCTACACCTCCGTTTTTGGCCATAAAACCCCCTGCCTTTTTTATTTTCTTTTTTGAATTGCTTAGTGGGCTGGGCCCCAATTCTGTATTGTTTTTACTGGCTGTACCCCCTGGCTGAGCTGATGCACCCCCTTTGTTTTTCTCTTTTTATTTTATTTTCTTTTATAGTCATTTGCTTAGATTTTTTTTAGGAAAAATAATATGTAATAGAAAAATGGTAAATATAGTGTAATGAAAATATAAAAAGGATAGTATTTTTAATATTTTCTTTTTTAGGATGTATTTTCTTTTAAGAGTTTCTTTTACGCCTTTTTAGAGGTAGAATTAAAGGTCCACTTGTTAGGGGACTATTTTTCATTAGATTTTCCATGATAGATGGGTATGATTTTTTAGGAGTTTATCATTGTAACCTTCCGAATATTAATAAAATGAGATTTGTGCTGTGGTCTCCGAAGTACCCGAACTACGTCATGCTCTGATTTCTCTGATGAGAATACGTAGGCACAATACTGATGTATTGGCGGACCACCTTTCAAACTTCCCCCGTGGGCACAATACTGATGTATTGGCGAGCCACCTATCCCCTTAGCTGTAAGCTGAACTACAGCTGCTCTGATTTTCTCTGATGAGAATATGTAGGCATAGGATGCGATATCCTAGCGAGCACACTAAAATCTAACCTATTTGTTCTCTCGCTGCTGTGCGATCGAGACTTTCTCGCTGACGACTGATGTTATCCTTTTCTCTTGCCCGAGTGCATTTGAGACCAGACCGTAGTTCTAGTTCCCGCAGATTCCCGTACCTCACAAACAACTTAATCTCTCACTCCTGTGTGAGAACACCCTGTCTAGCCGTAGTTAGCCTGAACTACGTAAGCTCTGATCTTCCATGCTGTGTGGAAGTACGTAGGCACAAGACGCGAAGTCTTGGTGAGCCAATTCCCTGTAGTTTCCCGAACTACGATGACTCTGACTTTCTCTCTGGAGAATACGTAGGCATAGAGTGCAACGCTCTATCGAGACAGTTCCTTCCCGTTTAGATTTAGCAGTCGTAGATAGATTGTTCTGCATCCTTTAGACAAACCAAGCAAGCGTGGATCCCGTCGAGTACGACGGACGTGAGGGGTGCTAATACCTTCCCCTTGCGTAACCGACTCCCGAATCCAGGATTTGGTTGCGATGACCATTCCTTTCCCGTCTTTGCGGTAGGTTTACTTCGAGCGTTTCCTTTCCCTCCGTTGGGATAAATAACGCACGGTGGCGACTCTTCTGTTCAGCCGGCGCCGATTTTTCGCGAAAGCGACAGCTGGCGACTCTGCTGGGGAAGCTGTGATTGTCCTCTAAGCGAGTCTCGGATGCTCTTCCTGGCTGTCTGGGTCATCCCCAGCAGCTGGCGACTCTGCTGGGGACTCCAGCGGTTCTCTACGCGATTCAATCCTAGCGCTTGTTTGCTTGTCTTTGGATGTTTACCTTTTGTGTTTGGTATTTTACTGTATTTACAATTTCCACACTTTGTTATTATTTGTTGCTGTTGTGCTGTTGGGTGGTTGTTCCTTTGAGAGAGAAGCCAAAACCCAGGCTTGAGTACACACATAGATTTAGAGAGAGAGTAGTGGTTAGCCTGCTTGCTTAGCTCGCACCAGCTAGCCGCGAAATCTCACTCGGACGAGATTCTCTTTGATGCTTCTTGCCTGGCCCTTAGGGCACGACAAGTTGTCTGACCCGAGGATTGTCGACTCTGGGAACCGATCAATTAGGAATTCAACTAAGTGAGGCCTCTTCGAGGGGTGATGATGCCACACCTCCTGGGTATCATATCATCGCTCTTGAAAGTCTGTGACGTTGATACCCGCATAGGATGTCGTACCTTGTCAGATATAGGTCCATTACCCGTGAGTGGGAGGGTTTTGCAGGAAACTTGACTTCCAGCCTACCCGATATTTTGGTTTTCTCTCGTCAGAGCAAACTTATCCCGTCAGCAGCGCAGCAGTAATCGGGGCTTTGTGGGGGCTGTGATCCCGTGTTTGCTGCATCTTGCATCGCATTTGCATAAGCATCTTTGCATCATATTGCATATCATTCTCCAGATAGTCAGAGCTCTTATCCAGCCGTTGTTTCGATTCTGAAGGTGAGTGTTGAAGACGACCAAGAGGCTGAAGCCGAGTTGAGCAGAATCAAGCAGTGAAGTCAGTTGACAGTTGTTGGTAGTTATGTCAGAAAGCAGCTTCCAGTTTGTTGATACCTTGTCAGGTTTCACTGTGACGTCTAATCCTTTGTATGGATCTACGCATGACGAAGACTTTCCGCAAGTGAACAACCTTACTGCAGCTCAGCTTGTACAGCCTTCTGTTGAAGACCGAGATCTACGTGAGCAGTTTGTTGTCCGAGGTGAACGTTCTCCTTCTGTTGATATCTCCGACTACCAGGGCGTTGCCTTCCCTGTGCCAAAGTCCCGAAGAGAGGTCCCGATAGCAAAGACTGAAGACCCATTAGCTCCCGTGTATGCTAGAAGGTTTCGTGCATTGGATGAAAGATTCAAAGCCTTGAAAGGTAAAGATGCTGTTAACCCTAGTGCTGCAGACATGTGTCTGGTTCCTGGCCTAGTGTTACCTCCGAAGTTCAGAATGCCGAGGTTTGAAAAGTACAAAGGAGATAGTTGCCCGAAGCAACATTTGGTGATGTTCTGCCGAAGAATGACTTCATTTGTGCACAACGACAAGTTGATGATTCACTGCTTTCAAGATAGCCTGACGGGGGCATCTCTGAGTTGGTATATGCAGTTAGAGAGTAATCAGATCTGATCATGGGTGAATTTAGCCAATGCTTTTCTGAAACAGTATGACTACAATCTTGATGAAGCTCCTAGTCGCATGCAGCTGCAAGAATTGTCTCAAGGGAACAATGAACCTTTCAGGACGTATGTTCAGAGATGGAGAGAATTTGCTGCTAGAGTGCAACCACCGCTTCTAGACCAAGAGTTAAAAGGCATGTTCGTAAACTCCTTGCAGAGCCCGTACTTCGAAAGAATGCTTGGAAAGGCACCAAATTTCTCTGAATTGGTAAGGGCAGGAGAACACATCGAGTATGGTGTAAAGACTGGAAGAATCCAGAATGTTTCAGGCGGTCAGGCTAGTGAAACTGAATCTCTCTATAACTACCAAACTGAAGAAGGAGTTGTGATCAATGTAGTCCTGACTGATGTTGGGTATCCTCGAGATGAATCGGTGAAATCTGTTGGTTCCCCATCTTCTCAGCGGTCAGCATCTTCTGTGTCTCGTTATTCTGGACAGACAATTGTGCCTAGGGCACCACATCGGGAACCTTATGTCGCTCCTCTTGCAAATCCACGAGCCCGTGGCCGAGGTTATCAGAATCAGCGTCAGAATCAGAACCGACCTCGTAACAACTTGGAACGAAGGAATGCTCCTTCTCATCCAGTGCCTGTGCCGTATAGCCAGATCCTGCCACATTTGATTCAGAATTCTTTGGTGGAACCTAAAGCCCTTAAGCCCGTGCCAGAGCCTTACCCTCCTGGGTACAGTCCCCATGCTCAGTGTGGTTACCATGGTGGACCTCCGGGGCATTCAACTGAAGATTGCAAAGCTTTTCAGGCAAAAGTGCAACAGTTGATCGACAAAGGATGCATTTCCTTTCCAGAGGGAGTTTTGGTTATGCGTGACAACCTCTCAGCTGTTTGAGCTCGCAGATTCAGAGGGTTATTTCAAGAAGCCAGTGGTCCAGACAGGCAAACATCCTTAGCATTGGCAGTCCTCAGACTCTTTATCATTTGCATTTGTAGTTTCCTTTCTGTTAGTTACTACTTGCTGTTAAACATTGTTTGTTTCGAATGGTAATATTAATAAAGTGACTATGCATTTTTTCTGAATTAATCATGTCGTTGTCACTCATTTACTGCATTGCACTGGCACTTGCATTTTATTCACTCCACTTTATCACTATGATTAGCAAAGATTGGAGGGAGGATGACGAAACTGAATACTCATAACCGATGATCGTATGCTTTCAGATAAAACCTTGCCTATGATGTACAAGCATTGTTTCAAATCCCCTAAACACCGGAGAGATAAGGAAGAGAATCCCTTGTTAACCACTTCGAGCCGAGAAGTAGGAGTTTTTTTCGGACTTTTAAACCCTCTCATCTTAACCCGGGGCAGGGTAGTTGTCAGTTAGCTTGATCGAGCGTTCAAGTCTTATAGAGGAGTGTTGTCTTTCGAGGACCAATCACATCGTATTCCTCCCCAGAGGTCGTACCTCGTCAACCACAATGGTTAAACCTCACCAATCAGGAGTGAGACAGTTATAAACCTCTTGGATGAATCCAGACAGCCAGTGTCGCACGACTTGTTTCGAAGAAAAAAGAAAGAATAAGAAAGCCCGCTAAGTAAAAAGAAAAGAATAGCTGGAAAGCAAATACTTAGGCAAAAATCAGGGCATCCCGCTGGACTTCAAAAGAAAAATCGAAAAGAACTCTGAAGAGTCGGTCCAGGCAAAAATTAGGGAATCAAAAGAATGAAAAAGAAAGGATATAAAAAGAAAAATCCTCAAACAAGGACAAAGTCGTGTAGATACAGACACCGAAAATGAAAAAGGAATAACTGTCACTCCGAAACACCTTGTGAATTCTTTAACCAGTTGTTCCCGCTATTCAACATACCTCTCGAAGAGGCGAGCGCTCGAACCAAGTTAACTGAACATTAGGATCGGAGATCATCACGTAGAAGGGGTGGGTACAAATCATAATTTGAGCCAAATATCCTTTGTTTCACGAACCGTGAACCCGACCATGATACAACCCTTAAAAGACCTAATTGAGGCAGGGTTTATTCTGAAAGCGCATTACGATAAGGTTGAGTAACCTGACTCCTACATGATTTGCTAATCATATCCTTGCCATGTTTTTCTGATCGAATCAGCACTACGTTTGAACTCTTTGGTTCATTCGTCACTCACTATCATGACACGTAAATGAGTGACAGTACAAATTTTTCGAAATCTGCATGAACACTGCATTAAAATTACCATTCGTGAATAGACAATTTTAATTGCAGGTCAGTAGTTGATATGAATGAATTCCAACAGGGAATAATCAATCAGGACTGAACCGTTAGTAGTCTGGATCAGAACGGTATGCTGTGAAGCCCTGTGAATCTGGGGCATTAACTTCCAGTGAGTTTGGAATCAGTTTGTCTGAGGACAAGTCCCGGAGCATCGGTTGATTATGGGACAGTTTGTTCGAGAAGCAGTTGATCAGAAGTTGATCTTCTCGAGACCCAATCAGGGGCAACTATCCAGAACTCCTGTGATTTGAGGGCAGATCCCTCCAATGTTCAATCAGGGCATGTTAAGTCGCTCACCGCTCGTTCAAGGGCAAGCTACTTCAGAGATATTGAAACCAACCGTGCTGAGAGTTGGTTAATTGAGGATGAATCCTTCCGTTGTACAGATGTTGGGGCAAGCCATCTAAAGATTGTCTCGTTGCCAGCTGCTTTCTGTTCAGAATGAATGTTCCCAAAAGTCGGATTGGGGCAAGTTGAATTGCACTGGGGCAAGTTGTTCAAATGAGTTTGTTCACCCTAGCAAGAGTTGAGTGTCGGGGAATCGTGTCATTACCCTACCAAAAAACCTGAACCTTCTGAAGAAGCCTTGCTGTCATTGGATTGTTATCCTACAGCCTAACCTGTTACTCGGCTGAACCTTGTAACCGAATCGTTTCAAAGTCCAGTTCTCGTCTGGCAAATCGGAGATCAGTTCTCGTCTGAAATCCAAACCAGAAACCAGCACTGTCTGGTCACCTTTTCTGTAACCTATTGTTCAACCAGTTCTCGTCTGGCTAACACAATTTTAAAGCCCAGTTCTTGTCTAGCAAACCAGAAATCAGTTCCCGTCTGATATCCAAACCGTAAGTCAGTTCTCGTCTGACAGCCTAACGTATTTTGCTATCAGTCCTCGTCTGGTAGTCCACCTCGAATGCTAGTTCTCGTCTAGTATTTCCCTTTCAAATCCACTTTTGTTGATAACCAGAAATAAATCCCTATCACCATAAACCTATCTCTAAACCAGAAAAAGCCTAATTGTACTTGGCCCGATGATTCCTAGTGACTCGTATGTTGTCACATTCCCCGACACAAGGCTCGATTGATCCCAGCTCCATGATTGGTATTCTGTATTCCCTGTGTTGATGTTTTTGAATCAGGATTATTTTCTCAGTAGAGACGTACAGTTTGAGATTGTTTCCCCTGAGCAGTTTGAGATTGCAGCGAATTGAGATGACATTTATCCCTTATCAGAGTAGGATCAAGATTATCTTCGACAGGTTTGATTGATATCCCCGGCAGAGTATGGCCATCCCAAGCATTGAACGTTGATTAGCCTGATGTGCTACTTTCCTAAGTGGGTTGAGACTGAAGCTTTCCCTGACCGGCAGATTTGGGTTTATTTCCCCAGCAGTGTTGATACACATGTATTCCTCATCAGACTTGATAGTCCAGCAGGTGTTACCCAGAAGGGTCAGCCTCTGTAAGGTATATGCAAGATTACCCTCAGCAGATCAGGATTGATATCCCCGATAGAGTTCAGCAGCCTCTCCCCGCAGAGTCTGAACACGAGATCGTGAGCATTGATATGTCTCCCTAAGCAGAGAAGATTCTCTCCCCAATCAGATGTATCCTGAAGGAACGTCATCTCCTCAGCTGAGTCATACGCTGAAGTGTGCAGCAGTTGATAGTGCCATACTGAAGTCTCCATCGGAATTGAGATTCCCCACAGAGTCGTACTCTCCAGCAAGCAGAATGATTTCTCCTTCCTCAGCCGAGTTTGCAGTTCCCCAAGAGAGCCGAGTCCTTGGAAGCCGTTGAAGCCATGATTGGTTCTCCCCAGTAGGGTGTTGAATAGCTGATGCTGTATTTCCCCACCGGAGTCGTCATCTCCAGGAAGGTTTAGCCGCGAAGGTCGTGCAGTTTATTTCTGCGATTGATATCATTTCCTCTACAATTGTGGGTTGAATACCTAGTTGAGCAGGTCTAGGTTCTCGTAGAGCGTTCCCCTGCATCAGTCGACTGAAGTTTGTTTCCCCGTGCGGAGTCCAATTGAGATTGGTGGTTCTTTCTCCTTGACAGGAGGATGCTCCCTTCAGCATTTATTTTGCTGATGGGGCCATAGCATGTTGCATGATTGCATAACATCTACCCTAAAAACGCGTAGCATTTCCACCGTGTGGAGCATTACGTCATTGTCAAAGCATATGCATACGAAACATGAGCCAGGTTGCCACCGTCCTTGTGTTGCAGATGTTCCTCCTCAGAATGGTTTGATCAAGATGATTCTTGAATTCTCCCCAACGAAGTTGCTTGCTCAAGAGGATTCTCGATTTCCCCAGCGAAGTCTCCTGCTCAAGATGATTCTTGAATTCCCCAACGAGGTCGTTTGCTTAAGATGATTCTTAAGATCCCCAGTGCCGTCGCCAGAGTTGGTTGCTCAAGTTGATACTTAGAGTCCCCGACAGAGTGTTTGCTCAGGATGACTCCTGAAATCCCCAGCATAGTTATCGGTTCAAGATGATTCTTGAAGTCCCCGGCGGAGTTATTTGTCCAAGATGATTCTTGAAGTCCTCAGCAGAGTTGATTCATCCAGAATGATTTCTGGATCCCCGAAGCAGAGTTACTTGATAGTTTCCAGAATCCCCAGCGGAGATGCGTCATCTCCAGCAGGTTTCTGAACAGCGAAGTTGAAACTTCCCCTGAAGACTTGATGATTGAAGTCCGACCGTGTTAATGAAGCAATTCTCACAGCTGATGCGGAGTGCCTGATGGAAAAAGAGTGCATATCCTTATTTGGTTCATGATTGACCAAGAATTCTATTCTCAACCTACTGAGGAAGTTCGGCTGATGCCCGAAAGTTCTTTGAATGCCCGATGGCATGATCAACTTGTTGACCTGATGAGTCCCGAGGAATCCTGATGCCTGATGGCATGATCGACCATGAATTCCCGGTTGTCGTGTGACCAGTTCCCCAGCAAGTTGCCGTGCAACTATCTTGCTCAGTTTTGAAGATGTTCCTACCGACCAGAGTATCGTTTACCTGTGAGGTTAGCAAATCACCCGTTACCGTGTAACCAGTGATCCCTCGATGATTTGAGGATGCAATGACATCAGATAAATCAGAGAATCATCCTGACAGAGGTTCAGATTAGTATTTCTCCAGCTAACTGTCGTGCATCTATTATTTCAGCTTCCGAAGATTTGTTCCCACCTGAGTTCGGAGTACCGTGTACTTGTGTAGTTGGCAAATTTCCGGGTTCTTTGGTATTCAACCTTCTTCTACCTTTGAATGATTGAAAGTTGTTCGCTCTTCAACCCTTCAGGTCCAAGCCGTTTGAATAGGGGCAGCTGTTGCACCCCAAAATTTGACCAACTACTTATCGCAATTTGTCTCATGTTTCGACTCATGTCATTTTGCATTTGCATACCGCGTACATTGCATTTTTTCCAGTCAGATTGACCTTATCGGGATTACAGCCCTCTGATCGCACTTCAGGCATTTCAGGCCAATACGAGGACGTATTTTGAGAATTGGTGCTCGTCCCGGTGTTTTCAGCTCTCGCTGTTGTTTTTGAGGACATCTCGGTGTCCGGGATTTTTACCGTTTATTTCGATATAGTCGCTAATCGATTTAATCGGCTTCCTCGCTTTTTTTATGTTTTTCCCTTATTTTCTAGAATTTTTATAGATTTAATTGATTTTTCTAGGTGTTAGTTAGATTTTTAATAGATATTAAATGTTTTTAAATAGTTTAGTTTGATTTCCCTTTTTAGTAATTTCTTTAATCATTTTTAGATAATAGATTTTAGTTTTAATTTCTTTTTTAGAACAAATCATATTTTTTTAGATATTAAGTAGAATTTTTAGAATTGATTTTTAATAGGATATCCTTTTAATAGGTTTTTTAAAAATAGAATTAATAGAATTTTTCTATTTTGGGTTTATATAGAAATTAATAGAGTTAATAGAATGTTTTCTATTTTTATTAGTTTAGAGATTAATAGAGTCTTTTTAGGTTAATCCTCTTTTTTAGATTTAATTAGGATTTAATAGAGTTTAATTAGATTTTAATCATTTGTTTAGATGTTAATTAGAGATTATTAGAATTAATTAGGATTAGAATAGTTTTAATTTTCATTTAAGATTTAATTACTATTTTAATTTTTGTTTAGTCTTAATTGCGTTTAATTAGAGTTAATTGAGTCTTCATTTAGTTAATTGATGTTAATTAGTCATTAATCATATCATTAATCAAAGTCCAATTTCGGTGGACCGTGTGTCAAGTTTTTGGAGGCCCAGTCCCAACCTGTCCATGTGTCATCCATATAAAGGTCCCACGTGTGCTTCAGGTTTCACTCCACTCCATCCACGTTTTTCTCCTCTTCATTGCCACGTTGCACACTCTCCGCACCACCACCTCACCCTCCACGTGTGGCAACTCCATCAAGCCACACGTTCTGCACCTCACACGTGGCCTCCGTTCGCTTCTCTTCACCATGCGTGTTGACACGCGTATCTTCCACTACCTCTCTCCCCTTCCGGCCATGCAAACGCCGGAGTTTTCTCGCCGGTGAAATCACACGACGGTCCCCACGGCCAAAATTCCACCGGATTCTGCAACTGTCGCCGGGACTCCAAGAACCTTCATCTCCTTCATCCGTCAGGTTCATCTAAATTCAACCGAATTCTGCAACCATCGCCGGAAGATTCATGGCGTTCTTCATGATTTTCCAGAAATCACTAGATCCTCAACCGTTTTTTCCAGATTTCATCGAAGAACCTCAGATCTACGAACCTTCATCATTCATCCAACGTTCACTGTTCATCACACTTCGTCCAAATCATCAACGATCTTCGACGCGTTCTCAAAGATCTCACCAGAACTCTACAACACGCTCAAGAACATTCGTCCATCTCCATTTCTGAGTTTTCCAGGATGAAGATCTTCATCAACGACCTCCCATGGATCTTCATCTGAATCTTCAAAAATCATTGAAGAGTTTCATCCGCCTTCCTGAAACTCCTGTTCAAGATCCATCAGCTCAACAACGTCTTCATCATCGATTACCATAAAACTTCTCCGTTCAAGAAACCTCCGAACTCCAGCAAAGATCTCCAGAAGTTCAAAGGGATCTTCAAAGCGTTCGTCAATGTCATCCGGTCTTCATCCACGAACATGCAATTTCCGTTAAAGAATTCCAGATTTCCATCACGAGACTCAAAGGATCTCTCGCGATCTTCGCATGCAAACGCCTTCAAAGGTTCTTCATCAATCTTGCAATATCGTCCAGATCTTCATCAACGATTTGGATCCTCAAGAACACGCCAGCCGCAGTTCATTTTCGGAGATTAGTAATGTAATCTTGTTGTTGTTTGTGGTGATGATTCGAGACGGTGACGAGAATGAGGGGTTTGAGAGAGTTTGCCTCAGAGAGAGTTTGGAGAGGAGAGGTTGGAACGGCGCATGGGAACAGTGTTAGGATTTCTGAAGCTTAGACGAGGAAGAGAGAAGGCTGCATGGATTGGGCCGTGGCCCATTATTTTTTTGCTACATACACCTTCCGTTTTTTTCCCATCCTCCCCGTTTGTGTGTGTAGCTGGGCTGGGCCCGTTCCTTGTTCGTTTTTCTGGCTACACCTCCGTTTTTGGCCATAAAACCCCCTGCCTTTTTTTATTTTCTTTTCTGAATTGCTTAGTGGGCTAGGCCCCAATTCTGTATTGTTTTTACTGGCTGTACCCCCTGGCTGAGCTGATGCACCCCCTTTGTTTTTCTCTTTTTATTTTATTTTCTTTTATAGTCATTTGCTTAGATTTTTTTTAGGAAAAATAATATGTAATCGAAAAATGGTAAATATAGTGTAATGAAAATATAAAAAGGATAGTATTTTTAATATTTTCTTTTTTAGGATGTATTTTCTTTTAGGAGTTTCTTTTACGCCTTTTTAGAGGTAGAATTAAAGGTCCACTTGTTAGGGGACTATTTTTCATTAGATTTTCCATGATAGATGGGTATGATTTTTTAGGAGTTTATCATTGTAACCTTCCGAATATTAATAAAATGAGATTTGCGCTGTGGTCTCCGAAGTACCCGAACTACGTCATGCTCTGATTTCTCTTATGAGAATACGTAGGCACAATACTGATGTATTGGCAAGCAAGCTTCCCCCGTAGGCACAATACTGATGTATTGGCGAGCAAGCTTCCCCCGTAGGCACAATACTGATGTATTGGCGGGCCACCTTTCAAACTTCCCCCGTGGGCACAATACTGATGTATTGGCGAGCCACCTTTCCCCTTAGCTGTAAGCTGAACTACAGTTGCTCTGATTTTCTCTGATGAGAATATGTAGGCATAGGATGCGATATCCTAGCGAGTACACTAACATCTAACCTATTTGTTCTCTCGCTGCTGTGCGATCGAGACTTTCCCGCTGACGACTGATGTTATCCTTTTCTCTTGCCCGAGTGCATTTGAGACCAGACCGTAGTTCTAGTTCCCGCAGATTCCCGTACCTCTCAAACAACTTAATCTCTCACTCCTGTGTGAGAACACCCTGTCTAGCCGTAGTTAGCCTGAACTACGTAAGCTCTGATCTTCCACGCTGTGTGGAAGTACGTAGGCACAAGACGCGAAGTCTTGGCGAGCCAATTCCCTGTAGTTTCCCGAACTACGATGACTCTGACTTTCTCTCTGGAGAATACGTAGGCATAGAGTGTGACGCTCTATCGAGTCAGTTCCTTCCCGTTTAGATTTAGCAGTCGTAGATAGATTGTTCTGCATCCTTTAGACAAACCAAGCAAGCGTGGATCCCGTCGAGTACGACGGACGTGAGGGGTGCTAATACCTTCCCCTTGCGTAACCGACTCCCAAATCCAGGATTTGGTTGCGATGACCATTCCTTTCCCGTCTTTGCGGTAGGTTTACTTCGAGCGTTTCCTTTCCCTCCGTTGGGATAAATAACGCACGGTGGCGACTCTTCTGTTCAGCCGGCGCCGATTTTCGCAGTAGCGACACACATCAAGTTCACAATTAATACAATTATCACTCAAATCAAATAAAATACTCAATAAAACGTAATAATCAAAATCGGGGCGTTACACTAGTAACTCAGATCCTCTCAAATGTGTCCTTATATTTGATTATGAATCTCTTCTTTTCAAGTCTTAGAACCTGCATACTTGGAACACATAGTAGATAACACCATTGTTCTTTTAATACTTTGTTATCATCAAAACCCAAGAGATATATGTCATGGACAAATCTTGTTCTAACAGTACAAATCATCGTTTGATCAGATTTGACTATGGGAGATAAGATGGTGATTGGAATTGCATGCTCCATGTATCACGAGGTATCACATGTTCTCTTCTTTTTTAAACCTATCCCATATAATTAGGCTTCAATATTGGGTCTCTTCTTGTGGGTCTTGCATTGCGATCGGCCCAAAACATTGTTGAATCATATTTGTCATTGTGATTGATATTTGCAAAATAAATAAATTTTCAGTAAGTAAGTGTGATCTCACGTTTTCATTATGTTTGACCTAGGGGAGACAATGATTCAAGAAGAATGGGAAGAAAATGGAGATTATGAGTCTTATGAGAAGTAACCATAAGAGACATTTTCCCTATCTATACTCTTTTTTGAACATCACCATCAAGTGGAATAGATGGAAGAAGGTTTATCAAACCCACTACAATTGTTAATGCTTCACCCTAAAAATATTTTGATAACTTTACATAAGAAAGCATACACATGATTCTATCATTAATTGTATGATTTATTCTCTCTACAACTCCTAAGTATTCTCTCCAAGACATTGCATCTCGTGCCTACGTATCCTGACAGAAATGGAATCAGAGCATTTGTAGTTCCCCTTAAAGAGGGTGGGGAACTTCTTGACGGTGGTCAAGGTTCCAGGGAGAAGTAAGTGTTCATAGTGAGGCACTTACATGGAGTACGGCGACTCCAAATCTAAATTTAAGTTGAAAGATAGGTAAGTATCCTAGGTGGGAACTTACATGGAGTACGGGGACTCCTGATCCTAAAGCTAGGATGAACGGGAAGATAAAGAATGTCCATGGCAAGATAAATGCGTGGAGTGCGGCGACTCCGATCCTAAGGCTAGGATAAGGGTAAGAACCTAAAATTATACTACGTGTGACATGGCAGTTGTCGCTACTGCGAAAATCGGCGCCGGCTGAACAGAAGAGTCGCCACCGTGCGTTATTTATCCCAACGGAGGAAAAGGAAACGCTCGAAGTAAACCTCGCAAAAAACGGGGAAAGGTATGGTCATCGCAACCAAAACCTGGGTTCGGGAGTCGGTTACGCAAGGGGAAGGTATTAGCACCCCTCACGTCCGTCGTACTCGACGGGATCCACGCTTGCTTGGGTTGTCTAAAGGATGCAAACAATCTATCTACGACTGCTAAATCTAAACGGAAGGGAATTCACTCGATAGAGCGTCGCGCTCTATGCCTACGTATTCTCAAGAGAGAAAGTCAGAGTCAACGTAGTTCGGGACTACAGGGAAAATTTGGCTCGCCAAGACCTCGCGTCTTGTGCCTACGTACTTCCACACTGCATGGAAGATCAGAGCTTTACGTAGTTCAGGCTAACTACGGCTAAACAAACATTCTCACACAGCAGTGAGAAAAACAACTGGTTTCACAGGGTCAGGAACCTATGGGCAAAACTATGGCTTGGTCTCAAATGCACTCAGGCAAGAGAGAAAAAAGGGTAACAATTAGTCGTCAGTGGGAAAGTCTCGATCGCACAGCAGCGAGAGAACAAAAGTCAGTTGTTAGTGTGCTCGCTAGGATATCGCATCCTATGCCTACATATTCTCGTCTGGCACGAGAAATCAGAGCAGCTGTAGTTCGGCTACTTCGGGACCACAGCTCAAATCTCGTTTTATTAACATTCTGAAAAATGATTACAATGAGTGAATACTGAAAATAAATCTCCGAGGAAATACTATCCTATCCTATCCTGAGAAATCGAATGGAAAATAGCCCCCTAACAAGTGGGCTTCTAAACTATCCTAAAATCGTAAAATAATTTCTATGAAAATATACCCTAAAAGAAAATGTACTTTAAAAAATATTAAATCGACACTAATATTTTTCTCTCTTTTCTTTCTCTTCTCTTCAACTATTTTCTCCTTGTATTTCTTCTTTTCTTAAAATATTTTCCATCTTTTTTTTTCTATCTTTTTCAAATATCCTTTTTTCTCTTTTTCTTTTACTATTTTTTTCAATATATTTTTTCACTATTTTTTCTACCTTTTTCAATATACTTTTTCTCTTTTTATTTTACTATTTTTCAATATATTTTTTCTTTTGATATTCTTTCCAATATTTCTCTCCTTTTTCTTTTACTATTTCTCAACATTTTTCTCTATCGTTTTCACATATTTTCTCTTTATTTTTTCTCATGTTCTTTCATATTTTTTTCTACATTTTTTCTTATTCTTTTATTTTTCTTTTCAACATGGTATTCCTCTTCTTTTTTTTCTTTATTCTATTTTCTTTAATATGCTTTTCTCCTTTTTTTCCCTTCTCATATAACTATATAGAAAAAATAAAAAAGGAAAATATAAGGGAGGGGGGTGTCTGTTTACAAGGGGAGTGATAAGCAGAAAAATAAAAATACAACCAAATTGGGTCCAGCCCAGCAGCTATTGCTGCAAAAAAAGCTAACGAACAGAGGGGGGGGTTGCTATGAGTAAAACGCAGGTGTAGCTAGCAAAACGCAAAACCCGGCCCAATCCAGCAAAAAAAACACACGGAGGGGGTGCGAAAGGCAATTGAGGTGCGAACCCAAAAAAACCCATTGGGCCCAAGGCCTAGCGATGCCCTTGCCTCTCCCACTCCCACTTTCATTCTGAAACCCTAATACTCTCACTTTTCTCCGCCGTCGTCCCCCTCTCTGAACCATCTCCGTCTCCTCCGTTCAACCTTCCTCAGTCTTACTCTCAATCTCCTTCAATCTTTCATCACAAACCTTTCCCCAACTTCATACTCCAAAACAAAAACCCTCATCCCTTGCTCATCTCACACTTATTTCCTTCACTCACCTCGTTGAGTTCGCAGAAGCTCGCATGAAATTATTGAAGATCCTGGCGAAATCGGGAAGGACGAACACGAAGGTGACTAATCTAGATGTATGAAGGTGAACATCAAAGAGATCGATGAATATCCTGGGGAACTCTGGCAACGATATGAAGCCGGTTGAGGATCCTTTGAAATGGATCTTGAAGAGCACGAAGAACCGGATAAATGTTGAAGGGAAATCTGGTGCTGGCTTGAAGATCTTGGATATTTCTGGAAGGTTGCTCTTGATCCCTTCTGGAGATGATGGCGAATCTGAAGGTTCTGAGGACGCTTGTTGAAGCTGAGTTTCTTGGAGATTGTTCGCTGATGAATGCTTGAAGATTCTGGGGAATCTTGTGAAGACGATGAACTCGTAAGGGTGATTGAAACTGAAGATTGAAGTGTTGATGATTCCGACGATGCATTTTGAATGGTGGTGTTGTTGGAGGTATGAACATTGATGGCGGAGCAGGACGTTGATGATTCTTTATTGTAGTTTATGATGATCGGAGAAAGGTGATGATGATCGGAAACTGGAGAATGTCATTGGTGAGGTCGATCGGGAGAGATGAAGGTTATGGAGGAGGACCGGAGAGGATGAGGCTTGAAGGAGGAGGTTGATCGGAATCTGGGTTTTTGGAGGTTTTCTGGTGAGATTGATGGTGGCCGCCGGCCATGCATGCCGGTCGGTGGGTGTTCCCGGCGAGGACCGGTGGTGCGCTGGTGGAGGGACGCGTGGCCAGGGATAGTGGAGAGGAAGGCTGCATGTATGCCACTTGGCGTAGCGTGGCAGAGAGAAGAGAAGGTGGATGGATGAGGTGTCGTGTAATCGTGCTGAAATGTGGGGTCCCCCTTCTTCCAACACGTGGAGCTGATGATTTATATTGCTGAGAATTCTCTGGGACGTTCTAGAAGACTCTGGACTTCGCTGGAAAAAATCTGGACGAAAATGGACTTTTCTGGACTGATGCGAAATGGGCTTGCTGAAGACTCATGGATACTGGCCCAATACGAAAACTGCCAACAAAAACTCAAAAAAAAACTACATAAAACAGATCAGCCCAATTTAACCTAAACCTAATTAACTAAACTAAACTCAATTAATTGCTAAACTAATAACACTCTAATAAATCCACTAATCTAACAATTAATAAATCTCTATTAAATTTCTAATAAAACTATATTATATTCTATGAAAAAAAACTATATTATTTATATCTAAAATTAAAAACATTTAATTTCTATTAACCCTATTTTTTTATTATTCTAAAACATTATATCCTAATAAAACTATTTATTTAATAAGGAAAATTCTATATTAAAAAAGATTAAAAAGCTATTAAAACTATTTAAAAACTATTAATATTCTAAAAATTCCTAAAAACCTATTAAATCCTAAAATGATTAAAAATCTATTTAAAAAGAATTAAAACTATTAAAAATCCTATTAATATTCTAAAAATGATTTAAGCTATCTATTTCTATAAAATTCTAAAAACTATATTACTCTATATTATCTAAAATGATTAAAAATCTATTTAAACCCTAAAAATGGCCAATAAAATCCAGAAAAATCACGATAATTCCCAGAGGAACAAAATAAGCACCGAACGACACATAACACCGCGAGAGCGCACCAAAATAGCCGGTAAAAATAAACGGGCACCGAAATATCCCAAAAATACGATTCTACCTATCTAAACTGATAAAAAAAACACCTGAGACGCGAGACGAGAGCTGTGATCCCGATAAAATCAAAACAAATGAAAAAATGCACTGTATGCAATATGCAGATGCGAATGCGATTATGCGTCGAAACATCGAGCCAGATACGAGACCCGGTTGGTCAAATTTTGGGGTGCAACAGCAGTCAACGAGGAGGAGATCTTTTTCCTTTGGACTAGGAATAGGCACCCAGTAAAATTAAGAGCGTAAAAGTGAATAGATAACAACATAATGTAACAAATCAAGTCATCTGATCAAACGCGAATAAATTATTATTCAATTGAAACCAAATATCCATAAGACGGGTTACAAAATGGACTATCCGAAGTTGATATTCTGTACATCCAAAGTTGGCTAATAAGAGCAAAAATTGTCGGGATTTACTTACTTAATAATAATAATTTTTCTTAACATCAGGTAGATCTAAAAAGAACTAAATAGATGGGAATTTGATTAAAAGCTAAACGATTAATTACTTAAACCTAATAAAAAACTATTTAAACTAAAACTTGAAATAAACCAAAATCTTACTAAGCTTGAATTAATCTAATTCTAATTATACTCAATTTAATTTACTCTAAATAAACTAAAAAGGGGGTGTAGAAAAAACAATTGGGCTCAACTAATCCAGGAATAAACTAGAAAGAAACGGTCAAACAAGACTCCAACCACTGAGGAATAAACACAAATGGGGATTCATCTTATCCAGGTGTAGAAAAGATAACTGAAATAACCATCATCCACGAGGGTTGAACTTTATGGGGAAATTAGAAAGGAATAGTATTTTATGCCTAGGGTTGACGACTCTACTTGGAGGGAAACGACAAACCCAATTACTTGGTGGTAAACACAACCAAAGTAAACGACAAAAGACAACAGGGTAGCAAACATGTTGATGATATGTACATGTCTAAATGAATGTATGCATGTCATGATTATACTGGCAAAATGGACAAGAAAAGGTAAACTGAAAATAAACATCCCGACGAGGATACTCAGCCAACCTCCGCAAGAAGGATATATCTATCAAGAGATGGATAGAAAGTCATAGGAGGAACCATAGTCTTGCTTCAAGTTCTTAAACTTTCTCTGGGAAACAAGTATTCCACTTAGGGATATAACATCATGACTTCACCTGAGGGATTGCCATCATGAGTCTGATTTCTTTGTCGAAGAAAATATCCATTGGAGGGAGTCATCTATGAACTGAGACTTCGTAGGGGATAAAATAAATATCCATTTCATCGGGGAAGTGTGGAGCCAAGGCAACTTACTAGAGAAAGCATAGTAACTTTAGTGAGAAACAAAGATGATTCTACTGGGGAGTGGATCCTCAATATCAAACACATGTATCACTTGGTGGACATCGGGGAGATTCTCTGCAGTCTTACAAATCACTTATGATTACAGGATCAGTCTAAGATGTGTTGTCAGTTTATGCTTCAATGGGATTTTTGCTAAAAAATGGTCTAAAAGTGCTTCTGCAACATTAAGACTTTCTCGGGAACAATGATTTCCTTTAGATCTTTCCACAGGTCAAAGCAACTTTGTATCTTTTTCAATGCGTTTTCAAAAACAGTTTTAAGTTCGAAAACTTTTCACTTTCAAAATTATTATTAACAAATAACATTTTGCATAACAAGAAAAAAAGTAAAGAAGCATAAATGGCAAAATTGAATAGGCCAAAAAGTCTGATTTTATTTAAGAAAGGTAGCTTGCTAATGGCAAAGCTCCGTGGAGTATTACAATTGAAATTGGCAATAGGGAAAGGTAACATTGAATCCAACTACACCTACTAACCCTGATAACTAAGACTACCCAAAATTATGCTTGTGACGAGAGTAGTTGGATTGGATTTGATCTTCTGTAGAGACGAACATCATCTGATGCAATGAAATTCCTTTTGTCCCTAACTTTCTCCTGGATCGCCCTTTCAGGTTTTCAATCCGTCGGGACGCTCATTTTTTCCTAGACTGCCTTTTCCGGTTTTTAGCTTAGTGAGCTCTTATTATTTTTATTTTCATCCCTAACTTTTTCCTGGATCTCCTTCATAGGTTTTGATCCACCGGGATACCCATTGTTGCCTAAGTCGCCTTTTCAGGTTTTCGACTTAGCAGGTTTTTTAGGCATAATATTTTCAGACTGCATTAGAGTTTATAGGATGTGCAACCATCCATTATTGTGAGAATTAATGATCCTCTTGAGAAATTTGTTTTCATAACAAATGGGCCTTCATAGTTAGGCATCTATTTACCATGCATGTCTTTATGAACTAGCAAGATCTTTTTAAGTATAAGCTCTCCTTCTCGGAATTCTCAAATTCAGACCTTCTTATCGAACACCCTCTTCATTCATTTCAGGTATAAATAACCATGGCACATTGCAGTCATGCGCTTCTCGCCTATGAGGTTCAGCTGGTCAAATCTTTCTTGGACCCATTCTGCTTCATCGAGCTTGATTTCCATCAATACCCTTAAGGACGATATCTCTACTTCAATAGGAAGGACCGCATCCATTCCATATACCAAGGAGAAAGGGGTTGCCCCTGTTGAAGTTCGCACTGAAGTTATGTACCCGTGCAAAGCAAATGGTAGCATTTCATGCCAATCCTTATAAGTCTTTACCATCTTTTGCAGGATTTTCTTGATGTTTTTATTCGCGGCTTCAACAACTCCATTCATTTTAGGACGATAATGAGAAGATTTATGGTACGGAATCTTGAAACTTTCACACAACTCCTTCATGGTTTTATTATTCAAATTAGTCCCATTATCTGTTATGATTCGGCTTGGAATTCTATAACGGCAGATAATCTCTTTCTTGATGAAGCGGGAAACCATTTGCTTAGTTACATTGGCATAAGAAGCAGCTTCTACCCATTTTGTGAAATAGTCAATGGCAACTAAGATAGATCAGTAACCGTTTGAAGCTTTCGGTTCAATTGCCCCAATCATGTCAATGCCTCGCATTGAGAAAGGCCACAGTGATGATAAAACATTCAACTATGTTGGAGGCACGTGCACCTTATCAGCATAAATTTGGCATTTATGGCATTTTCTGGCATACTGGATGCAATCGAATTCCATGGTTAACCAGTAATACCCAGCTCTTAAAATTTTCTTTGACATAGCATATCCATTGGCGTGAGTTCCAAATGTTCCTTCATGAATTTCTTGAAGTAACATTTCTACTTCACGTTTGTCAACACATCTAAGCAGAACCATGTTGTGGTTTCTTTTATACAACACATCATTGCTGAGGAAGAATTTATATGCTAATCTTCTCAGAGTTTTCTTGTCAAGAGCTGTAGCATCGGTATGATATTCTTGGTTTTGCAGATAATTCTTAATGTCGTGGAACCATGGCTTGTCATCAGTTTCTTCTTCAACTAGTTGACAGTAGGCGGGTTCAGTCTTGCGCTCAATTCGAATGAATGGTGCTTCATTAACGAATCTGACTTTCCATATCGAGGCTAACATGGCTAAAGCATCAGCAATATGATTTTCACTCCTTGGAACATGTTTGAAGGTGATATCATCAAAGTATTCAATCATTTCAACAATGTAAGCTCTGTATAGGATTAACATCTCATCTCTAGTCTCCCATTCACCCTTGACTTGGTAGACCATTAAAGCTGAATCTCCACTCACTTCTAGGATTTTGATTCGGAGGTCAATAGCTGCTTCAAGTCCTAGAATACATGCCTCGCTGTCGCTACTGCGAAAATCGGCGTCGGCTGACAGAAGAGTCGCCACCGTGCGTTATTTATCCCTCAGAGCGGGAAAGGAAACGCTCGAAGTAAACCTCGCAAAAAACGGGGAAAAGGTATGGTCATCGCAACCATAGCCTGGGTTCGGGAGTCGGTTACGCAAGGGGAAGGTATTAGCACCCCTCACGTCCGTCGTACTCGACGGGATCCACGCTTGCTTGGGTTGTCTACTGGGTGCAAAACAATCTATCTACGGCTGCTAAATCTAAACAGAAAGGAATTGACTCGATAGAGCGTCACACTCTATGCCTACGTATTCTCAAGAGAGAAAGTCAGAGTCAACGTAGTTCGGGACTACAGGGAAAATTGGCTCGCCAAGACCTCGCGTCTTGTGCCTACGTACTTCCACTGGATGGAAGATCAGAGCTTTACGTAGTTCAGACTAACTACGGCTAAACAAACATTCTCACACAGCAGTGAGAAAAACAACTGGTTTCACAGGGTTGGGAACCTATGGTCAAAGCTACGGCTTGGTCTTAAATGCACTCGGGCAAGAGAGAAAAAGGGTATCAATTAGTCGTCAGCGGGAAAGTCTCGATCGCACAGCCGCGAGAGAACAACAAGTTAGTCATTAGTGTGCTCGCTAGGATATCGCATCCTATGCCTACATATCTTCGTCTGGTACGAAGAATCAGAGCAGCTGTAGTTCGGCTACTTCGGGATCACAACTCAAATCTCGTTTTATTAATCTCTGAAAAATGGTTACAATGAGTTGAATACTGAAATAAATCTCCTAGGCAACGCTATCCTATTCTATCCTGAAAAATCGACTGAAAATAGCCCCCTAACAAATGGGCTTCTAAACTATCCTAAAATCGGAAAATAATTCCTATGAAAATATACCTAAAGAAAATGAACTCTAAAAATATTAAACCGTCACTTTAATATTTTTTCCTTTTTCTTTTCTTTTCAACATATTTTTTCTTTGTTTTTCTTATAATATTTCTTTTCTTTTCCTCTCATATTTTTTCACAATATACTATTTTTCTCTTTGTTTTTCACTTTCCTTTTTTTTCATTTTTCAAATATATTTCTTTATTTTTCTGTATTTCTTTTCAAAATCTTTTTCTATATTCTTTTTTCATAATATTTTTCATGCTTTCTTCTTTTTCTATAATATGTTTTTTTTCTATTTTAAACAAAATAAAAACAAGAGAAAACAAAAAGGGGGGGGGATACTGGATTACAAGGGGTATGCAGAAAACAAAAAAAATGGAGAATTGGGCCCAGCCCAGTAAAGGTTTCAGAAAAAAAAACAATAGGGGGGGTGTATGAGTAATCTGGGGCGTCTGGCAAGTGGCATTGGGCCCAACCCACTCTTCCTCAGAAAAAAAAACGTGATGGGAGTGTGTGTGAAAAACGGGGGTGTACGGACAACCCCAGATGGGCCCAGGGCCCAATCTTCATCCTCTCCTTTCACTCTCTTTGGCCAAACCCTAGCCCTCACTCTTCTCCCTTCAGCGCCGCCGTAAACCCTCCGTCTGACTCCCTATCTCTTCCGTTCCACTTTTCTCTATCAGAACCAACCTCCCTCTCCTCTTTTCGTCTCCACCTCTATCTCTTTCACAATCCAAACTCCTGTGATGTTCTTGCAAGAACGACAAACTTGGAAGAAGGCCGTGGAAGATTCTGGAATGGCTGAAGAACATGATTAAGTTTTTTGAGAAATTTGATGAAGATCTATGGACGCACGTTGATGATCGCGTGAGGAATCTCGTTGAGTTGAAGATCTTGATGAACTCCAATGGACCTCTGATGAAGATTGATGATCTTGATTGGCGTTTTGTGAACTTGATGAAGTTCGCTAAACTTCTGAGGAAAACTTGACAAAGATGATTGCTGGTGATGCGCTGAAGATTTGTTCTTCGTGAAGATCTTGTTTGAAGGCGCGATGAGCAATCTGGAGATTTCTTGAACGCTTCTTGAAGGTTGGTGAAGTAACGAAGTTGGATCGGTGGTTTCTTCTGGAGATCGTTGATGAAGGTTGTTGGAGGCCACGAAGATCCTGGATGAACTGAATTTCTGGTGGTTGGAGGTTTTCTGAGTTTTTCTGGAGAATCGGTGGTGGTTTCTGGGCGTTTGGAGGTTGAGAATGATGAAGATCAAGGGATGAAGGTGGCCGGATTCTGGAGAGTTTGAGGTTTCCGGTGGGGTTACGGCGGCCGCCGGCCATGCAGGCCGGCCGGTGGGGAACTCCGGCGAAGGATGGTAGCGAGGCTGTGGTGCGGACACGTGGTAACGCTGGTGGAGTGGGTCTCTGCATGTGGGACGCGTGTCCCACGCGTGGCTGAGAGAGGGAATACGTGAAGGTGACGTGGCGGCGTGTGATGAAGAAAATGTGGGACCGTCCCTGAAGCAACACGTGTCGTCTGCTATTTAAAGCTGAGAAGCTCGCTGGCACATTCTAGAAGGTGCTGGGATGAACTGGGAAAAGCTGGAAGATGCTAGAACGAACTGGATTATTCTGGCAATTTCTTGGACCATTGCTGGACTCATACTGAACAACAAAAAAAACCAATTGGGCCTTGGCTGGTTGCTGGGCCTGCGAAAAAATGCATATGGACCAAAAAAATCTGGACAACAAAGTTAATGGAAAAAAATGATTAACATATAATCATAAGTAATTAACTAACCTCAATTAAACCTAAAAAATTCTAATAAACCTCTAATTCCACTATTAATAAAAGAAAAATGCTATATCTAAAATAAAATCTATTTAACTCTATTATTCTAAAAGATGATTTTAAAAAAAATATCAAGACTATTAAAAGCTAATAATATTCTAAAAATGAAAAATCTATTTATGAAAAATCTATTCACTTATTATTTCTATAAAAGCAAACTCTATTTAAAAATGAAAAATCTATATTATTCTATCTCTAAAATTAAAAACAATTAATTTCTATTAACAAAACTATTCTATATTATTTAAAAATATTAAAATCTATTTAAAATCCTATTAAACCCTAAAAATGAATTTAAAATCTATTTAAGCCCTAAAAAAAATACCATAAAATCCAGAAAAATCACCATAATTCCCGAGGGAACCAAATAAGCACCGAACGACACAAAAATAATCGGTAAAAATAAACGGGCACCGAAATAACCCAAAAATCGATTCTAATGACTTAAACTGATAAAAAACACCTGAAACACGAGACGAGAGCTGTGATCCCTGATAAAATCACAACAAATGAACAATGCAATGTATGCAATATGCAGATGCGAATGCGGTTATGCGTCGAAACATCGAGCCAGATACGAGACCCGGTTGGTCAAATTTTGGGGTGCAACAGCTGCCCCTATTCAAGCGACTTCGACCTGAGTGGGTGAAGAGCGCTCAGCCTTCAAACATTCAAGGTAGATGACGGTTGAATACAAATGGAACCCTGAAATTTGCCAACCGCAAGAATATACATCAAAGCTGCTTGAGGAATAGCTTCCAATAAACTGAAGTTTGGTTGTCACGGCAACAACTGGTCAATTTTCTAATAAAATTTTCTTCTCCTTTTCAACACCTGTGTGACGCCACAAGTATTGAAATAACGCTTCGTAAAGCAAACACCTTGATTCCCATCTCTGTTATGGGATCCTTCTGGTCAACTCACAGTTCACTGCGAACTTGAGGACAATTCTCCTGGGGAATTCTGAATGGAACTGCCTGGCACCTATTTTGACGAAGGGGGCAGCTTCAGAGGTCTGATATATGTCAATCTTTGTTGTTGTTGTTGTTTTTTTTTTCCGATGCTGACGTAACAACCAAATGAAGAATCACTCCGCTGGGGAAGACGAGAAGCTGAACCACACAACTCTGCAGGTGAACAAATTCGAAATCCAATAGGTAACCATCTTGGTCTATGTTTCGACATGCGTATGCTTGAAATGATGCAATGTCCTATACGACATGTAAATGCTATGCGTTTTGTTTGAAAATGCGAGGCCCAGACGGCATGGATATGCTATATGCTTGTATAAATGCTATGACTATATATGCAAATGCTAATGCAGGCTCGAGCTGCCAGAGAACACCAGGTCTGAAAACCACTTGGCAAAATAAATGCCGAAGGAAACGTCAACTCTACTGGGGATGACCTGAAGTCACAGAACCATCTCAGCAAAATAAATGCTGGAAACGAGAAATCAAATCCGCTGGGGATAACTGCCCTGCTGGAGAAATGAAAAGGCAAACCTGCTTGACGACTTCACTGGGGAAAGAAAGACAACTCTGCTCGGGGATGCTTTCTTCAAACCATTGGCAACTGATTGCGCTCTGCGGGGATTGACCCAAACTGAGGTTGATTACGCGCAGCACACTGCTGGAAATGCTCCTACTATCAAGGATATCAATCTTAATCTGCTGAAGATACTCCTGATCCTACTCTGATACGGGGTAAAAGACAATCTCGACTCTTCCGGGGATAATAAGCAACTTTCATCTGCTGAAGAGTGGCAATTCTGATTTAACAACATCCACAAGGAATTCAAACATTACTCGAAGCGCTGGCATCCGTCGAGCTTCGTATCGGGGAACATGACGACATGCGAGTCATTGGGAAATATTGTGTCAGATCTCTTTTAGGTTTTTTTTGTTTTTCTGGTTTAGAATAAACATGGATTATGTACACAGTGAAAGATGTGGAAAATACTAGACGAGAACTAGCATTCAAAGGTAGACTATCAGGCGAGAACTGATAGGAAAATAGGTTAGGAAAATTGATTTTTGTGTTTTTGAACCAGACGGGCTGACTGGACAACAAGCTGAGGTATAGACAACCAGGCGAGAACTGGCTGAAAGCTAACGTACACCAGGCGAGAACTGGCATAACACTTGAAGAAACGGTGACCGAACGAGAATTGGTTACCAATAAACTGCACGGGAACTGATGCTTACAATAAACTGCACCAGGACGGGAACTGCTGTTTACAATAAACTGCACCAGGACGGGAACTGCTGCTTACGGAGAGTGGGCCAGACGAGAACTGGTTACCGATTTGCCAGGCGAGAACTGGACTTTGGAACGACTGGTTACTGACACGCAACAAGTTTAAACTGCGGGATAATGATCCAACGACAACAAGACCTTCTTATTTGAAAGGTTCAGGTTTTTGTTAAGGGTATTGACATGATCCCCGATACTCAACTCCGGCTGGGGATAAACAAACTGATTTGAACAACTTGCCCTAGTACACTCAGCTGGGGATAACAAGACTGGCTTGCAGAACTTGCCCCAGTACAATCAACTTGCCCCAATCTAACTCTTGGGAGTACCTGCCCTGAACAGCTTGCTACGAGAAGACTTCGAGAATATTTGTCCCGGTATCTGTATGACAAAAGAATTCAATCTCCAATTAAACACCTAACAACCCAGTTGATTTCAACATTCTCTGCGATGACTTGCCCCTGAATGAGCGTTCTAGCGACTTAACTCGATCTGATTATCCACTGGAAGCATCTGCTTTCAAATCTCAGCATTCTGCATAACTACTTCCCGAGAAGACTCGCTTCTGATCAATTGCTTCTCAAACAAAACTGCCCCTGCTCAACTGAAGCTTCGGGACTTGTCCTCAGACTGACTGATACTGAACTTACCGGAAGATAATGCCCCTGATTCACAAGGCTTCACAACATTCACCATTCTGGTTCAGATTGCTGAATTACTCAGTCCTGCTTGATTATTCCTGCTGGAATTTCTTCTATGCCAGCTACTAACCTGCAATTAGAATCGTCCGTCCGCGAATGGTAATCTTAATGCAATGGTTATGCAGATTTTGAAAAAGCTTGAGCTGTCACTCATTTACATGCATATGATCGTGAGTGACGAATGAAACACAGTTCAAACGCAGTGCTTACGTGGTCAGTGAAAGTACAACAAGGATGTGACTAGCAAGTCAAGAAGGAGTCAGGTTACTCAACCTTATCGTAATGCGCTTCAGACTAACCCTACCTCAATTAGGTCTTTTAAGGGTTGTATCGTGGTCGGGTTCACGGTTCGTGAAACAAAGGATATTTGGCTCAAATTTTTGATTTGTACCCACCCCCTCTACGTGATGATCTCCGATCCTAAGGTTCAGTTAACCTGGCACAAGCGCTCGCCTCTTCGAGAGGTATGTTGAATGGTAAGAACCACAGTTAAGGAATTCACAAGCTTTTCTTCTAGAGTGATAGCTACTCCTTCTTCGCTTTCGGCGTCTGTGTACACGACTTTGTGCTTTGCTGGGGAAAAATTTCTTTTTAATCCCTCTTTTTCATTCTTTTGATTCCCTAATTTTCGCCTGGACTGACTCATTTTGAGTTCCTTTCGATTTTTTTCGATTTCTTTTGAAGTCCAGCGGGATGCCCTGATTTTTGCCTAAGTATTAGCCTTCTCAGCTTTTTCTTTCTTCTTACTTAGCGGGCTTTCTTTCTTTCTTTCTTTTGGAACAAAGTCGTGTGACACTGGTTGTCTTGATTGCTCCGAAAGGATTGTAACTGTCTCACTCCTGATTGGTGAGGTATGACCTCTTGAAAGGTATCAACTGATTGGTCCTCGAAAGACAACACTCCTCTGGAAGACTTGAATGCTCGGTCAAGTCAACTGACAACTACCCCGCCCCGGGTTAAGATGTAAGGGTTACAAAGTCCGAAAAAACTTCTACTTCCTGGCTCGAAGTGGTTAACAATGGACTAACTCCTTATATCTCCAGTGTTTGGGGAATTTGAAACAATGCCTTGTACGTCATCGGTACAGTTTTATCTGAAAGCATACGATCATCGGTTATGGGTTTCAGTTCCATCATCCTCCCTCCTAACTTTGCTAGTCACAACGATAAAGTGGAGTGAAATAAATGCAAGTGTCAGTGCAATGCAATAAATGAGCGACAGAGACATGACTAATTCAGAAAAATGCATAATCACTTTATTATTATCACCATTCAAAACATACAATGTTTAAAGCAGGTAGTAATTAACAGAAAAAGAAACTACAAATGCAAACTGGTAAAAAGTCCGAGGACTGCCAACGCTGAGGCGCCTGCCTGTCTGAACCACTGGCTTATGCTGGGGAATGCCTTCCGAATCTACGAGCTTAGACAGCTGAACGGTTGGGATGAACAAACAAAAACCCTTCTCGAAAGGAAATGCGATCCTGATCAATCAACTGCTGTACCTTCGCCTGAAATGCTTTACAATCTTCGGTTGAATGCCCCGGAGAGCCACCATGATAACCACACTGAACGTGGGGATTGTACCCAGGAGGGTACGGTTCTGGAACTGGCTTAAGAGCTTTAGGTTCCACCAAAGAACTCTAGATCAAAGACGGTAGCAGCTGGCTATACGGCATAGGCACTGGGTGAAAAGGAGCTTTCCTTCGTTCCAAGTTGTTGCGAGGTCTATTCTGATTCTGACGCTGATTCTGATAACCTCGGCCACGAGTTCGCTGATTTGCAATGGAAGCGACGTAAGATTCCTGATAGAGTGCCCCAGGCACGGCTGTCTGTTCAGTATACCAAGCCACGGGAGGTACTGATCTCTGATAAGATGATGAACCAACAAAATTCACTGATTCGCTTCGAGGATATTCAACCTTTGGCATGACTGAGTTGATCACAACTTCTTCTTCACTCTGATAGTCACAAGGGTATTCAGTTTCACCAGCTTGATCATATGAAGTAATCTGAATTTTCCCCATTCTTATGGAGTACTCAAGGCGTTCTCCTAATGCTACCACGTCAGAGAAACTTGCCGGAATTCCGAGCAATCTTTTGAAGTACGGATATTGTAGGGAATCCACAAACATGCTTGCCAGCTCTTGGTCTAACAGCGGGGGACGCACTCTAGCAGCAAAATCTCTCCATCTCTGAGCATACTTCCTGATCGGTTCATTGATCTCTTGAGACAACTCTTGCAAATGCATGCGATAAGGAGCAATGTCTAGGTTGTAATCGTACTGCTTCAGAAAAGCTCTGGCTAAATCCATCCATGACTGAATCTGATTCCTCTCTAACTGCATATACCACCTCAAAGATGACCCAGTCAGACTATCTTGAAAGCAATGGATCATCAACTTATCATCTCGCGCAAACGCAGTCATTCCTCGACAGAACATCATCAAATGCAGCTTTGGAAAGCTATCTCCCGTGTACTTCTCAAATTTCGGCACTTTGAACTTGTAAGGCAACACCAGGTCAGGAACCAAACACATGCCTACAGCATCCAGGTTGACAGCATCTTTGGCTTTCAAAGCTTTCATTTGCTCTTCCAACACTCGGAGTCTTCTACCATCGTCAAGGGCTCTTGGATCTACCATCCCAGCTGCTGGAATATCTCTTCGGTAATTCATCACAGGGAAAGCAACACCTTGATTGTTGACAGGAGGAGGACGCTCATTCTGGGCAACAAACTGCTCATGTCGATCTCGGTTCTCAACAGAAGGCTGTACAACTTGGTCTGCAGCAACGTTGTTCACTTGCGGGGAATCTTCCATGGAATCATACAGAGGGTTGGACGCCATAGTGAACCCTGTCAAGGTGTTAGGAGACTGGAAATTGCCTTCAGACATGGCTACCAATAATTTTCAGCTGACTTCGACACTTGATTCTGCTCAAATCTACTCAACCCCTAGGTAGGTCTTCTGACAATCAACAGCTGCTCAATCCAAACTCCGGGTAATCACCTTCAGGAAACAAAGGCTGGATCAGAACTCTGGCTAGCTGGAGGATGATATGCAATGCAACACTGATATGCATATGATATGCAAAATGCAGCAAACAATGGGACCATAGCCCCCACACAAAATCTGAATACTGCTGCGCTGCTGACGGAGACGTTCTCTGAAAAGAAGACCAGAATAACGGGCAGGTTGGAAGTCAAGTTTCCTGCACAAAAAACCCCCCACTCACAGGTATGGACCTATATCTGACAAGGTACGGCATCCTATGCGGTCGTCAGCGTCACAGACTTTCAGAACTGACGATACGATTCCCAGAAGGAGTGGCATCATCGAGTCCTGAAGAGGCCTCACTTAGCTAACTTCCAAATGATCGGTTCCCAGAGTCGACAATCCAACTAACCAGCAACCCACGCCAACCAAAGGAAGGGACAGGAGGCCAACCAGCAGAACCTCGTCTGAGTGTAGATTTCATGGGACACCAAAGCAAGTCAAAGCAAGCGGGCACCCACTAATTTCTACTCTAAGTCTAAGGTGCACTCAAGCCCAGGTCCGGCTTCTCTCAATCATAGAACACCCGTGACACCCCAACAGCAACAGATAATATCGACAAATAAGCCCCAAACAAGCGCTAGGATTGACTCTGTCTTAGGGGACGTTGGATCCCACATGCATAAGGACTATCGCAGTCCTTAGCAGCCAGGGGACGTTGGATCCCCAACAGATACTCGCATAGGGAACTATCGCAGTCCCCAGCAGAGTCGCCAGCTGTCGCTACTGCGAAAATCGGCGCCGGCTGACAGAAGAGTCGCCACCGTGCGTTATTTATCCCTCAGAGCGGGAAAGGAAACGCTCGAAGTAAACCTCGCAAAAAACGGGGAAAAGGTATGGTCATCGCAACCATAGCCTGGATTCGGGAGTCGGTTACGCAAGGGGAAGGTATTAGCACCCCTCACGTCCGTCGTACTCGACGGGATCCACGCTTGCTTGGGTTGTCTACTGGATGCAAAACAATCTATCTACGGCTGCTAAATCTAAACGGAAGGGAATCGACTCGATAGAGCGTCGCACTCTATGCCTACGTATTCTCAAGGGAGAAAGTCAGAGTCAACGTAGTTCGGGACTACGGGGAGAAAATTGGCTCGCCAAGACCTCGCGTCTTGTGCCTACGTACTTCCATTGGATGGAAGATCAGAGCTTTACGTAGTTCAGACTAACTACGGCTAAACAAACATTCTCACACAGCAGTGAGAAAAACAACTGGTTTCACAGGGCCGGGAACCTATGGTCAAAACTATGGCTGAGTCTCAAATGCACTCGGGCAAGAGAGAAAAAGGGTATCGATTAGTCGTCAGCGGGAAAATCTCGATCGCACAGCCGCGAGAGATCAAAAGGTTAGTCGTTAGTGTGCTCGCTAGGATATCGCATCCTATGCCTACATATCTTCGTCTGGTACGAAGAATCAGAGCAGCTGTAGTTCGGCTACTATCGGGACCACAGCTCAAATCTCGTTTTATTAATCTTCTGAAAAAATGGTTACAATGGTTGCATACTGCAAATAAATCTCCTAGGAAATGCTATCCTATTCTATCCTGAAAAATCGAATGAAAAATAGCCCCCTAACAAATGGGCTTCTAAGCTATCCTAAAAGTCGTAAAATAAAGTCTATGAAAATACTCTAAAAGAAAATGAACTCTAAAAATATTAAATCGACACTTTAATATTTTTTCCTTTTTTCCTTTCTTTTCAACATATTTTTCTCTATTTTTCTCACAATATTTTCTCTATTTTTTCACATATTTTCCAATATGTTTTTCTCAACATCTTCTTTATTCTTTTCTTCTCTATTTTTCAACTATATTTTCTTTTCATTTTTTTTCTATATTTTCAAATATATTTTCTTTATTTGTTTTCCCACATGAACAATATATGCAAAACAAAATATAAAAGAATAAAAGAAACAAAAATAAGGGGAGGGGGGTATACTGTTACACAGGGGGTATCTTAAAAGAAAATAAAAAAACAGCAAGGGCCCAGCCCAGGAACACAAGCAAAAACGCAGAGGGGGTGTGGACTGAATTGGGAGGCGCTGGCAAAAAATAGTAGGGCCCCAGGCCCAGAACTTGTTCCAAAAACGTGAGGGAGGGAGTTGACCAAAAAACTATTGGGCCTGGCCCAATCCCAACCTTCTCCGTCTCCCTCTCTTCACTCTCAGGGTCTGAAAACCCTAGAAACCTTCTTTCTCCCTCTCCTTCAGCGCCGCCGCCGTAAGCTTCCTCTGTCTGACTCCCTCATCTCTTAATCCTTCTTCTCCGTCCTCTCTGTTTCCTTCTCGTAATCTTGTCTCCCCCAACAATCTTTCAATCGTCTTCTCAAACTCACCTCCATGCTTGATGTTTACTGAACTTATGAAGCTTGTTGAAAATCCATATGTATCTATGTTCATGGATGAAGGCACTAATGAAGGGAGTTAACAAAGCCTGGAGATACGCGTGAAGGTCTTTGACGAGCGAAGATGGAGATCTATACTCGTAGGCGAAGGCTCGATGAAGGTTATTGAAGGTTCTTAAGATCTGGTGATGAGGCTCTCGAAGATCTTGGGAGAACGGAATCTGGAAAGTGTATCTGGAAGAAATTCTTGAAGAACATTATGAACACCTTGAATGTTCAAGTGTTTCCGGAAAAACTGTCACGGTGCTATACGACGGCGGGTAAAGATCTGGAAAACTACTGAGGATTCGTTGAGGATTTCTCTGAATATGCTGAAGATGGATGAAGAAATGAGCGGAGATCGATGAGGATTTGCATGTTTCTGGAAAACCGGATTTATGGTGATGATGATTCTGGCGAAGAAGGTTGAATGAAGTTCTGGGAAGCTTTCTGGGTTTTTAGGGTTTGTTGATCGGAGGAGGTGAGAGATGAAGATGGTGGTGGTCGGAAACTGGAGAAGATAGGAGGAGCAGGGAGATGAAGACTGGAGAGTTTACATGAAGGTGGTTGAAGGTGGAAGATGAACACGATGCAGATGGGAGATTTCTGGGAATTTTCCTGGGGTTTCTGGTGACCGGAGAGATTCAGGCGCGGCGGCCGCCGGCCATGCATGCCGGCCGGTGGGCGTCTCAGGCGAGGATTGTAGGGGTGACGCGTGGGTCGCATGCGAGGAGAGGCGTGGCGTAAGGCCTCCACGTGTGGGAGGAAGTGGGGTGGTTGCACGCATGGCTGCCACTTGGCTGAGAGAGAGGATAAATGCTGTGAGGTGGCGTGGATGTGAAGCGTAACGTGGGCCATCTCCCTCCGCAACACGTGGCGAGCTTGCTATTTAAAGCTGAGATTCTCTGGCGCCTTCTGGAAGGTTCTGGAGAGTACTTGAAAATTCTGGATATTGCTAGATTACTGCTGGACGAAAATGACCTTGAAGCTGGACTGAACTCTAGATTGGGCTGCGAATTTGGGACAATAAGGCCCACACGAAAAATGCTATAAAACTCACAAAAAAATCTGAATTGGAAATTATCCTAATTACTAGACCTAATTAACTAAACTAAATTCAATTAATCCTAAAACTCAATTAATTATTAATCTAATAATACTCTAAAAATCTCTAATAAGACTATATTAAATTCTAAAAAAAGACTATATTATTTATTTAAATTCTATAAAAGGAGAAAAATCTATTAATTCTATATCTAAAATATATTCAAAAATTTAACTAGTCTAAAAGAAAATCTATATTACTCTATAGCATCTAAAATTAAAAACATTTAATTTCTATCAACAAAAAACTATTTATTAATGAGAAAAATTCTATCTATTTAGACTATTAAAAAGATCCTATTAAAAAAAATCTATATTATTTAAAAATATTAAAATCTATTTAAAAATCCTATTAAACCCTAAAAATGAATTTAAAATCTATTTAAACCCTAAAAAAATCCTATAAAATCCAGAAAAATCACCATAATTCCCAGAGGGACAAAATGAGCACCGAACGACACAAAAATAATCGGTAAAAATAAACGGGCACCGAAACATCCCAAAAAACGATTCTATCTATCTGAACTGACAAAAACACCTGAAACACGAGACGAGAGCTGTGATCCCTGATAAAATCAATATCAATGCACAATGCAATGTATGCAATATGCAGATGCGAATGCGGTTATGCGTCGAAACATCGAGCCGAATACGAGACCCGGTTGGTCAAATTTTGGGGTGCAACACTCGTACTCGACAATATTGTTTGTACATTCAAAATCTAACCTTGTTGTGAAAAGGGTATAACAACCATTATGATTCATCAAGACGGCGCCAACGCTATGCCCTCTGTAGTTAGAGGAACCATCAAACATCATCTTCCAATGAGAACCTAGCTCGGGACCTTCATCAGGACCTGACTCTTCACAGTCTTTCTTCACCAGCATAATATCTTCGTCAGGAAAGTCAAACTTTAAAGGCTCATAATCTTCAACCGGTTAGTCTGCAAGGTAGTCTGATAAGATACTTCCTTTAATAGCCTTTTGAGTTATGTATTGGATGTCATATTAAAATAAAAACATGTGTCAATGGGCAAGTCTCCCGTTTTGAGCAGGCTTCTCAAAAATATACTTTATTGGATCTACTTTCGAGATTAACAAAGTAGTGTGACAAATCATGTATTGTTTGAGACGCCTTGTAGCCCATGCTAGTGCACAATAAGTCTTTTCCAAAAGTGAATATCAGCTTTCACAATTAGTAAAATTCTTGCTCAAGTATTAGATGACGTGTTCTTTTCATCCAGTCTCATCGTGTTGGCCCAATACGCAACCCATAGATTTCTCCAGAAGAGTCAGATACATGAAGAGTGGTCTTCCAGGAACAGGAGGAGTCAAGATAGGAGGCTCTTGCAAATAACCTTTGATCTTCTCAAACGCTTGCTGACAATCAGAATTCCAATCAATAGTCTGGCCCTTGCAGAGTAACTTGAATATTGGCTCACATGTAGCAGTCATGTTAGAAATGAATCTGGAGATATAGTTCAGGCGTCCAAGGAAACCTCTGACGTGTGTTTTAGTTTGTGGAGCGGACATTTCTTGAATGGCTCGGACTTTATCAGGACCCACTTCAATTCTTCGTTGGCTGAAAATAAACCCAAGTAACTTTCCAGATCTAACACCAAAAGTACACTTAGTAGGATTCAGTTTTAATTGGTACTTCCTGAGTCGTTCAAATAGTTTCAGCAAGTGATCCAAATGGTCTTCCTCACTTTGGGATTTGGCAATCATATCGTCAACGTACACCTCGATCTCTTTATGCATCATGTCATGAAAGAGAGTGACCATTGCTCTTTGATATATTGCCCCTGCACTCTTTAGACCAAAGGGCATAACCTTATAACAATAGGTTCCCTAAGGAGTAATGAATATAGTCTTTTCTCTATCAACATGGTCTATCTTAATTTGATTATAACTGGAGAAACCATCCATAAAAGAGAAAACTGTGAAATGGGCTGTATTATCCACAAGTGTATCAATATGCGGTAGAGGGAAATCATCCTTTGGGCTTGTTTTGTTCAAATCCCTGTAGTCCACACACATTCTGACTTTGCCATCCTTTTTGGGTACTGGAACGATGTTGGCTACCCATTCAGGATACTTAGCAACTGTTAGAAAACCTACATCCAGTTGTTTCTTAACCTCATCTCGAATCTTCAAAGCCATGTCATGTCTAGTTCTTCGAAGTTTCTGCTTTATAGATGGGCACTCTGGTTTAAGTGGCAACGTGTGAACAATAATATCAGTGTCTAAACCAGGCATATCTTGATACGACCATGCAAACACATTAACATATTCCTCTAGAAGTTTGACCAATATCTGTTTGACATCAGCTGCAAGTGTTGTACCAATCTTGACCTCTTTCTTTTCTTCATCACTGCCAAGATTAATCAAATCCACCTGTTCTTTGTACGGTTGAAGTTCATTGTACTTATACTCAACCAACCTTTCTAGTTCAGTGGGAACTTAGAAATCTTCCTCACCCTCATCTTCAGCTTGATAAATGGGCGAATCAAAGTTCGGAGTGAAAGAAGGTTCATCGAATTCAACGTGATTTGGGATTATTCTGCATGTTTGGAATGACTTATTTTATTAAATGTGCAAACATGCAAGAGAAAGATGTTCTTTTTTTGTAGTTTTGAAATATTGCCAATTTCTTTTAAAGGGTCAAAGCAAAAAACAGTAAATGAAACAACGAGAATTTAACAAAATGCTTTTATTGATAATCATTTGAAAGTAAAAAAAGGTGGCCCTATAAAATAGTCCAGTAGCTTTGGGCATAGCTATGGAATTTTTGAAAAAATAAATAAAAGATAATAAATTACTTTGACAAGGGAAAAATCATTGGGATCTCCATTGTTTCCCAGTTGTCCAGAGTTGTATCACACTTGAATATCAGGTTGCTCAAGTCTTCATCCTCATTATCATCTTCAACAACATTAATTTGGGAACCTCCACTGACAAACACTTCTTGGATAGTCTTGGGCGACCTTGGACAGATGTAGAAGCTCTATCATTAGTTGGTTTGTAACCCAACCCATGACGATTCACCTTTGTCTTTATATTTATCAACTCTCCCCAGCCTTTGAGTACACCTCCTTGAATTGTTGATCTGGTACTCTTGAAGGACGCAAAAGATGGATTACTCTTGCCCACTGATTCTTCAACTTCCAACAAGACATCATTGGCTATCTCGAGTGCTTGGAAAGAAGTTTCCAAAGCATCTTCATCAACCTCTATATAACGGAATAAAGACAAGTTACTTACCATCAGATCCTCCTTGCCATGCACGATTATCAATTTATCATCAATCACAAACTTCGTCTTCTAATGTAATGTCGAAGTTACGGCACCAGCAGTATGAATCCATGGCCTTCCAAGAAAACAACTGTAGTTAGGGTTTATATCCAACACTTGAAATGTGATGCCGAATACATGTGGGCCAATTAAGATCGGTAGCTCCACTTCTTCAATTACAGTTCTGCCAGAACCATCAAAAGCCTTGACTATTAAAGAAGTATGTCTCATTTCAGTCTCTTTGTAAGCCAACCTTGTAAGAATTCTCTTAGGTAAAACATTTAAAGAGGAATTAGTGTCTACAAGCACCCTTGATAAATTATCTTCCTGACATTTCACGGACACATGTAAAGCACGATTGTGATTTTGACCTTCTCTTCGTAACTCCTCATTGCTGAAGCTAAAAGTGTTACAGGCAGTAATATTTGCAATCACACTGTCAAATTGACCGGTAGTAATATCTTGGGCGACATGAGCTTGGGCCAACAACTTTTGCAATGCAGCTCGGTGAGCAGGTGAATTCATTAACAGAGATAAGATTGAGATCTTAGAAGGAGTCTGGTGAAGTTGATCGATGACTTTGTAATCACTTCATTTGCAACCACCTCTTTCTCTTTGTCTTTGGTAGGCATAGTGTTGACAGTTTCTTTAGACGGAGCCTCATTGAAACGGGGAGTATAAATACGACCACTTCGTGTCATCTTGCTCGCCCCAGCTATATTAGTCACATATTTATTAACACTCTTTAATTCTTCTCTTGGAATAACCTTCCCAGATTATTTGTAGATCATGGTCACATCATACTTCCAAGGTGCAGCTTTAGAGTCTTTGAAGTGAAAAGGACTAGGTTTTTGAATGATCATCGGCTTTGGTTGATTAACTGCAGAAGCAACTACGAATTCTGGTATGTTGAACACAGACTTTGGTGTACTGAAAACAGGTACTGCAGAACTTGATTTTGGCAAATTGAAAACAGGCATTTTAGCACATGGTTCCAAAAAGTTGAAGACGGGCTCAATCACAGCAACCTCATCCTTCTTCACTTTTCTACTCACTTGTAGGAAACCATCATTGATTAAATTCTGAATATCGATCTGAACCAACATACACCCTTTGACATTGGCATCACAATTTGTACAATCATCATGGCAAACTTTCACTAAACCTGCCTCAAACAGCTTTGAATGGAAAACTCGGAGAGGAGTTTTAATCTCAGAGACATCAAGAATTAGGCTCTCGTCAGTTACCTTATCAATAACATTAACAGACCCATGAGTAGGCAAAGGATTGCTCTTAACATTAGGCTGAGGATCATCAAAAGACAGAATCTTCTTTTCCATTAATTCTCTTACAAGGTGTTTGAGAGCATAAAAACTTTCTAAATCATGGCCAGGTGCCCTTTCATGAAACAAGCAATGAGCAGTATGATGTAATTAGCTGGCAGCGGATTAGGAGGTGGACCCAAAGCTCTTGTAGTTATCAAACCTTGTTGCACTAATGAAGGATAGAACTCGGTATAAGTCATCGGAATAGGAGGACATGGCTTATATTGTCTTCTGTTAGGAACATTCTGGCAAGGTGCCTGATTCTTCGGTTGTTGATAGGCAGGAGCATTGGGCGCTCGTTGATAATTGGATGGAGCTTGTGCAGGCTGATAACCTGGAGGAGGTTGATAGACAGGTGGCTGGTAAGTAGGAGCCGGTTGCATAGGTTGATATGCAGTAACTTGTTGATTAAAAGCAGGTGTAACAGCAACTACATACGGTTGTTGAGCAAACTGGATAGGGTAACCTGGTTGTTGAACATAGTTTTTCTGATGTTGCCAAGGTTGAATACTTCTTCTACTTTCCATTACATCATTAGTTTCACCCTATTTCTTCTTGTGAGAGCTAAATGAAGGCTTCTTAGCATGGTCTTTGTTGGAGCTTGAAATACTAGCAGTACTTGTCATTTTTCCACTCTTCAAACTCAATTCTACCTTCACGCCAACAACAACAATATCAGAAAAATTAGTAGTCACACTTCCAACCATTCTTTCGTGAAATTTAGGACGAACGGTGTTGACGAACCAATCATCCGACTCTTTTTTAGTCAAAGGAGGTTCTACTTGCGAAGTAGTCTCTCTCCATCTCTGAGCGTATTTCTTGAATGATTCAGAACTCTTCTGGGTCATACTCAACAGTTGCCTTCGGTCAGGAGTTTTCTTTATTCCCTGGGTCATCAGGAATATGAATTTTGAGTGTGCCATATAGGATTCTAGGGCTAGTGTGAGTCTTATGCCTTATCAGTGTGAAAAAAACTTAATATTGGTGAGATGAAATCTATGAATATATATTTGCAATTAGTTGATCGATTTATCAAATACCTTATATGAATATTCGAGGATGTCCCTATAAGAATAGGCAAGTTGTTCACACCCAATAATTTTATAGTAATGGAAATGGAAGAGGACTCTGAAGTCCTGATTCTCTTAGGGAGATTGCTCCTTGCTATTGTTGGGGACATCATAGATATTAAGAATGGAAAGCTTAACTTTAATGTGGGGGATGAAAAAAAATTAATTTGTTATATCTAATCTCATGAATAGTACATCCCTTGAGGATTCTTGTTGCAGTCTAAATGTGATAGACCAATGTGTTCAGGAGTATTCCATTCAATCACCTCCTCTGGACGAGTTGGAAGCATGTTTAACTGGGAATACAAATCAACTAAGTAATAGTGGAAGTTAATTGATATGTCAAGATTATGGATAAAAGTCGTATTATTCAAAGACAACGCTTTGAAGTGCTCATGATGAAATACTCAACACCCTTCCAAGTAGATATCCAAAAGGTAGAACTAAAACTATTTACCTTAAATATCATGTATGAATTCCTAGGTAAAAAATGTACCTTATATTTTATTATTCATGTTGGACTAGATAGTAAGGAAACTGAGAAACTGCTTAATATCTTAAAAGGGTATCCTAAAGAAATTGGTTATAACATCTAGGATATAAAAATAATAAATCCTTCTATTTGCATGACATCATACTACTTAAAATAGACTATAAATCCTCTAGAGAGTATCAAAAGATGTTGAATCCTGACATGAAGTAAGTAGTGAAAAAAGAGGTACTTAAGCTCCTTGATGCAAGGGTAATTTATCTCATACATGATAGAAAATGGGTTAGCGGTTTTCAAGTAGTACCTAAGAAGGGTAAGATAACAGAGAAATATGCATTGATTAAAGTAAAGTAAACAAAGTAACCCAGAAAGATCACATTCTACTCCCTTTTATTGATCTGATATTAGAAAGGTTGGTAAAGCACTTACATTTTTGCTACTTGGATGGTAATTCTAGATTTTTTCCGAATTCCCACCCATCCTAGCGACCAAGAGAAACTCGTATTTGCTTGTCCTTATTGCACTTATTCTTGTATAGTGATTCCTTTAGCTCCATGTAATGTGCTTGCCACCTTCCAATGATGCATGATATCTATATTTTCTAATTTTATTGAGGTTATAATGGAAGTATTTATGGAGGTTTTTTTCGTGTATAGATCTAGTTTTTATCATTTATTGTCCAATATTGAAAGATTTGTAGAGGTTAACTTGGTATTAAATTGGAAGGAATTCCATTTTATGGTTAGAGAAGGAATCTTTCTTGGACATCTAGTGTTTGAGACAAGTATTGAGGTGGACAAAGCAAAAATAGAGGAAATTAAAAAATTGTCACCACTTACCTTCGTAAAAGAGAATAGAAGCTTTCTTGTGCATCAGGATTTTACCACCAACTTATTAAAGACTTTTGAAAGATTTATAAACCATTAACTGGGATGCTCATTAAGGATGCAAATTTTGCATTTGATGAACTTTATCTTGAGTCTTTTAACAGGTTGAAAGAAGCGTTGATTTCATCCCCAATCATGGAACCACTAGAATGAAGTGTACCCTTCAAAATCATGTGTGACACTAGTAACTATGCACCTGAAGTTGTCTTGGGACAGAGAAGATATAAGAATTTTTATGTCATCTACTATGCTAGTAAAAATTGGATGAAGCTTAAGTCAACTATGGCATCACAGAAAATGAGCTTTTGGTTGTAGTTTTCTCCATTAACAAATTTTGATCATACCTGGTGGAATTAAAGTTAATTGTCTACACAGATCATACAACCATTAAATATCTCTGGAATAAGAAAGATTCCAAGACTAGGTTGATTCGATGGATTATACTTCTCCAAGAATTTGATCTTGAAATCCAAGACTAGAAAGGAACAAAAAATGTGGTAGTCGATCACCTCTAAAGGGTCCATGGAACCAAAAAGGATAAGTTTTTCCTTGATGACTCTTTTCCACATGTTAAATTGTTTGTATTAGTTGAAAATACTACTACAAATACTACATTTCATGACGAAGCTTTCACCTCAGTTATTTTAAAACCGATGTATAATTCTTGGACGCACCTTAATTTTTTTATTAAAATATTAATATATTAAATATATTTCGTTGGTTATTTTGAAAACCGAGGGGTAAACATATCCTATGTACATGCTTTGAAGCCCATCAACATCATTTTATGTGTTTATCTCATTAAAAGTGGCGCCTTTTTGAATATTTTATTTTTAATCTAAAAATACGCTACTTTTTACCTCAGTTTTCTTTCCAACCGAAGTGAAAATATTTCTCTGATATATATATATATATATATATATATATATATATATATATATATATATATATATATATATATATATATATATATATATATATATATATATATATATATATATATATATATATATATATATATATATATATATATATATATATATATATATATATATATATATATATATATATATATATATATATATATATATATATATATATATATATATATATATATATATATATATATATATATATATATATATATATATATATATATATATATATATATATATATATATATATATATTAGCACCTTCTTGAATATTTTATTTTTAATCTGAAAATATGCTACTTTTCACCTCAGTTTTTTTTTCAACCGAGGTGAATATGTTTCTCTGATATATATAGTTTTAGCTAGTAGCATTCAATTTCATTTGTCTAAACAACATAAACAGAACCCTAATGAAGATCCCTAAATAACGAGAGCCATAAACACATACCATCTTCAATACGAAGATGTTATGTGTTTAGTGCTCTCATTTCTTATTCAGAGATCCAAATCATTTTATTTTACTTCTTCTTTAGAGATATGGTACGTCAAACATTACTACTAATATTGTTGTTGTTATTGTTTTTGTTTTTGTTTTTGTGATGGTGTTGTTGAGATCCGAAACCCTAGAGTTTTTTTCATTGTTTTTGTTGTTGTTAATGAGGTTGTTTATTGACATTATTGCTATTGATATTGTTGTTGTTTATTGTTGTTGTTGTTCTTGATATTATTGTTGATGTTGTTTTTATTTTCTTGTTGTTTTTGTTTTTATATTGATATTAAGATTATGTTTTTTGTGATTCTTTGTGTAGTTCCCATCTTGTTCTGTTGAGTTGAGTTTATTATATCTAATATCAATTGTTTATTTCACTAACTCATCTTTGAACATATAACCTAATAAATTGATTTTGGAAATAATCATATGCGAAATTAAGTTTTACTTGAAATTTATCTTACACAGATTAATGATTTTCTAACATTCTGTAACTCATCGTTCATCTCACGTTATTTTATAGAAATCTCTCTAATACTTCTAGTTTTTGTTCAACTTTCTTCCATATTTGTTCATTTTTTAAAGAATTAAGTTTTATGCTTTCAAGAATGAATTAGTAGAAATGGAAGTGTTAAATAAAGAACTAGAAACATTGGAGAGATTTTAACCATAAAACAGAGTGAGATGAATGAAGAGTTGTAGGATACTTCAAAATCACTAATCAATTTAAGTTGATCTTCAAATATAACACAATTATTCATATAATTATATTCCTAACTAACTTTGAGAAGTTATATATTCAGTATAGGGTTTACTAAATAAGTAATCCACGTTAGATTTAATAAGTTCAAATTTGTTTTACCCCTCAGTTGTATCAGATAATCGAGGTGAAAATGTGGTTACCCGTCGGTGAAATTACAAAACCAATGGGATAGATATTTTTTTCCATTTCAGAATTCCAAAAGGGTATCCATAGGGATTGAACCCATGACTTTTTCACTTACTCGTCGGTTGTTTTTAATACTGAGAAGTAAATTGTGCCTTTTTCATGACACTCTTTGTTACCTCGACATTGTAACCGAGGTGAAATCTTTTTCGCGTGTGACATGACATATGTTATTTGTATTAGTGAAACTAAGCACCATGGTATGATGATTTCATAAATCATCTAACAGTCAGAGTTATACCCCCATAATTGAGCTAACAACATACAAAGAAGTTCATTTCAAATTTAACACATTACTACTGGGACGAACCTTTACTCTTCAAAAGAGGATCTGATGGAATCTTTAGAACATGTATTCTTTAATAAAAAATGTGAAATATCATGTTTCATTGCATATCATATCCTATGCTGGAGATGCCAACTCTTCGGAAACCACGTCATAAATACTCCAAGAAGAATTTTATTGACCTACTCTTTTAAGAGATATGTATAAATTTTTTGCCAACTGTGATCAATGCCAACAAACCGGTAACATTTTAAAAACAAATAAATTTCTTTTAAACAACATCCTTAAAGTAGATATTTTTATGTGTAGAGAATTGATTTTGTGGGGCCAAATTCATCCTCACTTAGAAACAAGTACATCCATTTGGCAGTCAACTATGTTTCCAAGTGGAATAAAGCAATTATTGCCCCGAAAAATGATGAAAATGTGGTAACTAATATCTTTAACAATAACATTACTTCAAGGTTTAGTGTTCCACCAATGGTTATTAGTTCCATACCCTAACTTTTACCCCTAAGATCCCACCTCATTTACATATTTACAATGCATCAAGATCACCAACTTGGTTATCCCTTAACCCTCTTATCTTGGGGTTTGCCTTTACAGAGATCATCAAGCACCTATTTGTGTCTTTTATCATTTTTTATACTTATATGCTTTATAGTTCACTAACCACTAATTAAAATACAAAATATATGCCTTGTCCCATTTGTTTCTTTTGCAGGGTAGGGTTTGGAATCAAGTGCGTCAAGTATTTGTCTCCTTAACTAGGGCTTGAGTTCCTCAAGTCAAAGTGTGGTCAACCATTAATTTCCAAAGGCATTCATCAAATCATTACTTTTAATATCAAATCGTGAATTCTAAAACACCATTCAACTTCATTTTATCAAGGATGTTTCAAGGTTTGATTGCTTGTTTCTCAAGAAATTTCAAAGGTTCATGTGTTTATTTCCATGCCTTCATCAACAGGTTTCCTCAAGTAATTGCAAGTTTCATCAAATTACATTTAAGAATACATCATTTTAAGTTCATATGATCATCAATGTGCCTTGTGATTCAAGGAAAATTCCAACGTTGCAAGTTTGTACAACGTAGTTTGACCAAAAAGTCAACATTTTAAGTCCAAGTTCAAAATATCATAACTTTTTCATACTTTAACATTTTTGAGTGCTTCTTTGGGCAAATGACTCACCATAACGCCCCCTTCAACTTCTCTTTACAATTCAAGAGCCAATTGTGCTTGGAAGGCTATCAAAAGTTTTGAAACATTATAGGTCATTTTGTGGACTTAATGAAATTTGGCCTAGATTGAAGTGATATTTTCGTAACTTTCAAAAATCATAACTCTCTCAATTTTCAACTTTTTTGGGCAGTTCTTTTCACCAATTATCCTATATGATGCCCTCTACAAGTTTTTTTCAAGGATTAAAGGCCAATTATGCTTGGAAAGCTATGAAAATTTTGAAGACATTCTAGGTCATTTTGGACTTAAAATTTTCTTAACCTCTGATTACAAGTCATTGTTCTAACTTTGCAAACTCATAACTTTTTGTCCAAGCATCCAAATGAAACCTTTCTGTTCACATTATATTATTTTCTATGATGTGATCATTTTGAAAAAAGAATGAGCACTAAAGGTCAAATGTACAAGATTTCCCAATGGATTGAACATGGCCTCATGGAACTGAAATTTGCTCATGGTCAGAAAGAGCAATTCACTCAATTCTCAATTTTAAGCCAAATTTTGCACATGTTTTATCCATGATGATGTTAAGTAATATCTGAGGATAAAAAACAACCCAAAATTGGAAGAATTTCACTGCGTTATGGCTGACTTTACAAGCATGGATGATCACACTTTTGTCACACTTGATTCACATGAATTGCAACTAATTCTCACACATATCTCATTCATTCACCTCAGTTATAAATAGAGGAAACATTTGCACTGAAAAATCAAGCTTAGAAAGCCCTCAGAACCTCTGCTCACGCTCCCATATTGCACTGAATTTTTGAGTTTTGATTTTTAAATTCTAAGCTTTTTCAACCTTGTTTCTTGATTCCATTAGCTCTATCAGTCTTCTCTAAATCTTTTTCAAAAAATACCAAACTCTAAGACTCACTAAAGTGCTCTAACCAAATTCAACTTTCAACACCTCTGATCATCATTTCAATAAGGTAGTTCTGAGCATATTTTGGACTCAAACAAGTTGCCATGATGTAGCCTATTGCTTCCTGATTGTTTCCCCTAACATACCTTGTATTGATTATTCATATTAAGCATTTAATTTCTCTTTTCGTATTTTCATTTTTCACTGAGTTTCCTTCCAATTCTCTATGCTCACTTTTAATTAATGAAAGTGAAGCATGTGATTGAGTTTCTTCAATGATACGGTCACAATGACACTGGTCTCATGATCTAATATTTCCATTTGCCACAACTCCGGTGACAAGTCACCAGAGAAGCTCTCACGGTGGCCTGAAGTTGTTTTGATTTAAAACTGATCTTGCACATTATTTTACTTAAGGTATGTCGTGTCTCTTTTGATCTGGACCATTGGATGTATTTTAAATGAGATCTGATGGTTGCGCGCGTGTTTGATCCTTAGCCTTTGATCAGATCTGTTGGTTGTGCATTTTTGCTTCATTTTATTATCATTTTAATTGTTTTAAATTTCACATTTATTTTGAAAAATCACTAAAAAATAGTTTCCTTAGTCTTTTTCACTCTAAATTTTTTCTATAACTTTCTAAAAATATTTTCAATTTTACGTGCATTTTTTCACATTTTTTATTTCATGATTTGACATTTTTCATTATTTTTCACATTTTTCATGCACTTTAATTTGTTTTAAAATACTTTTATGCATTTTAAAATTCTCCAAAAAAATATTATATGATCCTTGACTTGTTTCTGACTTATTTTATTTTCTTGAGCATTTAATATTTACTTAGAGGCTTCATCTTACTTTTCTCTTTTATTTCCATTTTAAGAAATCATTTAAAAATCCTTTTCACTCATTTTAACTGTTTAATATTGAATTTTAGCTTGGATGTTGGTTGTTGCTTTGGATCATGGTTTCTTGATAAAAATTTCCTCAATTTCAATGGACTTTGGGTCTTAATGAGGTTGGATGAATATTCATCAATTCAAATCTATCATTAAATTAATATTTGATTCTTTTTTTAGGCTTTGGGTTGATGATATGTTTAGTGTCTTAATCCACCAAGAAAGGTGATTGAAATTGATGATAAATAAATCTTAAGTCTTAATTCAATTTGGTTCCTCTCTTCATCTTTCCTTCTCTTTCTTTTTCTTTTTCTTATCTCTTGATCAATTGGATGATTTGGTGGCTATCTAGTTCTTGATGTTTGGATTGATGCTTGGTGAACTTTTATCATTTCAAATCTACCATTCAATTTATCAATGCTCATTAGAGGCACATTGGTTGGATGCATAAGTTTGTCCTAAGTTGTCATGAAGGATGATTGATGCAATGGACCAATATCTTATCATTAGTGCTTGATCTCTCCTTGGTTTTTACTTGTGCTACATATTTTAGTAGTATAATTTCTATTATATCTCTAACATGTATGGTTCATAAAGTATTATAGACCGAGCTCCCATAGTATAATCTTCTTAATAGATTGTGTTACAATTGCTTAACATAGCTCTAAATTTGTCTCGAATCAGATTATTAACTCTAACATTAATACTAACAATATTATTGTGCTAAATTTTATTTTATACCATTTATTTTTCTTGCACCTTTATTTTTATGTCCTTTACTTCTTGCTCTTCATATTATGCTTTTATCTTTAGTATTTACATTTCATATTGTTTATATTTATGCTTATTTTTTCTTTCTCCACTTGGACTTTTCTTTTCTTCTAAAAATATTTATAAAGGAAAAACCGCTAAATCGACTTTAATATCTCTTGGATTATGGCTACTATCCTTTGCTTGACTTAGAGTTTGACCTATGGACTTAGAAATTAGGCTTCCTATGCTTGGAGTTTGCTTATCTGAAACTTGAAAGTTCATCTGATACCATGCTTACATGTGGCCTTGAATCTAGCTTGGAGTTATCTGCTTCTCTGTGACTTTATTTGTTTGGATTGTCTTGTGTTTATCTGCTTATTGCTTGTGGGTTACACCAAAGGAATGAGAATTTGGTCTTCACTCTTGTCAAGTGCTGACTAGATTCTGGTTAGTCCACTTGCACACACTTGCACTTTATTGCTTTTATTAGGGTAGTCTCTTCATCTCCTCCCCTTCTTAAATTTTCAAAATCTTCTCCCTTTTTAAAAACCTTCTTATTTTCAAACTTGGACCACTTTCATATTAAACCTTGACTTTGTCAAGTGATTTTTAAACTATTTTTCTTAAATAAATGTCAATTCATCTTAAGCATATCAAAACCATTTCAAAATACATAAAAAAACACAACTCATTTAAACTATTTTGTGCCCTTTGTGCACTTTTCTTTTTAAAATTTTTTTTCAAAGATTAGACATGATTCATTTTCATAGTTGAGATGTGATTCTCATATACTTATACTAATGTTTTTAATGATGATTCTTTTCCACTTGAGAGAGTTAGTGGCATACTTGTTGATTTATATTCAAATTGGTGCCCTTCTTAATAGTGATGCAAAGATTCATTTCTTCATACTTGTGAGTGATTAGTTGAGTTTTCTCCTTAAAATGACAACTTTTCTTTCCATTAAAAATCAATCAAAACAAACCCTTTTGTTATTTTTACCATGAACTACGAGGTTTTGATCCTCCATTGCACTTTGTGGGTACATTGGCACGAGGCTCAGGAAGTCTTGTCAAACACCAAAATCTTAAAAAATATTTCTCTTCTCATCTCCCCAATCTTTTGCAAACAACCAATTTTAGGCCAAACATAGATTTTAAAGAGGTTCCTATAGAGTACTATTGATGTTTTGGGTGTTAACACATTCCCATTGCATAACCAACCCCTTTACTCTTTGTCTCTTTGTTTTATTAGTTTTATTTTAAAACTTTTGTGGGTTTTATTCGCTCTTTTCCCATTCCCTTTGGAAACAATAAAGTCCGATGGCGACTCTTTCTTTATGAGTTAAGTTAATCAATAGTTTAATCTCAATTTTTCCCCACTACAATTTGCGATAGAGGTTCTCACTTCATTGTAAAACAATTTGAAAATCTGCTGAAGAAATTCGGAGTTAAGAACGTAGATGAAACACTATATCATCCTTAGACCAATTCCACGTAGAATTCCAAACAGGGAAATCAAATCATCCTAGAAAAGACAATCACTTTTTCTATAAAGGATTAGGCCCTAAAATTATATGATGCACAATAGGTTTGTCAGAAAACATATAAGACCCTGATTGGGCTGACTCCTTTTAAACTAATCTATGGAAAGTCTTATTATATTCCCTTTAAGATTGAACATGTGAGTATAATCTTTCATTATATGTATTTTGTATGATGTCAAAACTAGAATACTTTAGCTTTTTTTTAATTTAGACGGTATCATTTGAATTTAGTTGTGCATTTTAGTATTAGGAAGCATGTCAACATGTTTGAAATGGTTTATACAAGATTCAAGCATCAATAAATAGTTTTATGCATTCAAAACAAAGTTTTGTTTGTGAAAAATAGATTATAGGTCGACACATACGACTATAGGTCGACACATAGAAGTAAATTTATTTTATAGGTCGACACATCCATCCTTTACGTCAACACATATGTTGCAGTATTAAAGCCTATAGGCTTTGTCCATATGCGTCCTCCTATAGGTCGGCACATGACCTTGATAGGTCGACTCATGACTTGTAAAGGTCGACCTATAGACCAAAAATATTGATTTTTTCCATTAGTTTATATTCTTTTTGCTTCATACTTGCATACATATAAATACTCGATACATACACCATTTCTAGTAAGGTTCTAGAGTAAACCTACATGAAATTGAGATTCAAAGCATTCTGATCATCTTCAACCTCTCTTCTATGCATACACACAATCAAACTACATATAATCATTTTTTGATTGGGTACCATCTAGATTAGGTTTGATAACGTCCAATTTAGGTTGTTTGTACTATAAATTGGGTTGATTTCTTTGAGGTTTTCAAATAAGAAAACTGAGTTGGGGTTTTCCTTCAAGATCGTTAAGGTATTTGAAGGTTTTGGACAAGATTATGTAATTCGGATCCGATCGAGTGAAAGCCTTAGGATAAGGGGTGCCTTACAAGGGAGTAATGTGAGACAGTGGATCTCATTGGTAAATCTTGGGTTTCAACAAGTGTACGCTTGGAATTAATTTGATCGAGTGAAAGCCTTGGGACAAGGGGTGCCTTGTAAGGTAGTAGCGAAAACAGGTAAATTGAAGCAGCATTGTTGGTTACTTGGTCAATATTTGATCAAGGCTTTTGGAGGAGCTAGGATCAACATCAAACTTAGGGTTTCTAGGGTTGGATTGCTACATCGTTGTAGCATCCTAATTTTTGACTTTAAGATCTCACCTCTCTGTGCGTTTCTTGTGTTATTTGGCTTTATAATTTCGTATTCATGTTTATTGCGACTAACAAGTTTGTGCAGATATGGCAAGTTGATAATACTGTTTCTCTCGAATCTAAGCATCTCATGCTAGCTCTGGATTGTATTCAAATTGCGCGTAGTTATTATCAAAATGGTTTAAGGTCACAGAGCACTATTTCTAAAAGAGGAGCAGAATTGATTACACTTTGAATTTTATGATCTTCTGAAATGTGACAGTGTTATTTGTGGTCCCTGCGCCAGAGGATTGAGTTCTATTTTATTTAAAGTGTTCTAATTACCATTTTCAAGCCGTTTGAATGCATAAGTTAAAATCATGGTGGAAATGTAGTGCGTTAGGCGTGTTGTGTTTGACTTCAAGTTTTGGCCAGACGGTTTCATTTTATTAAAATTTCTTAAGATGTGAAGTGAACTTTTGGTTGCGAGTGCTTGAGTTATTTTTGGTCGACTATGCGCATTTGATATTAAGTTCTTAATCGAGACATTTTGGATCATAAGACATCATCTTCATTAATCAATTGGTTTGCATTTTTATTACAAGATACATGGGTTACTGTTGCACCCCAAAATTTGACCAACATTTGTTTACCCATCAAGTGTTTGAAGGTTGATACCTTCATCAGAAAGTTCAAGAGATCCTCAGAGGAATTGGTTGAAACCAAGGTTGTGTGCTTCATAGCTTGAGAGTTGTGGGAGCTCCTCAGATGATTCTGAGACTTTGAGAATGAACTTGAAGCTTTGAGAAAGCCTACGAGATGTCTTGAAAGCCATCATGAAGCCCAGAGAGGTCATTATGCAAGAGTACAAGAGATTCAACCATGAATGGTAGAATTAGGGTTTTGACTGGGTCAACCCTAGGATAACTGAAGATTTGGAGAAGGTTGAGACCTAATCCAAGGGCCATGAGATCATGGAATAATGTATGGAGATATTATAAATATGATTCCTAGACCAACTCATCATGACTGAGGAGTTTGAGAAGTTTTAAGTTAGGGTTTCTAAGGATTATCAGTGAAAAAACCCTAGTTTGATCCCTATCTTCCAGGCAGTTTTAGCTCAAGATGTGATTGTCATCTCATCTTCCCCACAACATGAATGTTGTATAGCTTGTTCTTAGCTTTAATTTGAGTGGTATAAGTCCTTGATAGGATTTGCAGAGCTCAAGTTATGGTTTTGACAAATTACAGGTCATCTGAGGTGTGTGAATCTGGGTCCTTGAATGTCACCCAACTTGCAGACAACTTTTGCCCTAGTAGGATGATTCCTATGATCTCTTGGTCAACATGAATGTTGAAGAGAATCTTCTTAGCTTTCTATAGAGTACTATAAGTCCTTGATAGGATTTGTAGAACTCAATTTATGGTTTGCACAAGACAGGGGTTTTTTGGTCATTTGGTGATTATAGGTCATTTTAAGCAAAGGACATATCTCCTATTTCCAAGCCTCAAATGAAAAAACTCAAAACATAAAAGTTGTTCAAAATGGCATTTTAAGCCTAGAAAAGTGGTCATGAGTTGTTGGAAAAGCTTTTAGCAAGGATTGACAAGAATGGGTGAAAATGACCTAAAAATGGCTTATAACTTAAATGGATCCAAGTTGGAAATTGGTTTGGGAGATCTATGAATCCAAAATAGGTCATCCAATATTTCATTTTGAATCCAAACATCATTTTAAAAACAATGGTTCAAGCACATTTTTGGTTTGAGGCCTAGAAATTGGACATGCTTTGTAATCATGTTACTTGCATAATAAGGAACCTTTGAGAAACTTCACCAAAGGCAAGGCTGAGCTTGTTTTTTTGCACATTCCATCTCAATATCTCATGTAAGGATATTTTGGCACAAAATTAAGGTCTTAATGCATGAGATATGAGATAATACCATATGTCATTACAAGAGAATTTCCATAACATTCTAGCTCTTTCTAGGAGGTTCTAGATTCTTCCATTGGTTGTTATATATTGAGAGGATCATAATGAAGTAAAAGGTTGGTGAAATCAGTGGTGAAGAGTGAAGGAGAGAGTGGTATTCAAGGTTTTTTTCAAGTGCAAGCAAGACTCGGGTTCATCTCTACAAGCTTCCTCCTTCCAAGATATTGCAAACAGAAAGGAGATTGATACTTGAGGATCATAGAGAAGAGGATTCAAGCTCTGAATCCATCTGTTCACACCTCTACCATTACCACTTGACAGGTTGGTAAGCTGCTCCATATCTAATTATTTATGCTCTTTCCATTAGGTTGCTAGGTGTAGAATGAATAGGCTAGGTTAGGGGATTAATTTCTGAGAATTAGAGAAGGTTTCATGAGGTTTCATGGCAGGGTGATGATTCTTTGAGTTTCAAGAACAAGCTGTTTAGTAGGTTGTAGTTAGCATGTTATGGTTCAGAATGATTAGGGCAATGCCATGAACAAGATCACACCATTAGATTTGAGTTTCATCAAGGTCGATACCAGAGAAAAATGGTGGAACCAAGACTTTGATGCATTCTGTTTGAGAGGTACACGATGGTTCAAAGAAAACTAAGTGTATGGTCATGTTCCTGGGAAAGAATAGAGCAGTTTTGGTTCTTAAAGTTTTGGATTTCATGGAGAAATGGAGGAGAACGAGTGAGGTAAAGTTCTTGCATGGAGTTGGGGTTTTCTGAAAACCCTAGGTTGAATGGGGAAGACGAGTTTTTAACCGTTGGATTAGATAAGACTTTTTGACTTGAAGAATGCATCCAACGGGCCAGATTCAAACTTGCAAATGGAGGGAGTCTGATGCGTATGAAACGCATCGTTTCATTAAAATTGATCCGTGGGCCTCAGCAGACTTCGCTACTCACACCCCCACCAGCGGCCCAAACCAATTTTGAACTAAAATCAGTTGCTATCCACACCGTGTATCTAATCTTTTTCTTTTATTTTTTTAACTGAAATTCTGAATGCATGTGGGCCTAACGCCATTTACTATCTGCACCTCCTATCTCTGGCCCATCATAATAAATGAACTGGGCGAATTCATTGTTACACCCCCTCCCCCATTTTAATTCAATTCTTTTATTTTAATTTCTTTTATATTTTCTTGTATCTTTAATAAATCATAGAAAATTGAAAAATCATTGTTTTTTAATTCTTGTTTTTTCTATAGACTCATAATTTTGTGTAGAAAATTAATAAAAATAAAAATTCCATTTTATTTTTAGTTTCATATTTTTAGAATGTTATTCTTTTAAATAGCTTTTTGATAGTTTTAAGTAGATACTCAATTTTGTAGAATTTATTTTAGGACCTTCCCTTAATCTTTTTGATTCATTCTTTTTAATGTGATTAGATATTGAGTCTTAGTTCCCTCTAGATTTAATTCATGATTTTTTAGATTAAAATTTGATTAGTTTAATTAGGCTAGCATTAGGGTACCAAATTAGGGTTTAGGTTTAGCATAGGTGAAATAAATCATTTTCTTCTAGGAGTTTTGACTTGATTTTTGGGTATGGGACTATGGGGCTAGTATGGGTAAGTATGATAGACCCTTGTAAGTGATTGTTAGAATTTTCCCCGTGGTCTTTATATTTTTAGGTATTTTCTGAATAGGACTGATTGTATTGACTGTCTGTGTGATATTTGTCTATCTCTGGGGTCTATCTTTGGGGAATTGTTGTGGGGCTTGGTTTGTTTTGAAGACCTTGTTGAAGGAGCATGATGAAGGAGAAGATTGAAGATCAGGACCCAGAGGTTGAGAGGTTGGAGCTTGTCCTCTGTTTGTGAGGTTTGAGATCCTGAAGTTTGAGGGAAATCCATGGTACTTTCCTGAGGAAGGCACTATGGATGTCTTTCATTCTTTCTTCTCACCTCTTTCTTAAGTATCCAATGATGTTGGAGCCTTCATGTGAGTTTAGTTTCTCCTGAGGAGGAATGTAAACTGATCACAGTTGTTGAGCCACATGGGATACGATTCCTAAGTGGAAGCCTCCTAGTACTTTCCTGAGGAAGGTCCTATGGGTCTGTTCACTTAGTTCCCTTAGTTCACGTAGGATTTCTTAAGTATCCAATGATGTTGGAGCCTTCATGTGAGTTTAGTTTCTCCTGAGGAGGAATGTAAACTGATCACAGTTGTTGAGCCACATGGGATACGATTCCTAAGTGGAAGCCCCCTAGTATTTTCCTGAGGAAGGTCCTATGGGTCTGTTCACTAAGTTCCCTTAGTTCATGTAGGATTTCTCAAGTATCCAATGATGTCGAAGCCTTCATGTGAGTTTAATTTCTCCTGAGGAGGAATGTAAACCGATCACAGTTGTTGAGCCACGTAGGATATGATTCCTGAGTATAAGCCTCCTAGTGCTTTCCTGAGGAGGGCATTATGAGTCTGCCTACTTAGCTCCCTTTCTTTAGTAAGCTTGTTTTGAAGCTTGAAGACTGGGATTGATTTCTCTTGTGTAGGGTTTTCCTTTAGGGCTTTGCTTAGATTTGATTAGGGTTTTGTTTTTAGGGTTAGGATTAGGGAGAGCTTAGTGTTGCACCCTAAAATTTGCTCAACCTTATTCACTTGGTTTATGTTTCAATGTCATTAGCATTTGCATATAGAGTCATGTGCATAGTCTAATCATCTGCATAGCATAAGCATAGCAAGTCATACAACAGGGGGACCAATCATTATTCTCATCTCTAGAAGCCTGTCAAGAGGTTATCATCACAATTCAATCTCATTCAAGTCATCAGGAAAGAATTTGAAAGCAAAGAGTTCAGCAGATCAAGCCTTGAGTCCATCTCCTAGCTGAGGGTATCTGAGGGTCAACAAGAGGGTTGTGAGCTGTGAGTTGAAGGCATGGAGAACATCTAGACATTATGAGAGACTTAGAAAGTCATTTAAAGAAGGGGACAAGTCATTGATGAGAGCACAAGAGCTATAGCTGAAGGCAGTCAACTAGGGTTTCATCTGGGTCAACCCTAGGTCAACCCTAGGTCAATTGACTGATTTAAGGGGCATTCAAGTCTAGTGGAGAGATATGGGGTTCATCATTGGACATATAAAGAAGGATATGGAGATATGCCAAGAAGAATTCAAGAGAAATCAAGGAGAAGAGGAGTTTCTAAATTAGGGTTTCTGTGTAAAATCCCCTAGTTTAGGTCAAATTTCCAAGCAAGATAAGTCAAAATGCTAGCTTCAAATGGCTTCTTGGCCAACATGAAACTTGTAGAGGATCTCAAGACCTTTAATTTGAGTGGTGGAAGACATCAAGGAGATTTATAGAACTCAAGTTATGGTCCTTGCAAGTTACAGGTCATCTGAGGTATCTGAAATTTTGTCTGTGAAAGTGACTTGACTTCCAAGCAATTTTTACCCCTCAAGGAGATTTCAAATGAATTTCTGGTCAACATGGGAATTGTTCCTCATTGTCTTAGCTTTCTAGAATGGTATAGCATGCCCTCATATGATGTGTGGAGCTCAACTTATGGTCTTGGCAAGCAAAGGGTATTTTGGTCATTTGTGAATTACAGGTCATTTTAACCTATGTCCAAAACTCATACAAGGAGGCCTCAAATGGAAAAACTTACAACATCAAACTTGCTCCAAATGACATTTTGGGTCTAGAAAGAAGGTCACAAATTGTTGGAAAAGCTCATAACATGAAGTTGCATGATTGGTCAAATTTGAACTAAAATGGCTTATAACTTAAATCAAGTCAAAGTGAAAAATGGTTTGAGAGATTTATAAGTCCAAATGGAGACTTCCAATATATGATTTTGGGTCCAAAAGACATTCTAAGAACAATGGTTCAAGTACATTTTTGAGCTTAGTGGAAAAAATCAAAGTTATTTATGGTTACTTGCATTTGAAGAAACATAACCAATTTGGAATGCAAGGGAAGTTGCAAGATGGTTCTAGAAAGTTCATTTGAGCATTATATATTCATGAAATCAGAATTGAGCAGGGGTTGGATTCATTTTTCACCAAAAATTTCACAAATTCTCTCTATTCTTTCTCATTGCAATTTCATCCAAATTTCTCAAAATCTTCATCAATCATCACCAATATTGATTCTACCATATTCAATCATCATCATGGACTAAAGATCAACAAGGATCTGATTGAAATTGATCCATTTTCGTGCACTTCCATCAAGAACACACAAATTGCAATTTCCATTGGACAGCAAGATCCAAGGCAAGAATCATCAAGGTGTTGCATACAGAATCAAGCACTGAGATAGCTGATCAAGATCCAAGCATTAGAAGCCTCAGATCCACGAGTTCAACATCCATTTCCAAGCTTTTGCACCAGGTTCAATTTCTCTGCCATAGCTTGATATAGATAGATTTGCATGGTTTTATTAGTTTAGATGTGATCTAGGTTGTTAGTAGAACGATTAGGATGAGTTTGGTGCTGTTTAGTGATGATTGTTGACAGGTTGTTAGAACTGTTAGGATGTAGAACTCATAGCATAGTACATTATAATCTTAGTTTGATAGATCAGAATAATCACCATTATGTGTAGTTTAGATTAGCATAAGTTTGAGCAAGAATTATTGTGATGCATCTCAGTGTATGTTCATGGTGGCAAGAACTTCATGTGATCGGGTTGAGTGATATGATGAGTTTCAAGACAAACTACTACCATAGCTGGATAGAGCCTGAAAATTGGAGCAAGTTTGATGTTTACATCGTGAGTTTTGGTGGATTGTAGAGAGAGAACAGAGAGGAGGAACTTGGATGTTCATGGCATGCGTGTGAGGGTTTCAGAAACCCTAGATGGATGGAGGTAGGAGACGTAATCCCAGCCCTCCATTTTGTTTGAATTATTTGACTGCTAGACGCATCCAACGGCCCCAATTCATACTGATTTTGGAGGGAATTATAGCTGGGTGCCCTAAACGCACCGTTTCATTAATTGAAACGGGCGGGCCTAAGACTCTATTGCTAATCCCACCACCCCAGTACTGAGCCCAATTCATTTTGCACGTGAAAACCCTGCTATTCTCACCCCCTGCGTCCCTTTTTTATTTTCATTAATTCTGATTTGTTCTGGGCCTAGTACAACTTGCTACGCGCACCCCACCATTGCTGGCCCATCCTGATATGAACTGAGCGTGATTGCTATTCTTACCCCTCCCTCTCATTTTAATTCAATTTAGTTTTTAATTCATTTTAATTTTTACCAACTTTAAAAAATCATATAAAATAGGAAATTAACTCTTTTTTAGTGGTTGTTTTTTCTATATTTTCTTGGTTCTGTCTAGAAAATTATAAAAAAGTAAAAATTGCATTTTATTTTTATTTGATATTTTTCTCATATTTTCTAAATAAATGACATTTTGAATAGCTTCATTTCATGCATGATTTTATTAATTTTTGTTCTACTAGATGCTTTAATATTTTTTGTTCATTCTTTTTAGGTTGCTTAGATGAGATATTGAACTTGTAGAAACAATTTAGTTCCCATTTTTAGAAATTAATTTTAGGTGCTTAATGTAGGCTTGAACAACATGAACAAATTAGGGTTTTTTAGGTGATGACTTAAGAAGTTTGATTTCATTTCCCTTAGGACTTAGGATTTAACTAGTTTAGTTATGGGACTATAGGGGCTATGGGTAGTTATTAGATCCCTTAGAGAAAAGTCAGGATTCCCCTACTGCTATTAATACTCTGTATATATCTGATTGTCTGGTGTGGTGTGCCCTCTGGGGATTATTGCTTGCTTGCTTGGGTATTGGGATTGTCTGGGGACTTGGGAGAGCTGAAGACTTGAGGAGATGAAGACCATTGGAGATCCAGAGATTGAAGATCAACTGCCAGAGTTGAATAGGAGGTTATTGCTAGCAGCTGCTGAGGAGACTAGGGTTTAGGAGCTAGGCAGAGCTCTAGATTAGAAAGCTTGTTTCTCAAACATGGAATGCCTTGTCTGCATCCATCCTTTCTCTATGATTCAAAGTCTCTTTCAAATATCCACCTCCTTCCTTTGGAAGGATCAGTGAATATATTTGAAAGATAGAACTTTTGAGAGGAAACTTTCTGTTTAATGTTAACAGTTGATGAACCACCCTTGGTAGGTAATTAACTGTCTAACATTCATTCACTTCACTCTTGTGACTGATTCCTCATCCTGGAGGTTTGAACTTGAAGAAAAGCCATTGCAGATAGAAGACTGATGATCAAAGCCCTTGTCTGAAGGTCATGAAGATGGAGATTGATGCTTGTTGAAGCCTGTAGCTGATTGGAGATTACTTGAAGCTAGATGTTGATTCAGAGCTGCTGATGCTGTTTCTTTTGCTGTTGTATTTCATTTGCTGATGTATTGTTTGGATTTCCTGGTTGTATTGTTTGCTGTTTACCCTGTTAGGTTGAAAGTGAAGCCTGTTCACTTTCGCCTATTGTTTTCTAGGTTCGAGGTTGAGTGGGACTCCCTTGCCTCGCTTGTACTGTTGCATCCATGCATTTTACTGTTTTACTGTATATATTTGGTATTGTTTCTGTTTCTGCCTATCCCGTAGGATCTTTGTTTCTCTCTGTGCAAGAGAGGAGCATGATAGACATTAGGTTCTAACCCAGGCATGATAACATTAGGTTAGTTTGTTTCCCTTCGCAACCGTAGGTTAGAGTTCTGTCTCTTCTTTCTCAAAACAAACAGAAAAACACATAAAGATTTCAAACACAATAAAAGACACTTCTTCCGTAAAAGAATGTGAACTCATCAAAGACGTCATTTTTTCCCGCCGGGACTGCTAATCAGAAAAACCTTTTTCAGAAGGAATAAAATCAATCAAGGACAGACTTGTGTCGTACGTGGCCCGAACTACGTTTGCTCTGATCTTTCATGCCGTGTGAAAGTACGTAGGCATAGGATGCGATATCCTAGCGAGCAACCTTCCCCTCCTTTCCCGTAGGTAGGCGAACTACGTTGACTCTGATTTCTCGTTCCAGACGGGAATACGTAGGCATAAAGTGCGATACTTTGCCGAGTCATTTTTATTTTCATTTTATTTCCTTTTCAACCCCAGACCTGTAGAGTAGATAGAATAACAATCCATACCCGAAAACAAGCGTGGATCCCGTCGAGTACGACGGACGTGAGGGGTGCTAATACCTTCCCCTTGCGTAACCGACTCCCGAACCCAGGTTTTGGTTGCGATGACCATACCTTTCCCGTGTTGTGCGAGGTTTACTCTGAGCGTTTCCTTTCCCTCCCGTGGGATAAATAACGCACGGTGGCGACTCTTCTGTTCAGCCGGCGCCGATTTTCGCAGTAGCGACAGCTGGCGACTCTGCTGGGGATCCAACGTCCCCTGGCTGCTAAGGACTGCGATAGTTCTTATGCATTTGGGATCCAACGTCCCTTGAGCGAGTCAATCCTAGCGCTTGTTTTCCCGTCGAGGATTTTGTATGGAGTTATTGTATATTTCTAACCTTGTATTTTCAGCTTTGTATATTGATTATTATTGCTGTATCTTGGGGTGTGACGGGTGTTCTGATATTGAGTGAGAAGCCGGACCTGGGCTTGAGTGCACCTAGAATTAGAGTAGAAAGTAGTGGGCGCGTGCCGGCTTTGCTTGCATTAGTGTCTCATGAAATCTACACTCGGACGAGGTTCTTCTGGTTGGCTTCTTTTTCTACCCTTTGGGTCGAAGGGGTTGTTGGTCAGCTGAATTGTCGACTCCGGGAACCGATCACTTGGAAGTTGGCTAAGTGAGGCCTCTTCAGGAATTGATGATGCCACTCCTTCTGGGAATCGTATCATCAACCCTGAAAGTCTGTGACGCCGACGACCGCATAGGATGCCATACCTTTGTCAGTTACTAGGACATCCACCTGTGAGAGGGTTTGGGGGTATGCAGGTAACTAGACCTTCAGATACCGGTTATTTCTTGATCAGAGATCCTGGGTATTTATGGAGAGTTAGGAGGCCTGTCAGAGACCGTTTGGAGATGTGTTCTGAGGTCTGTCAGAGACCAGTAGGAGAGTCTTGAGGTCTGTCAGAGACCAATTGGAGATATGATTTGAGGTCTATCAGAGACCAATGGGAGTTATGGTTTGAGGTCTGTCAGAGACCAGTATTGGAGCTTTGTTTTAGGTCTATCTGAGACCAGGGTTTGATGACTTCTGGATGGTCTATCTGAGACCTTTCTTGATTGGGTTCAGGCTATTCAGCTACAGCTTTGGTCCCTGTTGCATGTTACTTGCATTGCATTGCCTGCATATCCATTACCATTTGCATTTCACTAACGTGTGTCTGTGCTGCAGGTGCATTTGCATTTCCCTAGTTCTAGTGCCCGGACTTCTGAGTATTGATTATGGCTGGTTTGAGGAAAACAGTTGCGTATAAGCTGCCTTCACCTGATATTACTTCTTTGCTTGGTCTGATATCTCTCGCTGATGAGGAGGTTAGAAGAAGCTTTAGAATGAGCCATGGGAGATTACTGAGATTAGTCTGTAAGCCCACTGCTGATGAGATGAACGGGCTATACACCTTGATGCAGTTCTATGACCCCGCATTGAGATGCTTTACTTTTGCTGACTTCATTTTAGGACCCACCATTGAGGAGTATGTGGAGTTTACCGAGCTTCCCGTGCAGAACGAGGTTCCCTTTATTCACTCTGCTGCTGAGCCCAAGTTGGAGGACTTAGCCAAAGCCTTACATATGGACGCTGCAGAACTGTTATTGACTTCTTGGCTTGGGGTTTCAGGTTTCTCTCTTGAGTTCTTAGTTGTCAAAGCTCGAGAGTACGCCAAGAACGGTTGTTGGGTGGTTTTCAATGCTATTTTGGCTTTATGCATCTATGGAATTGTGCTGTTTCCTAACTTGCCCAACTTTGTGGATTTGGATGCTTTCTATCTATTTGCTGCAGGTAACCCAGTGCCAACGTTGATTGGAGACTTCTACCACTCATTGCATTACAAGAACGAAAACCGAAGGGGAAAAGTTGTTTACTGTTGTACTCCTCTATTGAATATGTGGTTCAAAAGTCACCTCCCCATGAAGGGACCATTTGTAGACAGTGCAACCTCAGCCAGTTGGTCAGAGCGCCTGATGAGGCTATCTTCCGAAGACGTTGTATGGTTTGATCGAGATTTGTTGGGATCCGAGCTCATCTTCAGCTGTTCTGGGTACCCTAATGTGCCGCTGATAGGAAGAAAAGGGTGTATCAATTACAACCCTTCTCTATTCATTCGCCAGTTCGGATATGCACTGAAGAATCCACCTCAGGAGGAAGAAGTACAGGAATCTCTGTACTTCACCGGTGACGTGAAAGGGGAGTTACTAGCCAAGCTGCAGCATGCCTGGACGCGTATTAACCGCAGAGGGAAGCCGTTGTTAGGTAAGAACGATTGCCAGGCTTATAAACCTTACAGAGTTTGGATCCAGGAGAGGGCTAGTCAGTTGAGGATGCCGTTTCCAGATGCACCAATTCTTGTTCCCATTCCGGCAGAAGAGCCAACTACTGTTTCTAGGGAGGCGTACGAGCAAGTTGTGAAGGAAAAAGAAGCCTTGATGAAGATTAATGAAGGGTTAGAGCAAGAGTTAGCCCAGGCACGCAGCGAGAAGAACAAGGCCGTATATGCTTTCCAACAACAGATCGAGCTGTTAAACAGGTTAGGGGCTGAGTTGACTGAGGAAAAGAAAAAGCGTGAACGTCTGGGGCAAGAGTTCAGAAGCTCCCATGACATGCTTGAATCCAAGAAGAAGGGGCTTGACATCGCTCACCGAGAGATCTCTTCTTGCAATAAGACTTGGAATGCCACACTCACCAACAATAAGAAGAGGGAAGATAAGCTGAAGCAGCAAATTTCCGACCTCGAAGAGAAGTTGAAGTCTAGCATCAAGAAGTGCGAGGAGGAAGTGATGACCCGGTATAGTGTCCAGCATGCACTGAACAAGGCAATCAAATCCAGAGATGAAGCAGTGTCTCAGAAGCGAAAGTTAGAAGATTGCTTCGGAGAAGCAACATGGGAAGAAACTGCTGAAGACGTACGCCGTGTCCTTAAGAGGAGAAACCAGCTTGTTGAAGGGCTGCTTGATCGACCAAGCCATCCGGAGACCAAGAAGTTGATAGAAGAGTACCAGACTTTTGGGAGGATTTGATCATTTCATAGTAACTTGTATGCTTTATTTGCATAGTGCTGACCATCACCAGGATTGTTGGTTGAGGTCATGCCTTCTCTGTATTCTCAGTGATATTGTACCCTGGGCTTATTGATTCTCCCTGCAATATATGAGGCTTTCTATGATTCAGCTCCGATATTCCTATTGTCAGCACTGTCACTGCACCGGCACCTTCGCACTAGAACTGGGGGAATGAACTTCCTTAAGGCACAGACACATTGCATTGCATTCATATTCATATTGCATTACAGGTAATCTTTGGATGGTGTCTTATTTCCTGCTTTGCATCAGGTACTTACCAGGATTGCAGATCAACATCCGCACCGCTATTCTACCCGCACCAACTGTCGAAGAATCATGGATCAAATGCAGAACGAGATGCAAGATGTGCGCGAGAAGCTCGCCCTCTTCATGCAGACCATGGAAGCTATAGCGAAAGGGCAGGAGAATTTGCAGGCCATGGTCCAGCCTCTGTTGGCCCGAAACGCTGGTCATGGTAATGAAGATCATCAGTCTTTCCGGGTCGATACTGCTCATGGAGACGGTACTCCCACGCCAGTGGCTCCGCCTGTAATCAATATACCTGCTGCTAATATCAACAACACTACCGCTGCTGTGAATGGTAACGTCGGAGTGGGGAATGAGACCGCTGTCCATAATGTTGGGCTGGGTGATGTCAATTTGGGAGATAATCTAGGAGGCAATGGCTTTGTCAATACTGGGTTCGGATTCAACGATCAGGGATTCGATAACACCGGGAAGTATGGCTTTAATGCTCAAGGCTTTGGGCAAGATGGTTATGGTATGGTCAATCAGGGTCACGGAGGCTTTGGAAACGGAAACGGTACTGGATTTATGGCTTTTGGTCCTGCTGGAGGTGTTCAAGGGTACGGTAACAGAGGCCGAGGTCCGGGGATGAATCAGATCAGAGCTGGACGTAATAATGGATATGATGGGTACGGAGCTGGAAACGGTATGTGGCAAGAAGATCAGCAGGAAGACGCCTTCTCCGGAGGAGGTTTTGAAGGGCCGATGGATGATTCCCAAAAGATTAGGATGCTGGAAGAGCAGATGAAGGGAGTCCTAAACCAAAGTGCTGTGGGCTTGGACATGGCAACAATGGGCTTGGTACCTGGTTTGAGGGTGCCAATTAAATTCAAAGCTCCTGCGTTCGATAAGTATAAAGGAGACACATGTCCGAAGGTGCATGTACGAGCTTATTACAGAAAGATGTCTGCATACTCCACTGATGAAAGAATGCTAATGCATTTCTTTCAGGATAGTCTATCGGGCCCTTCCCTAGAGTGGTACATGGGGTTGGAGCCAACTGATATCAAGACATGGAAGCAATTAGCAGAGGCATTTGTAGCCCATTACAAGTATAACAGCGACTTGGCGCCCAATCGGGTCCAATTGGCAGGGCTGTCTCAGAAGAAGGGGGAGAGCTTTAAAGAGTACGCGCAAAGGTGGCGCGATATGGCTGCCAGGGTCCGTCCTCCTGTAGAAGATAAGGAAATGAATGATATGTTTGTCGGCACATTCACAGGGCTGTTTCATGATATGCTGTTTCATACGTCTCTGGCCAGTTTTTCAGACCTGATTCTGATGGGGGAAAAGATTGAACGTAATATTAAGCAAGGAAAGTTCCAAGTCGAGGAATCAACTGCATCTGGCAGTAATAGGAAAGCTTATGGTGGGCGCCGTCAGGGCGAAGCCAGCGCAGTATTTGGAGGCCGAGGCCGAGGCCGAGGCAGGGGACGAGGTCAATATCGCCAGCCGCAGCAGGTGGCAAGTGTTAATATTCCCTATCAGCAACAACCACTCCAGCAACAACAACCGGTTCAGCAGCAGCCAATGCCACAGCAGCAGCAGCCTCAGCAGGGGGCACAGCAAGCTCAACGAAGATTCCAGGGTAGTAAACCGAGAAGAGTGTTTGAGAAGCCTCCCTCAACATATGCCGATTTGTTGCAGACATTGTTGGGATTGAATCTGGTAGAGAAAAGAACTCTGGCGCCGATAACGGGAGCTCCCCCGTTTGGTTATGATGCAAGTAGGCACTGCGAGTTTCATTCTGGGGCTCCGGGCCACGATATAGAAGGTTGCCATGCTTTTAAGCACGTTGTGCAGGATCTTTTAGACAACAAGACTATCAACTTCGGAACGGCAGGTCCGAATATAGTCCAGAAACCCATGCCTAATCATGGGGCAAACGCCGTTCTGACTGAGGAGGGTCTGAATCTTATTATGAATGTCGAGGATTTGAAGACGCCGCTGAGCGAGATAAAGAGCCGACTGTTACAAGGAGGTGTTTACCCAGGATGTAACGAGTATTGCTTAGACTGTTGGACCCTAGCTGGGGGGTGTGAGGATTTGAAGAAAGGCGTTCAGGCTTTAATTGATGAGGGCGTATTGCAGTTTGATCGAGCGGCAACTGAAGAACCTGCAGGGGCAGTAGTGGATAATCGGAGTGATGTGGCCACTGTGACAATTCCTCGGAAGACGATCACTATTGCAGCACCAGCTCAACGACCACCGATCACTATAACTAAGGCTGGGCCAATCCTGTACGAGAACACGAAAGCAGTCCCATGGTCATATGGGTTAGAGGTGTATTGTGATGGGATAAAGATTGATGTTAACAAGCAGCCAGTGGAGATTGTGGATAATGTTGTTGGCTCAGGAGGCATGACAAGGAGTGGCAGGATCTTTATATCTCCTGAAGTGGAGGCTGAAAGACTAGCGAAAGGAAAAGGGAAAGTGGTTGAAAATGTTCCGGTACAAGCAAGTGAAAAAGAAGCAGCATCGAAGGATGTAGAAGAGTTCATGCGCTTGATTCGGAAAAGTGATTATAAGATTGTGGAGCATCTGCAGCAGACACCGTCCAAAATATCTATCCTATCATTGCTGTTGTGTTCGGAAGCTCACAGAAACGCTTTGCTGAAAGTCCTGGACACTTCTTTCGTACCCCAAGATGTCTCCGTGAATCAGCTAGAAGGAGTATTGGCACATGTGAATGCAGGCCACAGCTTGGGCTTTACCGATTTTGACTTGACTCCGAAAGGGAGAGATCATAATATGGCATTACACGTATCTGTTGAGTGTAGAGGATCAGTAATGTCGCACGTATTGGTTGACACCGGATCATCTTTGAATGTGTTGCCCAAGAAGGCGATGATGAAGCTGGATGTTCGAGGAATTTTGTGTACACCCAGTGATTTGGTAGTCAGAGCATTTGACGGCACGCGGAGAACAGTCTTCGGATCGATTACCTTGCCTCTGCAAGTGGGGCCGGAAGTGTTTGCGACTGAGTTTTATATCATGGATATACAGCCTGCGTACAGCTGCTTGCTTGGAAGACCCTGGATTCATGGGGCAGGGGCCGTCACGTCTACCCTGCATCAGAAGTTAAAATATATGGTCGGAGACAGTGTAGTCACCGTGTGCGGAGAAGAAGACATCCTGGTCAGCCATCTATCGTCGTTTAAATATGTGGAAGTCGACGGGGAGATCCATGAAACGCCCTGCCAGGCATTCGAAGGTTTGCGCATCAAGGACAAAGGTCCCAGGCCGAGCAAAGTGCCAGAGATAGCTGTCTCATCGTATAAGGAAGCTCAAGCTCTAGTAGAAGCAGGAGAAGCAAAGGGCTGGGGCAAAGTGCTGGACATTCCTGTGAAGATGGACCGGTTCGGGCTGGGGTACCAACCGTCGTCATCAACTCCTTCCGTGGGGGCCCCCCGTTTCAGAAAGCCAATTACCATCTCTGCCAGTGGAGTATGTCATGAAACTGTCAATGCTGCTTCGGAGTCTGATGAAGGAGACAGCGACTGTGATATGGATGCCTGGATTCAGCCAAGCACGCCAGGACAAGGACTGTGCAACTGGTCTATTCAGGAGCTTGTTCCTGTGACTTTTAAACAGTAATGCTTTGCTTTATTAATTGTTGAATAATCTGATGTCTTGCCCGGGGCATCAGGATTTGCTTAGGGCTGTGTTGTTATAAACATTGCATGTTAATCATTAAATAAATGGCGTTTTTTTTTTTTCATGTGCAAATACCGTAATCCCTGTCTTTCTTGTTTTATATTTTTCAATAAAATGGCAATGTGGTTATTCGCTTTATACGCATTTTGAAGCACTTAACCATTCCTTTTGCAGGATAGCATTTTCAGATGACATCCTTGAACCACCTATGACTCGTCCCGACTTTGAGCACCCGGTGTTTCAGGCTGAAGAAGAGGTTGTCGAAGATAGCGACGTTCCTGAAGAACTGTCTTGGTTAGTAAAGCAAGAGGAAAGAGCCATTCTGCCTCACGACGAGGTCATCGAAATTATCAATTTGGGGTCGGAAGGGGTTGAGAAGAACATTCGTATCGGAGCCGCGCTGCAGAGTGATATCAAGCGGAGACTGGTTGAAATGCTCCAAGAGTATAGTGATGTATTCGCTTGGTCGTATGAGGATATGCCAGGGCTCGATACGGATATGGTCGTGCATCGCCTGCCATTGAAAGAAGATTGCCCGCCGGTCAAACAAAAGCTTCGCAGAACTCGACCAGATATGGCAATGAAGATCAAAGAGGAGGTGCAGAAACAGTGGGACGCTGGGTTCCTGGCTGTGACGAAGTATCCTTCATGGGTTGCCAACATCGTACCAGTGCCAAAGAAAGATGGCAAGGTTCGAATGTGCGTGGATTATAGAGATTTGAATAAAGCAAGCCCAAAAGACGATTTTCCACTTCCTCACATTGACATGTTAGTTGATAATACTGCCCAGTACTCCGTATTCTCCTTCATGGATGGCTTTTCAGGCTATAATCAGATTAAAATGGCGCCAGAGGATATGGAGAAGACTACTTTCATAACGCCTTGGGGAACATTTTGCTACAAAGTGATGCCCTTTGGTTTGAAGAATGCTGGGGCAACATATCAGCGTGCGATGACGACTCTTTTTCATGACATGATGCATAAAGAGATCGAAGTTTATGTTGACGATATGATTGCCAAATCCCAGACGGAGGAAGAGCATCTGGTGAATCTGCTGAAGTTGTTTAAAAGACTTAGGAAGTTCAGGCTGAGGCTGAACCCTAATAAATGCACCTTCGGGGTGAGATCGGGTAAACTGCTGGGGTTTATCGTAAGCGAAAGAGGAATAGAGGTCGATCCTGCTAAAATAAAAGCGATTCAAGAAATGCCGACGCCTAAAACAGAGAAAGAGGTGCGCGGGTTTTTAGGGAGGTTGAACTACATCGCCCGGTTCATATCTCACCTAACTGCCACGTGTGAACCGTTATTCAAGCTCTTGAAGAAAGATCAAGCTGTGACGTGGAACGAAAATTGTCAAAAGGCGTTCGATAAAATAAAGAAGTATCTGCAGGAGCCTCCTATTTTGATACCCCCAGTGGCAGGTAGACCCTTGATAATGTATTTGACGGTTCTTGAGGGAAGCATGGGTTGTGTTCTCGGTCAACACGACGAGACGGGGAGGAAAGAGCATGCGATCTATTACCTGAGTAAGAAATTTACAGACTGTGAATCTCGATACTCAATGCTGGAGAAAACTTGTTGCGCGCTAGCCTGGGCCGCCAAGCGTTTGAGGCAGTACATGCTGAATCATACAACCATGCTCATCTCGAAGATGGATCCTATCAAATATGTATTCGAAAAGCAGACGTTGTCAGGTAGAATTGCCCGTTGGCAGATGGTCTTGACTGAATATGATATCCAATACGTCTCGCAAAAGGCTATAAAGGGGAGTGTGCTGTCTGAGTATCTGGCGGAGCAGCCTATTGAAGAATACCAATCGATGAGGTTTGATTTTCCTGACGAGGATATCATGTACCTAAAGATGAAGGATTGTGAAGAACCGTTGCCAGACGAGGGACCAGAGTTGGGGTCCAAATGGAAGATGATTTTTGACGGAGCTGTGAATGCTTACGGTAGCGGAATAGGGGCAATCATCACTACGCCACACGGGTCGCACATCCCGTTTACTGCCCGATTGACCTTTGCCGTTACCAACAATGAGGCCGAATACGAAGCTTGCATAATGGGGCTTGAAGAAGCCATTGATTTGCGAATCAAGCATCTAGACGTATACGGAGACTCAGCTCTGGTGGTGAATCAGATCAAAGGGGAATGGGAGACACGGCAGCCTAATTTGATACATTACATGAATTATGCAAGGAGATTGTTGCCTTTCTTCGACAAAGTTGAATTGCATCATGTACCGCGGGCAGAAAATCAAATGGCTGACGCCCTTGCCACTTTGTCTTCCATGTACAAGGTCAACTTCTGGAACGAAGCTCCCCAAATCACTATCTCTCGGTTGGACAGGCCAGCTTATGTGTTTGCTATTGATGAAGCATCTGATGACAAACCGTGGTATTTCAATATCCTTAATTTCCTGAAGAATAAAGAGTATCCGGCTGGGGCATCCAGTCAAGATCAGAAGACTCTCAGGAGATTAGCGGGTAATTTCTACTTGAATCCGGATGGCGTCTTGTACAGAAGAAACCACGATTTGGTGTTGTTGCGTTGTGTAGACGAGAAAGAGGCAAAGCTTCTCATGGAGGAAATTCACGAAGGTACCTTTGGTACGCATGCTGGTGGGCATGCTATGACGAGAAAGCTGCTGAGGGCAGGTTACTTTTGGCTGACGATGGAAACTGATTGTTTCAAGTTCGCGAGGAAGTGTCACAAGTGCCAAATCTATGCTGACAAGATACACGTGCCTCCGAGTCCTCTAAATGTGATGTCATCTCCATGGCCATTCTCGATGTGGGGAATCGATATGATTGGGAAGATCGAGCCGACGGCTTCTAACGGGCATCGGTTCATCCTAGTAGCAATCGATTATTTCACCAAGTGGGTGGAAGCGGCGTCTTACGCGAATGTAACGAAGCAAGTGGTGGCCAGATTCATCAAAAGAGATATCATTTGCCGATATGGGATCCCCGAGCGGATAATCACGGATAATGGTTCAAACCTGAACAACAAAATGATGAAGGAGCTCTGTCAGAATTTCAAGATCGAACATCACAACTCCTCTCCTTACCGACCCAAGATGAATGGCGCTGTTGAGGCGGCCAATAAGAATATCAAGAAGATTGTTCAGAAAATGGTGGTGACCTATAAGGATTGGCATGAAATGCTACCTTTTGCTTTGCACGGTTATCGTACGACGGTACGCACATCAACCGGGGCAACTCCGTTCTCGTTAGTATACGGAATGGAAGCGGTATTACCATTGGAAGTTGAGATCCCTTCTCTGAGGGTATTGCGAGACGTTCAGCTGGACGAGGCAGAATGGGTAACGAATAGATTGAACCAACTGAGCTTAATGGACGAGAAGAGGCTAGCTTCCCTAGCATACGGTCGTTTGTACCAGAGCCGAATGAAGAAAGCGTACGACAAGAAGATACATCCGCGAAGCTTTCAGACGGGCGACCTTGTGCTGAAAAGGATTCTCCCGCCGCAAGCAGATCACAGGGGCAAGTGGACCCCCAACTACGAAGGGCCATACGTTGTCGGCAAGGTCTTCTCAGGAGGAGCGTTGTTGTTGTCCACCATGGACGGAGAAGACTTTGTGTCACCTGTGAATTCGGACGCAGTTAAAAAATACTTTGCTTAAAACAGACCCGCTGGACAGAAAAAGAGAGTCCAGGCAAAAATGGGGCATCCTGGCGAACCAAAAACAGAATGAAAGGTTCGGGCAAAAGTTAGGGATAAAATTGAAAAAATGTACACCCGCGAAGTTGAAAACCTACACTGGGCGGCTTCGGCAAAAAAGGGTATCCCGGTGAACTGAAAACCCGTAAAGGGCGGTTCACGCAAAAGTTAGGGATTTGAAAAGCAAATGACTGCGGTCCGAATTTGATATTACAATGAGCATCAATGCGGGAGAATATGTTGGAGGAGCCAGTTATCGGATACAATCTCTTCAGAAGTGGGGATACCGGGAAAGCATTAGAGTCGGATGAGTCATAGGAGGATCATTTCGTGGTGTTCATCTGCATCCCGTTGCCGACATGTGTACAAAATTTAACTTGTCAAAATATTCATGCTTCTGGTGCATACTTATGTATTTGCTTTGCGTAGCTTCCTCATTTCAGGAGTTACATCCCATGTATAAAACTCCGCCCATTCAGGGGCCCGATCAATAAAACACGTTATTCAGTATTTGACACTGTTCTTTACTGTTTTGTGCATGATAAAACGCCTAAGTTTAGTGAAGCTAGCATGAGTATAACACCACTGGCCCTTTGCCAACAATTGTCAAAGCTTGGAATTAACTGAGTGTAACGTCACTAACCTGAATTGATTTGATTGCATAGGCTTGTCGTGTCTTGTTTGTGTTGTTACAGGTTTCATAACCATACGGGGAAGATGATCAAAAGATTGCGATAACGAAAGACTTGATCCCCACGCAGGTCATGCATGTTCTTCCTGAAGAAGGATAGAATTCCCCAGCTAGCCGTAGCTTATCCAAAGGACGTGCTCCAGAAAAGTTATTCGTCCTCAACAGAGTTTGGCGATTCCAAGATCGTAAGGCTGTATTCAGGCAGGTTCATCTTTCCCCGCAGGGTCATGCACTCTATCCCAGCGGAGTCGGTGGAGTTCACCCCAAGAGAATCATCCCATCCCCGGCAGAATTCTCTTTGCAAGTGTTTTCATTCCTTCCAGTGGAACTCGAAGATCAAGACTCTCCAAAGCAGAGTTGATGGTGGGTCCTGTCATTTATTTTGTCAGAGATACTGTGTAATATCAGTTCACTCTCCAGCAGAAAGTCCGATCATACTTGGCATTTGCTATTCCCCAGCAAGGTTATTTTCCCCAGCAGGGGGTTACCTCAACAGGGTGCTCGGTTTGAGTTCCCAATTTCCCAGCAGGGTTGACTTCACCCTTCCAGCATTTATTTTGCTGGAATAATTCTGTAGCATCTGGCTATCCCCGGCGGAGTCGGCATTATCCTTCCGGCATTTATTTTGCTGAAGCAGTTTCTGTACTCTAGCAGTTCAGGTGGAGAGAACTCTTGCTCAAATGAACAACCAAATGTTCAAGATCTCGGCATGAGACATCCAATGATAATGTCAGTTTCGGCAGTATTCCCCACAGAGTTACCAGGATAAGTTTCTCTTTATTCCCAGGCAGAATTAGTTGTCATCAGGGGTTCCATGAATCAGAATTTCAGAGGCCACCGCCGTTTATCAGAGCAGGCGTCCGATAGTTTGGTTTCCAGACATCCCCAGTAGAGTCCGCCTCAAAGTCGCTGTCACGTTGGTGCTGAGGAGTTTGTGGGTGAGGATCATTGGAGAACTAAGTCCTGGCGTGGACAATTTATTTCTATATTGACGGGATTTCTTCAGAAGTGGGCGTCCTAACGTGGACAGGTTTATTTCCCCGGATTGGTGAGGTGTGTTAGTCCTAACGTGGGCAGATTCGGGTTCTCGAAATTAGTGGAATGGGAGGTCATGACGTTGACAAAAGTGATTACTCTTTGTGTTGGTGCCCTGACGGGGACAGATCAGACAAGCGTGTGAGTCCTTACGTGGACAAGTCTTATTTCCTCAGTAGGTCGAAGACGCCTGAGTCCTAACGTGGACAAATCAAGACGAAATCAGTGTCCTGACGTGGACAAATCAAAGAGATTATTATTCCTAACGTGGAGAAGTGGGTCCTAACGTGGACGATGTAGTCCTTACGCGGACATATCAAGGTGGATTCCTTACGTGGAAAGAGATGATTCCTTACGTGGAAAAAGATAGTTTCCTTACGTGGAAATGACAGCATTCCTGACGTGGAAAGAGTGGAGTCCTTACGTGGACAGATTAAGATGGCATTCCTTACGTGGAAAGATGTAGTCCTGACGCGGACAAATCGGAAAGAATTGGTTGCCTTACGTGGAAAGAGGTTTGTATTCCTAACGTGGAAAGAAAGAGTGTATTCCTGACGTGGAAGGGGTTTAGTTCTAATGTGGACAGACTCAAAAGAAGAGGTATTCCTTACGTGGAAAAATCGGGGTCCTTACGTGGACAGGTTCAGAACCAAAGTTGAATTCCTTACGTGGAAAGATTGGAGTCCTGACGCGGACATGTCAAGTGGTATTCGAGTCCTTACGTGGCTAGATTGATATAGTTCTCCTTATGTGGAAGGAAGATTGCTTCCTGACGTGGAAAGATGAAAGGGTTAGTCCTGACGTGGACAGATGCAGAAGAAATGATTCCTAACGTGGACAGGTGTTACTCCTAGTGCGAAAGAGTTTTATTCCTAACGTGGACGATGCAGTTTATAGAAATGCAGACGAATTATCCCCAGCGGAGTTGCCGAGATTTTTCTGGGTTAACAGCAAATGGAGTCCTAACATGGACAGGTTTTAGTTGAGATTTCTTCGTATTGATGACAGACAGAGTCCTAACGTGGACAAGCAAGCAATCTGTTATGACAGAACTCTCTTCAGAACGATGAAGACAATCCCCAGCACGCTCGCACGAGATCAGTGGGTTGCCATAACAGTTAAATTCAGCTGATGAATGTCGTTCCCCAAGCAGTGGCGCAGTTTATTTCTGCGGTTGGCAAATTTCTGGTTTCACTAGTATTCAACCGTCTCGTACCGTGAATTTCTGAAGGCTCCGGGCTCTTCACCCAATCGGGTCCAAGCCGCTTGAATAGGGGCAGCTGTTGCACCCTAAAATTTGCTCAACCTTATTCACTTGGTTTATGTTTCAATGTCATTAGCATTTGCATATAGAGTCATGTGCATAGTCTAATCATCTGCATAGCATAAGCATAGCAAGTCATACAACAGGGGGACCAATCATTATTCTCATCTCTAGAAGCCTGTCAAGAGGTTATCATCACAATTCAATCTCATTCAAGTCATCAGGAAAGAATTTGAAAGCAAAGAGTTCAGCAGATCAAGCCTTGAGTCCATCTCCTAGCTGAGGGTATCTGAGGGTCAACAAGAGGGTTGTGAGCTGTGAGTTGAAGGCATGGAGAACATCTAGACATTATGAGAGACTTAGAAAGTCATTTAAAGAAGGGGACAAGTCATTGATGAGAGCACAAGAGCTATAGCTGAAGGCAGTCAACTAGGGTTTCATCTGGGTCAACCCTAGGTCAATTGACTGATTTAAGGGGCATTCAAGTATAGTGGAGAGATATGGGGTTCATCATTGGACATATAAAGAAGGATATGGAGATATGCCAAGAAGAATTCAAGAGAAATCAAGGAGAAGAGGAGTTTCTAAATTAGGGTTTCTGTGTAAAATCCCCTAGTTTAGGTCAAATTTCCAAGCAAGATAAGTCAAAATGCTAGCTTCAAATGGCTTCTTGGCCAACATGAAACTTGTAGAGGATCTCAAGACCTTTAATTTGAGTGGTGGAAGACATCAAGGAGATTTATAGAACTCAAGTTATGGTCCTTGCAAGTTACAGGTCATCTGAGGTATCTGAAATTTTGTCTGTGAAAGTGACTTGACTTCCAAGCAATTTTTACCCCTCAAGGAGATTTCAAATGAATTTCTGGTCAACATGGGAATTGTTCCTCATTGTCTTAGCTTTCTAGAATGGTATAGCATGCCCTCATATGATGTGTGGAGCTCAACTTATGGTCTTGGCAAGCAAAGGGTATTTTGGTCATTTGTGAATTACAGGTCATTTTAACCTATGTCCAAAACTCATACAAGGAGGCCTCAAATGGAAAAACTTACAACATCAAACTTGCTCCAAATGACATTTTGGGTCTAGAAAGAAGGTCACAAATTGTTGGAAAAGCTCATAACATGAAGTTGCATGATTGGTCAAATTTGAACTAAAATGGCTTATAACTTAAATCAAGTCAAAGTGAAAAATGGTTTGAGAGATTTATAAGTCCAAATGGAGACTTCCAATATATGATTTTGGGTCCAAAAGACATTCTAAGAACAATGGTTCAAGTACATTTTTGAGCTTAGTGGAAAAAATCAAAGTTATTTATGGTTACTTGCATTTGAAGAAACATAACCAATTTGGAATGCAAGGGAAGTTGCAAGATGGTTCTAGAAAGTTCATTTGAGCATTATATATTCATGAAATCAGAATTGAGCAGGGGTTGGATTCATTTTTCACCAAAAATTTCACAAATTCTCTCTATTCTTTCTCATTGCAATTTCATCCAAATTTCTCAAAATCTTCATCAATCATCACCAATATTGATTCTACCATATTCAATCATCATCATGGACTAAAGATCAACAAGGATCTGATTGAAATTGATCCATTTTCGTGCACTTCCATCAAGAACACACAAATTGCAATTTCCATTGGACAGCAAGATCCAAGGCAAGAATCATCAAGGTGTTGCATACAGAATCAAGCACTGAGATAGCTGATCAAGATCCAAGCATTAGAAGCCTCAGATCCACGAGTTCAACATCCATTTCCAAGCTTTTGCACCAGGTTCAATTTCTCTGCCATAGCTTGATATAGATAGATTTGCATGGTTTTATTAGTTTAGATGTGATCTAGGTTGTTAGTAGAACGATTAGGATGAGTTTGGTGCTGTTTAGTGATGATTGTTGACAGGTTGTTAGAACTGTTAGGATGTAGAACTCATAGCATAGTACATTATAATCTTAGTTTGATAGATCAGAATAATCACCATTATGTGTAGTTTAGATTAGCATAAGTTTGAGCAAGAATTATTGTGATGCATCTCAGTGTATGTTCATGGTGGCAAGAACTTCATGTGATCGGGTTGAGTGATATGATGAGTTTCAAGACAAACTACTACCATAGCTGGATAGAGCCTGAAAATTGGAGCAAGTTTGATGTTTACATCGTGAGTTTTGGTGGATTGTAGAGAGAGAACAGAGAGGAGGAACTTGGATGTTCATGGCATGCGTGTGAGGGTTTCAGAAACCCTAGATGGATGGAGGTAGGAGACGTAATCCCAGCCCTCCATTTTGTTTGAATTATTTGACTGCTAGACGCATCCAACGGCCCCAATTCATACTGATTTTGGAGGGAATTATAGCTGGGTGCCCTAAACGCACCGTTTCATTAATTGAAACGGGCGGGCCTAAGACTCTATTGCTAATCCCACCACCCCAGTACTGAGCCCAATTCATTTTGCACGTGAAAACCCTGCTATTCTCACCCCCTGCGTCCCTTTTTTATTTTCATTAATTCTGATTTGTTCTGGGCCTAGTACAACTTGCTACGCGCACCCCACCATTGCTGGCCCATCCTGATATGAACTGAGCGTGATTGCTATTCTTACCCCTCCCTCTCATTTTAATTCAATTTAGTTTTTAATTCATTTTAATTTTTACCAACTTTAAAAAATCATATAAAATAGGAAATTAACTCTTTTTTAGTGGTTGTTTTTTCTATATTTTCTTGGTTCTGTCTAGAAAATTATAAAAAAGTAAAAATTGCATTTTATTTTTATTTGATATTTTTCTCATATTTTCTAAATAAATGACATTTTGAATAGCTTCATTTCATGCATGATTTTATTAATTTTTGTTCTACTAGATGCTTTAATATTTTTTGTTCATTCTTTTTAGGTTGCTTAGATGAGATATTGAACTTGTAGAAACAATTTAGTTCCCATTTTTAGAAATTAATTTTAGGTGCTTAATGTAGGCTTGAACAACATGAACAAATTAGGGTTTTTTAGGTGATGACTTAAGAAGTTTGATTTCATTTCCCTTAGGACTTAGGATTTAACTAGTTTAGTTATGGGACTATAGGGGCTATGGGTAGTTATTAGATCCCTTAGAGAAAAGTCAGGATTCCCCTACTGCTATTAATACTCTGTATATATCTGATTGTCTGGTGTGGTGTGCCCTCTGGGGATTATTGCTTGCTTGCTTGGGTATTGGGATTGTCTGGGGACTTGGGAGAGCTGAAGACTTGAGGAGATGAAGACCATTGGAGATCTAGAGATTGAAGATCAACTGCCAGAGTTGAATAGGAGGTTATTGCTAGCAGCTGCTGAGGAGACTAGGGTTTAGGAGCTAGGCAGAGCTCTAGATTAGAAAGCTTGTTTCTCAAACATGGAATGCCTTGTCTGCATCCATCCTTTCTCTATGATTCAAAGTCTCTTTCAAATATCCACCTCCTTCCTTTGGAAGGATCAGTGAATATATTTGAAAGATAGAACTTTTGAGAGGAAACTTTCTGTTTAATGTTAACAGTTGATGAACCACCCTTGGTAGGTAATTAACTGTCTAACATTCATTCACTTCACTCTTGTGACTGATTCCTCATCCTGGAGGTTTGAACTTGAAGAAAAGCCATTGCAGATAGAAGACTGATGATCAAAGCCCTTGTCTGAAGGTCATGAAGATGGAGATTGATGCTTGTTGAAGCCTGTAGCTGATTGGAGATTACTTGAAGCTAGATGTTGATTCAGAGCTGCTGATGCTGTTTCTTTTGCTGTTGTATTTCATTTGCTGATGTATTGTTTGGATTTCCTGGTTGTATTGTTTGCTGTTTACCCTGTTAGGTTGAAAGTGAAGCCTGTTCACTTTCGCCTATTGTTTTCTAGGTTCGAGGTTGAGTGGGACTCCCTTGCCTCGCTTGTACTGTTGCATCCATGCATTTTACTGTTTTACTGTATATATCTGGTATTGTTTCTGTTTCTGCCTATCCCGTAGGATCTCTGTTTCTCTCTGTGCAAGAGAGGAGCATGATAGACATTAGGTTCTAACCCAGGCATGATAACATTAGGTTAGTTTGTTTCCCTTCGCAACCGTAGGTTAGAGTTCTGTCTCTTCTTTCTCAAAACAAACAGAAAAACACATAAAGATTTCAAACACAATAAAAGACACTTCTTCCGTAAAAGAATGTGAACTCATCAAAGACGTCATTTTTGCCCGCCGGGACTGCTAATCAGAAAAACCTTTTTCAGAAGGAATAAAATCAATCAAGGACAGACTTGTGTCGTACGTGGCCCGAACTACGTTTGCTCTGATCTTTCATGCCGTGTGAAAGTACGTAGGCATAGGATGCGATATCCTAGCGAGCAACCTTCCCCTCCTTTCCCGTAGGTAGGCGAACTACGTTGACTCTGATTTCTCGTTCCAGACGGGAATACGTAGGCATAAAGTGCGATACTTTGCCGAGTCATTTTTATTTTCATTTTATTTCCTTTTCAACCCCAGACCTGTAGAGTAGATAGAATAACAATCCATACCCGAAAACAAGCGTGGATCCCGTCGAGTACGACGGACGTGAGGGGTGCTAATACCTTCCCCTTGCGTAACCGACTCCCGAACCCAGGTTTTGGTTGCGATGACCATACCTTTCCCGTGTTGTGCGAGGTTTACTCTGAGCGTTTCCTTTCCCTCCCGTGGGATAAATAACGCACGGTGGCGACTCTTCTGTTCAGCCGGCGCCGATTTTCGCAGTAGCGACACTTAGATGTGGATAATTTCTTTCTCAAGCATGTGGTTTGTTTGCCTGATTGCACTTCATTTCAGTTTACTGTTTATTGCTTGATAACATGTTGTTTATTTTTCAGTATGATTACTGTTATTTCATGACTGGCTTGAGGTTGAGATGAGCTTGTGGAGGCTGAAGCCCCACACACATTTCCTCCCTCACTTGCATTGCATGCATTTTACTGTTAAGCTGATGCTTTGTCTGTTTTAGTGTATCATTGACATGATCCCTTAGGACTCTCATTTCCTTTGATAAGGATTTGATGATAGACTTTTAGGTTGAAACCTATGCATGACAACTTCTAGGAGTTCCCTATTCAAACCTCAACCATAGGATGAATCCATGGCATGATAACAGTAGGACTTGATAGTCTCCCTCCTAGTTGGGCTTGTTCTCTTCTCATCTCAAAACAGTTTAAGATACAGTAATCATGAATGATTTCTTTCGTACGTTACGAGCCTTAAGCTATCTGAGAAGGGATTGTGGGAGAGTTCCTTTTCCACAGTCTAGATGTTTAGTATGGTACCCTTTGGGTGACATGCGACGCATTCACTCTCAGGTCATAGTATCTAGTGCGGTTGAAATCGCAAACACAATAAAAAACACTTCTTTCAAAACAGGAAATAAACCATAGTTTCCCGAACTACGTGAGCTCTGATCTCTCATACCTGTTGAGAGTACGTAGGCACAAGATGGCGAAGTCTTGGCAAGCTACCTTCCCCCATAACCCTTCGTAAGCCGAACTACGTTGACTCTGATTTCTCATTCTCTGATGAGAATACGTAGGCATAAAGTGCGACGCTTTGCCGAGTCATTTTTCTTTTCTTTTTCAGCCAGCCTTGATAGGTAGATAGAATAAAACCAACCCGTCCAAGTAAACCAAGCAAGCGTGGATCCCGTCGAGTACGACGGACGTGAGGGGTGCTAATACCTTCCCCTTGCATAACCGACTCCCGAACCCAGACAATGGTTGCGATGACCTTGTCTTACCCTTATTCGTCAGGTTTTTCCGATCGTTTCATTTCCCGCTCTGAGGGATAAATAACGAAAGGTGGCGACTCTTCTGTCATGCCGGCACCTTATTTTCGCGCAAGCGACAGCTGGCGACTCTGCTGGGGATCGAACCCAGAATCTCTGGTTCTTCGGTTCCCTATGAGAGTCAATCCTAGCGCTTGGATGTTTGCTTGTTGGGTTGCGTTTATTTATCGCATTTTTACTTCTCGCACTTTATTTCCCGCATTTTATTTCCAGTTTGATATGATTATCTGTGCTGCTGTGGAAGAGGGATGTTACTATGAGTGAGAAGCCGGACCTGGGCTTGAGAGTGCACCTAGACATAGTTGCGGAAAGTAGTAGACGAACCTGTCTGCTGAGCAGGCACAGTTCCCTACGAAATCTGCGCTCAGACGAGGTTCTTGCAGAGGTGCTCCTTTCCGGTCCTGAGGATCTGAGGGGAGTCCAGACGTGAGGATTGTCGACTCTGGGGACCGATCATTTGGAAGTCAGCTAAGTGAGGCCTCTTCATGACTTGATGATGCCACTCCTTCTGGGAATCGTATCGTCACTCATGAAAGTCTGTGACGCTGATGACCGCATAGGATGCCGTACCTTTGTCCGTGGATTAGGTCCATACCTGTGAGCGGGATTGGGTTTATTGCAGGAAACTTTGACCTTCAGACTACCTGGTTTTCTTGACAGTGGATCACTTATGTTGGTACCAGGGTTCTCAGTTGCAAATTTGTCTGTTCTTGATAGAGCAGGTTTTGATCACAGTATCGTCATCAGTGGTTTGTTCTTGATAGGGCAGACTTTGAGTGGGGTCTGAAGATCTCATCAGCAGATGTTGTTTGTTCTTAATAGAGCAGATTTTTGGGGTCTAAGGATCTCATCAGCAGATGTTGTTTGTTCTTGATAGGGCAGATTTTGAGTGGGGTCTGAAGATCTCATCAGCAGATGTTGGTTGTTCTTGAAAGAGCAGATTTTGAGTGGGGTCTGAAGATCTCATCAGCAGATGTTGTTTGTTCTTGATAGAGCAGATTTTTGGGGTCTGAAGATCTCATTAGCAGATGTTGTTTGTTCTTGATAGGGCAGATTTTGAGTGGGGTCTGAAGATCTCATCAGCAGATGTTGTTTGTTCTTGATAGAGCAGATTTTTGGGGTCTGAAGATCTCATCAGCAGATGTTGTTTGTTCTTGATAGGGCAAATTTTGAGTGGGGTCTGAAGATCTCGTCAGCAGTTGTATGTTTGTTCTTGATAGGGCAGATTTTTGATTTGGGGTCTGAAGACTTCATCAGCAGATATTTCTTGATCATACATCCGGGGTCCTTATTATCAGACATTTGTTCTCGACAGAGCAGAATTTTGATCTTATGTGTATGGTCCGATCAGAAGGTCGTTCTTAGCAGATCAGATTAGTGGTCTTACACCGGGGTTTTTCATCTCATCAGTGATTGTTGATACCGAATCTCCACAGCAGTTACCTGGATATATTATTGCATGCCTGCATTTTGCATTAGTTTGCATGTTCATTTGCATTCCATTAACGTGTGTCTGTGTTGAAGGTACCGTTTCCCCGATCCAGGATCTCTCGCCTCCTATTGTACTATTATAGCCTCTCTCAGGAAGACTGTTGCGTACGAGTTCTCGGCCCCTGATGTGTCGAAGTTGGCTACCGCTGATGCTATAGGCTTCCCATGTGTATATGAGATTGATGTTTCCATGATTGGGCTCAGATTTCCTCTTCTTCTTATTATTGTCAGCACTGGTACTAAGGCGCTAGGATCGGGGGAAATCTCCCAAGCACACAGACACACGCATGCATCTGCATGAAGCATTTGCATGGTGTACATTTTGTTGCTTTTCCTAACCTTTAATGTTGACAGGTTTTTCAGGTTCACAGGTTCCGAGCTGCTTCCGGTCTCCAGGATTGATCAGAGACTCATTCACCGTTACTCAACTCGAGCTAATCAGACAAGGATCATGGATCAGGTGCAGTCAGATGTTCAAGAGCTCCGTGAACGGATGGATCGTTTTATGGAACTGATGTAGGTAGTCGCTAATGGTCAGGACCAGCTTCGTACTTTGGTTCAACCTTTGATCTCCAGGGTCGATAGTAACGGCATACTTCACGGCGGGGCTGTGCCTACTCCTCCTCCAGTTGATGCTCCGCAGAATGTTGTTCCTGTTGCCGGGGGCAACGGCAGTGCTAATGGCAATATGATGACCAATATCGGACTCAATGCGACGGGCGTCGGCAATGGTAGTCTGGGAGCTAATGTCAACATAGGGCCGGTCAACGGCAATGCTGGCGTCGGAAATCTGTTGGTGCCTCAACCGTGGCTTGAGGATCATCAGGACGATGTGTTTTCTCAAAGAGGTGTGGAAGCATAACTGAATGTTGAAGCGCGACTCAGGTTCAAAGCGCTGGAAGACAAAATGAGAGACATTGAGAATCAGAATACATTGGGCGTTGATATGTCCAAGCTGGGGTTAATTGCTGATTTCAAGGTACCTCATAAGTTCAAGGTGCATGTCTTTGAGAAGTATAAGGGTACTACTTGCTCCCGTGTCCACCTTCGATCTTATTATAGAAAGATGTCCGCCTATTCTGACGATGAGAAGTTGCTGATGCACTTCTTCCAAGATAGTCTTTCTGGTCCATCCCTCGAGTGGTATATGGGCTTGGAGCCCACTACAGTACGCACATGGAAAGATCTCGCTGAAGCGTTTGTCCTCCACTATCAGTACAATAGCGACTTGGCCCCCAACCGAGTTCAGCTCCAGAACCTTTCACAGCGGAATAATGAAAGCTTTAAAGAGTACGCCCAGCGGTGGCGTGAGTTGGCTGCTCGGGTTCAACCGCCGATGGTTGAGCGCGAGCTCGTACAAATGTTTGTGGCTACCCTTCTTGGAATCTACTATGAAAAGCTAGTCAGTGGCATGTCTGGGACATTCTCGGCTCTCATCACTATGGGCGAGCATGTCGAGAATGGTATAAAGATTGGAAAAATTCAAGGTGAATCATCCTCAGCTGGAGGAGGTGGAAAGAAACCTTACGTTGGTAAGCGTCGAGAAGGGGACGCGAGTGCTGTCACCAACGCTCAGAGAAAGGGCAAAGGCCCTCAACAGCAGATTGCTAGCATAAATATCCCAGCAGCTCCGCAACTGCAGCAGCAGCAGCCGCAGCAACAGAGTCAGCAGGGATATAGAAAATATCAGAATCGGGCTCCTTTGGCAAGCCGCCACTTCGAAGCACCACCTATGTCGTATGCGCAGCTCCTGCAAACTTTGCTTCAGCTTCAGTTAGTTCAAAAGAGGACGTTGGCTCCCTTGACAGGGGCACCACCACCAGGGTATGACGCAAATGCCACTTGCGATTTCCATACTAGGGCACCAGGCCATACGATTGAGAACTGCAAAGCCTTTAAGCACAAGGTGCACGACCTGGTAGACGCCAAGGTTATTAACTTTTCTGATAATGTGCCCAATGTTACCAAAAACCCTATGCCTCATCATAGGGGAGGCGGAGTGAACGCCATTATCGCTGAGGAGAGTGCAGATTTGTTGACTGATGTCAAAAACTTGAAGACGCCGCTTAGTTTCGTCAAAGCTAAGTTGGTGAAGAGGGGGTTATTTCCAGGATGCGGAGAGTTATGCATGGCTTGTGCTACACATCCTGATGGGTGTGAGCAGCTGGTAGAAGGTATCCAAAGTCTGATGTCCGAGGGTATTTTGCAGTTCAGCCGGAGAGTTGAAAGTGTATCAGGAGAGGTTGTGTTGAAACAGGCAGATGAAGTCGCCACCATCACCGTTCTTCGTCAACCTATTACTATTTCTGCACCCCGACCGCCCACAATCACTATTACCAGAGCCGGGCCGATCCCATTCGAGAGCACTAACGTCGTTCCGTGGCATTATGGCGCTGAAGTCTATTGCAATGGTCAGAAGTTAGAGCTGGAGCCGTATGGGTCGACTGTGCAGAATCTCGCAGGAGTCAGTGGCATAACTCGAAGCGGAAGAGTGTTTGCACCGACAGAGGTTGTGGCAGAGAAAGTGGTCAGAGCTGATGCTGCTGATAAGGGTAAAGGAAAAGCTGTCGAAGAAGTCCCTTGTGGGACAGAGAAGGATTTGCTAGTCAAAGATGCCGAAGAGTTCATGCGGTTAATCAAAAAGAGCGACTACAAGATTGTAGACCATCTTCATCAGACTCCGTCAAATATTTCTATTCTCAACTTGTTGTTGTGTTCTGAAGCGCACCGCAACGCGTTACTGAAGGTATTGAACGCTGCCTACGTACCGCAAGAGATATCCGTGAATCAGCTAGAAGAAGTGGTAGCCCATGTTAATGCTGGCAATGGGCTAGGTTTCACAGATTTAGAGCTGACTCCTAAAGGGAGAGATCACAACAGCGCCTTGCACGTCTCGATAGAGTGCAGAGGCACTATCATGTCGCATGTCCTGGTGGACACGGGTTCGTCGCTTAATGTGCTTCCGAAAAAGGCATTAATGAAGTTGGACACTCGTGGATTGCTTTGCACGCCCAGTGATCTGGTGGTGAAAGCATTTGACAGAACTAAGCGCCACGTTTTCGGAGAGTTGACCCTGCCGATTCAAGTTGGTCCGGAGATGTTCGATACGGTTTTTTATATCATGGATATCATGCCTGCCTACAGTTACCTCTTAGGTTGGCCATGGATCCATGCTGCTGGTGCCGTAACGTCCACGCTGCATCAAAAGCTCAAATATGCTGTCGGGGGAAGCATAGTAACCGTCTGTGGTGAGGAGGACATTATGGTGAGCCACTTGTCATCCTTTAAGTATGTCGAAATGGATGGCGAAATCCATGAAACTCTCTGCCAAGCATTTGAAGTCGTCAAGGTGAAAGAGGTAGCTCCTGTCGTCGTAGAGAAGCAAGAGATGAATCTCTCCTCGTTCAAAGAAGCTCGGGCCGTCGTCGAAGCCGGTTCCACCCCGGGCTGGGGGCATGTTTTGGAGATACCGATCAAGCAGGATAAGTTTGGATTGGGGTATTCTCCTGAAGCTGAAGCTTCGTCTTCCTCGTCTAGCAGTTCGTCTCGGGGGAAGGGGCCGATCTTATTTACCAAAGGTGGAGTGATTTTCGAAAGCATCAACGCAGCGTCTGAGGACAGCGGGGATAGCGATTGTGATCTGGACGCCTGGATTCAGCCAAGCAAGCCGGGCGAGCGCCTCAACAATTGGACCATCAAGGAGATTATCCAGCTGACAAGTGAAGAGTAATGATTTACTTTTTACAATCTTTGTACAACCCTATGTCCTGCCCGGGGCATAGTGGTTTTATTGTCAGGGCCTTGTTGGATTATGTACATGCATTTTATTAATAAATCAAAGGCGTTTTCTCCGTACTCAAATATTGTGTTCTCTGTTATTCCTGTTTTGTGTTGAAAAAAAAACAGCAAAATGGCAACGAGGTTTGTGCTAACCTGCATATTCTTGCTTTAAACTTAACCCTTGTTATCGCAGGATCCACATAACAGACGACATCGACTCTGGACCCTCTACGGCTCACTACGACTTCAATTGCCCGATCTATCAAGCCGAGGATGAGATTGATGAAGACGAAGACCTTCCGGAAGAGTTGGCCCACTTGTTGAGACAAGAGGAAAAGGTTATTCTGCCTCATGAGGAAGATATTGAGATCGTAAATCTGGGTTCTGAAGAGCTCGTCCGAAATGTCAGAGTAGGGGCTGCGCTGCAGAATGATGTCAAGCATAGACTGGTCGAGATGCTTCGAGAGTATAGTGACGTCTTTGCTTGGTCATACGAAGATATGCCCGGACTTGACACAGACATCGTGGTTCATCGCTTGCCGTTGCGAGAAGATTGCCTTCCAGTCAAGCAGAAGCTTAGGAGGACGAGACCAGATATGGCTGTAAAAATCAAAGAAGAAGTCCAGAAGCAGTTGGACGCATGGTTTCTAGCCGTTACCACTTACCCTCCGTGGGTCGCCAACATAGTGCCTGTATCGAAGAAGGACGGTAAGGTACGCATGTGCGTCGATTATCGGGATTTGAATAGGGCGAGCCCTAAGGATGATTTCTCGTTGCCTCATATCGATGTGTTGGTCGACAACACAGCCCAGTTCTCCGTGTTTTCATTCATGGATGGCTTCTCCGGTTACAATCAGATTAAGATGGCACCGAAGGACATGGAGAAAACGATGTTTATCACCCCCTGGGGAACGTTTTGCTATAAGGTAATGCCCTTCGGTCTGAAGAACGCAGGGGCCACTTACCAGCGAGCAATGGTAACTTTGTTTCATGATATGATTCATCATGAGATCGAGGTCTATGTTGATGACATGATTGCAAAGTCCCAAACGGAGGAAGAGCATCTGGTCAACTTATTGAAGTTGTTTGAGAGGCTTAGGAAATTCAGGCTGAGGCTGAATCCTAACAAATGCACTTTCGGAGTGCGGTCCGGAAAGTTATTGGGGTTTATCGTTAGTGAACGAGGTATCGAAGTTGATCCTGCGAAAATAAAAGCTATTCAAGAAATGCCAGCGCCGAAAACGGAAAAAGAAGTTCGTGGTTTCTTGGGCCGAATAAACTACATTGCAAGGTTTATCTCACAGCTCACGGCCACCTGTGAACCGATGTTCAAACTTTTAAAGAAAGATCAGGCGATTACTTGGAATAAGGATTTCCAGAAGGCATTCGACAAAATAAAGCAGTATCTTCAAGAACCTCCAATCTTGATACCCCCAGTGGCTGGACGGCCATTAATCATGTACCTGACGGTTCTGGAGAATAGTATGGGGTGTGTTCTCGGTCAGCACGACGAGACGGGCAGAAAAGAGCATGCCATTTATTATTTGAGTAAAAAGTTCACTAAATGTGAATCTCGATACTCGATGCTGGAGAAGACGTGTTGTGCATTAGCTTGGGCCGCCAAATGTCTACGACAGTATATGCTCAATCACACCACTATGCTAATTTCGAAGATGGATCCGATCAAGTACGTCTTCGAGAAGCAGGCTCTTTCGGGCAGAATTGCCAGATGGCAAATGGTGTTAACAGAATATGATATTCAGTACGTCTCCCAGAAGGCCATTAAGGGAAGCGTATTGTCTGATTACCTTGCCGAGCAGCCGATCGAGGATTACCAGCCGATGAAGTTTGAATTCCCTGACGAGGATATTATGTTTCTCAAAGTGAAGGATTGTGATGAGCCATTACCCGGTGAGGGGCCAGATAGGAAGTCTCAGTGGAAGTTGATATTTGATGGAGCGGTTAATTCCTATGGGAGTGGTATCGGGGCTATCATCACGACTCCTCACGGATCCCACATCCTGTTTACTGCGAGACTGACATTTCCAGTTACCAACAATGAAGCGGAGTATGAAGCATGTATTATGGGTCTAGAAGAGGCAATTGATTTGAGAATCAAGAACCTAGACGTATATGGTGACTCAGCGCTTGTAATCAATCAGATCAAAGGGGAGTGGGAAACTCGCCAATCGAATTTGGTACCGTACATGAATTATGCCAGGAGGCTGCTTCCGTTCTTCGATCGAGTGGAACTTCATCATGTACCCAGGGCTGAAAATCAGATGGCTGATGCCTTAGCCATGTTGGCTTCAATGTATAAAGTCAATCTTTGGAATGAAGCTCCAAGCATTGTGCTTTCGCGTCTTGATAGACCGGCATTTGTCTTTGCAATCGAGGATGTCGCCGACGGCAAGCCATGGTTCCACGACATCCAGACCTTCCTTATGACTAAGGAGTATCCTGCGGGTGCGTCAACCCAGGATAAGAAGACTCTGAGGAGGCTGTCTGGAAACTTTTATCTCAATCCTGATGGAGTGTTGTATAAGAGAAACCACGATCTCGTGCTACTCAGATGTGTAGATGAGAAAGAGGCAAATATGCTCATGGAAGAAGTCCATGAGGTCACATTTGGTACGCACGCCGGCGGGCATGCCATGACGAGAAAGATCCTGAGAGCAGGATATTACTGGCTGACTATGGAGTCGGATTGCTTCAGATTCGCGAAGAAATGTCATAAATGCCAGATTTATGCTGATAGAGTTCATGTGCCGCTGTGCCCATTGAATGTCATGTCCTCCCCTTGGCCGTTCTCCATGTGGGGCATCGACATGATAGGCAAGATCGAGCCCTCTGCGTCCAATGGTCATCGTTTCATTCTGGTAGCTATCGACTACTTCACCAAATGGGTGGAGGCAGCCTCGTACGCTAATGTGACCAAGCAGGTGGTAGCTAAATTCATAAAGAGGGACATCATTTGTCGTTACGGGGTTCCCGAGCGGATCATTACTGATAATGGTTCGAATTTGAATAACAAGATGATGAAGGAGCTGTGCCAGAGCTTCAAGATTGTACACCACAACTCATCTCCTTACCGGCCGAAGATGAATGGCGCCGTCGAAGCCGCCAACAAGAACATAAAGAAGATTGTTCAGAAGATGGTTGTGACGTACAAAGATTGGCACGAGATGCTGCCGTTTGCCCTGCGCGGTTATCGTACGACGGTGCGTACGTCGACCGGGGCAACTCCTTTCTCCTTGGTGTACGGTATGGAAGTTGTCCTACCGTTAGAAGTGGAGATTCCTTCTTTGCGAGTTTTGGTTGATGTGAAACTCGACGAGGCAGAATGGATTACGAATCGTTTGAACCAACTCAGCCTGATGGACGAGAAGAGGTTAGCATCGATTGCATTTGGTCGTCTGTACCAAAGCCGAATGAAGAAAGCGTATGATAAGAAGGTGCGTCCTAGAAGCTTTCAGACGGGTGATCTCGTCCTGAAGAAGATTCTTCCGCCACACTCCGATCACCGGGGCAAGTGGACTCCGAATTACGAAGGGCCGTATGTCGTCAGCAAAGTCTTCTCGGGAGGAGCTTTGTTGTTATCCATGATGGATGGTGAAGATTTTGCATCCCCGGTGAACGCGGACGCAGTTAAAAAATACTTTGCTTGAAAGAGACCCGCTGGACAAAAAAGAAAGAGTCCAGGCAAAAAAGGGCATCCCGGCGAACCAAAAACAGAATAAAAGGTTCGGGCAAAAGTTAGGGATATATTGAAAAAATGTACACCCGCGAAGTCGAAAACCTACACTGGGCGGCTTCGGCAAAAAAGGGTATCCCGGTGAACTGAAAACCCGTAAAGGGCGGTTCACGCAAAAGTTAGGGATTTGAATAAGCAAATGACTGCGTTCCGCGTGTGGACTTTCATTGTTTAGTGGTTTGGAGGACCTGAGGGCCGTTTATCTGAATCAATCTCTTCTGAAGCTGAAGCGCCGGAGAAGTATCGAAGTCGAGTGGGTCTTAGAGGGATCAACGCATGGTGTTCGTCTACGCCTCGTTGCCGACATTTGTATATACTGATGTACATTTATGTTTTATTTTTGCGCGGCTTCCTCATTCCAGGAGTTTGCCTCTGTTGTAAAACATTTTTTGCCCATTCAGGGATTCACCATCAATAAAATGCATATCATTCAGCAATTCTGCTTGCCTGTTTAGCATTTATCTGTTTTGTTTGCGAATGAAAACGCCGATGTTTGTGATAAAATGCACATACATAAACTTACGGGCCTAGGCCCATTGATTGTTGAAACAATTAATTACCTGAATATTGTCACAAGATGATAACCTTGATAGGCCCCTTTGAGGAGGGTATCTTGTCTGTTTGTTTGTGTTGTTGCAGGTGTAGCACCTTCCAGACAGGGTGCCGGGCGCATCTCCGAAGCAGGGCGAGTCCTCCTTCTCCAGCAGTGTTCAGTAGTCTCTCCTCTGCAGAATCTGAACGCAGAATAGTGAGCATTGATATGTCTCCCCAGGCAGAGATGATTCTTTTCCCCAAGCAGACGCATCCTGAAGGAACGTCACCTCATCAGCTGAGTCGCGCGCCGAGGCTCGTATTCGTCCCCCAGCACCGGGTCACAAGTGCAGGTTTCGTAGAAATGTTCGGATGCCGAAGCTCGTGTTTTCCCCAGTAAAGTCGCCGCAGCAGGTGTCTCCCCAGCACCGGGTCACAAGTGCAGGATTCGTAGGAAATTGTTCGTACGCCGAAGTATGTCGCGACTGGTGGTGCCAGACTGGAGTCTCCAGCGGAATTGAGATTCCCCACCAGAGTCATGCTCCCTCCTGAAGCCGGATGATTCCCTCTTCCCCCAGTAGAGTGTTGGAACAGCTGACGCTGTATTCCCCTGCAGAGTTGTACTCTCCCCCGAAGTCAAATGATTCTTTCTTCCCCAGCGGAATTAAAATTCCTCATCAGAGTCGTACTCTCCAGTGAAGTAGAATGATTTCTCTCCCCGGCTGAGTCCGCAGACCCCCAAGAGAGCCGAATCCTTGGAAGCAGTTGGGACCATGAGTGGATTTTCCCTAGCAGAGTATTGAACAGCCGATGCGGTATTTCCCCAGAGTCGCACTCTCTCTAGCGAAGCAGAATGATTTCTCCTTCCTCAGCCGAGTTTGTAGATATCCAAGAGAGCCGAATCCTTGGAAGGTGATCAGATCATGATTGGTTTTTCCCCAGTGGAGTGTGGAGCAGCTGAAGTTGTTTCCCCACAGAGTTATCATCCCCAGAAGAGTAGCCGAGACGGCCACGCAGTTCACTCCCGCGATTGACATCGCTTTCCCTCAGCAGGTTCGGGTTCTCGTAGAGCTTCGTTCCCTGCAGCAGTCAACTGAAGTTGTTTCCCCTGCAGCAGTCAATCGAAGATCATTTCCCCAGACGGAGTCCGATTGATATTGGCATGTCCACGTTCTCCTCAGCAGGATGATTCCTCTATCCGAGTAGTCCTTTCTCCTTGATAGGAGGATTTCCCCCTCGGCATTTATTTTGCTGACGGGATCGCATCATTGTGCATGATTGCATAGCATTTAGCATAAACGCATAGCATTTCCATCGTGTGGGGCATGGCGCCGAAGCATATGCATTATAAACATGATCTAGGTTGCTACCGTTCTTGTTTTGCAGGTGTTTCGCCGAAGGATCAGTTGCTCAGGATGATTCCTGACATTCTCCCCAACGAAGTCGTTTGCTCAAGATGATTTTTGAGATCCCCAACGAAGTCTTCAGTTCGAGATGATTCTCGAATTCCTCAGCAGGGCCGTTTGCTTAAGATGATTCTTAAGACCTCAGTGCAGTCTCCCGAGTTGGTTGCTCAGATTGATACCTAGAGTCCCCGACGAAGATCGCCCAGGACGATTCCTGAAACTCCAAGAGAGCCGAGTCCTGGGAAGCTGCTCAAGCCGTGATTGATTTGTACCCAGCAAGAGTTGTCCAGGAAGATTCCAGGAATCCTCAGCAGAATAAAGTCTCCAGAATGGTTATCAGTTCAGGATGATTCTTGAAGGTGCCCGACGGAGTTGTTTGTTCAAGATGATTCTCGAAGTCCTTAGCAGCGTGATATGTTTGCTCCAACAGTGATGTCTAATCTGAAGATTGACTTCGTAAACGCCTGAAGGCGATATCAGAAGGTTCCTGTGGATTCAGGTTTCCTTGTTGATGAATCAACGTTTGTCTGAAGACAAGGTTCAAAAGTTTGTAGGTGATCCGTGTTGGCCTGAAGACCAAGTCAGTTGTCCTGAGGTGATGATTGATTGCGATCAAGTGAATAGTGTTTCTTCTGACTGAAGTCGAAGATGTTTCTCCAGCTGAAGCGGAGTTTGCCTGAAGGCAAAGTGTTTGAATCCCCGTAGAGTCATGAATGGCTCAGGATACCACTTCTCTGACTGAAGTCACAGATTTCCCAAGCTGAAGCGAAGGTGCCTGAAGGCAAGGTTATCCCCAAAGTCATGAATGACTTAGGATTCATTTTTCGGACTGAAGGCCGAAGTATATCCCTGACTGAAGTCACGGATACTCTATAGCAGAGGCGGAGTTGCCTGAAGGCAGATCCATGTATCCTTGAAGGCCAAGGATCATTTTCTTCAGACTGAAGTCGAAGATACCTCCTGCAGAGTTGCCGACGGGCAAAGTTTACATCCTTGAAGGCCAAGGATGCTTATCTTCAGAAATACTTGAAGATCTTTTCTAGCTGAAGCCGGAATCGCCGACGGGCAAGGTTTATATCCTTGGAGGCCAAGGATCCCATCTTCAGGAATACTTGAAGATCTTTTCTAGCTGAAGCTGGAAGTGGTCGGGGGCCAGGGTTTCATATAGCTTTGATGTTGAAGTTCTACGGTGGGCTCAGTATGCAGTAGTATTTGGATGTTCGTTATGGTTCTGAGGGAGAACCCCAGATCAGAGTGTGCTTGGCTAAGTCTCTCATTCCCAGCGGAGTAGTTTCAAATACGCAAGTGTACCTTTTGTTCCATTTACCAGGGGTGAACCCCAGGTCAGAGTTGTTCAGTGTTGTATTTTCTCCAGCGGCGATGCGGGGTATTTTGAGTATCCGACGGCGAGGTCAGATTATGTTTGCTTCCGGCGGCGAGGTTGGATGTTTGTTTTGACGGCGAGGTCAGATCATGTTTGAGTTCGACGGCGAGGTTGAATGTTTGTTTTGACGGCGAGGTCAGATCATGTTTGTGTTCGACGGCGAGGTTGAAGGTTTGTTTTGACGGCGAGGTCAGATCATGTTTGTGTTCGAAGGCGAGGTTGGATGTTTGTTTGACGGTGATGTCAGATGTAGTTCTCCAGAGGCGATGCGGGGTATTTTGATTGTCCGACGGCGATGTCAGATTTAGTTCTCCAGCGGCGATGCGGGGTATTTTGATTGTCCGACGGCGATGTCAGGTGATTTAGCTCTCCAGCGGCGATGTTGGGTGTTTTGGTTGTCTGAAGACGATGTCAGAAGAAATTTAATGTGGATAACTGACGGCATTGTCAGATCAGTATTTCCACAGCTAGTTGCCGTGCAGCTACTATTCCAGTGTTCGAAGAGTTGAGCAGTTGGCAAATTTTCGGGTTTATCGATATTCAACCGTCTCGCACCTTGATTGGCTGAGAGCCGTTCGCTTCTCACCCAGTCAGGTTCAAGCCGTTTGAATAGGGGAAGCTGTTGCACCCCAAAATTTGACCAACATTTGTTTACCCATCAAGTGTTTGAAGGTTGATACCTTCATCAGAAAGTTCAAGAGATCCTCAGAGGAATTGGTTGAAACCAAGGTTGTGTGCTTCATAGCTTGAGAGTTGTGGGAGCTCCTCAGATGATTCTGAGACTTTGAGAATGAACTTGAAGCTTTGAGAAAGCCTACGAGATGTCTTGAAAGCCATCATGAAGCCCAGAGAGGTCATTATGCAAGAGTACAAGAGATTCAACCATGAATGGTAGAATTAGGGTTTTGACTGGGTCAACCCTAGGATAACTGAAGATTTGGAGAAGGTTGAGACCTAATCCAAGGGCCATGAGATCATGGAATAATGTATGGAGATATTATAAATATGATTCCTAGACCAACTCATCATGACTGAGGAGTTTGAGAAGTTTTAAGTTAGGGTTTCTAAGGATTGTCAGTGAAAAAACCCTAGTTTGATCCCTATCTTCCAGGCAGTTTTAGCTCAAGATGTGATTGTCATCTCATCTTCCCCACAACATGAATGTTGTATAGCTTGTTCTTAGCTTTAATTTGAGTGGTATAAGTCCTTGATAGGATTTGCAGAGCTCAAGTTATGGTTTTGACAAATTACAGGTCATCTGAGGTGTGTGAATCTGGGTCCTTGAAAGTCACCCAATTTGCAGACAACTTTTGCCCTAGTAGGATGATTCCTATGATCTCTTGGTCAACATGAATGTTTAAGAGCATCTTCTTAGCTTTCTATAGAGTACTAGAAGTCCTTGATAGGATTTGTAGAACTCAATTTATGGTTTGCACAAGACAGGGGTTTTTTGGTCATTTGGTGATTATAGGTCATTTTAAGCAAAGGCCATATCTCCTATTTCCAAGCCTCAAATGAAAAAACTCAAAACATAAAAGTTGTTCAAAATGGCATTTTAAGCCTAGAAAAGTGGTCATGAGTTGTTGGAAAAGCTTGTAGCAAGGATTGACAAGAATGGGTGAAAATGACCTAAAAATGGCTTATAACTTAAATGGATCCAAGTTGGAAATTGGTTTGGGAGATCTATGAATCCAAAATAGGTCATCCAATATTTCATTTTGAATCCAAACATCATTTTAAAAACAATGGTTCAAGCACATTTTTGGTTTGAGGCCTAGAAATTGGACATGCTTTGTAATCATGTTACTTGCATAATAAGGAACCTTTGAGAAACTTCACCAAAGGCAAGGCTGAGCTTGTTTTTTTGCACATTCCATCTCAATATCTCATGTAAGGATATTTTGGCACAAAATTAAGGTCTTAATGCATGAGATATGAGATAATACCATATGTCATTACAAGAGAATTTCCATAACATTCTAGCTCTTTCTAGGAGGTTCTAGATTCTTCCATTGGTTGTTATATATTGAGAGGATCATAATGAAGTAAAAGGTTGGTGAAATCAGTGGTGAAGAGTGAAGGAGAGAATGGTATTCAAGGTTTTCTTCAAGTGCAAGCAAGACTCGGGTTCATCTCTACAAGCTTCCTCCTTCCAAGATATTGCAAACAGAAAGGAGATTGATACTTGAGGATCATAGAGAAGAGGATTCAAGCTCTGAATCCATCTGTTCACACCTCTACCATTACCACTTGACAGGTTGGTAAGCTGCTCCATATCTAATTATTTATGCTCTTTCCATTAGGTTGCTAGGTGTAGAATGAATAGGCTAGGTTAGGGGATTAATTTCTGAGAATTAGAGAAGGTTTCATGAGGTTTCATGGCAGGGTGATGATTCTTTGAGTTTCAAGAACAAGCTGTTTAGTAGGTTGTAGTTAGCATGTTATGGTTCAGAATGATTAGGGCAATGCCATGAACAAGATCACACCATTAGATTTGAGTTTCATCAAGGTCGATACCAGAGAAAAATGGTGGAACCAAGACTTTGATGCATTCTGTTTGAGAGGTACACGATGGTTCAAAGAAAACTAAGTGTATGGTCATGTTCCTGGGAAAGAATAGAGCAGTTTTGGTTCTTAAAGTTTTGGATTTCATGGAGAAATGGAGGAGAACGAGTGAGGTAAAGTTCTTGCATGGAGTTGGGGTTTTCTGAAAACCCTAGGTTGAATGGGGAAGACGAGTTTTTAACCGTTGGATTAGATAAGACTTTTTGACTTGAAAAATGCATCCAACGGGCCAGATTCAAACTTGCAAATGGAGGGAGTCTGATGCGTATGAAACGCATCGTTTCATTAAAATTGATCCGTGGGCCTCAGCAGACTTCGCTACTCACACCCCCACCAGCGACCCAAACCAATTTTGAACTAAAATCAGTTGCTATCCACACCGTGTATCTGATCTTTTTCTTTTATTTTTTTAACTGAAATTCTGAATGCATGTGGGCCTAACGCCATTTATTATCTGCACCTCCTATCTCTGGCCCATCATAATAAATGAACTGGGCGAATTCATTGTTACACCCCCTCCCCCATTTTAATTCAATTCTTTTATTTTAATTTCTTTTATATTTTCTTGTATCTTTAATAAATCATAGAAAATTGAAAAATCATTGTTTTTTAATTCTTGTTTTTTCTATAGACTCATAATTTTGTGTAGAAAATTAATAAAAATAAAAATTCCATTTTATTTTTAGTTTCATATTTTTAGAATATTATTCTTTTAAATAGCTTTTTGATAGTTTTAAGTAGATACTCAATTTTGTAGAATTTATTTTAGGACCTTCCCTTAATCTTTTTGATTCATTCTTTTTAATGTGATTAGATATTGAGTCTTAGTTCCCTCTAGATTTAATTCATGATTTTTTAGATTAAAATTTGATTAATTTAATTAGGCTAGAATTAGGGTACCAAATTAGGGTTTAGGTTTAGCATAGGTGAAATAAATCATTTTCTTCTAGGAGTTTTGACTTGATTTTTGGGTATGGGACTATGGGGCTAGTATGGGTAAGTATGATAGACCCTTGTAAGTGATTGTTAGAATTTTCCCCGTGGTCTTTATATTTTTAGGTATTTTCTGAATAGGACTGATTGTATTGACTGTCTGTGTGATATTTGTCTATCTCTGGGGTCTATCTTTGGGGAATTGTTGTGGGGCTTGGTTTGTTTTGAAGACCTTGTTGAAGGAGCATGATGAAGGAGAAGATTGAAGATCAGGACCCAGAGGTTGAGAGGTTGGAGCTTGTCCTCTGTTTGTGAGGTTTGAGATCCTGAAGTTTGAGGGAAATCCATGGTACTTTCCTGAGGAAGGCAATATGGATGTCTTTCATTCTTTCTTATCACCTCTTTCTTAAGTATCCAATGATGTTGGAGCCTTCATGTGATTTTAGTTTCTCCTGAGGAGGAATGTAAACTGATCACAGTTGTTGAGCCACATGGGATACGATTCCTAAGTGGAAGCCTCCTAGTACTTTCCTGAGGAAGGTCCTATGAGTCTGTTCACTTAGTTCCCTTAGTTCACGTAGGATTTCTTAAGTATCCAATGATGTTGGAGCCTTCATGTGAGTTTAGTTTCTCCTGAGGAGGAATGTAAACTGATCACAGCTGTTGAGCCACATGGGATAGGATTCCTAAGTGGAAGCCCCCTAGTATTTTCCTGAGGAAGGTCCTATGGGTCTGTTCACTTAGTTCCCTTAGTTCATGTAGGATTTCTCAAGTATCCAATGATGTCGGAGCCTTCATGTGAGTTTAATTTCTCCTGAGGAGGAATGTAAACCGATCACAGTTGTTGAGCCACGTAGGATATGATTCCTGAGTATAAGCCTCCTAGTGCTTTCCTGAGGAGGGCACTATGAGTCTGCCTACTTAGCTCCCTTTCTTTGGTAAGCTTGTTTTGAAGCTTGAAGACTGGGATTGATTTCTCTTGTGTAGGGTTTTGCTTTAGGGCTTTGCTTAGATTTGATTAGGGTTTTGTTTTTATGGTTAGGATTAGGGAGAGCTTAGATGTAGATAATTTCTTTCTCAAGCATGTGGTTTGTTTGCCTGATGGCACTTCATTTCAGTTTACTGTTTATTGCTTGATAGCATGTTATTTATTTTTCAGTATGATTACTGTTATTTCATGACTGGCTTGAGGTTGAGATGAGCTTGTGGAGGCTGAAGCCCCACACACATTTCCTCCCTCACTTGCATTGCATGCATTTTACTGTTAAGCTGATGCTTTGTCTGTTTTAGTGTATCATTGACATGATCCCTTAGGACTCTCATTTCCTTTGATAAGGATTTGATGATAGACTTTTAGGTTGAAACCTATGCATGACAACTTCTAGGAGTTCCCTGTTCAAACCTCAACCATAGGATGAATCCATGGCATGATAACAGTAGGACTTGATAGTCTCCCTCCTAGTTGGGCCTGTTCTCTTCTCATCTCAAAACAGTTTAAGATACAGTAATCATGAATGATTTCTTTCGTACGTTACGAGCCTTAAGCTATCTGAGAAGGGATTGTGGGAGAGTTCCTTTTCCATAGTCTGGATGTTTAGTATGGTACCCTTTGGGTGAAATGCGACGCATTCACTCTCAGGTCATAGTCTCTAGTGCGGTTGAAATCGCAAACACAATAAAAAACACTTCTTTCAAAACAGGAAATAAACCGTAGTTTCCCGAACTACGTGAGCTCTGATCTCTCATACCTGTTGAGAGTACGTAGGCACAAGATGGCGAAGTCTTGGCGAGCTACCTTCCCCCATAACCCTTCAAAAGAAGTATTTTATCGTTTTTTTACGACCCTCAGAAAGGTATCATCATCAATTAAAAAGTTTTTCCAACAGCAAAGATCCGAAAAAAATGGAAAATATCCAAAACCGAACCCAGATCACAAAAACGAATCACCATCAACAGCAAAATAACAAAAATGGAAAATATTGCAAATGGACAGCCTGTACCAATATCAAAATGGATGGATATTACCATCAATAGGCAGCAAAACGAATCAACACCATCAAAGCCCAAACAGATTTGTTTGTTTCCAAAACGTCACCAACAAATCAAAACGAGTCTCGAAAGTTTCCAAAATAATATCAGACAAATCAAACCAGAAGAGGAAAATTTTAAAAACTTTGTCTCAGAAACATTTTCAAATCCGGGTATATAAGAAGAAGAAGAAGAAGAAGAAGAAGAAGAAGAACACATACAGGCTCAGATATAGAGAACATCATCATCGCCTCCAAACTCACCGCACCTGATCTCACGCGCCCCACTAAACCTCTCGTTTTCCCATAATCCTTCTTAATTAATTAACCCATTAATCTACTTTTTTTATTTAATATAATAATTAACCTTTTTATTTAAAATAACTAATAACTTTTTTATTTAATTAATCTTTTTCTAAATAACTCTTTATTTAATTAACTTTTTTTCTATTTAATAACCCCTTTTTATTTATTTATTTAATAAATTCATTTTATTCCATTTACTTATTAATTCTATCCACTTAATGACTCTTTATAAAAATAATAATATAATTATTCACAAAAAAAAACCTTTTAATAACTTGCATTTTATTTATTGATGACTAAAAACTATTTTATTTTATAAAAACCTTTTTCTAATTAACTTGTATTTTAATAATAACTACAACTCTTTTTATATAATATTAGAGCTTTTAATAATAATCTAAGAAATTTATAATAACCGACCTTTCTATTATAATAGGAAAACCCCTTTTTCTTTATTTAATTATTTCAATCAAAACTTAATCAACTCATAATTTAATTTCATAAATTAAAATTAATTCATCTCCTAATATAACTTTTTCTTAAAATCATTTTCACATAAAATCAACGCGCTCCCGATCTCTTTCTATCTCTCAGCACCAATTCGATTCGATTATTCGCAACCCCGTGCTTGGCTTATTTTTAAGCATTTATATTTGTTGTTCTGAGTTTATCTTTTTTATCTTTATCTTTGCCTTATCTTTATTTTTATCGCATTATGCATGTCCAAAGGAAGAACTTGCGCATGACTTCATAAGTTGTGCGTATTGCACCTCATTTGCATCAAATTCCCCGCTCGATCCTTGAACTCTCAAGTTGATCAGCTTAGGCGTTAGATCCTACCCCTTAAGGAGGACCTTTTTCTTTTAAAACTTAGACAAACCAATTCTATTCAACTCAATCAAACTATTTCTCCATATAAAAGAATTAGACGTGAGTTATCTTGACAGTTGATATATAATTCTCCTGCCCCATAACAATATTATCGAGAGATATAAGGTCTTTTTCGCTTGAGGGAGATAGTGGCATACTCGTCGATGAAATCCGAGTGTTTGAGCTCTTCTCTCAAGATGATGCAAAGACCATCTCCTACAAGTTATGGTGGTTAAGTCGAGTTTTCTCCCTTAAGATGACGACTCGTCTTTTCTCCTAGAATCAATCAACAAAACCCTTTCCCTTTGGAACTTGGACCAACAGTCAATGGTTCTTCAAACCCTTTTAGGGGAACTATAAATACTCTGATTCCACTCCCGTCAGGATATGTAGGTACAAGATGCGACGTCTTGGCGAGTATACTTAGAAATAAACCATTAGGTCTTTCACCCTTAGCAAACAACAATAAACACAATAAAACAAGAGGTTCCTGTAGAGTACTACAGATTCTTAGGATGCTAGCACCTTCCCTAAGTTTAACCAACCCCCGAACCTAAAACTCTCTAGCTTTTTCATTTGCATTGCATCGTGGGTAATTCAATCTTTTTCCCTTCGTTTAGACGAATTAAAGACCGATGGTGAACCAATGAATTAAGATTCAAGTTAATTAATAATTTGATATCTAATTCTCACTGCGACAATCGCTTGTATTCATACTTTTGCAAAGTCAGGTTAATTGCAATTATTTCAATTTAAATTCAATTTTGAATTGTAATTATCTCTCAATCTCTTTTAATTTGTATTATCAAATTATTGAATTCATTGTTTGTTTGATCAATTCATTTGGAAATTATTTTTTATCATATTTTAAAATAAGTTTTGTTTAGTTAATCAAAATCTGTTTGGTTTTGGTTTGATTTCAAGATCAACAAAACTAAGAAAATTTCTAAACAATATCTATTGCACACAAGGTGTTTGATAAATTTCCTTAATATTGTTTTTGTTTGTTTTTTATCATTGGGAATAAGCTTTACATATAGCTTTGCGTTCAATTGATTTTGATAATTAGTTGAACAATTTTTGTTCATTATCATACGTTTGTGTACCTTTATGTAGATCTGAGCTTTTCGATAGAGGTTCGGTTAGACAATTCTATTCGGGTTGTTTCCGTTGTGCCATCAAACTTTTCAAATCAGGTTTGTCGAAAGTTTTAACTTGTAATCTATTCACCCCCCTCCCCCTCTAGATTGAATCCTATCGTCTAACAAAATGCAAAGCTTATTTGGAAATAAAAGCCTTCAATCTTGGTGTCAAAGTGTTGGTGAGAAGAGGAAGCCACAACTCAATAAACTTGAGGAACTGAGATAGACGCTTGTGAAAATACTAAGCTTTATAAATAGAGAATAAAAAGATGGCATGGCAAGCGCATTATAAGAGTAAATTTCAAATAGGGAGAGTTTGTCTTGTTATTTAACTCAAGGTTGAAGCTCTTTCCAAGGAACTTATTTCTTAATGATTAAGGTGTTTCTGGTAAAGAAGGTACACCTTTTAGGAGGAATCGAGGTTTAGAGTGGGTTTACTGGTTTATTCACAGTAAACAGTCAAAGGTTGAAGCATTATATGATGGAAGTTACAATTGAATAATGATCATATTTTGGAAACTCCATGTTAAGGAAGAAGAAGGAATGGTCAAGCTAATGACCTTAAAGAATCATTGTGTGGGAGGCTACCCACATATTATTCTGACGAGTTATGTATATAAAATACTTTAGATACTTTGGGGATAGTTGACAATATTTCATGGATGTTTTACCAAGTAGGCTTGTAGTACCTTTTGTATTTGAAAAGCCTAACATATGCACGACTCACCTTATAATTGTTGAGCAAATTAGAGGTAAAAGTCAATATGATGATAGATAATGAGTTTCGAATTGTTTTGTTTAGATTATTCAACAAGGACTATAGCTTAAGCATCTCTGATTTCTCAACCATTTAAAAATTTCTTGCTTATGATGATAGAGATATACACCGAAATAAGGGACTTGTTGATAGAGATTTTTGGCTTTACATTATTAATTGTGGTGTATATGTATATGATATAGCCTAAACTTATTTTATCATAAACACATGCTTTAAATATGTTTCAAGTTGTTATGCTACAAATATGACTATGCTCTAGCCAAAACCTCTTTGGTCCAAGGTCACCCTTTTAACATTATTGTATTTTTGGAAAAACACTTAGAAAAGTTGTTAAGGACTCAAAAGGGGGCATAGATATTGGGGGTTTATTACCATAATTTATGAATATTTGGGTAATTTTATGGATATTAAAGAGTTACGTGCAATCCCATGAAACACCCGGGTTAATATGAAAGCTTAAATCTTAATGGCACTTGTCATCCAATCAAGCGACTCTTATAAGCTTCTAATCATGGATGAATAGTTGATATATCTATCCAATCCATCAATAAAAAAAATGGATATTTCTTGTAAAAACAAAATCCTATTCTATTGTCCCTTTTATGCAAGGATTTTCAACAAGACATGAGACTGGCCAGGAAGGGCGTGAAAGGATAGAGGTTAAGCAACAAAGACAAATTCAAGTGTTGGATGGACTGAAAAAATGATGAATGTTAGAACAAGATTTGTTCATGACATATATTTCTTGGGTTTTGATGATAACAAAGTATTAAAAGAACAATGATGTTATCTAAGGTGTATTCAAGTAAGCAGGTTATTATGCTTAACGATATATATTCAGAATCTGATATGAAAGTACACTTGAGAGAAGCTGAGTTACTTGCTCATGTTGATACAGAATCTGAACAACACTCCCTAAGTGATGCCTGCGGTAGGCTTTGAAACTGAATGCCTTAGCATTAGAAGAAACAACACATTGTCTCTACACATGGTGATTGTATTAGTTTCTGATGATTTTTCAGAAATAGTGGCAAAGCTAAAGCTATTCGTACTATAAAATGCAAGTTGCATTGTCAAATCAACTTGTTAGCTAGAGACTAAATTCATAAGGCTCAAGAAGAGTTGACATGCTTTACGGATAGTAAAGGATCTCTTTGAATACTCAATGGTTAAACACAATACACAATGGATCAAGATATTTTAGTGTATCTATCTTCAACGTCTCTTGTACTATGGAGAAAATAATGACACTTGATCAAGTTATCTCTTCCAATGGCTAGTCTTCTGCACAAACTGCTATATAAGTAGTTGAAGTTCAATATGAATCTTTAACAAGGAATAAGAAGAATAAGAAATACCAAGAAGATTAGAAGTGCTCAGCATTTCTATCTGAATAAAGACATAACAAGATCAACAATGAGCAATGTCTCTACTCGAAAAATGCAACGACGTGAAGGCGAAAAAGGAAAACATAAGAGTCGTCGTCGAACTTTATTTATCCTAAAAGGGGAAGGGAAAACATCGAGAAAACCCTAAGAAGAAAAGGATAAGATGGTCTCGCAAATAAGAGAAAGGGTTTGGAAGCCGGTTATGTGAAGGGACGATATTAGCACCCTCCACATCTATCATACTCGATGGGAACCATTCTCTTGTCTTATGTTTAAGGATGTTTGCTAAAGGATTGCTAAGAATAGTGTTCTAAGAGGGGGAGAGAAGGTTTAGAAACAAATATAAAGAAAAGAATAAAGGAAAAAGGAAAGAAAATTTGGAAATAAAAAGGAGACTCGATAGGACTTCGCGGTCCTATACCTATGTATTCCCTCGTGCAATGGGAAAGTCAGAGTCAATGTAGTTCAAAGGACTACGGGTTGGAAAAAGGTCTTGATCGCATTGGGATGAGAGAAAAGGTTAAGTTAGTTAGTCTCGATCGCACGGGGGCAAGAGAAAAGGGGAGTTAGTTGTTAGTGTGCTCTCCAAGGATAAGGATCTTTGTGCATGCGTATCCTCATTCCCTAATGAGGAATCAGAGCGTCCATAGTTCACGAGACTGTAGTTTGTTGGTGTTTTTTATGGATGATGTCAACATTCGCATTCTAGCAGTTAGGTGTTTTACAGCTCGCTCGTGGAGTCTTATGTGTTACCTGTTTGCAGTAGAATGGACGTAACATGCTTTTTTTGAAAAGGTTTAGTTTTCGCCATCAATGTAAGATACCACACTTGATTTGTTGAAGGTTAATTTTAGGGGTGAGATAAGTCCTCGGATAGTAACCCTTACGAGTAGTACCCAATTCTTTATCTCAAAAGATTTATTGTGAAAATGGTGTGGCGAATATAGTGACGTTTTCATATTGAAAGACGAGTATCGAGACCACAAACTCTAAAGTGAGAATCCTAATACTCGGAGAGGAAGAAGTCTTCACTCAATCCTCTTTCTTTAGTTCAATATAAAGAGAACCTTATTCTCTTACTTAAGAGATGTTTTGATTTTGAATAGTATGTATTTTATGACAGTGAACCCTAAAGGTAATGTCAAGCACTCGGGATAGAACAAGACCTTCGCCAACCACTCCACAACCATCCAAGTTTATTGAGAAAAAGTTTCAAAATGCACTTGGTACAAGACCAAGGAGACAAAAGAAAGAGAGAAAATGTATTGAAAGAATGAGTGGTGAATAGAGAAAGGTAGGTTGATGGAGATGCACAAGGTAATCGACTTACAAGGGTGAAATACATATAAGGTTAGTGTGAGGTTTTAATGGAAGAGATAAGAGAAATAAGAATGAGAGGAGAGGAGAAACCCTAAGGTGTAAACCAAGTAAATAAGTTTTGAAAAATGACTTGATGTTGGATCAAGTCTTATTTGTCCTTTATTTTGAAATAGTGTTCTAACCTAATTCGTTTTATCTTTCTTAACAAGCAAGCAAGCAAGCATAAGTAAAAGGAACTAGACTATTACATTGTAATGGGGAGAGGGATACATGTAAAGTACAGGGATTACAAAAAATAAATGCGGTCATTGTCAGGTAGCCCAAGAGGAAGTCGTGTGTGTGCGAGGTGTGCTAAACTAAGCAATGAACAAGAGTTTAGACAAAAATCTCCATGCTAGTGTTTCTGTACAGGTCCCAAACTCCAATGCTCAAGATCGTAACCACGGTCCACCAATTGAAAGTTTTTAGGGTTTCAATAGTTTTATTGTATTTTGAATGAGATATGAACAAGACGATAAGATGAATATGATATGAACAATATAATGAGCAAGATAATATCAACAATAATATATGAACAATATAATATGAACAAGAGTATATAGACAGTGATATATTTACAGAAAAGTAAAGCAAGAGTATATTGTACAGAAATTAAAGTTAGTGGTTAATTGTTAATCGGATGAATCGGGTCCGTTTTAGTGTTACCACTGTAGCACGATCTATGAGGAAGATCTTGCTATATGAGGCCGTTCAACCAATGTTTGTGCTAAAACACGATAGATAAATGATACGAAGATCATTCTCTAAGAATTGTGTCACACGAAAAGGAAAAGCAAACAGTCTCGTCTTAATCACAAACTTTTGTCGATTAGTCAAAGGTAACCTATCATGATTCCAAAGTATTGAAAATGATATCGATGATCATTCACTATAGATTTGAAATAATGAATGTTAAATAACCACAACAACCAACATTCATGATTTAAAAGACTTTATCGACCAAAAGAAAATTGAAATGAAAATTGAAAAAAGAATGAAGTTGAAATAAGTCCATATGGAAATTAACACATATAAAAGTAGATTAAGATATATAAAATCAATATCCAAAAATTAAAATAATTATAAAACAAAATAAATAACGAAACATATCAACAAAATTATTAACAAGTAACTAACAAGATTATTAACAAAAATATTTAACACAATAATTAACAAAGATGTTAATAAAGATATTAAAATATAATTAACAAAAATAACAACAAAAAATGCTAACAAATATTTTTTTACAAAATAATTGAAAAATTACTAACAAGATTATTTAAAAAGATTAAATCCTAAACCAATGAGGGTATTAAAACAACAACAACAAAAACAAAAACAATTAGAACAAAACTTACTCAATAGGGGTGAGGCGCCTATCATGAGGGGCTTAAACAAGAAGGATACATGTGGGATTTGAGGAAGCCCATCATCCCTCACCAAGAAAATAAGCAACACGGACAAAAAATGAGAAAAAGGGTGGTATAGATCAAGATGGTAGAAATTTTACCCCATACCCCTACAATTATACCCATATCCCTACACTAAAAAAATTTGGACCAAAATACCCTCATATAAATAGTTATAATTTTTTTTGTTTGTTTACCGGAAGACTTTAAGTATGTCTTTCGGTTCATTTTTTTTTTCGTTTGTTCACCGGAAGTCTTTTTGCAAGTCTTCCGGTTTATATTTTTTTTCATTTGTTCACCGGAAGTCTTTTTGCAAGTCTTCCGTTTCATTTTTTTTTAATATTCAAATTACAAAATATATTTATTCTATTTACTTTATTTTAGTTAATTAATATATTTATTATATTTACTCTATTTATTTTGCAATTTGTTATATTTATTCTATTTATTTATTTAATAATAATTATTCCACTAATTTGATTTTTTTATTAATTTACTATATTTAATTACTTAATAATAATTACTCCACTAATTTGATATTATTTTTTTTATCAATAAAAATAAAAGTTGTTAACTAATTTATATATTGATTGTGTTCTTTAAAAAAAGAAAATTAATAATTTAATAATATATTTATATAAAAAATAAAAATAAATATCATATTTAAATTATAATCCTATCATTTCTTCTATCAAAAAATTTCACCAAAAAATTATAATATATAACATTTATAATTATTTAAAAAATAATTATTAAATTTTAAAATATTAATAACTAATTAAATCATAAATAATAACATTGAAAACCTCCACCTCCACCTCCACCTTTATGGTTGTTTAATTAAATAAAAAACTTATAAAATAAAATAAAAACACATTCCACGTTTTCAACTATTTAGCTAAATAAAAAATATTTAAATAAAAAGTTTTTAGAATAAGAATGTCAACCTTCATGTTTTAAATAACTTAACGAAATAAGTAAATTCGAGAAAAACCTCAACTTGATTGTTTAAAATGACAACCTTCGTGTCTTTAATTATTTAATTTAATTAAATAAAAAGTTTTAAAAAAAACTCACGTCAAAAAATAGATGTATAACCCACTATAGCACCAAATTAATTATACATATTAATTTATTTTAATTTTTAATATTAAAAAATTTTTAAAAAAAACATGAAACAGAAGACTTGTAAAACGTCTTTCGGTGAACAAACGAAAAAAAATGTGAATCAGAAGACTTGCAAAAAGATTTTCGGTGAACAAACGAAAAAAAATATGAACCGAAAGACATACTTAAAGTCTTCTGGTAAAAAAACGAAAAAAAATTATAACTATTTATACGAGGATATTTTGGTCCAAAAATTTTTAATGTAAAAGTATGGAGTAAAATTTCCCGGGCCATGAAGCCCAGGACTATACAAAAGCAACAACACACAATCCCACTTGAGACACGGTCAAGCAAGGAGTTTTTTCATTTTTCTCAAAAATGATTCACAGTGAAACATCAAAAAGAACATGCATCAGATCCATCATCATCATTGCGCATTAACAAGCTGAAAGCAAAATGTCAAAGGAAAGAACAACAACATCAATACAGAAGAACAACATACACATGCGATTCTTCGCTTTCAACTCCACCTTCGAGTTGTTTGTTTCGATTTTCCTCGCGCTTTGGTCCATGTGGTCTTAATTTCGTTCAATCCTTCTTGATCTCTATTTCTGTAAGTTTGGGTTTTGATTTGGGTGGGTAGTTGTAGGTTTGGGTTGGAGAAATTGATGAAGAGTGAGGTGGTTTTAAGTTTGAAAGAGGTTTGAGGGTTTGAAGAAGTTGGTTGTTAAATGATGAAGAGGGACAAAGGTTGAAGAAGGAAAGGAAATGTTTTTTCTTTATGGTGTGAAGGAAAATGGTTCGAGAGAGTTGTGGAAAGGAAACAATATGTCTGTTGTGAAGCCATCCTTGTGGTATTGTTGTGGTTTTGTTTATGTGAAGGTGGTGTTGCATTCAGTTTTGTTGGCTTGAGGTCATACGTGTTGGATTTTATGTGAGCTGGCTTGAAAAGAAATGTTAGCTCAGGTTTATGGTTTGCAAAGTTTGTGAAGCAGCACGTGCATTAGTAATGGAGTGTACGGTTCGTGAGGTAGAGGGATATTGTGAGGCTGCGAATTGTTTCGGTTGCAGGGTGATGCGCGACCTGTGTTGGAATTGTTATTGAATTGATTTGTGCAGAATGCTTGTTTCTTGGATGCAAGAATAGTTGTCTTGTGGATGGTGTTATGTGAAATTATGTATGGTGCGTGAATCCATTGCGTACAATTTTGTTAGCGTCATTTTGTGAAGGCTGAAGTTTTTGAATGGTGCGTGGGGAGTATTGTGCAGAATTTGTGTTGTGAATTGTAGGTCATGGTGCGCGTAGTGTGTACGGGTTATGGTGTGTGGTGTGTTGTGGAATGTATTATGATGAAGCTGCTGCATATTGATACGGAAAATAAAGTGTGTTGTGTAATTTGTGTGGGTTACGCAGGTTGTTGTGTGCGTTTTGGTTTTGAGTGGGACAAGTTTATGATGTATGGGTTGTAGCAGATGGCTTGTAATTGGAGATGGGTCGGATTTGCTTACTGAACATGTTATAAGTTATTGTGTGCATATGAATTATGGAGGATGGCTTTGTGCGTCTTGTGGAGGGAAAATGGTTTGGTTTTGGAGCAGAAATGCGTTGGTATGCTGCAGGGTCCTTTTGTTTGGCATGTTGTATTGGAGTTTATTGGATCCTATTTGGAAGGAGTTTGGCAATTAACTGCTGAAATAAGTTCTTTTTCAATTTTATCAAAAACTTCTGTTTTCTTTATCTTGATTTTGGAATTTGAAGGTGGAGATTTGACCAAAACGTTGTGTGATGTTATTGTTTATGAAGACTTTGTTTGTATTATTTATTTTGTAATTTTGACAATTTGTAACATGGACTTGTTGGCTCTAAATTTTGACGCCTGAATTGGATTAAAAGGAAGTAATAGAGTTTCTGAAGAAATCGAATAACTTTGACCAGAACTACATTTTTGGAGTGAGTCGAAGGCGTCTCTTTGCAAGGAGGGACTATTTTATGGACTTGGAAATATTTCCTAACAATTGGAAAATGTGATTCGACAGAGGTGCTACTGAAGACATTTCGACATGAAGATTTAAATTCAAATAAAGGAGGGACTGTTTGTTCTTATCCATTTCTCAAAGAAGACACGTGGAGCGCTTCCAAGAGTCGAAGACATGTAGAACGACACTTGTCTTAATCTAGTTCGTTAGCCGTTGATGGCAGTTATTTTCGATTAGTATAAATAACAAGTCTTAGTGTTAGGATAGTGTGTGTTCAATTGTGTACAAATTCCTCAATATACCCAAAGTACCCGCGTGTAGAGAAACGAGTTCGTGAGAATGTACGTTGATGCAACGCCATTTTTACATTTCAATGCAATTCAATAAGTCTTTTCATTAAGAATTTATCTTTTCCTTGTGCAAGTTACTTTCTATATTTTTTTACCATACTTTTGACTTTAATCTCTCGTGTTCAATTCCATTTACATTTTTAAAACAAGTTATTTTTATTATGAACTATGTCGAAGTGTTCATTGTTTTTCTAAACTTTGTTTGAGATCAATTAGCACATATCCTAGGATTTGTATGGTCGATCTTGCGAGTAAAACAAATCTTTTTCGATTTGGAAGACCAGCGGTTGTTCACCAATTTTCACGACGAACAAATTGGCACGCCCAGTGGGACAATGCTAAGTGATCATAAAATTTTCTTCGAAATTCTTGAAAATTCATTAGTTCTACGGTCAACTTTCTCTTTGAAAACTTTGTTTCATATTATTAAGAAGTGGTAAAGTAACCACTGCTAGCGAAGATAGAACAAGGAGAAGATATAGGAGAAGAATGGCGGCAAACTCCAACCAGCCAAATATTCCTCAGGATACGCCTAGTAACAATATAAAAACACCTATAGGATCTTCGACAAGATAATGTCGTACCTCAAAAAAGCACGATCCTTCGCGAATGGTTGCGGAAAACACAGAGTCACCACTGAACTTTATTTATCCCAAATAGGGAAATGAAAATATCAATAAAACCTTTAGGGAAAGAACATGGACATCGCAACCAAATTTTAGGTTCGGGAGTCGGTTACATGAGGGGAAGGTATTAGCACCCCTCACGTCCGTTGTACTCAACGGGAACCTCTTGATTCGATTAGTGAGAAATGTTAGTCTAGTTTGTTTGTTTTCTTCCAAGGAAATAAAGCATAAAGGTAAGATAAAAGATTTTAGATTGTTAAAGAGAAATGGGTGGTTTTAAGAAAAGAGTGCTCGCCAAGGATTAGGACTCTTGTGCCTACGTATTTTCACTTAAAAAGAAGTGAAGAATCAGAGCGTCCGTAGTTCATGGGACTACGGGAGAAAAGGATAGGAGGTTGAAAAAGAAAAAGGTTGGAAAATGTGGAAATTTTGGGGAAATGTGCTCGCCAAGATCATCGCAATCTTGTGCCTATGTATTCTCGTTAACAGACGAGAAATCAGAGCGTCCGTAGTTCGGACTACGGATATTAGTTAGATTTTGTCGAAAGATACTTAGTCGTATTCGACAGAAAATATTGCTTTATCTAAACGGGTGAGGAGAGGACGTTTGCATCACTTTGAATGGATTTCCATATATCAACATTCATGGGAAACACGCTACTTATCTCGACGCAAATAGGTTACGGACAGAGCAATATTTTACGTCATTTTCAAGACACCATATCTCACATTTATAAAAGGTTTGACGGTTCGCACGGCGGCGAGAAATTAAATTTGATGTTATGTATGTTTATGTTTGGAGAGAATAGATTTATATAGGTCCATTTAGGGTTTTAGACGCACGGGGGCGAGGAAGCGATGTTTAACGTGTCAGACATTTAGCTAGAGGTGACGATTACCTGAAGCTTAAGAAAGGCTCCTCGGGCCCAAGTAATCGGGAAAGCGAGTCAAAGGCTTGACTCTCTCTCTTTTTCACCCTTAACAGAGAAGGAATGGACAAGGTTCGAGTGAGTTAATCGGATGACGATTACTCGAAGCTTAAGAAAGGCTTCTCGGGCCTAAGTAATCAGGAAAGCGAGTCAAAGGCTTGACTCTCTCTCTCTCTTTTTCATCCTTAATGAAAGAGTTGAATATGGTTTGAGTATTTTAAACGGATGAGGATTACTTGAAGCTTAAGAAAGGCTTCTCGGGCCCAAGTAATCTAGAAAGTGAGTCAAAGGCTTGGCTCTCTCTCTTTTTCACCTTAAGAGATTGAGTAGGAAAAGCATTGAACAATGGAAGATGATTTAAGTACTTTAAATGGATGAGGATTATTTGAAGCTTAAGAAAGGCTTCTCGGGCCTAAGTAATCCAGAAAGTGAGTCAAAGACTTGACTCTCTCTCTTTTTCATCTTATATTAAGAAATAGTTTTGATATAATTAACGTGGCTTATGAATGGCGATTACTCGAGACTTAAGAAAGGCTTCTCGGGCCCAAGTAATCGGGAGAGTGAGTCAAAGGTTTGACTCTCTCTCTTTTCCATCTAAGTGTTTAGGAAAATAAGTTTCGAGTTCGTTTCACATTGTACATCTTTTAAAGACAATTGTTTGGACTTAAGAAAGGCTCCTCGGGCCCAAACAATCGAGAAGAGAAATCAAAGGCTCGATTCCAACTCCCTTTTCATCTTTATCGAAATTTTGTTTAAACTTGATTAAGTATATTAATTTGATTTTGAAGAAAATACTCGATGTGAATCGAGGTTTGAATTTATGTGTGAAACAAAAGCGATTGAACTAGAGGATAGGAGATCCTAAGGATCTAGGGTAAGGTCGATGGCGAGGCATAGGCACTCAACTTACAAGGGTGAAAGTGGCCCGACGTTGGATCGAGAAATTATTTTTATCTTGAATGGGTATGTAAGGACTTATATAACAAAATCATGCGACCACGATAAATAATCGGAAGTTACACCATTTAAATCGAACTATCAAACACCAAAATACTAAATAAGAAATAAATGAAAAGAAAGAAACTTAATGAAATTCATTAATTAATATTAAATAATATATTTAACACGATTAATAAAATCATATATATGCACTTTTCTACCAATTATACTAAAAAAATTAATTATTTAGTGGCAAAATATCCTTCTTGATCCCTTAACTATACCTCGGGGTTCATTTTGGTCCCTTAACTTTAAAAAGTTCCATATTGGTCCCTTAACTCTTCAAACGTTCCATATTAGTCCTTTTTGACCTATTAGCAACGGAAAAAAAATCAAAAAATCGTTGCTAAATCCGTCGCTAATAGGTCAAAAAGGACTAATACGGAACATTTGAAGAGTTAAGGGACCAATATGGAATTTTTTAAAGTTAAGGGACCAAAATGAACCCCGAGGTATACTTAAGGGACCAAGAAGGATATTTTGCCTTATTTAGTTAATTACAAATAGATTTGACGTAACCAATAAATTATTATTTTTATATATACATATTTCTACAAATTAAATAATATAATTAATTGAACATAAACTTAATGTAATTAACAAAATATATTTGTATACATATGTTTTTTTCTATAAAATAAATAACATAATTAATTGAATATGAATTTAATATAATTAACAAAATATATTTTTTATATACATGTTTTTCTATAAAAATAATAATAATATTAATAAAAAAACAAAATGGGCTAGAAAAAAAAGTAAACTGGGGGTGCATTCAACACAACCCCAGGCCTAAAACGAGGGCCCAAACGTAAAGAGGGGAGAGGGAGGGTCCAAAGTGGACCCTCAGTCAACCTTGATCACCCAGATCTAATCTGGACCGCAGATCCAAAGCACACAAGATCCAAAGGCTGGGATGATTGCGGCTCACAGTATGGGTATGCAATCCACACGGGTGATGATGACATGTGTCATCATCAGAAATCATGCGCGACTACATGGTGACACGTGGGTGGTCATCAACAAAAGCCAATAAAACTTTAAAAAACCTGGAAACCCAATTCAGAACAAATCACGAAGTCTCTCTCTTCCTCACTCCTCAAACCTCGCGCTTTATCTCTATTTCTCTCTCTCCAAAATCCTCTTCGCTGGAAACCTAAAATGGCCGGAGAAGAAGGTGGCGCGTGGTGGCCGCCGCTGTCTTCTTCGGGGAGACTTACCCCAAACCCTAAACACACAAAACAACCCCCCCCCCCCCCCCTTAGATTTTCACTCTCTTATCGAATATAAAAACAAAATCAATGAAAACTCAACCTAAGGTACCAAATTGAACTTTCCCCTCTTCAAACCCTAAACGGAAGAATAACGAGAATGGAAGAAAAAAAAAACAACGAGGATCTATAAATGACAAAGAAATTAAGAGTGAAAAAAAAACTCACCCTTGAAGATCCAATCTTTGATAAGTTCTTCTCGCGTTTTCTTCTTTTTAGTATGAATGTTAGAAACTTTTTTTATGTGTAAAAGAAAATAGGGTTTTTCTATTCAACCGTCCCCCTCCTTATGAACAACGTTTTTTCGTTTTTATATTGTCAAAGAAATTAGGGTTTTAGTCTTTGAAATAAAATGGAAGAACCTTTATTTTGGGCATGTCTGTTAATCCCTTTTTATTTTAAGAAAACTTTTTCTCATTTTGATGAATATCCTTGTTGGTTTGCGCAGGTCTGTTGGTATGTACGTTTGGCGTTGTGCAGTTTTGCAGCTTGAGGCGGTTTCTTGCTATGGGTTATATGTTGGTTTTGCTCATTGGTACATATTATTTTACACGTGGCCTTTGTTTGCAATGTGTGAATGTTTTTTAGTTCAGCTAGCAGTGTGTGAATTGGTTGGTATTGGTAGAGAGGGCTGAGATTTGTACAGGCTGCAGCAGGTTTTTGTCTGCTGTGGGTAATGGTTTGCAGGCTGTGTTGTTGTAGGTAGTGGCATCCTGCAGCTTGTACGAACTACAATAGCGATTTCATAAGTTTGGTCTTTTTTGTTTTGGCAATTCTTTTGTGTTGTAGGATTGTAAAACAAAAATGGAAAATGGGTCTTGTATTTTTTTTGTGTGTAGAATTTGTATTATATCTTTTTTTGTGGGAGCATTGTAATGACATGGAATGGTTTACTGTTATTATTATTATTTTTACAACGGGTTTGAAATAAAACATGAATTTGAAATGGAGATTTGAAAAGAAATTATTACTTGAATCGTGAAAGAAATTTAACGAAAAGTTGAATTAAAATTGGTAACTTTGAATAACTTGGAATTTAAATGACATTGGATTTGGACAGATTTGAAACTTCAAAGTTTGATAATGAAAGTGAATTGGAATCAAGATTAGGACTTGAATTGAAGTTTGAAATTTTGGAAAGAGACTTGAAGTTTTGGATGGACTTGAAATTTGGATTAAATTGTGGATAGTAATTGAAAAGATGGACTTGAAATTAAAAGGAAATCGAGTTAATTTAGGTTTGAGATCAATTGAAATAAAATAACAAGACTAATAACGAAACACGAAATTAAAACTTTTGGAATGAACTTGAATACACTTGGCATAGAGACTTGAAGCTCCATTTTTTTGAAATTAAGAATTGAAATTGGAATTGACTTGACTTGAAATAAAATTTGGAAAAAAAATAGAGATAACTTGAATGAAATTGTAACTTGAGTTCTTGAATTGAATCTTAAATTTTGAAACTTTGGTGTGGATAAAAAAAAATGAATTTTTAAAGGATGTGAACATTGAACTTTTGAAATGGAAAATGGAACTTGATAGAGAATTGAGAATGAATCTTGAATGGAGATTATGAATTGTCATGAAATTTAAAATTTAAAGTTTGGCCATTAAATTTCGAATTGCAACTTGGATTCTTTAGTGGTACTTAAAATTGGATTTAAAGCTGAAACCTTGACCTGATAAATTTTTTCTGATCCTTGAATCAATCTTGTAAGACCCGAGCTTAAGCAGCAAAAAACGAAAAGGTACAGATTCTACATGCGCAATGGTAGGTGACATGAATAAAAGATGTGATGCTCAAATGATGAAAATGCTAGGCTATGCACAGTTGGTGAACCAGGGTCAAAATTAGGGTGTAACAGTTGCCCCTATTTAAATATCTTCAACTAGAGAGTATGAGGAAGGCTATTCTTCATATGAACGTAGTGGGAGATAGTTAAATATCAAGAAGACCCGAATTTTGATCCTGAATGCATATGATATGTTATGCTAAAAATAAAAAATAAAATATATGGTGCTAGCATGCAATGAACTACATCATGATGAAGATGATGGGATGATAAATGCAAAAATGCTGACAAGGAAAGAAAACACAATGAGGATAAAGTCATCACAATGAGTAGAAAACTCACTGGGGATTACCAAACACTGGGAAAAAGAAATAACTGGGAAATCTAAAATGAAAGGTCAACAGGTTCAGGCATGAACGACTGACACTCTAGGACAAAAGGTAAAGCCAGATCCTAAATCAACAGGATCACGCAGGCAAAAAAAACATTTGGAAATTCCTTAAGCGAAGAGATCAAATAGGATCTTCAGGAAAGATACAGGGTAGTTAAACTCTTCTGTATGCCAAAATGATTGAACTTTACTTGGAAACGCCTTTTAGATAAGCTTCTCAAAAGAGATAGCCACTTATCACTGTAAAAGGACTCGTGTATCACCAAGAGAGGATAAGCTTCTCGAAAGAGATTGTCACTTATTGTTGAAGATGGATAAGCTTCTCGAAAGAGATGCCACTTATTGAAAAAGAAGGATAAGCTTCTCGAAAGAGATGCAACTTATCGAAAAAGATGGATAAGCTTCTCGAAAGAGATGCCACTTATCGAAAAAGAAGAATAAGCTTCTCGAAAGAGATGCCACTTATCGAAAAAGATGGATAAGCTTCTCGAAAGAGATGCCACTTATCAAAAAAAGGAGATAAGCTTCTCGAAGAGATAGCCACTTATCGAAAAAGATGGATAAGCTTCTCGAAAGAGATGCCACTTATCGAAAAAAGGGATAAGATTCTTGAAAGAGATTTCCACTTATCTGAAAGATGATAAGCTTCTCAAAGGAGACTGCCACTTATCGTTGAAAGAAGGATAAGCTTCTCGAAACGGAGATGCCACTTATCAAAAAAGAAGGATAAAGGAAACAAGCTTCTCAAGGGAGATGGCCACTTGTTCGAAGAAAAGAGATAAGCTTCTCGAAGAGATAACAACTTATCTGAAAGATGATAAGCTTCTCAAAGGATACTGCCACTTATCGAAAAAGGATAAGCTTCTCGAAAGAGATGCCACTTATTGAAAAAGAAGGCAAAAGGAAATAAGTTTCTCAAGGGAGATTGCCACTTGTTAACAAAAGGAGATAAGCTTCTCAAAAGAGATAGCCACTTATCAAAATAGTGAGACAAGCTTCTCAAGGAGATTGCCACTTGTCTGCAATGGGAACTTGTAAAAGATTCTTCCTGCAAGATATAATGCGAAACAAATGCATTTTTAGACTAGGTTCGGCGCCCTAACCAATGCAACACTTGTCAGGGACCAAAGTTCAATCTAGGAACAAGCTAGAAAGAAAGGGTCAAAAATACTCCAACCATTGAGGAATAAACTCGAATGGGGTTTATCTTATCCAAACATGGAGAAAATAACATAAACAATCGTCATCCACGAGGATCGAACTCTGCGGGGAATTTAGAAACGATGCGCATTTTATGCCTAAAGCTGACAACTCTACTTGGAAAGAGACGACACAACCCGACCACCTTGGGAATAAACGCCAAAGTGAACAAAACAAGTAACACCAGAATAGTAGAAAAAATGCTCGGATGCCATGCATACGTATGAATACATATATGCGGGGCTCTATGTTATTGGTGAAATGTTAGACGAACTCTGTGAGGATTATTGAGAAGACTACCAATGAGTTTATGTTGGGGATTGAAATAGGTAAGGTACAATGACTCACTGGTGATACTTGAGGAAGGTGGTGAGTTTTGGATTCTCACGGAACAAACCAAAGGTTAATGATAACTTGTAATGAAAAGTATGCTCTGGATTCGCACGGAGTAAAAAGCTAAATGATTGTAATAACAAACAAGACTCCGGATTTTCACAGAGTAAAATGAAAAAAAAATTGGATTCTCACAAAACAACAAAAGACTCCGGATTCGCCCAGAGTATAAAAGAAAGGGTTCCGGGTTCGCACAGAACCAAAATTGACAGTAAACTTGACAGCACAACACGTGGAAGGATATCTGGAAATTGTCAAATTAGAAAGTAATTGGAACTATGACCTCTCTGGTAAATGATATGGTAAACTCTCATATCGATAAAATAGATAACAAACAAAGAGATGACACACCGTTCCTGGTGTACAACAAACTGAGTGACATGCACGCAAGACAAAAGACTAGATTACCGTGACAGACATAGAGGATTTGGGTGTAAAGGTGACCATCCCGTTTTCCTCAACAACTAGAGATGTATCTCAAATACGAATGAAAAGATGTTCTGAACATGTTCTTCTGACATGTCAAACTTCATCAAAAATCTTATTGGAAAATGACAGGACCAGGTCCTCATTGAGGATCATTCCAGAAATGTTCCACAAATATCTGGTAGTTTTGTGATTTCTGGGGAAAAGATCAACTTCCCTTTTAGTTATTTTAGTTGTCAAAGAATTTATACGTCTCAACATGTTGTTATACCTCAATTTCAAAATTATATTATCAAAAATAAGTGGCACTTGCAAAAGAAAGAAAACACAATGAAAAAAATAAAATGCAAACTTCATTGAAAAATATGGTAGCGCATGAAAAAAACACGGCTCCACATGGAATATTACAAGGGAAACAAACAAATGAAAATGGAAATAGGAAAGGTTTACATTGAATCTCGATAAATGCTACTTCCCCTACAACTAAGAGATCTCTAGAACTTTGCTTCTGAAGAGAACAAACAAGTCGACTTCCGTGCCCCTATTCCTTTGCGCTGATCGGATTTACTCGACATTGTATCAGCCTTTTATTTATCCCTAATTTTTGCCTAGATCGCCCTCTCAGGTTTTCAATCCACCGGGATGCTCTTTTTTTTGCCTAAGTTGCCCTTTCAGGTTTTCAACTTAACGAGTTGACATATTTTTATATCCCTAATTTTTGTCGGGACCGCCCTTTCGGGTTTTCAGTCCACCGGGATGCCATTATTGCCTAAGTTGCCCTTTCGGGTTTTCAACTTAGCGGTTGTCTTTTTCTAGTAATAATACATACGAACCGCATCAGAGTTTATTGTCTTATGGAACTCCTCACCATCCATTGTTGCAAGAATTAAAGCTCCACCAGAAAAGACTTTTTTAACAACAAATGAAACTTCATAATTCGGAGACCATTTCCCTCATAAATCCTTGTGAACAGGGAAAATATTCTTGAGCACGAGATCTCCTTCCTTATATTCTCGAAGACGGACCTTCTTGTCAAATGCCTTCTTTAGGTGCTTCTGATATAGCTGGCTATGACATAAAGCGACTAAGCGCTTCTCTTCAATAAGATTCAACTCATCAAAACGGATTTGAATCCATTCATCCTCTTCAAGTTTAGTTTCCATCAAGATTCTAATCGACAGGATTTCTACCTCGACCGAGAGAACTGCTTCCATTCCATATACCAGGGAAAAAAGGGTTGTCCCTGTTAAAGTGGGACAGCCGTTCGATATCCGTGTAAAGCAAAAGGTAGCATCTCATGCCAATCTTTATAAGTTACCACCATCTTTTGCAAGATCTTCTTAATGTTTTTATTCACAGCTTCAACGGCTCCATTCATCTTTGGGCGGTATGGGGAAGAGTTATGGTCTTGAAACTTTCACATAACTCCTTCATAACCTTGTTATTCAAATTTGACCCATTATTTGTGATGATTTTTCTTGGAATTCCATATCGACAGATAATATCCTTCTTGAGAAAGCGCACAACCACTTGTTTGGTCATATTGGCATAGGAAGCAGCCTCTACCCATTTTGTGAAGTAATCAATGGCAACCAAGATGAACCGATGGCCATTAGATGCTTTTGGTTCAATTGCGCCGATCATATCGATACCCCACATTGAAAATGGCCATGGAGAAGTCAAAACATTCAGAGGAGTGGGCGGCATATGAACTTTATCAGAGTAGATTTGACATTTATGATAAGTTTTGGCATAACGAAAGCAATCAGCTTCCATTGTCAACCAATAATATCCAACCCTTAGGATCTTTTTAGCCATGGCATGCCCATTAGCATGTGTTCCAAAGGACCCTTCTGAAGGAAAATTGCGATCTAAACGCAGCGGAAAACAAAAATTTCCTTTAGTGATCCTTACGAATGAGCATGGTCAGTGATAGAATCGTTACCTCTTTGTGGCGATTCAGATCTTTGATGCAGCGATCACAAGCGTTGATGAAGTGCAACGCCTCTACTCAGTCCACACAAATAGCTTCCGGTCACAGTGCTAGCTGCTTACGAACGGAATTATTTGAGTGAGAAAGAGAATCAAAAACGAAATTGCATCAAGTGAAAGCTTCATCACAAGGGTTCCTTTTATAGACTCTCTTGTGGGCTGCGGGCTAAAAACCCAATTCACATGATCCATAATAATATTATATATTATTATAATAACTATTATTATAATAAATATATTTATTTTATTATTATTTTATAACCATTATAAAATAACAATAATTATTATTATATTATCCGAATTTCTATTTTTCACTTAAGTGCACCGTACCTTACGGTGTTCCTTTGATTTCTCTATCTCTCATCAAACTGTCCTTATGTGTGTGACCCTGTAGGATTTCGTAACGTTGGTAATTATATTAAATTATATATTTAACATAATAAACAGTAAGCGGTATCTAGCAACACATCACTGCTACCCAAGTCACGAAAATGTCATGTGATCTGACAAAACCTTTTTCGTGATAATATATGTTTGTACAATTACCCTTTTGCCCCTATGTCTATATTGAACACAAGGCATACACTGTGTCATCCTTGTCCAGTTCAATATTGGGCCCTTAGACATTTCTCCTGTTATGCAGGATTGGCAAATTCCATCTAGGACACTCATGTCCCTCAGCATGCTTCGTGGAGTGCCCATCAACTGTCTTTATGATCATCCAGTTACGGATAATGTTTGATCAGCAATAAAGCACCCGACTCTACATCTAGGGTCCATAGTGGTTTCAGGTCGAAGGGTGGTAATACACCATTATCACCATGAGAATAACTTATGACACTTTGCATAACATACTATGTAGTATTCTCATAGCGGGTCAATCCGGTATAAATATTACTCCTAATATTTATACCTATGTCAAGACTTGATAACTCTTTATCCATGATCCATGAGATGTGATCATCAGTCTATCTTCATAATAGTCTCAATGCTTTTAATGTTATCCCACTTTTCAATAAAGCTTGACTACGGATATTTTAAGAATAATGTCTTTATGTTTAATGGGATCTCATGATTAAGTCACACTTAACATTTCATTAAACAAACTAACTATTCTAGGGACTTTATTATTCTGAAAGACAAACATAATAAAGAAATGCCTTTTATTATTAAACGAATAATCCGATACAAGTACCAAAAAGTATTGGCCTCTAGGGCTTACACCAACAATCTCCCACTAGCACTGGAGCCAATTAGGCATACCCTTAATACCCATAGATCTAGTATGACCATCATGCTTCTGTTGCGCAAGAGGCTTTGTTAATGGGTCAGCGATATTGTCAAGTGTAGGTACTCTGCATATCTTCACATCTCCCCGATCGATTATCTCTCGAATGAGGTGATAACGCCTAAGTATGTGTTTGGATCGTTGGTGAGATCTAGGCTCCTTAGCTTGTGCGATAGCACCATTGTTATCACAATATAAACCAATGGGATCCACAATGCTAGGGACTATGCCAAGTTCACTAATGAACTTCTTGATCCAAACAGCTTCCTTTGCTGCATTTGAGACAGCAATATACTCGGCCTCAGTTGTAGAATCAGTAACTGTTTCTTGCTTTGAACTTTTCCAGCTCACAGCGCCACCATTGAGACAGAACACATAACCAGATTGTGATCTAAAATCATCCTTATCTGTCTGGAAGCTAGCATCAGTGTAACCAATTACATCAAGCTCTTCCTAACCTCCATATATCAAGAATGAATCCTTAGTCCTTCTCAAGTACTTAAGAATATTCTTGACAGCTACCCAGTGAGCATCACCGGGATCAGATTGGTACCTACTCGTTGCACTTAATGTATACGAGACATCTGGTCGAGTACATAACATGGCATACATGATAGATCCTATTGCAGATGCATATGGAATCTTATTCATGCGATCCCTTTCTTCCTTAGTTGAAGGGGATTGTGTTTTTGATAAACACAGACCATGTTGCATAGGTATGAATCCTTTCTTGGAATCATGCATATTAAAGCGTCTCAACACTTTATCTATGTATGTACTCTGACTTAGGCCAAGCAGTTTTTGTGATCTATCTCTATAGATCCTAATTCCTAATATATAGGCTGCTTCACCTAGGTCTTTCATAGAAAAACAATTCCCTAACCAAGTCTTCACTTGTTGCAAGGTAGGGACATTGTTTCCAATGAGTAATATGTCATCTACATATAATACCAGAAACACGATCATGCTCCCACTAACCTTCTTGTAGACACAAGGTTCATCTTCATTTTTGATGAATCCATATTGTTTTACGGTTTCATCAAAACGAAGATTCCAGCTTCTGGAAGCTTGCTTCAATCCATAGATTGATCTTTGTAACTTGCATATCTTTTGGGCATCTTGTGGTATGTCAAATCCTTCAGGTTGTGTCATGTACACATCCTCAAGAAGATTCCCATTAAGGAAAGCAGTTTTGACATCCATCTGCCATATTTCATAATCATGATATGCAGCGATGGCAAGTAAAATCCGAACAGATTTAAGCATTGCAACTGGTGAAAAGGTTTCATCATAGTCAACCCCATGAATTTGTTTATAGCCTTTTGCAACCAGTCTTGCTTTATAGGTATGTACCTTACCATCCATGTCAGTCTTCTTCTTGAAGACCCACTTGCATCCTATAGGGTTAACTCCTATAGGAGGTTCTACCAAGGTCCAAACCTGGTTTGTGTACATGGAATCTATTTCAGATTTCATGGCTTCTAGCCACTTCTCAGACTCAGGACCAGTTATGGCCTCTTTGTAGGTCACAGGCTCATCTTGATCCATGAGTAATACATCACCCTGATCACTTATGAGATATCCATATCTCTCAGGTTGGTGACGTATCCTGCTTGACCTACGCTGGTCTTGTTCTACTTGAGCAGGTTGCTCTTCCACAACTACTTGTGTTTCCCGCTCTAGTTCCTCCATAGGTGTTTCAATGTTTTGTGATTCTTGAATTTCTTCAAGCTCTATTTTCCTCCCACTGTTTCCTTTGGAAATAAAATCCCTTTCCAGAAAGACTCCAGTTCGAGCGACAAACACTTTGCCCTCAGAAGGATTGTAGAAGTAATATCCTCTTGTTTCTTTAGGATACCCCACAAATAAGCATTTGTCAGATTTGGGCTCAAGCTTGGTTGAAATTTGTTGTTTGACGTAAACTTCGCAACCCCAAATCTTCATGTAAGACATATGTGGTTTCTTACCACTCCATATCTCATATGGTGTCTTATCAACCTTTTTGGATGGAACACGGTTAAGTGTGTAAGCTGCTGTTAATAATGCATGTCCCCAAAAGGAGTTTGGAAGATCGACGTGACTCATCATGGATCGGACCATGTCTAACAAGGTTCGATTTCTTCTCTCAGATACACCATTCCATTGTGGTGTTCCAGGAGGAGTAAGTTGGGATAGAATCCCATACTCTTTTAGATGGTCATCAAATTCTAGGCTTAAATATTCACCGCCTCGATCTGATCGAAGAACTTTAATATTCTTACCTAGTTGGTTTTGTACTTCATTCTTGAATTCCTTGAACTTTTCAAAGGACTCAGATTTGTGTTTCATTAAATACACATATCCGTATCTACTGAAGTCATCAGTAAAAGTGATGAAGTACTGAAAACCTCCTCTGGCTGGTATGTTCAGTGGTCCACATACATCAGTATGTATGAGTGCCAAAAGATCATTAGCCCTTTCACCTTTTCCTGTGAATGGGGACTTTGTCATTTTTCCAATTAAACAAGATCTGCATGTCTCATATGATTCATAATCAAAAGAGTCCAAGAGTCCATCTTTATGGAGTTTGGAAATGCGTTTCTCATTTATGTGGCCTAATCGACAGTGCCAAAGGTAAGTTGGATTCAACTCATTAGGTTTCAACCTTTTAGTATTAATGTTATAAATTGGCATTTCAAGATCAAGGACATATAGTCCATTATTCATTTTTGCAGTAGCATAGAATATATCATTCAAATAAATGGAGCAACAATTGTTCCTTATTATGAATGAAAAACCAAACGTGTCCAAACAAGAAACGGAAATAATATTCCTGCTAATTGCAGGTACATAATAACAGTTCTCTAACTGAATTATTAAACCACTAGGTAAAGTTAAAACATAAGTTCCTACAGCTAAAGCAGCAACCTTTGCTCCATTGCCAACTCGTAGGTCAACTTCACCTTTTGCCAAATCTCTACTCCTTTTTAGCCCCTGCACATTAGTACAAATGTGAGAACCGCATCCAGTATCTAATACCCATGATGCAGAAGTAGATAAATTAATTTCAATAACAAAAATACCTGAATTTGAAGTCTCTACTCCATTATTCTTATCTTCCAGGTACTTTGGGCAATTTCTCTTCCAATGTTCGGTCTTACCGCAATGGAAGCAAGTGCCCTCCTTTGCTATTCCTCCACTAGGCTTCAAAACAGGAGGAGTGGGTTTGGATTTGGCAACTTCCTTGCCTTTCCCTCTACCACCCTGTTTGATGGGCCTCTTGTTCTGTTTCTTTCCATTACTGACCATCAGAATGGATTTCCCTTTTGTCTTCATATTCTGCTCAGCAGTTCTCAACATGCCTAGCAGTTCTGGAAGACTTTTGTCCAAGTCATTCATATTGAAATTCAGGACAAACTGACTGAAGCTCTCTGGCAACGATTGCAAGATCAGATCAATCGCAAGTTCTTTTCCAAGGGGAAACCCTAATCTGTCAAGGTTCTCCACATACCCAATCATCTTGAGTACATGGGGACTTACAGGGGCTCCCTCAGCTAACTTGTTGTTAAAAAGGGACTTTGAAACCTGAAACCTCTCATTTCTTGCTTGCTCTTGATAAAGCGTTTTCAGATGTCCGATCATATCGAACGCAGACATGTTCTCGTGTTGCTTTTGCAACTCAGAGTTCATGGTAGCAAGCATGAGGCAAGCGGTTTCATTGGCATCATCGAAATGCTTCTTATAAGCATCTCTTTCTGCCTTTGGTGCAGAACTAGGAGGTTCCTCCTCAGGAACTGGTGTCTCCAAGACATACAGCTTCTTATCGTGCTTGAGGACAATCCTCAGATTACGGTGCCAATCCAGGAAATTTGTCCCAGACAATTTTTCCTTATCTAGGATGGATCGCAAAATATTGTTCGATGTGTTTGTTGTCATGGTAATCTACAAGAAAAATATGAAAATATAAGTATCATTAAAACAACATATTTAATTAGGCCTTTAATCAAATATGCTCCCACTATTTTATTCAAAACAAATGACCCTCATCATTTGATTCGGAAAATCCCGTTGGAAGACTTTCTAGTGGGTCGAGATCCATGTTTCACTTTGTTTTAAGTCAGCGTTAGGCTGATTACACAAAACTAAGTTATTTAGGTAGGAACTCCTTCCAATTGTATCTCATACAACTCTCGAATATTTTCAATTGGGTGAATAACTCCTTATTCTGATCCATCACATGAATCATTCCCAATTCTTGCTTCTAAACATATATAATCTTATTATAATTTGTTTAGTTAAGTTTGACCCATTGTTTTAGCAATTGGATATTACAATTATCCCATCACACCTTACTAATATAGAACATGCACCTCGCGTAGGCGAAACCTACAATGCTCGATACTAGTCTTGATGAGTGCTAAAAATTGGAAAGCATAAACTTAATATTTAATTTTGAGGGAATTTGTTATTAGTTTGATCTCACCGGCTTAACATGCAAAACGTCTCTCACATGCATCAACATACAATTACATGCATCAACATACATATAAAAAAAAGATACAATTATGGCCCCTAACGCAATTGTTCTCTCAAGCCAATGAGAGAACCTAAGCTAACCTAATAACGATCTAAGCTTCTCCAAGCATGATCTCCAAGGTTATCCTCCTTTAATATTGAATACTTCCTTTTTTTTTCATAACATAATATTACATTACATATAAGAAAACTCGTTTTACATACGAGGGAGTGAGATGAGAAAAGAAGTTACATAAAGAGATTGAGAGAGAGGCACGACACGCAGGCCGTATTCAAAAATCCCAAAACAATAATAAAGGAAAAACTAAGGCCATAACTGATCACCACAAATAAATAATAATAAACACACTTTTATTATTAGTTTAAAATTCCGATAATTAAATAAACTAAATTAAATTTCGGCTGATTGATCACACTTTGCAGACTTAGCCGGGGGTTCCACCGGGATGCTCTTTTTTTGCCTAAGTTGCCCTTTCAGGTTTTCAACTTAACGAGTTGACATATTTTTATATCCCTAATTTTTGCCGGGACCGCCCTTTCGGGTTTTCAGTCCACCGGGATGCCATTATTGCCTAAGTTGCCCTTTCGGGTTTTCAACTTAGCGGTTGTCTTTTTCTAGTCATAATACATACGAACCGCATCAGAGTTTATTGTCTTATGGAACTCCTCACCATCCATTGTTGCAAGAATTAAAGCTCCACCAGAAAAGACTTTTTTAACAACAAATGGAACTTCATAATTCGGAGACCATTTCCCTCATAAATCCTTGTGAACAGGGAAAATATTCTTGAGCACGAGATCTCCTTCCTTATATTCTCGAAGACGGACCTTCTTGTCAAATGCCTTCTTTAGGTGCTTCTGATATAGTTGGCTATGACATAAAGCGACTAAGCGCTTCTCTTCAATAAGATTCAACTCATCAAAACGGATTTGAATCCATTCAGCCTCTTCAAGTTTAGTTTCCATCAAGATTCTGATCGACAGGATTTCTACCTCGACCGAGAGAACTGCTTCCATTCCATATACCAGGGAAAAAAGGGTTGTCCCTGTTAAAGTGGGACAGCCGTTCGATATCCGTGTAAAGCAAAAGGTAGCATCTCATGCCAATCTTTATAAGTTACCACCATCTTTTGCAAGATCTTCTTAATGTTTTTATTCGCAGCTTCAACGACTCCATTCATCTTTGGGCGGTATGGGGAAGAGTTATGGTCTTGAAACTTTCACATAACTCCTTCATAACCTTGTTATTCAAATTTGACCCATTATTTGTGATGATTTTTCTTGGAATTCCATATCGACAGATAATATCCTTCTTGAGAAAGCGCACAACCACTTGTTTGGTCATATTGGCATAGGAAGCAGCCTCTACCCATTTTGTGAAGTAATCAATGGCAACCAAGATGAACCGATGGCCATTAGATGCTTTTGGTTCAATTGCGCCGATCATATCGATACCCCACATTGAAAATGGCCATGGAGAAGTCAAAACATTCAGAGGAGTGGGCGGCATATGAACTTTATCAGAGTAGATTTGACATTTATGATAAGTTTTGGCATAACGAAAGCAATCAGCTTCCATTGTCAACCAATAATATCCAACCCTTAGGATCTTTTTAGCCATGGCATGCCCATTAGCATGTGTTCCAAAGGACCCTTCTGAAGGAAAATTGCGATCTAAACGCAGCGGAAAATAAAAATTTCCTTTAGTGATCCTTACGAATGAGCATGGTCAGTGATAGAATCGTTACCTCTTTGTGGCGATTCAGATCTTTGATGCAGCGATCACAAGCGTTGATGAAGTGCAACGCCTCTACTCAGTCCACACAAATAGCTTCCGGTCACAGTGCTAGCTGCTTACGAACGGAATTATTTGAGTGAGAAAGAGAATCAAAAACGAAATTGCATCAAGTGAAAGCTTCATCACAAGGGTTCCTTTTATAGACTCTCTTGTGGGTTGCGGGCTAAAAACCCAATTCACATGATCCATAATAATATTATATATTATTATAATAACTATTATTATAATAAATATATTTATTTTATTATTATTTTATAACCATTATAAAATAACAATAATTATTATTATATTATCCGAATTTCTATTTTTCACTTAAGTGCACCGTACCTTACGGTGTTCCTTTGATTTCTCTATCTCTCATCAAACTGTCCTTATGTGTGTGACCCTGTAGGATTTCGTAACGTTGGTAATTATATTAAATTATATATTTAACATAATAAACAGTAAGCGGTATCTAGCAACACATCACTGCTACCCAAGTCACGAAAATGTCATGTGATCTGACAAAACCTTTTTCGTGATAATATATGTTTGTACAATTACCCTTTTGCCCCTATGTCTATATTGAACACAAGGCATACACTGTGTCATCCTTGTCCAGTTCAATATTGGGCCCTTAGACATTTCTCCTGTTATGCAGGATTGGCAAATTCCATCTAGGACACTCATGTCCCTCAGCATGCTTCGTGGAGTGCCCATCAACTGTCTTTATGATCATCCAGTTACGGATAATGTTTGATCAGCAATAAAGCACCCGACTCTACATCTAGGGTCCATAGTGGTTTCAGGTCGAAGGGTGGTAATACACCATTATCACCATGAGAATAACTTATGACACTTTGCATAACATACTATGTAGTATTCTCATAGCGGGTCAATCCGGTATAAATATTACTCCTAATATTTATACCTATGTCAAGACTTGATAACTCTTTATCCATGATCCATGAGATGTGATCATCAGTCTATCTTCATAATAGTCTCAATGCTTTTAATGTTATCCCACTTTTCAATAAAGCTTGACTACGGATATTTTAAGAATAATGTCTTTATGTTTAATGGGATCTCATGATTAAGTCACACTTAACATTTCATTAAACAAACTAACTATTCTAGGGACTTTATTATTCTGAAAGACAAACATAATAAAGAAATGCCTTTTATTATTAAACGAATAATCCGATACAAGTACCAAAAAGTATTGGCCTCTAGGGCTTACACCAACACCTTCATGTATTTCCTTGATCAACATGTCAGCTTCATTTCTATCCACACACCTGAGTAACACCATGTCATGGTTTCTTTTGTATAGAACACCGTTGTTCAAAAAGAAATTGGACGCTAGTTTTCTCAGAGTCTTTTTGTCCATGGCCGAAGCATTTCCCAGATACTCTTGGCGTTCTAGAAAACACTTGATATCATGAAACCATGGTTTGCCATTAGATTCCACCTCAACTGTATGATAGTAAGCTGGTTCAATCTGATGCCTTATAACAATAAGTGGAGCTTCATTATGGAATCTAACTTGGTACATGGAAGCTAGCATAGCCAAAGCATCAGCCACTCGATTTTATGCTTTTGGGATGTTATGTAATGTTATGGTATCAAAATACTTTATAATCTCCTTGACATAAGCATGATACGGGATCAACTTCGTGTCACAAGTTTCATAATCTCCCTTGATTTGATAGATCACCAAGGTTGAATCTCCGTACACCTCAAGATTCTTGATACGAAGATCAATTGCGACTTCGAGACCAAGAATACAGGCTTCATAATCCGCCATGTTGTTCGTACACATGAAACACAACCTTGCAGTAAAAGAGGTGAAGTTGCCATAAGGAGATACCAGAATAGCTCCAATGCCATGTCCGTTGGAATTTGAAGCACTGTCAAATGCAAGTTGCCAAATTGCCCCAGGTTCATGTCCTTCGTCAGGGTCTGGGTCTTCATAATCCTTTAGTGCCATGATACCTTCATCGGGAAAATCAAACCTTATGGGTTGGTAATCCTCCAACGACTGATGTGTCAAATATTCTGCCAATACACTTCCTTTAATCGCCTTTTGAGTGACGTACTGTATATCATATTCAGACAACAACATCTGCCAATGAGCCAATCTCCCATTTATAGCAGGTTTCTCAAAGATGAACTTTATGGGATCCATCTTGGAAATCAACAAACTGGTATGACAAATCAAGTACTGCCTTAAACGACAGGCGACCCATGCCAGAGCACAACAAGTCTTTTCTACAGTTGAATATCTTGATTCGCAATCAATAAACGTTTTGCTTAGGTAGTAAATCGCATGCTCTTTTCGACCAGATTCATCTTGTTGCCCCAGTACACAACCCATCGAATCTTCTAACACAGTCAAGTACATGATGAGTGGTTTTCCAGGCACGGGTTAGATCAAGATGGGAGGCTCTTATAGGTAACACTTTATCTTTTCAAAGGCCTTTTGACAGTTGGCATCCCACTGGACAATTTGATTTTTTTTTCTCAGCAACTTAAATATAGGCTCACACGTGGCTGTCATATGAGAGATGAACCTGGAGATGTAATTCAATCTCCCCAAGAATCCCCTGACTTTTTTCTCTGTTCGTGGAGCAGGCATTTCTTGAATAGCCCTGACCTTATTGGGGTCGACCTCAATCCCACACTGGCTAACAATAAATCCGAGCAATTTCCCTGACCGAACACCAAATGTACACTTAGCAAGGTTTAGGCGCAATCTAAACTTTCTCAGTCGTTCAAACAGTTTTTGCAGATGCTCTATATGGTTCTCTTCACTTTGTGATTTGGCTATCATATCGTCGACATATACTTCAATTTCCTTATGCATCATGTCATGGAAGAGGGAGACCATTGCTCGTTGATAGGGTGCCCCAGCATTTTTCAACCCAAAATGCATTACCTTGTAGCAGTACGTTCCCCATGGTGTAATAAACATGGTTTTCTCCATATCTTCAGGCGCCATCTTGATTTGATTGTAACCTGAGAAACCATCCATGAAGGAGAAAATGGAAAATTTAGCAGTGTTGTCCACTAGTGTATCAATATGTGGGAGAGGAAAGTCGTCCTTTAGACTGGCTCTATTCAAATATATATAATCCACACACATCTTCACTTTTCCATCCTTTTTGGGGACAGGCATGATATTAGAAACCCATTGGGGGTATTTGGACACTGCTAGGAAACCTGCGTCAAACTGCTTCTTGACTTCTTCTTGAATCTTGATGGACATATCAGACCTTGTTCTTCTTAACTTTTGCTTTACTGGCGGGCATTCTGGCCGAAGCAGTAGTCGATGTTTGACAATATCCGTGTCCAAACCCGGCATATCCTAGTATGACCAAGCGAACATGTCAACATATTCATGTAAGAGCTTGACCAAACTCTCCTTGATGACGTCTTCCAGAACAATACCAATTTTCACCTCTTTCTTTGCCTCTTCTGTTCCCAGGTTGATGACCTCCACGGGCTCTTGATGAGGCTGAATGGCTCTATCCTCGTGCTCTAGCAACCTTGCTAGTTCCTCAAGCAGATCACACTATTCTTCGCACTCTTCTTCCGCTTGATTCACAAGGGTCTCAAAGTCAGGAGGGATTGTAACATTATCAAGTTCAACGGGTTCATTGATTACTATGCATGATTTTAATGTTGATTTTAGAAAAAATGAAAAGTAAATGCAAGAAAATAAAAACGCTTTTGTGGCTTTGAAAAGGTTGTCATTTTCTTAAAAATGAAAAAAAAAATGAAAAACAAAATGCTTTTTATTAATGATGATAATCATTTGAAACGAAGGGGGCCCTACAAATGATCTTCAAGCCTTAGGCAGAGCAAAAGGATTTTGAGAAAATGAAAAATAAATTACTCTGACAACGAAAAAACTTCTGGTAGGTCAATTGATTCCCAATTATTCAACTCAGTGGTACTGTGGTACACCAGACATGGTATTGTTGAATTAGTTGCATTGTCTTCTACAACAGCTACTTCCTCGTCGTGGATAAACCCTGCGTTGTGGAACACTTCTTGGAAAATCTTCACTCTTGCCCCAAACGAACCTTGGGCACTTCCCTTCATCTGAGACTCGTATCCCAGCCCAAAATGATTATTCTTCTCAGGAACATGAATCACTTGACCCCAACCTTCAGGATTGCCCCTCTCGAGCATTGCCTTTGCACCCTTCAAAGAAGCAAACAATGGATCTACCGCCATATCTTGCTCTTTTACTTCCCAGAATTCAGTGTTTGCAATATCTAAGGGTTGAAAAGAAGTTTCAAATGCGCCTTCGTCCGCTTCAACGTATCTGAATGATGGCAGGTGTCTGATCAGCAAATCCTCTTCGGCAAACACTATGATAAGCTTTCCATTCACCACAAACTTCATTTTTTGGTGGAGTGTGGACGTTACTGCGCCAGCAGCATGAATCCATGGTCTTCCCAATAGACAGTTGTATGCTGGGTTGATATCCATGATCTAAAAAGTCATCTTGAAAATATGTGGGCCTACTAGTATGGGAAGGTCCACTTCTCCGATCACAGCCCTGCGGGAGCCATCAAACGCCTTCACAATCATCATACTGGGCTTCATCACCGTCTCTGTATACGAGAGTTTGTCTAAAATGGACTTTGGCGTTACATTTAGTGATGAACCTGTATCCACCAACACTCGGGCTAAGACATCATCCAAACACTTCACAGATATATGTAAAGCTCTGTTATGATTTCTTCCTTCCACGGGCAGCTCTCCATCATGAAAACTTAGGGAGTGGCAAATAGTAATGTTAGATACAATTCCATTGAATTGATCTACAGTGATCCCTTGTGACACATGCGCCTGCATGAGTACTTTCAGCAAGGCCTTCCTATGAGCTTCCGAGTGGAACAACAATGAAAGCACAAAAATTCTCGAAGGGGTTTGGTGAAGCTGGTCCACCACCTTATAATCACTTCTTTTGATCAGTTTTAAGAATTCCTCCGCCTCTTGCGGTGATATTGTCTCATCAAGCATTTCCAACCTATTAGGGGAATGTGGAACTCCAACAGTCTTTCCTCTGATAATCTCTTCAATAGCTTTTGGAGGTGGCGTAGGCCCAAAGACACGACCACTACGCGTCATCCTACCTGTTTCAGCAATATTGGATATGTCCAGTCTAGAAATTTTTTCAAATTGGTCCCCTAAGGACACCTCTTGGCCATTTATGAAAATTGCAGCGTTATAGCGCCACGACACTGCATTATTATTATAATAGGGGAGAGGAACTGGTTAAATTGTTATCTCCAGGCACACGTATTCTACGATGGGTAGAATACTGGATGTATTATGATACTCAATTTCCCATGTTGGTGGTATCTCAAAATGAGGCTCGATCACCGCTATATCCTTATCAGTTCTTGTGCAACTGACTTGGAGTATCCCTTGGTCCATTAATTGCTAAATAGCATTGTTAACTATAAAACATCCTTTTTCAAGAACAGAGCATTCACCACATTTATCATGCTTCTTTGAAATTACCCCAGACTCCACCAAGCGAGCATGAAGCTCCTTCAATGAGGTTTTTAACTCTTTGACATCTCTAACAACCTCTTTATCTGATGCTTCCTCGATGGCATGGGCTACATGTCCATTGTGAGTAGGAAAAGGGTTAGTAGTAATGTTTGGACCCTTATCTTTGAAATACAAGATCTTGCAATTAATGAGCTCTTGTACCCTTGCCTTCAGAGCAAAACATCCGTCCAAATCATGCCTTGCGGCGCCTTGATGGTATTCGCATGCAAGTCCGAATTGAACCAATGGAGAGTCTTTCCAATGAAAGGAGGTAACGACCTCGTGGTCACTAACCCCTTTTAGACTAGAGACGGATACAAATCTTTATACGTCATAGGGATAAGATCAAAATTTGGCCCTCTCCTGGCACGATTTTGGTTCGCAGGAGCGGCAGGAGGAGCATGTGGTCTTTGTTGCGGATGATTCTGCGCTGGTGGAAACTGAGGAGCCGTCTGTGGTAGATATCCTAGCATGAATGGTTGAGGATACAATGGATAACTGATAGGAGGTGGTGGCGGCGGATAGGCTGGCATTACAGACGCCACATAAGGTTGTTAAAAATATGGTACCGAATCAGATTGTTGTTGATGAATGGTTGGTTGCAGAGGTCTTCTTCTTGATTGGTTTCCCCTCTGACCACTAGATACAATGTTGGTCTCTCCCTCTTGTCTTCGCTAGAAACCTCCTTGGTTCTTCCTCACATTATTGGAAATAGCAGCAGCGGACGTGATCTTACCACTTTTCAGACCATGCTCAATTCGGGTTCCTATGGCTACCAATTCAGATAATTCTATTGACGTGCTTCCTACCATTTTCTTATAATAGGCAGGTGGTACAGTGTCCATGAACAATTCAGCAAGCTCTTTTTCAGCTAACGGGGGTTCATCCTGAGAGGCCAATTCCCTCCACCTCTGTGCATATTCCTTAAATGTTTCTTTATCTTTCTGCGACATGTTCTGTAACTGTCTTCTATCAGGCGCCATATCCATGTTGTATCGGTAGTCCTTGATAAAGGCATCAGATAGATCTTGAATTTTTTTTATTTTCCCTTGATCGAGACTTAAATACCATTTGGATGGTGCCCCACTCAAGCTATCCTGAAAATAATGTATCATCAGCTTGTCATCATTCACATGTGCAGCCATCCTATGGTAGTACATGATAAGGTGGCTCCTCGGACAAGTATGCCCTTTATACTTATTAAATTCTGGTGTTTTAAAATTGGCTGGAATAACCAAACCAGGAACCAAACACATCTCTTTAGCAGCAGTCCCAAAAATATCATCACCTTCCACTGCTTGCATTCGTTTCATGAGGTTCTGGTAATTTTCTTTCACCTCCCTAAGGTCTTCATCTCTTGCATCATCTCCTATAGAGACTGACCCAGAAGCATGGTAAATCTGATTGTAATACTCATATTGTGGAACAAATCCAGTTGAGACGGTCGTATGTGGAACAATAGGCATCACAGTTTGTGGAGTAGTATGCATAACAGGTCATGTTTCAAAATAGAACGGAGTAGGGATTGCTTGTGGCACAGATTGCCCCATTATCTTAAATTGTGGCACAAAATTGTGATGTAAACCATATGGAGGCCATGTGGAAGGCACAGATTTCATAGGCCGAGTTCCTCCTGAAGATCCTATGATCTCTGAAACAATTGCAATTTGAGGAGGCTCACTCCTGGAAGTCAAGGTTTGGATCATTTCCCTGAGTTGATTCACGCTCCCTCGAAGATCTTCAACTTTAGCTCTGAGTCTTGCATTCTCTTCTTCTATGTCAGATATCCTTTGGCGTGCGTGGGCTCTAGTGTTATATCTGTGTTGAGGACTTGGGATGGAAACTAGAACGAGAGACACAGAATGAGAAACGAGTTGAAAACGCATGGTATGTATATGCGGTGCGTATGCATAATGAAATGCAATGCAAGAAGTGCATTCTTTGGTGTTTCGAGGAATCGTTCGAATTAGTTGTTAGTTTATATAGAAGTATCAAGGAATCAAACAAACATAAAGCAAATGATACCATATTCATTCATTAAGTTGAAATAGTCAGATAAGTCATTCAGAATCAATTACAATCCATAATACTTCAAAAAACAAGAAAGAGTACAACAATGACAACTCAAAACTTCGGCCTACGAGCCTCACGCTCCTTCAATTCTTCCTTAAACCTCTTCAGCATGTCTTTGCAAAGGCAGGGGAAATCATAAATAGCAGGAGGAGTAGAGTCATCCATTGCTTCAAAAGCATCTCTATGCTTCCACACCAAGTCTTGGGCTAACCAGTTGTAGAATTCTGCGAACCCATTAAGCTTGTTGCGATATATCTCGATCAGCTATCAAAATATGTATAGACCACTCATATCCATCATAATTTAAAAGTACGTTTATCCTTTCAGCAGCCCAAATATCCTTATCTGCAAGGATATTCTCCATTTGGTTCTTCTGATCTTCGACAAGACTTCTAACCTTATTCAGCTCTCTATATAATCTATCCCAATTTGTTGGCTCGACCCTAGAGGCTCTTATGGCATCATCTTTAAGTCTATGTTGCTCTTCTTCAGAAGCTCTTGAATGACGTAAATCAGTGTTTAGCTTTTATATTTCCGCTCTCATTTCTTCTCTAATGGCCTTGTTCTTTTGGGTAGCCAAAATCCAATGTTTTTCATGCTCCACACATTTCCTTTGGGCTTTATCCAACTCTTCTTTAAGCCCACTCACCTTGCTATTAGACTGATCAAGACACACCTTAACTTTCTTCCTTTTGTGTTCTTCCTCATCAGCCTTCTTCTCTACTGTCTCTAGTTGAGTATTCTTGCGTTGGAGTTCCCATTTCATGTCATTCTTCTCCTTAGTGACACTATGAAGTTTCAGCTCAAGTTGTTCATTTTCCTGCATCAAATTTGCTATAGTAGCCTTGAGATCCTCAGCTTCGTCAATCGGGACGTGAGTAGGCTTTGGTTCAGGTAAAGGTTCAGATAACTTGACCTGAAAAGGCATTTTAACCTCCTTCGCTCTTTCCTTGACCCACACAAAGTAGGGTTCCTTGGTGATATTATTCCTTCGACCCAACTCACTCTTTCCTTTCTTCTTAATACTTCTCCAAGCTCTCACAATCCTCTTGAATAATTCTGGGTTTTCAGCTCCCAAATCATGCATCATGAAGGCCTCTAAACTCTTCTCTTCGGGGGGACCACTATTGGATACCCAAGTTGCCCCACTGATAGCATGGGATTGGAGTTAATACATCCTTGAGTTCCAATCAGTTGGATATTTGGGAACTCGCCACAACTAGTAATAACTTCCCCATAATTGAGCGAAAACCAGGAAAGGTCAGCAGATCTGAGAGATACCATCCTTTGAGCCCAACTATCACTATCTTGGTCAACAAATGGTCCCTTTGTTGGTAAATGCATGTTTAGCCACTGATACAGAAGAGGCACACAACAAGTGATCGATCCTCCCTTCTTTTCACTTCTCCAACTCAGAAAATAAAAGACTTATGCCAGAAGAGTTGGTACAAGATTCTTAGTCAGGAAGATATGAATGGCACTCACATCCACAAAATCGTCTATGTTGGGAAACAAGACAATTCCATAGATAGCCAATGCTACAGCAACGTAACAGGCATCCCAACACTGAGCCTCTATAAGGGTATCAGCTCTCTATATGAGGAATTTGAGAGGAAGCCCCTTAACACCCCCTTTAGTTTTCCAATTACTAGAGATATTCTTCTTGGACATATGAAGAGCATCAGCAAAAACCTTATCATCCATAGATAGATCCACACCCACAAATGGTAACTTGTTCCTCACAGGAATACCCACTAGTTTTTTGTACTCCTCAAGTGTTGGCGCTAGTTGGAAGTCTTGAAATGTGAAGCACCTCAAAGGAGAGTCATAAAACTGAGCCAAAGTAACGAGCGCTTTCTGATCTACCTCTTGGTTTAAGATATGAATCCGCTTGCCAAAATCCTTCCCAAAATTGATTCTGAAAACAACAGGATATGTGAAACCAAACCATGTAAGTCTTCCAACTTGGGCTTTCTGACATTATAAGGATAAGTGCTTTTAGTGTCTGTTCCCATAATTTTTGAGTACCTGCAACTGAATTCTTAGATTCCTTAAAAAACCAAAGAAAATGTGAATGTCATGATATGAATATGAAATGCAGATGCAAGGATAAGAACCACAAGCACAAATCTGAAGCGGGAAGGATAATCTCTGATTGCAGGAACCCCATAGGTAGGCTTCTAACAGGTAGGTGCCTAGAATCATGGATTTCTTTCAAACACATTATGACCATGGCAAAGAGATACCATAATAATTATATATTTGAAAGGATCTCGTCTAGGTGAGGTTTTCGCGTCATCCCACAAGAAAGGCTCCTCGCGAGTCTCCACTACACAACCATCGAGTCCAAGGTTTCTAAAGGGACCTCAGAGTCATAGATCGAGGTTGAAAATATCGTTGTCAGGATAATGATACGTTCAAGGGATCTCATCTGATTGGGGCGTTCGTATCAACCTAACAAAGAGTGACCCTCATGAGTTAATACTACCAACCACCATGAGAAAAGGGTAAAAGGTCCTTAGAGTTATAAATTCAGGCAAAAAACATTATTGCCATGGCAAAGGATCACCACGACAATAACATTCCCAAGGGAATCAACTCTAAGCGGGGTCCTCGTATCCTCCCAACGAGAAAGGCTCCTCGAGGGATTCCACTACACGACCACCATTCTAATCCTAAGTTTTTCTCAGACTCGGGTGTAGAGCCATCTCACAGAGTGCCTATAATCAGAGAAAACCCAACAGTCACAAGAAATACAGATACGGTACATAATACAAATAAATAAGTAAATAATCAAGCAAGCAAATAATAACAACACAAGAAGAACACAAACAAGCGAGACTAACGCTTACGAATCGAGTCAAGTTAAGCTTGACTCTCTCTAGAATAGGGCTATGCATATATCCCCAGCAGAGTCGCCAGCTGTCGTACCTCGAAAAAGCACGATCCTTCGCGAATGGTCGCGGAAAACACAGAGTCGCCACCGAATATTATTTATCCCAAAGAGGGAAAGGAACATATCGATAAAACCTTTAGGGAAAGAACATGGTCATCGCAACCAAGTTCTAGGTTCGGGAGTCGGTTACATGAGGGGAAGGTATTAGCACCCCTCACTTCCGTTGTACTCAACGGGAACCTCTTGATTCGATTCGTGAGAAATGTTAGTCTGGTTTGTTTGTTTTCTTCCAAGGAAATAAAGCGTAAAGGTAAGATAAAAGATTTTAGATTGTTAAAGAGAAATTGATGGTTTTAAGAAAAGAGTTCTCGCCAAGGATTAGGGCCCTTGTGCCTACGTATTTTCACTTAAAAAGAAGTGAAGAATCAGAGCGCCCGTAGTTCTTGGGACTACGGGAGAAAAAGAGAGGAGGTTGAAAAAGAAAAAGGTTGGAAAATGTGGAAATTTTGGGGAAATGTGCTCGCAAAGATCATCGCAATCTTATGCCGACGTATTCTCGTTAATAGACGAGAAATCTGAGCATCCATAGTTCGGACTATGGATATTGGTTAGATTTTGTTGAAAGATAATTAGTTGTATTCGACATAAAATATTGCTTTATCTAAACGGGTGAGGAGATGACGCTTGCATCACTTTGAATGGATTTCCATATATCAACATTCATGGGAAACATGCCACTTATCTCGACTCAAATAGGTTACGAACGAAGCAATATTTTACGTCGTTTTTAAGACACCATATCTCACGTTTATAAAAGGTTTGACGGTCGCACGGCGGCGATAAATTAAATTTGATGTTATGGATGTTTATGTTTGGAGAGAATAGATTTGAATAGGTCCATTTAGGGTTTTAGACACATGGGGGCGAGGAAGTGAGGTTTAACGTGTCGGACGTTTAGCTAGATGTGACGATTACCTGAAGCTTAAGAAAGGCTCCTCAAGCCCAAGTAATCGGGAAAGCGAGTCAAAGGCTTGACTCTCTCTCTCTCTCTCTCTTTTTCACCCTTAATAGAGAAGGAATGGATATGGTTTGAGTAAGTTAATCGGATGAAGATCACTCAAAGCTTAAGAAAGGCTTCTCGGACCCAAGTAATCAGAAAAGCGAGTCAATGGCTTGACTCTCTCTCTTTTTCATCCTTAGCGAAAGAGTTGAATATGGTTCGAGTATTTTAAACGGATGAGGATTACTTGAAGCTTAAGAAAGGCTTCTCAGGCCCAAGTAATCCAGAAAGTGAGTCAAAGGCTTGACTCTCTCTCTTTTTCACCCTTAAGAGACTAAGTAGGAAAAGCATTGAACAATGGAAGATGGTTGAAGTATTTTAAATAGATGAGGATTGCTTGAAGCTTAAGAAAGGCTTCTCGGGCCTAAGTAATCCAAAAAGTGATTCAAAGGATTGACTCTCTCTCTTTTTCATATTATATTAAGAAATAGTTTTGATATAATTAACGTGGCTTATGAATGACGATTACTCGAGGCTTAAGAAAGGCTTCTCGGGCCCAAGTAATCAGGAGAGTGAGTCAAAGGCTTGACTCTCTCTCTTTTTCATCTAAGTGTTTAGGAAAATAAGTTTCGAGTTCGTTTCGTATTATACTTCTTTTAAAGAAGACAATTGTTTGGAATTAAGAAAGGCTCCTCGGGCTCAAACAATCGAGAAGAGAAATCAAAGGCTCGATTCCAACTCCTTTTTCATATTTATCAAAATTGTGTTTGAACTTGATTAAGTATATTAATTTGATTTTGAAGAAAATACTCGATGTGAATCGAGGTTTGAATTTATGTGTGAAATGAAAGCGATTGAACTAGAGGATATGAGATCTTAAGGATCTAGGGTAAGGTCGATGGCGAGACATAGGCACTCGACTTACAAGGGTGAAAGTGACTCGACGTTGGATCGAGAAATTATTTTTATCTTGAATGGGTATGTAAAGACTTATATAACAAAATCATGCGACCACGATAAATAATCGGAATTACACCATTTAAATCGAACTATCAAACACCAAAATACTAAATAAGAAATAAATGAAAAGAAAGAAATTTAATGAAATTAATTAATTAATATTAAATAATTATATTTAACACGATTAATAAAATCATATATATATGCGCTTTTCTACCAAATATACTAAAAAAATTAATTATTTTGTTAATTACAAATAGATTTTACGTAATCAATAAATTATTATTTTTATATATACATATTTCTACAAATTAAATAATATAATTAATTGAACATAAACTTAATGTAATTAACAAAATATATTTTTATACATATGTTTTTTCTGTAAAATAAATATCAAAATTAATTGAATATGAATTTAATATAGTTAACAAAATATATTTTTTATATACATGTTTTTCTATAAAAATAATAATAATATTAATAAAAAAACATAATGGGCAAGAAAGAAAAGTAAATTGGGGGTGCATTCAGCACAATCCCAGGCCCAAAACGAGGGCCCAAACGCAAAGAGGGGACGGGGAGGGTCCAAGGTGGACCCTCAGTCAACCTTGATCACCCAGATCTAATCTGGACCGCAGATCCAAAGCATACGAGATCCAAAGACTGGGATGATTGCGGCTCACAGTATGGGTATGCAATCGACATGGGTGATGATGTTGATGATTAAACATGATGATGACATGTGTCATCATCAGAAACCATGCGCGACTACATGGTGACACGTGGGCGGTCATCAACAAAAGCCAATAAAACTTTAAAAAAACCTGGAAACCCAACTCAGAACAAATCACAATGTCTCTCTCTTCCTCACTCCTCAAACCCCATGCTTTATCTCTCTCTCCAAAATCCTCTTCGCCGGAAACCTAAAATGGTCAGAGAAAAAGGTGGCGCGCGGCGGCGACCGCTGTCTTCTCCGACGAGACTTACCCCAAACCCTAAACACGCAAAACAAACCCCCCTAGATTTTCACTCTCTTCTCGAATTTAAAAACGAAATTAATGAAAACTCAACCTAAGGTACCAAATCGAACTTTCCCCTCTTCAAACCTTAAACGGAAGAATAACGAGCATGGAAGAAGAAAAAACAATGAGGATCTATGAATGACGAAGAAATTAAGAGTGAAAAAAAACTCACCCTTGAAGATCCAATCTCAGATAAGTTCTTCTCGCGTTTTCTTCTTTTTAGTATGAACGTTAGAAACTCTTTTTTATGTGTAAAAGAAATTAGGGTTTTTCTATTCAACCGTCCCCCTCCTTATGAACAACGTTTTTTCGTTTTTATATTATCAAAGAAATTAGGGTTTTAGTCTTTTAAACAAAATGGAAGAACCTTTATTTTGGGCATGTCTGTTAATCCCTTTTTATTTTCAGAAAACGTTTTTTTCATTTTGATGAATATCCTTGTTGGTTTATGCAGGTCTGTTGGTATGTACGTTTGGCATTATGCGGTTTTGCAGCTTGAGGCGGTTTCTTGCTATGGGTTATGTGTTGGTTTTGCTCATTGGTACGTATTGTTTTACGAGTGGCCTTTGTTTGTAGTGTGTGAACGTTTTTTGGTGCAGCTAGCAGTGTGTGAGTTGGTTGGTATTGGTAGAGCAGGCTGAGATTTGTACAGGCTGCAACAGGTTTTTGTCTGTTGTGGGTAATGGTTTGCAGGTTGTGTTGTTGTAGGTAGTGGCATCCTGCAGCTTGTACAAACTACAACAGCGATTTCATAAGTTTGGTATTATTTGTTTTGGCAATTTTTTTGTGTTGTAGGATTGTAAAACAAAAATGGAAAATGGGCCTTGTATTTTTTTTGTGTAGAATTTGTATTATATCTTTTTTTGAGGGAGCATTGTAATGACATGGACTGGTTTACTGTTATTATTATTTTTTTTACAACGGGTTTGAAATAAAACATGAATTTGAAATGGAGATTTGAAAAGAAATTATTACTTGAATCGTGAAAGAAATTTAAAGAAAAGTTGAATTAAAATTGGTAACTTTGAATAACTTGGAATTTAAATGACATTGGATTTGGACAAATTTGAAACTTCAAAGTTTGATAATGAAAGTGAATTGGAATCAAGATTCGAACTTGAATTGAAGTTTGAAATTTTGGAAAGAGACTTGAAGTTTTGGATGGACTTGAAATTTGGATTAAATTGTGGATAGTAATTGAAAAGATGGACTTGAAATTGAAAGGAAATCGAAATTTAGGTTTGAGATCAATTGAAATAAAATAACAAGACTAATAACGAAACACGAAATTAAAACTTTTGGAATAAAATTGAATAGACTTGGCATAGAGACTTGAAGACCCTTTTTTTTTTTTAAATTAAGAATTGAAATTGGAATTGACTTGAATTGAAATACAATTTGGAATTAAAAAAATGGAGAGAACTTGAATGGAATTGTAACTTGAGTTCTTGAATTGAATCTTAAATTTTGAAACTTTGGTGTGGATAAAAAAAATTGAATTTTTAAATGATGTGAATGAACTTTTGAAATGGAAAATGGAACTTGATAGAGAATTGAGAATGAATCTTGAATGGAGATTATGAATTGTCATGAAATTTGAAATTTAAAGTTTGGCCATTAAATTTCGAATTGCGGATTCTTTAGTGGTACTTAAAATTGGATTTAAAGCTGAAACCTTGACCTGATAACTTTTTTCTGATCCTTGAATCAATCTTGTAAGACCCGAGCTTAAGCAGCAAAAAACGAAAAGGTACAGATTCTACATGCACAATGGTAGGTGACATGAATAAAAGATGTGATGCTCAAATGATGAAAATGCTAGGCTATGCACAGTTGGCGAACCAGGGTCAAAATTAGGGTGTAACAGAGGACCAACGGTCTCAGCGCTTGTCTCTGAAGCAATACCATCTATGGGAAGTTCAATACCTACACATTTGATTGCCTATTCCAAACCCATTCTGACTTATATTGGGCTAAGGGGTCCTCCACAAACTGCACCACCAATAGGGGCTTCATCATTCAGAAGCATCCCTCCTCTTGGATTTGCAATACCCCTGCCTCGAGACCCATCCTATGGAATGCCAACTTTGATGATGGAAAACTTACAAAACGCCCCTCCATTATATACAGAACCCGTAATGACTTCTCCATTACAGGGATCAGGTTCTAGGGTAAATATGGGTCGAAATAGTCAAACTTTAGGATTAGGGTATTCCGCCCAAATGCCAAATTTGACAACCAGTTCTGCATCATACTTAAGACAACAGATGGACGAGAGTAACCTTTAAATGGTCCAAATGATGTCCCAAACTATGGGGGAAATGACGCGCGCTGTAAAATTCTTTGGTGTGCCAAATCCCCCTCGACAGCCACTAAGGGAGTATATGATATAGAACCAAGGGGTAGTTTTCGACAAAGATACCACCATTAAACAAATTCAACAAAATCCGGGAAATATACCCCAGGCAAATAAAGACAACTAGGGAATGATTGAACGACCTAGAGTTGAACCCCCTAGGAATCAACTTCAAATTCCTAGAGAAGAAAAACCAAGGGTAGTTTGGGTAAATAGGAACCAGTATGCTGAAAATGTTGTATAGCAAGTTCGACATAACAACGTAGTAGCAGATAATAATTTGGCTACCATGGTCGAAAGAATCATGGCACGTAACGGAGTAAATTTTGGTCTTCGACGACCAAATTATACATCATCATTATCTGAATACATCCTTCAATCAGATTTACCCCCGAAAACAAAGGTTCCTAAGTTTACTAAGTTTTCCGGGGATACTACTGAGTCCATTGTCGAACATGTGGCTAGGTATTTGATAGAAGCCGGTGACATTTTCAAATTATGATAAACTTAGGGTAAAATATTTCCCAAGTTCTCTACAAAGAACACTTTCACTTGGACCCAATTAGAACATTTGTTCCATGAGTAGTTCTACATAGGACAAACAAAGATCAGTTTGAAGGAATTGGCTAGTATAAAATGAAAGTTTACTAAGCCAATAGACGACTATTTGAATAGGTTTCGACTTCTCAAGGCAAGGTGTTTCACACAAGTGTTAGAACATGAGTTAGTCGAAATGGCTGTTGGGGGCCTGGATTATTCCATTAGGAAGAAACTAGATACTCAATACCTAAGGGATATAACCCAGTATGCTGATAGGGTTCGACGATTAGAACGGTTGAAAGAAGAAAAGGCTAGAGCAAATAAGAATAAGAGAATAGCCTATATCGAATTCAATGAAGAGGACAAAGGGCCTTACAGTGAGCCTATGAGTTTTGATGAGAATGAAGTAGATCTCACTGAATTGAAACAAGGCTCACCCTATTCTTGCAAGGTTTTAGCACCTTCAAATGGAAAGAACCTTGCCGATCCAGAAAAGAATGATAGGTTTCCAATGAAAACTTACACATTCGACGTCACAAAATATGACGAAATCTTTGATTTGTTAGTTAAGGATGGGGAAATGATAGAACCACCTGGTGCTAAAATGCCTCCTTTAGAGAAAACAAAGAAAAGAGGGTTTTGTAAATACCATAATTTCTTAGGTCATAAAAGCTCTCAATATTTTCTTTTTAGGGATCTTGTTCAGAATGCTATCCTGGAGGGAAGGCTCAAGTTCAGGAAGAAGTCTAAGAACCAGATGAAAGTTGACACTGACCCTCTACAAGTTCCTGACGCTCATTATACGGAGCCAAATGAAGTCAACATGATTGAAGTCGCTGAAGATTTTGACAATGCAGTCAACATGATCAAAGTCACTGAATACTTGATCAATGAGGTTGTTTTGGTCCAGGTCACAGAAGATCTCGACCAGGAGTTCATGAAAGATTTTATTCACAAAGCTACTGAAGGTTTCATCAAAGAAACTACTAATAGTTTTGACTGCAGAGTTACTGATGGATTCTCCGAAGGAGTTACTAAGGACTCCAACCTAATGATGATAACGAAGGAAACTATTGACAATTTTGTTCAAATGGACAAGGCCGCTGATGGCCTTCAAATGAAATTCCATAAAATGGATATTATGGATGATGTCAATATGGATATCAACATGGTGGGGATCTCATAAGAAACCCCCATTGAAGTAGACGGGGAGCATTGATAGGAAGAGTATAAAAAAGTTGCTTACCCAAAGCAGGAGGAGACCCTCATAGATTTTCTCTACAAATGCCAGAGAAAAAAATATGAAGTTATGTTGTGCCCAAGGTGCAGTGTTGTGTTTGACAGAAAGGCAACGCGCAACATAGAGGGTGTGAGGAAGGCCAAAGAAAGATGTGAGCACAGAGCATCCTACGGGCAACGAGGTTTCAACCTAAGAAGATCTTCTTCAAGGCATGATGAAACCAAGAAAAGGGTGTCAGGAGTTAAGTCTTCTACCTTCAAACCAACGGTTGGGGCTTCAAAGGGAAGTTGGATGAAACCAGTCGAAGGCAAGCATCATGAACAATAGAAATGGTAAAAGTTTGATGTGGACAGGGGCTCATCAATGGCTTATCGCAGGGAATTTCAGGCTTCGAAGAAGACAGCCTACATTTTAGAGAACTGTAAAGGCAAAAATCTAATGTCTAGATCCCAGTGGAGAAGGGAGCAGTGCAGAAGGAAGGCCTAAAGAGAGGTTGAGGCAAAGGCTGAATCTAGTACTAACCTGCCTACCATAAAGGAGAAAAAGAAGGAACCAAAGTCTATCGAGAAGCTACCTGTGGGGAGGAAGCTGTTTGCATCCCAGGAAGAGGAGGCCAAGGAAAAATACGTCTGAACAATTGATGAAGATGAAATGCTAACTGACAATTTCGAATTTGGGTCAGAGGCCTCATTGGATATCATAGTGAATGTAGTATCAATTTTTCCTAGAGAACTCGACCAGATAATAGAGGTTGAAGAGTTTGACAGTTATATAGAAGCTGAGATGGCAGCGCACAAGCCAATGTGCTACTATGTAATGAATAACGGTTGTGTAGAAGAACATAATGCGTTCTTTGAGCGGCCAGATGAGGCGATGAAAAATCATTTAAATCCTCTATTTATTACCGAAAAGGTAGAAAACATTGCGGTTAGTAAAATCTTAGTAGATTGTGGCGCTACGGTGAACTTGATGTCGCACTTTATGCTGAGGAGAATCAGAAAATACGACACAAATACCAAACCACACAACATGGTTCTCTCGAATTACGAGGGGAAGGTGGGCACTACCTTTGGTGTCATACAGGTCGACCTTACGGTAGGGACAATTACAAGACCTACCGTCTTTATGGTGGTTAAAACAAAGGCCAATTATAACTTGTTGTTGGGACAAAAATGGATCCATGGAATTGGAGTTGTACCATCTTCCATGCACCAGAGGATTACAATATGCCATACGGCATTGTCGAAAACATTGAGGTTGATCAAGGTTATTTCAAGGCCCTAATTAATCATGTCGATCGAAACAGTTTCGATAAGCACTTGGCCAACATTGCTCCATGCAATCCGGCTGAATTTGTTTTCACCCCGGATGAGGGTGTCTACTATTTGTTGTATTTACATATCCCGTCCATGGTTTTCGATGGGATAGAAAGGTGGTAGGAGAAGACAACCTTCCATACCTTGGTACATCTGGGATAACCCCAACTGGTTGGGGAAGCAAATTCAGTGATGATGACTGAGTTTGAAGTGCTCAAAAAGATTTCAGCTTACATAGCCAAAAATAAATTACAAGCAGCCTTAGAGGCTGAAGTGGAAAATTTGGCTGTCAAAGCCAACCAAGAATCCACAAAGGAAGTCCTGGTAAGGACTTCGATCCAACAACACCTGATAAGGTTCGGGAAAAACAACAAGGCCAGAGGCTCGATGCCATCTATGATGACGAGCCTTTGGGTTTCGAGAAGGATCCGTTGGCAGCCAATATTAAGATGTTAGCACAAGATCCACTTGAAGAAATTGATCTAGGAGAGGGGGTAACAAAGAGGCCACCGTACATAAGTGCAAACATCAGTCCATAAAGCCTAAGAAATATCCCGCCTGCATACAGAAAGCACCATCGACAAAGAAGGCGGGATAAACCAGAATAAGACCAAGGCCGTAATGGAGGCAAAAGCGCCATCGACAAAGAAGGAGTTACAGTCACTGCTGGGCAAGATTAATTTCTTAAGGAGATTCATATTGAATCTCAGCGGGAAGACTCAAGCCTTCTCACCTCTGTTTCGAATCAATATGGAAGGATTCGAATATGGATAACCTCAGCAAGAAGCATTTGATAAAATCAAGGATTACTTGAGTCATCATCTAATTTTATCACCACCTTGTAGGAATAGGAGCATGAGGTTATATATATATATATATATATATATATATATATATATATATATATATATATATATATATATATATATATATATATATATATATATATATATATATATATATATATATATATATATATATATATATATATATATATATATATATATATATATATATATATATATATATATATATATATATATATATATATATATATATATATATATATATATATCTGCGTCAGACAAAACTTTAGGGAGCATGCTAGCCCAAGAGGATGAAAATGGTGTCGAAAGAGCCATTTACTACATTAGTAGGGTTTTAAATGATACAAAAACTAGGTATAGCATAGTTGAAAAATTGTGTTTATGCTTGTATTTTTCTTGTACAAAGTTAAAGCATTATATAAAACCTGTTAATGTTTATGTTTCGTCTCATTGCGATATCATTAAACACATGTTGTCTAAACCAATTTTACATAGTCGAATTGGTAAATAGGAATTAGCTTTAACTGGATATTATTTAACATATATGCCTTTAAAGGCTGTTAAAGGACAAGTGGTAGCAGACTTTATAGTCGATCACTCGATAAATGAGAATACCATAAACTATCTCGGGCTTGAGCCTTGGAAATTATATTTTGATGGCTCTAGCCATAGAGATGGAACCGGTGTAGGAGTGTCGATCATTTCTCCTGACAAAATTCCAACAATATTCAAGTATAAAGTGACGGTCTGTGTTCAAATAATGAGGCTGAATATGAGGCTTTAATAGCCGGACTTGAGATATTGTTGGAATTGGGGGAAACTCGAGTCAAAATAATGGGAGACTTAGAGTTAGTCATAAAACAAATCACAAAAGAGTACATGTGTTAAAGAAAACCTTATTATGTACTTTGTAATAGCCAATCAATTACTGAAAAGATTTGAAATGGTTAGTATTCGACATATACGTCCATTGGAAAATCAAGTGGCCAATGACTTGGATCAGATTGCTTCTGGGTATAAAATTTTGAAAGAAATATTACAAGATGCAATCGAAGTCAGAGGAAGAGTTATGTCAGCCAGATTGTCCCTATCATATTTGGAAACGATAAAACTAGGGTGCATTGATAAAGAGAATTTCGAAATCTTTGCAATAGATAGCTTGACGGACGAAGATTGGAGGAAACCAATAGTAGAGTATATGCAAAATCCAACGACATCCATGGAGCGGAAAATCAGGTATCGTGCTTTAAGTTATGTTCTTTTGGGAAATGAGTTATTTAAAAAGACTCCTGAGGGAGTTTTACTCAAATACCTTAGTGAATCAGAGGCATATTTAGCCCTTTCGACTGTCCATAATGAGGCATGTGGGGCACACCAGGTAGGCCACAAGATGAAACGATTGTTGTTTCGACAAGGCATGTATTGGCCCGCCATGTTAAAAGATTGTATCGAGTTCGCTAAAGGGTGACAATAGTGTCAAGTGCATGCATGTATACAACATGTTCCTACGAGTGAGTTACATTCCATAGTCAAACCATGACCCTTTATGGGTTGGGATTTGGATTTAGTTGGAGAAATTCTACCAGCGTCATCAAAAAATCAAAGGTACATTTTGGTAGGTATTGACTATTTTATAAAATGGATCGAAGCTATACCTTTGCCAAATGTCGACCAAGAAGACATAATCGAATTCATTAAAAAACATATCATTTATAAATTTGGAATCCCATAACCATTGCAACAAATCAAGGATTAAGTTTTACTGGTCGAAAGATGCAAGAATTTGCCAAGGAAATAGGTTTCAAATTATTAACCTTTATGCCCTATTATGCTCAGGTTAATGGTCAAGTCGAAGTAGTGAACAAAATAGTGATTAGTATAATTAAGAAACATGCGGGGAAGAGGCCTAGAAATTGGAAAAAGACTTTAGATCAGGTGTTATGGGTGTGTCGAACTTTTCCCAAAGAATCGACTAATGCAACTCCATTTCGATTAATGTTTGGTCATGATGTAGTATTACCAGTGGAAATTTACTTACAACAAACAAGGATCCAAAGGAACCATGGTATTCCATCAAAATCCTACTGGAACATGATGTTGGATGAGTTGGTTGATTTGGATGAAGAAAGGCTCAATGCCTTGTAATTGTTAAAAAGGTAGAAGAAAAAAGTAGAGAAATCTTATAATAAGAAAGTCAAGGTCAAGATGTTCTCGCCAGAAGAATTGGTTTGGAAAGTAATTTTGTCTATGGATCGAAAAGATAGAATCTTAGGTAAGTGGTCCCCTAAATGGGAAGACCTTTTTCAAGTCATACAAGTTTTTTCTAATGGCACATATGAGATTTAAGAGTTAGACGAAGATAAAAGAATCTTGAGGGTTAATGAGAAATATTTGAAAAAATATAAGCCTGCACTTCAAGAGATAGAAATAACTAAAGAATAATCACACGCAAAAAGAGCGAAGCTAATATGGTAAATACAATGCCGGAATGGCTTAATCCATTACAAAGAAATGCCACAAAGGGCCAAAAGTCATGATCAACAAAAAATAAAAAGTGCTGAAGGATAAAATTCAAAAGGGAAGACAACCCTTCATCTTTTCATACTTCGACCTTTGAAGCATTCGATGGTGTTCACAAAGGTTTTTGTTGGTCGAGAGGGTTTTAATCTCTTTCCCAAGTTGCTGAGCTTTTTCGAGATGTTGAAGTCCGAACTTGATCTCTTTCGCCACCTCGTCCTCGACAGAACTAAGAAGGTTGGTCTTGCGTTGTTTGGCTTGAGAGATTTTGTTTTGCAAGGTGAAAATTTTCCTTTCCCATTCTTCAATGTTTTTATTGCATTTCTCGACTTCCTTCTTGTTCTATTCAGAAAGTTTTTCTAGAGTCGAAAATTTTCCTGTAGACGTAAAAACAGGCTCCCAGACAGCCTTTTGATTTCCAGTTTTGGTGGTGAGGTTGCTCGAAAAATCTCTGAGGCAGTTTAAATCAGCAACAACAAGGTCGATTAGTGTACTCAACTCCACAATAACGTCAGCAACTTCTGGTGAGACTTCCAGGACATTGATTTGCTTTAGAAGTTTCTTAAGTCCAAAGCTGACAGAAATATCCTCTTCTAAGATATGGAACAAATCAACTATAAAGATTTTCTCCTTTGTCTGAATGAGCAAAGCACTTTCAGTTTTTCCAGTCGGAAGATTCCCCGAGGCAGTCGAGGTGCTGGTGCTTTTTTCACCGAAGATATATTGGGAGCTGAGCATGGCCTTTAGATACTCCAATGGCTATTGCACTTTTAAGGATTCCAATTCCTCTTGTGAAAGGTTGGTTGATAGAGTACTAGTAAAAGTAGTAATAAGAAGGTCCTTGGACTGATATCCTTGGTCCACTTTGTCTTCTTGGTCCTCCACCATAACTTTTGCATCAGACGCAGATTGTTTTTCCTCTTCCTCCTCTTCATTACTTTTTTCTTCTTCTTCTTCTTCTTCATTCGGCCTGACATATTCCCCTTGTTCATTGATAGAAGATTTCTCTTCAAGATTATCCTCAACAACTTGTTATATGTCGGGAATCACAATGTCCCCTGAGAGATCAACAACTTCTTTTTCGGCCAAGTTTTTTTTGGAAGGGCTACCTCGACATGTGGAAACCAACAGCAGGAGTGAATGTTATTTTCTTGGGAGCACCTGCAGATTAGATTACTTTGTCTGACCCTTTGGAAGAACCTTTCGCATAAGTCTCAGAGGGATTTGTTGGATGATAACTAGGGTCACTACTTGTTATCGGAATGATTTGCTGCACCATAGGCTATCCTTTGACATCGGTGGTAATCTAAGATGAAAAGTCAAAGAATTAGAAGGATAGATGGCGAAGAAAATTATGAGGTTCTAGGAGAAATAATTACCTTAGGATCATCAGCCCCAGGACTAGAGTTGTCACTCTTAGTTTGCGCCACAACTATCTTCGCCATCTCCTCAGGGGTAGGCTCTAGAATATTGCAAGCGGGGGATGCCTTTGTCGAGATCCTGCCAACCTTTGTTTTCGGTTGACTAAAATCTTTAGTTATTTTGGCTTGTTTCCTCCTCCTTTTAAGGATATTATCTTTATGAGGAGATTGATCTTCCTCATCCGATTCAATTATTATATGGCTGGAAGCTCCTTTTGATGCTTTTTTGGAGTAGGGGGTGGTCTTTGAGAGCTCCGAGGAGAAAAGATTCAAAGTGTTAGACAACATGATATTATGCAATAAAGAAGAAATGAGTAAGAAAAATTACCTTAGTAACTTGGCTGCTTTCGTCAGTCTTCTCTTCATTTTTCTTTTTCTTCTTGGGTGCAACTTTGATAGCTGAAATTTAAACAAGTCATTGCAAGTAAGATGATAAATTAAATAAGAGAATTCGAGTTTGAAATCCTCCCATTCCACACCTTCATATATTTCAGACTCGACGCGAACATCTTCAATACCGATATGAAAAGGCCATTTGAAACTGTCTAAAGTATACTTAGTCGCAACCACCCGCTGAGCCTTTGGTTTTGATTGTTGGAGAAGGATTTTTATAGAATCCCCATAGATAAACTAGCCTGGAAATGGAGGGGAAAAGGTCACTCCAAAGTCAGCAGTTGGCTGTCGAGGAAATTTGGAAGAAAACTTGTTGAAAGCCATTACGTATCGTTCCCCAGGAGGAACGAACAAAGGAAGTTGTAAACTCTCCATTTTCTTTTAAAAAAATGTTCCTTTAGTGTAACAGTTGCATCGCGAACGGTTTGACTAAGATCATTTGGTCGATAAACAGTTTCAAAGTACTTTTGGAATGCTTGGATTTCTTTGATATGTGTCGAAATACCTTTCTTGGTCTTCTCCTGCACAGAGAGCAAAGCTTGGTTAATGAGTTGAGTGAATGAAGGAGCATTGAAGAAATCCTCAACACAATACTTTGACCACCAGTTGTTGAATTTAGGGGTGCAAAGAAAACTTGGTTCAAAGCTAGTAAGGATGAGTTGAGCCTTGTCAGCATAACGAGTAAGTTGTGTCGAAGTCATCTCCTCAATATATTTCACATGATGAAGAAAATGAGCACCTTTCTTCTCAAAGATACACTTAGGAAGAGCTTGGACCAACCCAAAATGTTGAGCAACTAAATTTGATTGGTAAGCAATCAGAGTCACTTGAAACTTCGGCAGGTTCAGCCGAAGGGTTAACAACCTTGGAATCCGAAAGGCCTCCCAGATCAGTAAAGACTCTGCTTCTTGAGCTTTGCTCAGGGCTGGAAAGGGTCTTGTGAACCACTCAGGGCCGTAATTGCTTGTAGAAAAGGGAGCTATGTTCAACGTGAATTCATGACGTTTGGTAAACATCATGACAAAGCTCAAGAATGTTGGCCTGAGAGATTGTCCTTTTTCACCAAGAGTAAGCTTGACCAAACGAGTCCCTTTGACTCTTCTATTCTTGATTTCTTCATCGGCTTCATCTATGGGATTCTTTTTAGGAAGACTGGCTTTGAATGATGCGTTCAGCCAGAGTTGTAGCAGCCAAAAGGGGCCAGATAGCAAGAGTTTTCCTTTTTCTCCCAAAATTTTGAGTTGAGCCACTCCTTTACTCAGAGATTCATAAAGATTCCCTAAGATCATTTTGCTCAGACAGACATCATGGCCTTTATGAAGCTGAGTGGCCAGAGTAAGATATCTTCTAACTACTTGGAGGGATTTTGAGCATAAGACATAGTGAGACATCCATACGGTCAAGAAGGCTATATGTTCTCTATCCGAGACATCATCAGTTGTTTGGTTATAGTAATCTGTTACGAAATATGAATATATAACCTTAGAGGATGCAAAACCTATTGAGTCATCAGATTCTAGGTCTGGGTCGTAGGTGCTTCCAGTAGGCTTGAGCTTTGTGATAACGGCTATACCAAATAGTGTGGGAGTCATCATCCCACAAGGGAGATGGAAGGTATAATGGGTGATATCCCAGAAATACAGAGAAGAGACCAACATGGTTGAACAGTAATCGAGATCCGTCTTTGACAACATGATCAAGTCATGGATTCCCATGTTCTTCCAGGTTTAAGACTTAACTTTTTCTACATTTGCTAACCAGTTCATATAGTCATCAGATTCATTAAAGGATGGGGTCGCTCAAAAGACTCTAAAGTTGTTATTCATATACCTTAAGTCTATATTATTCAACACTGATGCATCAGAAGAGGATTTTTCAACCCTAGATTTATTGGATTGCCCTATGGGTTTTGATTTGTGATAAGAAGGAAAAAGTCCCTAGATTTTCTATGATCAAAGCTAAGAGCAGGTAAAGGACTACATAATGCATGTCGTTTACCAGAAACAATAACAGGAATAAGTACCTGAGATTCGTAGACTTTTCTCTTTTCTTCTTCAAGCGGCTCAGGAATTAAATGTTGGTTCCCCACCATCTTTGGCCTTGAAAATGTGTCAAAGGGATGAGGTTGAGAGATCTTCTTTAGGTCTTTAGAATTTTGGCCTTTATTGGAGTCTTTGATGTTGGTGGTTGAAGACTCCATTGTTGAAGGTTAAATAAATCTAGGTATTTTCTTTGAAGATTTGAAAGGTGAAGAGAGAAGAAAATGCTTGAGAGTTTTGAGAAGTGTAAAATGTGAAAATGGCTAAGTATAGCTATTTATAAGGTTTTGGAAGTTTAAAGGACTTCAAATCAGCATTAAAAGAGTTGATGGTTAGTGGGACACGTGTTCCACTAGGGTTGTTTGATGGAACATTGTCAGATAATGCCTAGCCCATGATCTCCTAGAGTCTAGAAACCATGATGATGGCTAGAGATTTTGGCGTGCATTGATAAGACATTTCAGAAACCTCTATGATAATCGTGACATCATGGGTTTTCTGAAATAATGATAGACATCAAAGTCATGCAAGAGTCGTTCGAGGCGTCTGTCATACCCCAAATTTTTACCCCTAGACTCCATTAACATTCTTGGAGCATCAAGCATTATTTCCTAACCCTAACTTTGTTTCAAGCTTGTTGTTGTTGAAGTTCATCTGAATTAGGGTTTTGCACCTATGAACGCAAGAGGATTATTACTTGATCAGTCAATGTTTTGAATTGATCATCATCAAATAAAGTTCCCATACATTCAAGGAGCTTATATTCAACAAGAATCAAGTGTTAATTGATCTCACTACAATTCAATTGAAGCCCAATTTCATCTGGCCCAAATTAGGGTTTAGTTAGGAAAAGTCAATTGTGCCTTTGACTTTTGGTCCAAGCATGATCCCAAGCCTTGGGACATGATTTAACATGATCATATACATCATTAAAGCCTGCTTATGATGTTTTAGAATTCTCAAGACGCAAATTCATTGAATATCACACAGTTGAATTCATCTGACTTAAAATTCATCTGACAAAGTCAACTCTTTGACTTTTAGGGATTTTGGTTTAAAAGTGGAGCATCCAAGCCAAATTTCATCAAGATATGTTTAACCAATGATTTTGATCATGAATAAATCACGATTTGAGAGGTTTCTTGCAAAGAAGAAAACTTAGACAACTTAGAATTTTTCCATGTGTGGAAAAACCCTAGTTTTGGTGTCAAATTTGGAATGTCATAACTTCCATACCACACATCCATTTTGTGAGTTCTAAAGATAAATTTGTAGATCTCCTCATGTACTAGAAAAGTGTCCTAGTGACCTATGAGCAAAAGATGCTTAGACTTTGAGTTATGAAGTTTCAAAGTTTGGAAGAATTTCAAAACACTTAGAAAATTTTCAAGACAACTTTGTTACTCCAATTTTCAGTCAACTTCAAGGCTAGTTTTCACCATGATCCCTTTGAGTTCAAGGATTTCTCAAAACATGAAACTTGTAGGGCATGTTTAGGGCTTTCCAAAAAGTACAATAACTCATTCATAGCATTTTTGAGCTAGGAGTTGCAAAGAGAAGAAGTTGGAGTCCAAAACTTGATTTCTAGGTCATGACCTCATGGATTCAATTTGAAAAGCCATTCAAATATTCAAGATTTCATGTGGAAGACCATATTACTTGTTAAATTGGCTTAAATCAGATGATTACACATTGCTTTGGTGCATTATCCAAAAGATTAAACCTTGGTTTCAAAGATTTTTCCATTTTTGGCATAAAGGCATGACTTCTAGTTTGATAAAGGTAACTTTATGCACAAAACCAGCTTCTTAAGCCTCTAACATATCCTCTCTACACTCAAGCTCTTTCAAAGTCAGAAGCAACATCTCAATCATTAAAGATCTCCTTGTAATTTTCCTTGAAACCATGAAGAACCACAAAACCTCAAGTCGGAATTCAACCAAACCATGGAACTACCAAGTTACAAATTCTGCATAACCTGGTCTCAATACTTGCCCTATAAATAGAGGTGCAATTCATGCTTGAAAAATGACAAAAAGGTATAGAAAAAGAAGAGAAAAAACCAGATAAAACACCCTTAAACCTCCAAAGATCAGCATCTTACAAATCAAACACCACTTGAACCAAAAACACCATTTTGCACAAAACTTCTCAAAATCATTTCCAACCACTAAACCACCAAACCAATCACTCTAACACATCATAAAACATGTTTTACAGGTGTTCATATAATCACAACCATCAAAAAAACCAGCAAATCAAAAAGTCAACTCTCAAACCTCAAAGATTTGACTTTCTGCATTTTCATATCCAAAACACTGTCCAGTCCATTTCCAAACCTTCCAATCCTTCGAACACTCTCAAATAAACATACCTAAATTGTTACAAACCTTGTTTTTCTTCTGTTAATTCATTTGCTTGAAGTTCCCTTTGGTCACTTTTGACAGTTTGCAAGAGGGAAGCTCTATTCTATTCCAACTGGATTCTCTTGGTTCTAAGCATCTTAAAGCTCCATAAGAGGTCCATAGAAGGTGTCCAAGGCATCAAAGCATTTATGTATCAATTCTTTTGAAAGTTTCAAGTTTTCTCCAAGAGGTAAGTTTCCTCAAACTTGGAATTTTGAAAATCATGCTTTGTTTTGATGTACATTAATCATAGAATTGTTTGATATGTCATGTATGATGTGTTTGAACTATTACTTGATGATATCCATAATGACATGAGATTGTGATGTTGAATTTGCAAATTTGAGCTCTTTGAGGATTTACTATTGGGTTTTCAAATAGAAACATTATTAGCAAAAACAAATGTTACCACTGAACTCCTTGTGAAATTTTGAGTGAGTTTGATCTTTGGATCATCCGTTTTCATGGAGTATTGAGAGAGTTACAAGTGCTTTTGCAAAACTGATATTGATGGTGATCAAGGTCTGGCCATAGACGCCTTGGCTAGGTTTTTTGGGAATTTTCAAGCTTATGATTTTATTTGGGAAGGTGATACAATGGATGTATCACCACCCCATTGGTTTACCATGCGTGCTTTAGTACCTTCTTGCCTTGTCTGACCTGGGTTCGATCATGCTGATCAACCCTTTTTGCTTTTTTCCCATTTTTAAAGTTGATTGCATATATTAACTCGCTCCCATCACTGTTTCACAATGTGCGTGTGGTTCATCTGGCTAATGTTTTGAGCCAATAGCCTTGAGAACATGGGTTCAAACCTCATTGAGTGCACCTCCTTATTTTTAATACCTTGTTTTTATGTTTTTCTTCACAATTTGAATTGATCATAACTTCTTTTACTTTTATCATTTTGATCCTATTCTTTTTGATAAATTTTCATGAGAATGTCTATTTTTCGTTTATGTCAAGAAAAATCCAAAAAGAATTATTTATTTGATACTTGTGTCTGTTCAGAGTTTATGACTTTTTAGGCTTTCTTAGGCTTTCTTTTGATCTTTGTGATTGATTCCTTTGATTCTCTTTGCTTGTATGCACCCATTATACTTTGTATTAACCTCACTTGATGTGTGAATTTGCATACCCTTGTTTTTATATGATGGTTGTCACTTTTTCAAGTTCATTTTCACATATGAATGTATGTTTGAACATCATAAAACTTTGGTTGTTACCTTACATTTGACATCTGTTTCTCTTCCATTGATTGAATGAATAGAATGTGTATATGTTTCATGTCTTTCATACCTTGCTTTTAGTATTTTTAAAACACTTGTTGTTTTTCTGTATGCATGAATCTTCTTTGAGATGTTTCTCATTATTGTTTACAAATCCATGATTGAATTCCTTTTACATGTTTGGTTGTTACTGCTTGTTTAAACATGATTTTCACCATAATTCACATGTTGTTTTCACACATGTCCAAGTTATTTTGGTTGTTACCTCTACTTGATTTATATTTATGATAAGTAATGTTTTGACTTATACATGATCCTATATGTGTTCCATGCTTAAATATTGTTATGATATATGCATGTTAATTTTGATCCTTTGAACTTTGTTATAAGTAACATTTTGACTTATGCATGATTCCACTTAACTTGTGTCCATGCTTAAATATTGTTATGATTTATGCATGTTAATGTTGATCTTTTGAATTTTGTGATAAGTAATGTCTTGACTTATGCATGATTCACTTATGCTTGTGATGTTTAGTCTTGTAAGAACCTTATTTCATACCCTTCTAGATGTTGTAACATCTATGTTACATTTGATTGTAACCATTTGGTTTGATTCTAAACCTCTATGGATGATTACTTGGTTGTAACCTTGCTATTATCTTTGCTTTATGTTGTTAAATGCTTGCTTCACTTCCTTGGTTGTTACCATGATATGTGTATCTTCATCATGTTTGAATGAATGTATATGTGTGCTTAAGCTTTGATAATTTCTCCCCAAGTGAAGTAGCTTGTTAGCTCTCATTTTTAAGAGTTGCCTTGTGTCTTTAATTCCAAAGGAAAGTCTCTCTATTGACTCAATGTCATAGGTATCTCATTTATTCCCAACCTCCCTTTAACCTTGTTAGAGTCATTAGGACCTTCAACTTAGCCTTAAGATAGAACCCACATCCCTTTGACTTTGTCAAGTTAATACCTTTATCATACCTTGTTAATAATCCTATAACTTAGAGCTTAGGTCTAGAGTTTTTTTAACTCTATGTGTGTACCTTGTTATGGGTACTCACTTTTCCCCTCTTGGCTTTTATTAAAGTCAAAACCCCAGTTAGTCTTTCAACTTAGACTTAGAGAGTTTGTTAACTCTATATAAGTATCATTATTATGGATGCTTATTCCCCTTGAGCCTTGACCATAGTCAAGATTTCTCTCCCTAGTTAGGAGAAATACGGTTGCTCTGATTCCATCCTTGTTAGGATACGTAGGCACGAGATGCGACGTCTTGATGAGCATACTTAGTGTACAAACCCATATGTCTTTACCTTTAGCAATCCTTACCCTAGCACATAACCATTAACAGGTAGACATTAACAAAAACACAACTACCAAACAAGAGGCTCATGTAGAGTGCTATAGATACTTAGGGTGCTAATACCTTCTCTTAGTATAACCAACCCCCGATCTCAGCTTCATTGTGACATAGCGCATTTAGGGTTTTCTTCGATCTTTACCCTTTCCTTTGGATAAATCAAAGTTTGGTGGTGAATATTTAAATATTTGCGATTCAAGTTAAATAATAACTTGATATCAATTCTCACCGCAACAACGTCGAATGACATCATCAAAAAATACCTTTTTCTTTAGTGATGTCGAAAATGACATTTTTGGGGGGCAATCTGTTAGCTCTAAATTTCGACGCCTGAATTAGATTAAAAGGAAGTAATAGAGTTTCTGAAGAAATCAGATGACTTCGACCAGAACTACTTTTTTGGAGTGTGAGTCGAAGGTGTCCCTTTGAAAAGAGGAACTATTTTATGGACTTAGAAATATTTCCTAATAATTAGGAAATGTGATTCGGCAGAGGTGCTACTGAAGGCATTTTGACAGGAAGATTTGAATTCAAATAAAGGAGGGAATGTTTGTTCTTATCCATTTCTCAAAGAAGATACGTGGAGCGTTTCCAAGAGTTGAAGACATGCAGAACACCACTTGTCTTTATCTAGTTCGTTAGCCATTGATGACAATTATTTTCGATTAGTATAAATAGCAAATCTTAGTGTTAGGATGGTGTGTGTCCAATTGTGTACAAATTTCTCAATATACTCAAAGTACCCACGTGTAGAGAAACGAGTTCATGAGAATGTACTTTGATGCAACACCATTTTTACATTTCAATGCAATTCAATAAGCCTTTTCATTAAGAATTTATCTTTTCCTTGCACAAGTTAATTTCTATATTTTTTACCAGTCTTTTGACTTTAATCTCTCGTGTTCAATTCCATTTACATTTTTGAAACAAGTTATTTTTATCATGAACTTTGTCAAAGTGTTCATTGTTTTTCCAAACTTTGTTTGAGATCAATTAGCACATGTCCTAGGATTTGTATGGTCGATCCTGCGAGTAAAACAAATCTTTTTCGATTTAGAAGACCAACGGTTGTTCACCAATTTTCACAGTGAACATAACTCTAATTTTGTCATTTTGTGAAATGGATCTTGAATTTATTTTGCACTATCCACTTTAAAATTTTAACCATACAATCAAATTCCAATTTTCTTGAACAAAACTTGAGTTGATCGTTGCAAGTAAAATTGATCATGAATCCCTCCTGACTTGCAGCGAATCCAAAATGGAACCACCACTGAATTAATTCTTGAATTTTGAATGAATCTGAATTAATCATGAACTGGGAATAACCTGATGCCTTGAATCAGTAGATACACCTGAACTTGGCCATATAAACTCGGGACTCCCGTGTGAAATTTCTTGATCATTAAGGGAATGGTGAATTAGGATATGGATTTCAAAATGCTGCACCAAACCCTAATTGAATCCTGATGATCCTTAATTATGAAGTATCTGAACTTAGCACATCTTGATGACCTGTCCATACACAAACGACTTGAATTGGCACAAACCCTAGTTGCATCCTCAAACACCCATCACCTGAATCATGCAAATCCTGGCCGTGATCTTGAAACAACTCTAGCCTGACTAACAAATTAGGTCTAAGCCAGAAGAATTGAAAACATATACTGCATTCATTCTTGAAGATGAAGGTAATGCACATTGATGAAGAAAAACAGCTTGAAATATTGATAATCAACAAAACCCTAGTTCCTCAGTCTCGATTAATACCATGATGAAAAATTAATCACTTGATACCTCTTAAGAAATCTTGAAGAAGATAAACTTAATACTTGATGAACCTCGACAGAGGAATGCTTGTAGTTAGATATACTTTGATAGAAATATGCTCATGGTGATGAGAAATTAACCCTTGCTTCAAACTTGAATGAAAGTACCTCAAAGAAAATAAGAACCCTAATTCAAAGAAACTCTTGATCCCATGCCTTAGGAGCTTGATGCCAAAGAATAAATGTAAAGTTATAACCTAATGGAAGATGCGGATGATCGCAAAGCGAAAGCCAGTTAAGGTTAGAAAAAGAGTGGGAAAATTTTATAGTGTAACAAGCAACACTACTGAATATGCAGAAACTTATGTTACTTGTTGTAAATTGTAAAAAGCCTTAATATTTCATAAACATTGAATATCTTGGAAATCTTAAGTGCTTAAGGTCTTTTTTAAGGTGATTACCATGTACCCCTGATCTTAGTATAAAGTACACATTATTCTCTATTATGCTGAAATGTTGTTTAGCAGTTTAGATCAAAGTCTCTTGCTAAGTGCTTGAGCATAAAAGTCTCTAGTTGAAAAGCTTGAGCCAAGTAAGTTTCTTGCTATGTGCTTCAGAATTGAAATTCTTGATTTATGTTGATTAAGCAAGTGAAGTCTTGGATTGAGAATCTGAGCAAAGAAGACTTAGACAATGTGTCTGAGTAGTGAAGTATTGGATTGAGAATATGAGCAAAGAAGACTTAGATGGTGCGTCTGAGCATTGAAGTCTTATATCGAGGATCTGAGCAGAGAAGTCTTAGGTAGAGTGTCTAAGCAGCGCAGTCTTGAACAAGGAGGGTTTAAGCAAGTAAAGTCTTAGGATCTGAGGATCTAAGTAAAGAAATCTTAATCAGGTGCTGATTAAGCAAGGAAGTCTTAGGTTATAGGTATGAGCAGTGAAATTCTTATGCTTAAGTGCACAAGTAGTTGTAATCATGTGCTAACTATAGTGGAAAATCTCTTACGTGGCAAGGGGACTAGAGTACTATCCGTTTGGAGAGGAAACAGGATAAATATGTTGTGTTTACTGTTCTGTTTGGTCTACTTATGATATATTTTCCGATGCACTTATTATCAAATTCTAAATTATTGTTTAGAGTCTGAACTCTGTTCAGAAGCAGAAACATTTATAGTGAACACATTCAACCCCCCATTCTTGTGTACTTTTTCACACCTTTAATTTGTATCAGAGCATGGTCTGAACATATCACTTAATAGTGGTGCAGATAATGATCAAATGAGAAAAGTATGTATGTTAAATACTTTCCTTCAAGAAGGAATCAAGTGCCACATGAAAAATATTACATTGTTTTTCCTATGATATTCAAAGGGTGATTCTACTGAATTTAAATGATAGAAAAATTAAATATATTTTTAACTAATTGGACTTGATAAAGGGTTTGTGAAGGTCTATAGAATACCCTTGAAAAAGGTATTACTATAGAAGTTGATGGTGCAGGGATGATCAAAATTTGAAAGTCTCTCTAATTAGCTCAAAAGAAGCTTATTGAAAATTTCTTCAGAGGTAGGTGCTCTATCTCGATTTTGAGTATATGAGCCTCATTGATATGTCTAATGCTCAGGCTATCTTTGAATCCTTGTGATTATATTTATGGGAATCGGTTATGAAGCTTGAAGAGTTACACTTCAACTAATCTTTCCAAGCAAATTCTGAGAAGATTGTTGTGAATTCAAACCTGAAGTCACAATTACTAAAGAAGTCATAACTACTTGAGCTTATTATGCCTTATAGGTTTATCTTGCAATCTTCAAAGAAAAGAAATGGAATTAGATGATGAAAATATATCTAACATATTATCTTTTCTAAAGCCTGCTGAAGGATACTTCCTATGGAATGTTTGATGATGAAGAATTAACCTTCCTAATCATAAGATTTCTTTAACTAGTTGAACGGAACGTGACATCTGTTGTTAGAAGAGTAACTTTAGAAGCTTCTGAGATATTCGGATTTCAACTGATTTCACAAATCCAAGAACAAGGAGAAACACTACTAGAACCTAATGTCATAGATATTCATTGTATATTCATTTGAAAATGAAATTTGTGCAGGATTCGGAAGAAAGAGTAGTCTGGCTCTGCCAGTCATTGCTGCTTCTGAAGAAGCATTTGAATCTTAATATAAAAATTAAGTAATAAAGAGAAAGAGATTATGCCAAATCTATATTTCTTCAATATTTGATAATAAGGAGTTTGTTTTTTAAGGTGATATCTTAAGTGACTCAATTTCTCCGTGGTTGAGGATCATCATGGAATTTGTATTACAGAACAATTCTATGAGAAACCTTTAGTTCTTCTTCGTGTTTTGCTAGTAATTACATGACAGTGTTTTAATTTATTTTATGTCATTATCTGATAGCTAACACCATCTGGTTCCTTGCTTATCAAAGATTTCAAAGTCAAAAGATTTAATCTAAGACAATGAAATCAATGATTATGCTAAGAACAAGATCTTGTTTATATCATGACTCATCCTAGACTAATACTCTAGAATAAATCATGGTACTACTATCAGAATATGGAATAAGGCAAAGGAAAACATGTCTGGACCAACATGTGTGGACTTATATAAATATGAGTATCATTATTCAAAATGTAGTTGTTGCAGATATCGAAGAAAAGAGTAAAGGCATTTTCCATGTTGCTTATCAAAAGTTGTTTGTAACATTTGATGGTAGAAAAGCCTTCAACCTAGACTCAAGTGCTAGAGGTACTGAGTTTAGTGAAAGTAGTTGAGTCAATGGTTTAACAACCATTGAATCAAAATCCACTCAAAGTAGTATTCAAATTCTATGGTCAAATTTGAATACTCATATGAGTCTGACCGAGAAAATAACTAAAACAAGGCATGTCTGTTATTTTCTAGCTCATTACTTGAATCAGTGAAATATTTGTGTATATGTAGATACAAATCCTCTGTTAGATTTCTAGAGAAGTTCTCTTTGATAAAAGAATCTTCAGAAATATTTAAGAAGAAACTATCTTGTATTTATCTACACTTAATATTGCATTAGCTCGATGATGGTCATATTTATGGAAATAGTTTCCTCACTTTTCACGATGAGACTTCTGTTTGTTAGTTGTCAAAGAAACCAATTCAATATTCTCCAATCAGTCATGACTCTTGTTACAAGAGAAAATGTTTGGTTCAAAATACAATCTTGAAGACTGATGACTGGCAAAATATTTCTCTCTCTAAGTCTAGATATACTAGACTTTGATGGATGATAGCTTCTGAAAATTGTCATACTATGAGGTTCAGAAAAGGATTCTTTACTTTTGAAAAAGTGGTTTAAGTATAAGGTTTTTAAAAAAAAAATTATATTACTTAAATATTCATAAAGGTGAAAATCATCTAATGGATTCAGGAAATTGTTGGATAAGAATCCTTGGGTAATGATGTTTTTCTTTTTATATACTATTATTATCTACATCCCTTGTCTTGTGAAACATCATTGTGTGTCCTTTTTCTGACAAGATTCTTATTCCTTTAGAATCTTGTTCAGTTCTTTTCTTTTCTTTTATTTTCTTTGGTTGTGTACTAATTAAACCAAACCTAAGGTGAATTCTCTAGTCAATTTTCCTTTGAATCAACTAATTGTCATCAATGAAAGTTTTGTGGATTTTGATGAGTTTCTTAAGCTAGGTTTTAACTTATAGAAGACTGTTTCTAAACAAAGTTGGAATGGATGCTTTTAGATGCTCTGTGGTTTCACTTATCCAAGTCTTATCAAAGGATTTTGGATCAATGCTTCTAATGTTGAGCTAAATTCTAAGTGGGCTATTCTTTCTAAAGTAACTGGTGTTTCTATAACAATAACCTCTAAATCGATTGCCAATCTGATCAATTATGATGAGATTGCAGAAATCCCAAGAACTCTTGTTTGGGAACACTATCTTCCTAATTGGCATATGTTTGTAGATCCATCTAACACTTCTCTAGTCTCAAATCTTTGTCCTAATGCAATTGTTTTGAATCAGATTCTGAACTCAAACCTACTTCATAAGGATAAAGATCTATACCTTATGGACTTTATTGAAAAGGATTTTCTACTACTTCTCAATTTAGACTTGCAGATTGATTTTCCTCGAGTTATGTTAGACTATTTAAAGAGGACTATTTCTTCCTTTCACAAAGGAAATACTCTCTTCATTCCTTATGGACGAGCTCTTTCAGAACTATTGGTCCAGCAGGGAGTTATAATAAGTTTAGAGGTTGATTCTTCTAAAATCTGGAGAGACATGTTTGAAGCTTTTTATGAGAGTTTCTGATGTTAGACTTCTGCAAATTTATGTCTTGTAATTGCTAAGAATTTTTGTTTTGAGCAATCTTATTGTTAATCCAAGTTTGTTCATGCTTATGTGCATCTTAACTGTTATAAATATTTAATTATATTATTTTTCAAGAGGATGAAACAAAAGGATTAAAAACTCTAACAATGCAACATTCTCATTAATTGGAAGTGATTACAAATTGTTAAGACTCTTTAGGCATTCAGATTTTCCATATGGTACTCAATAAGGTCATCTGACATATCTAGATTGTCTAAATAATCTTGCCATTCCTCTTTTGCAAACTCTACAACTTCCTTTCTTAGTTGATTTCAGTGTTTTGACCTGGAAGTTCTTCTTCTTCTGTGTGTTTCAAGGAAGGCTATTAAAGAAGTGTGTGCTTCTGAAACTATCTGCTTACTTGTAGATCCTTCAGTTGCTACATCATTCTTATTTGCTTGAGTTGCTACATTGAACATGTCTGTCTTTCTGAAATCTCTCTTTGGAACCCAAATTTTCTTTTGCTTATACATTTTGGTGTTCAGAAGATTAAGTGGTTATAAAAGTGAGTATGCTAAGGGGTTTTTATGGAGTCTTTACATTCATTGCCTTTGAGTATTTATTATTTTTTATTGATTAAGTTAAATCAATTTTAAATACTGACTCTTGGAAATGATGTCTAATATTATGACCTATTAAGATTATTTTAACAAGTTATAGATGATATTGTTAACATGTTAATTGTTGTTTCTGGTCATTACTTTATTAATGTTTTATCAGAAAATCTAATGGGTAAATGAAGGTTTATACGAATGCATAATATTTACTGGTCAAAATAATTTTTCATTAATTAAGCATAAAGGATTACAAAACATAAGGAACTAGATTGGACCTAGAATAAATCTCTATCTAAGTCATCCATTGGCTTATAAGAGAAGCTATTGCAATAATAAATATCTATCTCATCTTCATCTATGTCCTCCTCTTCTGCTTATGGGATAACAGGACAGTAAAACATCTTGTTGAACCTCTTCCTCTTTGTCTTCTTCATGGACTTCTTCCTTGGCTTCAAACAGCTACTGATGGACCTGTTTTTGTAGGTCTTTGAGGTATTACTGATGAAGCCTCGTCTGAAGTGTTCAGGGTAGAAGGCATAGGACCAGTAGTAGAAGCTTCTGAAGATGCTGGCTTCTGAAGGTTCTGGATATTCAAGCTTGTAGAGTTCTCTATGACTTCTGTCACAACAGAGATTTTGTCGCTCTCAGCTGATAACTCCATAACATTTTGGTAGACGTTGATGAAAATGAACTAGGTTTTGGCTGCTTTTATAATATCTTTTGGGTAACCTAAACGACTGAATAAAATTCTTTGTTAATTCTTGAAACTGTTACGGCCAATAAATATTTAACATGCACTATACATACCTTAATGATCCATGTTACTTGATTGTTTTCCCTTCCTTGGAAACTGATCTTGTAATGATGGCCTGCTAGGCATTTATGATTGTAATTCTTTTCTTTTTTTCTCTTTTTATTCTTTTTGATGTGACAAAAGGGGAAGAAAAGGTAGTAAGTATTTAATTAGAAACTGAACCCATTCAGTTTGTACATAATGGTCATTTATAATTTTTGTATATAACTTTTAATTTTTGTACATATTGATTATCTTGCCCGGGCGACACATTTTAACTTTCTTGTACATAGAACTAAGGAGGAGCTTACAAACATCAACCTTAGACTATCAGACTCAGAAGGAGCTTACAAACTCCGTATTATGGTATTTCTAAAGTAAGTTAAAATATTATGTTTAGTTTTCTTAAGTATAGACCTAAGAGGGAGCTTACAAACCTCAACTTTGGAATATTTGACTCAGGGGGAGCTTATAAACCTCGGACTCTGATGTTACTAATAAAAATAAATACTTTTTATTCAAAATAGTACTTAGGGTGGGTTTACAGAACTCAACTTTGAACTATTAGACTCAGGGGGAGCTTATAAACCTCATACTCTAATGTTGCAAAGAAAATGATAACTTTCCAACATTGTCTTTTAAATACTAATGTTTGTCATCATAAAAAAGGGGGTGATGGTTAGAACAAGATTTATTCATGACATATATTCCTTGGGTTTTGATGATAACAAAGTATTAAAAGAATAATGGTGTTATCTAATATATGTTCAAGTATGCAGGTTCTTATGCTTAAAGATATATATATTCAGAATCTGATATGAAAGCACACTTGAGAGAAGCTGAGCTACTTGCTCCTGATGATACAAAATATGAAGAACACTCCTTAAGTGATGTCTGGCATAGACTCTAAAGCTGAAGGCCTCAATATCATAAAAAACAACACATTGTCTCTAGACTTGGTGATTATATTAGTTTCTGATGATTGTTCAAAAAAATTAGCAAAGCTAAACTTATCCGTACTGCAGAATGCAAGCTGCATTGTCAAATCAGCTTGTTAGCTAGAGTCTAAATTATTAGACGATGGCGCAGATCTAGAAGGGGGTTGAATAGATCACTTGTTAAAAACAGAGTCGGCACTACTAATATTTGGTTTTAAAAAGTTTTTAGGCGGAAGCCGCCGAGGAACTATATTCGTCTAAAATGAACATTTACCGAAAAAATCAGATATGTGTAAAGCCTATGGAATCCGATAAAAATGAGTTTTAAGAATCACTAATTTGAACACAGATCAACCATAATTTATTCACTATAAGGTTTGACTATTTCCAATGCTTTAAAAATATAATTAAATTGAAAAGACAGCACAAACGTTTGTTATTCACACAATTAGTCAAACATTTGGTGTGCAAGGCACCACAAGTGAATTCCAATATGGGAGTGAAGTGCTTAAGTGTTTAATTACAATCAAGGATTGTAATAGGCTTCAAAAATGGTTCAACATTACTCATATTAGAATTTTGATTAACTCAATTGTTTGCACACAAACTCAGAAATTAAGCAATTGAAAAGTAAAGAGAGAACACCAATTTGTTGAGGCAGTTCCCTCGTCGTCCTCGCTCGGGATACGTCTGCCTTCAATTCTAAAAATAGAATTGAGACCGGTATATAGATATAACATGTTGGTAAATTTTTACAAAAGAAGCAATAGAAATCAAACGATCAAACACAATTGTTGATGCAGAGCCTATTCCTTCTCTTCCCTTTATTCAAGTTGAATCAAGTCCTTCGAACGCGACGAATAAACCTCTGATTATGGCACACCCTTTGAACAACCCCACGGTATTCAAATCTTGCCCGGATGATTTCAATCACCAACGCTTCGAACCCAAATCTTCCTCTCACAATCCTCCGGTTACCGCTACTAAACAAACATAGCAACCCGTTCTTCGATTACCTTCGCTCGGCTGAATCTGTGATGGACAGATTTGTGCAAAACCCCCCAAAATCCAAGATTCTTGGAGGATAAAATCCTAACAGTTTTATTCAAGAAAAGCCTACTGATTTCTCAACCCAAACCCGATTACACCAATCATATGTTTGGATGTTATCCCCTCTAACAAGAAGAATGCACAACAAAAATGATTATGTGTAGTTGTTGAGAAAATGCAAGGAAGAGGATGAAGATGATGAGAACAATCAGTATCTATTTTCACTTTTCTTATTTTTTTGAAAAATGAGCAAAACTCATTATATATGCAAGTCAAAAATAATTAACCAACATAACAATCACAAAGTTAGTTTCACATAACAGAATTTTAACTGAAAGCGCGCGAGCGGTCGACCTATGCAGAAAGGAGGGTCGACCTGAGCTTACCCGAGTTTTAGATTATGCAAAACACAGAACTTTGCATCGACCGAAACAGGTGATGCGTCAATGCAAAGCATGCAGAATTTAGAAAAATAGAAATGGACACAGTATGAGTTGACCGGTGGGTCGACGCGAACACTCATGAGAGTAGACCATTCAAAAGGCTTTATGTATGAGTCGATCGAGACAAGTTTGAGTCGACTCAAAGACCCAAAATATGCAAAAAAAAAATGCATATTTTCATGTATCATGCAACTTTTGGGGTACTCTATCACATAGTAAGCTAGACAAACTTGACCAAACCTATATGAAGCATATATTGAACAATTTCTATATGTATCAAACAATGTTTTTGATCGATGTTTGACTCAAGAGGGATAAGGTATGCATATGTGACACAATTATACCGTCCAAAGTACATTTTTTTTACCTATCTAAGTTTTGACATCATTAAAACAAGTGTAGCTACCTATGACGATTGCCCTCACATAAATTCACACGGCTCAAGAAGAGTTGACATGCTTTATGGATAACAACTCTCAACGAATTCTATAGTATAGGATCTCTTTGAAGACTCAATGGTTAAACATGATACATAATGGATCAAGATCTTTTGGTATATCTATCTTCAATGTCTCTTGTACTATGGAGAAAAATAAAGATATTTGATCAAGTTACATCTTCTAACAGCTAGTCTTATAAACAAACTGTTATATAAGTAGTTGAATGTTCAATTTTAATCTTTAGCAAAGAATAAGAAGAAGAAGGAATGCCAAGATTAGAAGTGCTCAGCATTTCTATCTGAATGAAGACATAACAAGATCAATAATAAACAATACTACTGAGTTTGCAGAAACTTTTGTTACTTGTTGTAAATTGTAAAAAGCCTTAAGATTCCCTAAACATTGAATATCTTGGAAATCTTAAGTGTTTAAGGTCTTTGTTAAGGTGATTACCATGTACCTCTTATCTTAGTATCAAGTACACCTTGTTCTTTATTCTGCTGAACATATTGTTAGCAGTTTAGATCAAAGTCTCTTGCTAAGTGCTTGAGCATAAAAGTCTCTAGTTGAAAAGCTTGAGCCAAGTAAGTCTCTTTCTATGTGCTTCAGCATTGAAAATCTTGATCTATGTTGATTAAGCAAGTGAAGTCTTGGATTGAGAATCTGAGCAAAGAAGACATAGATAGTGTGTTTGAGTAGTGAAGTCTTGGATTGAGAATCTGAGCAAAGAAGACTTAGATGGTGCGTCTGAGTAGTAAAGTCTTATATCGAGGATCTGAGCAGGGAAGTCTTAGGCAGAGTCTCTAAGCAGCAAAATCTTGAACCAGGAGGTTTTAAGCAAGAAAAGTCTTAGGATCTAAGGATCTAAGCAGATAAATCTTAATCATGTGCTATTTAAGTAAGGAAGTCTTAGGCTATAGGTCTGAGCAGTGAAAGTCTTGAGCTTAAGTGCACAAGCAGTTGTAATCATGTGTTAACTATGATGGAAAATCTCTTGTGTGGCAAGGGGATTGGAGTACTCTTAGTTTGGAGAGGAACCATGATAAATTTGTTGTGTTTATTGTATTGTTTGGTATTCTTCTGATATACTTCCCGCTGCACTTGTTATCAGATTTTGAACTATTGTTTAGATTTTAAACTCCGTTCAGAAGTAGAAACATTTTTAGCAAACACATTCAACCCACTATTCTCGTGTACTTTTTCTCACCTTCAATTTGTATCAGAGCATGATTTGTACATAACACTTAACAGTGGTGCAGATAATGATCCAATGAGAAAAGTATGTTTGCTCAATACTTTCCTTCAAGAAGGAGTCAAGTGCCACATGAAAAATATTACATTATTTTTCCTATCATATTCAAAGGGTGATTCTACTGAATTTAAATGATGGAAAAGTTAAATATATTTTTAATTCATTGGACTCGATAAAGGGGTTTTGAAGGTCTGTATTATACCCTTGAAAAAGGTATTACTATAGAAGTTGATGGTGTAGGGATGATCAAAATTTGGAAGTCTCTCTCACCAGCTCTGAAGAAGCTTATTGAAAATATCTTCAGAGGTAGATGCATTCTGGTAGGTGTTCTATCTCGATTCTGAGTATATCAGCATCATTGACATGTCTAATGCTCAAACTATCTTTGAATCCTTGTGATCAAATTTACGGGAATCAGTTATGAAGCTTGTCCAATTACACTTCATCTAATCTTTCCAAGCAAATTCTGAGAAGATTGTTGTAAATTCAAACCTGAAGTCACATATACTCAAGAAGTCATAACTAATTGAGCTTATTATGGCTTGTAGGTTTATCTTGCAATATTCAAAGAAAAGAAATGGAATTAGATGATGAAAAGCTATCTAACAGATTATCTTTTCTAAAGCTTGTTTAAGGATACTTCTTATGGAATGTATGATGATGAGGAATTAACCTTCCTAATCAGAAGATTTCTTTAACTGTCTGAATGGAACGTGACATCTGTTGTTAAAAGAGTAACTTCAGACACTTCTAAGATATTTAGATTTCAACTAATTTACCAAATCCAAGAACAAGGATAAACACTACTAAAACCTAATGTCATAGATCTTCACTGTGTATTCATTTGAAGATGACATTGGTACAAGATTCAGAAGAAAGAGTAATATGGCTCTGCCAGTCATTGCTGCTTCTGAAAAAGCATCTGAATCTCGAAATAAAAATTAAGTATTGAAGAGAAAGAGATCATGCCAAATATATCTTGCTTCAATATTTGATAATAAGGAGTCTATTATTTAAGGTGATATCTTAAGTGACTCCATTGCTCCTTGGTTGAGAATCATTATGGAATTTGTATTAAAGAACAATCCTATGAGAAATCTCCAATTCTTCTTCGTGTTCTAATAGCAATTACATGATAGTACTTTAATTTGTTTTACACCATTCTCTGATAACTAACACCATCTGGTTCCTTGCTTATCAAAGATTTCAAATTCAAAAAAATTAATTCAAGACAATGAAATCAATGATTCTGCTAAGAACAAGATCTTGTTCATATCATGATTCATCCTATACTAATACTAAGAAATGAATCATGGTATTGCTATCAGAATATGGTATAAGACAAAGGAAAACCTTTCTAGACCAACATCTGTGGACTCATAGAAATATGAGTTTCATTATTCAAAATGTAGTTGCTGCAGATATCGAAGAAAAGAGCAAAGGCATCTTCCATGTTGCTTATCAAAAGTTGTTTGCAACATTTGATGGAAGAATAACCTACATTCCAGACTCAAGTGCTGGAGGTATTGAGTTTGGTGAAAGTAGTGGAGTCAATGGTTTGACAAACATTGAATCGGAATCCACTCATAGTAGTATTCAGATTCTATGGTCAAATCTAAATACTCATATGAGTCTGACCGAAAAATATTTAAAAAAAGGTATGTCTTTTCTTTTCTAGTTTATTACTTGAATCAATGAGATATTTATGTATATGTAGATACAAAGCCTCTGTTAGATTTCTAGAGAAGTTCTCTTTGATAAAAGAATCTTCATAAATCTTTAAGAAGAAACTATGTTGTATTTATCTATACTGAATATTTCATTGGCTTGATGATGGTCATATTTATGGAAACTGTTTCCTCACTTTTTATGACAAGACTAATGTTTGTTAGCTGTCAAAGAAACCAATTCAATATTCTTCAATCACTTATAACTCTTGTTTTAAGAGAAAATGTTTGGTTCTGAATAGAATCTTGAAGATTGATGACTGATAAAAGATGTCTCTCTCTAAGTCTAGATATACTAGACTCTAATGAATGATAACTTCTGAAAATTATCAGACTCTAAGATTCAGAAAAAGATTCTTTACTTCTGATAAAGCAGTTTAAGTAGAAGATTTTTCGAAAAACTTTTATATTACTTGAATATTCATAAAGGTGAAAATCATCTAGTGGATTCAGAAAATCTGCTGGATAAGAACCATTGGGTAATTATGTTTTTCTTTTTATATACTATTATTATTATTATTAATATTATTATTATTATTATTATTATTATTATTATTATTATTATTATTATTATTATTATTATTATTATTATTATTATTATTATTATTATTATTATTATTATTATTATTATTATTATTATTATTATTATTATTATACATCCCTTGTCTTGTGAAACATCATTTTGTGTTATTTTTCTGACAAGATTATTATTCCTTTAAAATCTTGTTTAGTTTTTTTCTTTTGTTTTTATTTTCTTTGATTGTGTGTTAATCAAACCAAACATAAGATGAATTCTCTAGTAAATTCTTCTATGAATCAACTAATTGTCATCGATGAAAAATTTGTGGATTTTGATGAGTTGCTTAAGCTAGGTTTTAACTTCTAGAATACTGTGTCTGAACAAAGTTGGAATGGATACTTTGAGATGCTTTGTGGTTTCACTTATCCAAGTCTTGTTAATGAATTTTGAATTAATACTTCCATTATCGAGCTAAATCTTAAATGTGGTATTCTTATCCCTTGTTCCTTGTTTAAAATTAGGAACCTTTCTAAAATACTATGTTTTATTAGAACTTGAATTATAACATTTACACCAATTTTCTATTAAAACATCAATTAAGTAATTAGGAATTACAAAATAATTTTTACGTGAACCTTTTTCTTATTTTAGCATGTTTATTGAACTATAAAAAAATGAAGAAGAAAAAAAGAATGAAGCAATAGAAGGAAATTAAACTTATTAAGTAGGATAATTTCACCAGATTATTCTTCTTATAAGTTGGTTGATTTTTATTGTCTATAATAATGACAGAATTAAATAGAGTAAATAAGTTAACTCTCACCCGCCTATTCTTTCCAAGAATTAGTTGATTGCAAAAACAAGAAAAATTGATAAAGGAGAAGAATAAAATATGCTAAAACATTGTTGGTGCAAAGATAGAATAAATGATGAAATAGGGAAATATTCTATTAAAGAGAATGACGGCAGAAGAAACAGGATTAAGAGTTACAATGATTGTCACCCTATTTATAAGCTAAAACTAGGGTTACTAGAATAAGATAAAATACTAAAATACCCTCTAACAAACTTATGGGGTTAAGAAAGTAATATAATAAAATATGAATTATTACTAATACCATCCCTTAATTCATATTCCATCAAAACTTGTAACACCAATTTCATCCCTTAATCTGAGAAATTGATCAGTCTTGATAGCTTTCGTCAGAACATCTGCCAACTGCTTTTGAGTACTGCAGTGTACAACTTCTAACACTCCACTCTGAACTTGATGTCTCAGAAAATGATACTTGGTCTTAATATGCTTGCTTCTCCCATGCAACACTGGGTTTCTGGCAAGATTGATTGCAGACTTATTGTCAATCATCAACTTCAGAGGTTTGTCTACTTTAATCTTCAGATCCTGCAACAGATTCAGAATCCACACAGCTTGGCATGCAGTAACAGCACCTGCAATGTATTCAGCTTCACAGGTTGACAACGCCACAACAGGTTGCTTCTTGGAACACCAAGAAATGGAACCTCCCAGAAATTTGAACAAGTACCCAGATGTACTTCTTCTGTCAACTCTGTCTCCACACCAATCAGAGTCTGAATAACTCAGAAGTTCTGACTCATTATTTCCTCCAGAGGGAAATAACACTCCATACTTCAGAGTTCCTTTGATATACCTCAGAATCCTGACAACAGCTTGGTAATGGGACCACTTAGGTTTACTCATGAACCTACTAACCATCCCAACTGAGTAGCAAATATCAGGTCTGGTATTGCACAGATACCTCAGAGAACCAACCAACTGTTTGAAGGTTGTAGCATCCACATCCTTTCCTTCAGAGTCTGAATCCAGTTTCTGATTTGTATCAGAAGGTGTGATAGCCATCTTACAATTCTTCAGATCAAATCTCTTCAGAAGTTCTAATTCATACTTGAGCTGATGCAAAATGATACCTTTCTCAGAATATCTGAACTCCATCCCTAGAAAGTATGTCATTTTGCCTAGATCAGTCATTTCAAATTCATTCATCAGAACTTTCTTGAACTTGGCTATCTCCTGTTCAGAACTTCCAGTCAATAGTATATCATCAACATATAAACATAACAGAGTCATATTGCCTTCAAAAGTATGCTAAACATAAACATCGTACTCCATCTCACATTTCTGAAAGCCTTGCTTCTTGAAAAATGAATCAATCTTCTGATTCCAAGCTCTGGGCGCTTGTTTCAGTCCATATAGAGCTTTGTATAATCTGTACACCATCCCTTCCTGATTTTTTTTCACAAATCCAGGAGGTTGTGACACGTAAACTTCTTCTTCTAATGGACCATTCAGAAATGCAGATTTTACATCTAAATGCATCAGAGGCCAATTCCTGTTAGCAGCTATTGCAATCACCATTCTGATTGTTTCATGTCTTGCTACAGGTGCAAACACTTCAGAATAATCCAGCCCAGGTTTCTGTAGAAATCCTCTGGCTACCAACCTTGCTTTATGTTTGCCAATTGAACCATCTGGCTTTAACTTCTGCTTGAAAACCCATCTGACGCTGATGGCTTTCTTGTCTTTTGGAAGTTCTGTCATCTTCCAAGTCTTGTTTCTCTCTATAGCATCAAGTTCTTCTTTCATGGCCTTTAGCCAAAGATTCTGCTTAAGAGCCTCTTCTGTACTTATGGGTTCAGAGTCTACCATCATGGCACACTGAATAACTTCTCCTTCAGAGTCTACCTCAGTGTCTTGCAGCATGTCAAATTCTGCAAATCTTCTGGGAACGCTTCTGATTCTTTGTGGTCTCTGAACTTGTTCAGAGTCTTGAGCTTCAGAGTTTCCAGCTTCAGATGGTTGACTTCCAGAGCTTTGACCATCTTCAGAGTCTGGTATATCTCCAGAGTCTGAATTGCCACCAAGATCTGGATTGCCATTAGAGTCTGAATTATCAGAGTCTGGGTCATCAGAGTCACCTTCATCTTTTGAGTCATCTTCAGAGTTTGAATCAGTATCAGAGTCAGAGTCAACGTCAGGGTTTACTCCAACTTTAGAAATTCTTAACTCTGGCCTTTCTTCAGAGGTTCTAACATCAGAATCAGATTGAGACTTATCCCAATTCCAAAATTCTGATTCCTTCACAATCACATCTCTGCTGAACTCAATTTTATTGGTTTCTGGACAATAGAGCTTGTATGCACCTGTACTGTGGTACCCTATCAGAATCATCACTTTGCTTCTATCATCCAGCTTCTGTCTTCTGGCTTCTGGAACATGTTTATAGCAAACAGAACCAAACACCTTCAGATGACTAACACTTTGCTTGTCTCCAGTCCACTTCTGCATAGGAACTATTTCCTTCAACTTCTTCGTAGGACATCTGTTGAGTACATACGTTGCAGTGGCAACAGCTTCTCCCCAGAGCTTCTGAGGAAGCTTCTTCTCCTTTAGCATGCTTCTCACCATATCAAGAAAAGTACGGTTTCTTCTTTCAGCAAGACCATTGTGTTGAGGGGTATAAGGAGCAGTAACCTCATGCTCAATTCCATTCTCCTCACAGAACTTCTGGAACTCTTTGGAGTTATACTCACCTCCACCATCAGTTCTAAGAATCTTCAACTTCTGACCACTCTGATTCTCAGCCTTCATTCTGAACTTCTTGAATTCATCAAACACCTCATGTTTAAATTTAATAAGGGATACCCATGTCATTCTTGTGAATTCATCAACAAACAACACAAAGTACTTATTCCCTCCAATTGATGCTACTGGAAATGGACCACACACATCAGAATGTACAACTCCCAAGGCATGTTTTGCTCTTGGAGCAACTTCTGATGCAAATGGAAATCTTGGTTGTTTTCCTTCCATGCAAACTTTGCATGACTTTTCAGGCTTCTTAATTGCAGGAATTCGATGTACTAATTTCTTTGAATTCAGATGTTGTAAGCTTCTGAAATTCAAATGACCAAATCTTCTGTGCCACAGCTCACTCTCCTTCTCAGTACTTGTTGCACTAAGACACTCTGAGTCTGCAGTTCTGACATTCACCTTGAATGTTCTATTCCTTCCCTGTTCTGACTCCATAATCAACTTCTGATTGCAGTCATACAGCTTCAGAAGATTATCCTTCATGGTAACCGAAAAACCTTTCTCAATTAATTGTCTCACACTCATCAGATTGCTTCTGATGCCAGGTACATACCACACGTTTGTTGCACCCTAAAAATTTGCCCAACCTTATTCACTTGGTTTATGTTTCAATTGCATTAGCATTTGCATATAGGGCCATGTACATAGGTTACTCATCTGTATAGCATAAGCATAGCAAGTCAGCTAACAGGGGACCAATCATTATTCTCATCTCTAGAGGCCTATCAAGAGGTTATTATCCTGATTCAACCTCATTCAAGTCATCAGAAAAGAATTTGGAAGCTATCAAGTCAATGGAGCAAGCAGTTCATCTATCTCCTAACTGAGGGTGTCTGAGGATCAACAAAGAAATGGTGAGCTGTGGGCTGAGCATGGGGAGTATCTAGACATCTTGGAGGACTTAGAAAGTCATTTGGAGAAGGAGACAAGTCATTGGTGAAGTCACAAGAATTACAGTTGAAGAGAGTCAACTAGGGTTTCATCTGGGTCAACCCTGGGTCAACTCTAGGTCAATTGACTGATTGAAAGGCATTAAGGGCTATTGGAGAGATGTGGGGTTCATCATTTGACATGAAGAATAAGGATATGTTGTTATTCTAAGAAGAATTCAAGAGAAATCAAGGAGAAGAGGAGTTTCTAAATTAGGGTTTCTGTGTAAAATTCCCTAGTTTAGGACAAACTTCCAAGCAAGATAAGTCAAAATTCAAGCTTCAAATGGATCCTTGGTCAACATGAAACTTGTAGAGGATCTAAAGACCTTTAATTTGAGTGGTGGAAGACATCAAGGAGATTTATAGAACTCAAGTTATGGTCCTTGCAAGTTACAGGTCATCTGAGGTATCTGAAGTTTTGTCTGTGAAAGTGACTTGACTTCCAAGCAATTTTTACCCCTCAAGGAGATTTCAAATGAATTTCTGGTCAACATAAGGATTGTTTCTCATTGTCTTAGCTTTCTATAATGGTATGGTATGCCTTCATATGATTCGTGGAACTCTACTTATGGTCTTGGCAAGCAAAGGGTATTTTGGTCATCTAGTGATTACAGGTCATTCTTAGCCTATGCCTAAAACTCATACAAGGGAGCTTCAAATGAAAAACTTCCCAACATCAAAGTTGCTCAAAATTCCATTTTAAGTCAATAAAAGAAGTCATGAAAGTTTGGAAATGCATGGAACAAGACTTGATAAAAGTTGGTGAAAAATGACTTAAAAAAGGCATATAACTTGAAAAAGTTCAAGTTGGAAAATGGTTTGAGAGATCTACAAGTCCAATATGGGTCATCCAATATACCAAATTGATTCCCAACATCATTTTAAAGACATTGGTTCAGCCACTTTTTTGAGTTAGGGTTTAAAATTGGACTTGCTTTGTATTTTTGTTACTTGCATAATAAGGCAAGTATAGAAAACTTGGCACAAGATGAATTTTCAAGCCAAGGAGCTTACATACACTTCCCATATCTCATGTAAGGAGATTTTGACATAAGTTTGGAAAGGTGCAAGCATGAGATAAGAGATATTCAAAGTATCATGGCATGAGAAGTTCATGAAATTTCCACAACTTTCTAGAATCCTCCAAGATTATTCTAGAAACCTCTAAGTTTGTTAATCATCATCTATATATTGGATTGAGATCATTAGGAGTAAAGGTTGGTGATAGTTGATGTTGAATCCATTTGCAAATCATATTGAATTTTTTCCATCATTTTTCCATTTTTTCCCACACTTTCACATGTTTGAATTTCCATTTTTTTCAATCCTTTTTCTCTCCATTTTTTGATCCTTTCTCATTACCAATTAATTCAATATACTACATAGGATTTTTCCATCAATTTTTGAGAAGATTTTAGTGCAATTCCATGGTTGTATCAACATGAAAAAGTGAGCTCCAAGTGCAAAAGTGATTTTCATTTCCTCACCAATTCAAGCATTTTCTTTGATCCTAATACCTCTACCAAGAATTATTGAAGGTTTCTACACTTTTTTCCAAAGAAATTCGTGCTCCATTAAAGCTCCACAATTCATTTTTCCAAGGTATAAAGAATTCGACATAACTCATGATTTATGAGTCTTTCTTGCATTATTGTTGTTGCATCACATTGCTCTCATCTCCTACATGGATTCTAGTACAAAAAAGATGGTTTTTATGACAAATTTTGGTTCTTGAGTTTTTCTTGAGGTGCCACATTTTGGGAGTTAGAGAGAGTTTCAAGAAAATCTAAGACCATATTTGGATTCCTTGAATTTTTTCCTTCAAGTTTGACTAAAATTTTGTGCGAAACGAATAATTATTGATGGAGTTATGGTGCTTCAAAGTAGCAAAAAACTCATGTTCATGGGGCTGCGGGTTACTATTCACAAAGTTGAAAATTTTGATTTGGAGAAGAAGGTGTTAGCACCGTCGGATGCATTTACAAGTCAAGGTTTCTTCCATTCATCCAACGCCTCTCACTGCGCCACGTAATCGGCCACATAAGCCTCATGCCACTTTTATTTATTCATGTTATTTTCTTTTATTTTCCTATTGCCATCTTTCTTTTATATTTTCTGTTTTATATGTTGACTTCAAATAATCATAAAAAATAGGAAAATTAGTCTTTTTGATCCCCATTTTTTTGTTCTGAATCTTTAAGATGTCTAGGATTTAATAAAACTGGAATTATAAGTTTACCATTTTTTGACATTTTCTTTGGATTTTTTACATTTGGGTCGTCATAAAAAGGCCAATGCTGGTGCTATCATTTTGTTGAATTTCTTTAACCTATCAAAACACAATTTAAATGTCAATCCTTTTGCAGGGATCTCATACACACGTTGAGGTATTGTGATATATTTTTGTGGGAATTTTATTGTACCATTTTAATTGGTTTTGGATGCTTTCTTTAACATGTTCCACTTTAATCTTTCCTTTGGTATACATGAGATATCTTGCAATGTTTTCATCTTGTTTGACCATTTATCTTTGGATATTTTTGTGGTATCTCTCACCCCTGGTTTGTGGCTTGATGTAGGGCATTGGAGATTTTTATTTGAATGTTTTAGCACCTTTTGCTATTTTTCTCATATTTTGTATTTGAACTTGTAATTTGGACTTCCGAACGGACTTTATTTTTGTTAAGGCTCCAACGGCCGATTTGTGTTTGCGTGGTGAATGCCGTGGTTTATATTTCTTATTATAGATAGGCTAGAGGTATTTGAAGACCCCTTAGGTGGCTGTTATTTGTATGTGTAGCTTGCCCGATTATCGACTTGTTTGCATGATAGCACGCTGCGATTCCAAATAGTGGATTACGCGTTTCATTCGGAGTTTTCACTCGATTCTTTGCATATGATCACTTGATATTTTCTTATTCCATCCATGAATGGGCTTGAGGTTGAGATGAACCTTCCTCCCTCCTTTGCATTGCATTTACCATTGCTATATTCATGTTCACTTGTATGCGGTTATTACTTGTATTTCTGTTTCTTCCTTTCGTTTCCTTTCCCGTAGGACTTCCATTCTTCCTTGTTCAAGGGAGGATGTGATAGACATTAGGAGTTAACCCATGCATGATAACATTAGGGTAGATTTTATTCCCTTTTAACCCTAGGATTTGTAGAGTGTCATCTCTTCTTCCTTCAAAACAACAGAAAAACATTAATAAAGGTTATAACAGAGATTAATTCATTTCTTCCGTCAAAAGATTTGAACAGACATCAACCTTTTTGCAATAAGAAAACCCTTGTTTAAGGTGAGATTTTTCATAAAAAACAACAGACAGACTTGTGTCGTACGTGGCCCGAACTACGTTTGCTCTGATCTTTCATGCTGTATGAAAGTACGTAGGCATAGGATGCGATATCCTAGCGAGCAACCTTCCCCTCCTTGACCTATAGTTTAGATAGAATAACAATACATACCCGAAAACAAGCGTGGATCCCGTCGAGTACGACGGACGTGAGGGGTGCTAATACCTTCCCCTTGCGTAACCGACTCCCGAATCCAGGTTTTGGTTGTGACGACCATACCTTTCCCGTGTTGTGCGAGGTTTACTCTGAGCGTTTCCTTTCCCTCCCGTGGGATAAATAACGCACGGTGGCGACTCTTCTGTCAGCCGGCGCCGATTTTCGCAGTAGCGACAGCTGGCGACTCTGCTGGGGACTGCGATAGTTCCCTATACGAGTCTCGCCTTGGGTTTTTCCTAGCTGTTTGGGGTCATCCCCAGCAGCTGGCGACTCTGCTGGGGATATTTGCGTTCCCTGGCTGCTAAGGACTGCGATAGTTCTTATGCATTTGGGATCCAACGTCCCTTAAGAGAGTCAATCCTAGCGCTTGTTTGCCCGTCGAGGAATTTGTATGGATTTACGTTTCTGTATTTACCTTTCAGCATTATATTATCATTATTATTGCTGTATTGTGGGGTTGTGACGGGTGTTCCATGATGGAGAGATAAGCCGGACCTGGGCTTGAGTGCACCTAGACTTAGAGTAGAGATTAGTGGGCGCGCACGTGCTTTGCATGTCCTAGTGTCCCGTGAAATCTACACTCAGACGAGGTTCTTCTGGTTGGCCTCTTGACCCACCCTTTGGGTGGCTTGGGTTGCTGGTTAGTTGGATTGTCGACTCTGGGAACCGATCATTTGGAAGTTGGCTAAGTGAGACCTCTTCAGGATTTGATGATGCCACTCCTTCTGGGAATCGTATCATCAACCCTGAAAGTCTGTGACGCCGACGACCGCATAGGATGCCATACCTTTGTCAGTTACTAGGACATCCACCTGTGAGAGGGTTTGGGGTTATGCAGGTAACTAGATCTTCAGATACCGGTTATTTCTTGATCAGAGATCCTGGGTATTTATGGAGGGTTATGAGGTCTGTCAGAGACCAGTTGGAGATATGATTTGAGGTCTGCCAGAGACCAGTTGGAGTTATGGTTTGAGATCTGTCAGATACCATTATTGGAGCTTGATTTTAGGTCTATCTGAGACCAGGGTTTGAGGACTTCTAGAGAATCTATCTGAGACTTCTTGATATGGTCCAGGCTATTCAGCTACGGCAGTTGGCCCCCGTTGCATGTTACTTGCATTGCATTCTGTTTACATACTCATCATCATTGCATCCTACTAACGTGTGTCTGTGCTGCAGGTGCATTTGCATTTCCCTAGTTCTAGTGTCCGGATTCCTGAGTGATTGGTCATGGCCAGCTTAAGAAGGACAGTTGCTTACAAATTGCCTACTCCTGATGTTGTTCCCCTGCTTGGGTTGATCTCTCTGGCTGATGAGGAGGTTCGTAGGAGCTTCAGAATGAGCTATGGAAGACTATTGAGATTGGTGCGCAAACCCACGGAGACAGAGCTAGATAGGCTGTACGCTTTGATGCAATTCTATGATCCCGCATTGAGATGTTTTACGTTCGCTGATTTCATTATAGGGCCTACCATTGAGGAGTATGTGGAGTTTACTGAGTTACCCGTGCAGAACCAGGTTCCATTCATTCATTCGGGCATTAAGCCCAAGCCGGAAAACTTGGCAAAAGCCTTGCATGTGGATGCTTCTGAACTGTTGACTACTGTTTCCCGTGGAGTTCCAGGCTTCTCACTCCAGTTCTTGATCGGTAAAGCTCAAGAGTACGCTAAGAGAGGATGTTGGATTGCCTTCAATGCTGTGCTGGCTCTGTGCATTTACGGCATAATATTGTTTCCCAATGTACCGGATTTTGTGGACTTCGATGCCTTCTACTTGTTTGCCGCTGGTAATCCTGTACCGACCATGCTCGGAGATTTCTACCACTCACTGCATTACAAGAATGAGAAAGGAAGAGGAAAGAATGTTCATTTCTGTGTACCATTGCTGGATATGTGGTTTAAAAGCCACCTTCCCCTGAAGGGATCTTTTGTGAAGAGTGCAACCACAGCTAGCTGGTCAGAGCGCCTGATGAGGCTATCTTCTGAAGACGTTGAGTGGTTTGATCGAGACCTGCTAGGATCTGAGCTTATATTCAGTTGTTCTGGGTACCCTAATGTTCCGTTGATAGGGAGGAAAGGGTGTATCAACTACAACCCTTCTCTGTTCGTCCGTCAGTTCGGATATGCGTTGAAGAACCCACCAAAGGAGGAGGAAGTACAGGAATCTCTGTACTTCACCGGAGACGTGAAGGGGGAGTTATTAGCCAAGTTGCAGCATGCCTGGACGCGTATTAACCGAAGAGGGAAGCCGTTGTTAGGGAAGAACGACTGTCAAGCCTATGCACCTTACAGAGAGTGGATCCAGGAGAGAGCCAGTCAGTTGAGGATGCCATTTCCAGATGCACCAGTCCTTGTTCCTATTCCGGTAGCAGAGCCAACCACTGTTTCTCGAGAAGCCTACGAGCAAGTTGTGAAAGAAAAAGAAGCCTTGATGAAGATCAATGAAGGGTTAGAGCAAGAGTTAGCCCAGGTACGCAGTGAGAAAAACAAGGCCGTGTATGCTTTCCAACAGCAGATTGAGCTAATGAACAGATTAGGGGATGAGTTGACTGAGGAGAGGAAGAAGCGCGAACGTCTGGGGCAAGAGTTCAGAAGCTCCCATGACATGCTTGAATCCAAGAAGAAAGCGCTTGACATCGCTCACCGAGAGATCTCTTCTTGCAATAAGACTTGGAATGCTACGCTCACCAACAATAAGAAGAGGGAAGATAAGTTGAAGCAGCAAATTCCCGACCTCGAAGAGCAGTTGAAGTCCAGCATCAAGAAGTGTGAAGAAGAAGTGATGACTCGGTACAGTCTCCAGAACGCACTGAACAAGGCCATCAAAGGCAGAGATGAAGCCGTGTCTCAGAAGCGTAAACTAGAGGATCGCTTCGGAGACGGGGCATGGGAAGAAACTGCTGAAGACGTGCGCCGTGTTCTTAAGAAGAGAAACCAACTTGTTGAAGGGCTGCTTGATCGACCAAGTCATCCAGAGACCAAGAAATTGCTAGAAGAGTACCAGACTTCTGGGAGGATTTGATCACTTCATGTAGTAGCTTGTATGCTTTATTTGCATAGTGCTGACCATCACCAGGATTGTTGGTTGAGGTCATGCCTTCTTATTGTACTCAGTGATATTGTATTCTTGGCCTATTAGTTTTCTCAGCAATATATGAGGCTTTCTATGATTCAGCTCCGATCTTTGTATTGCTAGCACTGTCACTGCACCGGCACCTCCACACTAGAATCGGGGAATGAATTTCCCTAATGCACAGACACACACATTGCATTGCATTCATATTCATATTGCATTACAGGTAATTATTAAACTGTAGCTCATCTCCTGTATCTCTCAGGTCCCCCAGGATTATCGACTGAAGAATTCCCTAGCATTCAACCAGAAGCAGCAGCAAGGAAGTCATGAGTCAGGATCCGACTGAGATGCAAGAGGTGCACGACAACATAATGCGGCTCATACAGGTAATGGAAGCCATGGCCGAGAGTCAGAAACAGTTGCAGAACATGGTGCAGCCTCTGATTGCGTGGGCTGATGATAGGGCTGCCGACTTTGCTCAGCTAGAGAATCAAGGTTTTCTCCTAGGCCGCATACGCCAACTTGTGGAGATAGACATTGAGCAGGTTCAAGCAGAATTAACGGATGTTCGAGGCCAGCTGGGGCAGTTCACGAAAGATATGCAAGAGTTGCGCTCGAATCAAGAGACGCTAGAAGAAGAGAACTGCCGATTGAAGGCACAGATAGGGTTGATGGCGGAAATATTAAGGAACGTACTCAGAAGAGAAGGAGGGCAGATGTCTGAAGACGCGGCTGGCTTATCTGCTCCTCAGGGGTCTGAAGAACCATTGCCCGCGCATGATAGGCTTAAGAGACCCTCTCCACGGTTCGAAGCTCAGGATTCTCCTCGTCAGCAGTCGCAATTGATTTTGCAGGATAACCCAAGGAGGTGTGGCAAGAGGATGAGGTCTTCTAACAGAGTATTTGATGAGATCCCTGTGGATTATGATCAGCTAGTGCAACTCTTGTTCCAACTTCAACTGGTTGAGCCCCGCATTTTGGTTCCACTAACAGGGCAGCCGCCACCAGACTATGACCTGAACGCCCATTGTGCCTTCCACTCCGGAGCACCGGGGCATGATATTGCGAACTGCAAAGCTTTTAAGCATAAGATTCAAGATTTGCTGGACGAGAAAACAATTGAGTTTGTACCGGGGGGTATAAAAGTTTCAGGGACTGATATTCCGATCTCTCCGCCAGAGGTTGCAGACGAATCGAGGTATATCCCAGAGCCGCTGGAAGCTAAGTCCCCATGTCCACAACAGTTGCCGATGGCAGGGTTGAATTTAAGGATGATAGCGCGTGAACCTAAGGAGTCGTCCGAGCGAAGCCAGCAGCATACAAGATGCCAGTATCCGGCTCAACAGAGAATTCGGGGAAAGAAGCCAAGGAGGGTGTTTGAAAAGCCTCCCTCAACGTACGCAGATTTGTTACAGACACTACTAAGATTGAACTTGGTGGAGAAAAGAACTATGGCGCCAATAACAGGCACTCTGCCGGATGGCTATGATGCGAGCAGACACTGTGAATTCCACTCCGGGGCTCCCGGACATGATATTGAAGGTTGCCACGCGTTCAAGCATAACGTCCAAGATTTAATCGACAGCAGGGTCATTAAATTCTCCGATAGGGTCCCCAAGGTGGTGCAAAGCCATAGACAAGCAAAAGCCAGGGTGATGAAAAAGTTTCCCAGGTTTGATCGGGCCGTTGAAAGAAGATCGAGACAGCAGTAGACTACCCCTGATAATAGTTTCTGAGGATGGTTGACTCGCCAATAAGACGAAGTGCAGGAAGTCCAGTTCTGAGACACCGACATTTTTCATGTTATCTTGTTCATGTCCTCGCATTTGTAGTTTCTTTTCTGTTTAATTGCAAATTTCGCTTCTAAAACTTGTTGTTTTTTCAATTGATATTGATAAACGAAATGAATATGCATGTTTTGAATTAATCCAATCGTGTTCACTCTTTGCTTTCTTAATGCTTAATGCTTGTTTTAGCAGGAATCCGGGGAGGATGACGAAAACAGATGACGAATAATATTCTGATTGTATGCTTTTGGATAAAAAAACTTGTTGATGAGATATAGGCATTGTTTCAATCCATAAACACCGGAGATATAAGGAAGATAATCCCTTGATAACCCCTTTTGAGCCCAGTAGTAGGAGTTTCTTTTTGAAAATGAAAAACCCTAAATCTTAACCCGGGGCAGGGTAGGTGTCAGTTAGTTTGACCAAGCGTTCGACTCGTGAAAAGAGTGTCCGGTTGAGGATAAATCACACTTGTATAAGTCGTGCCTAAAGAACCGCAATGGTTAAACCTTGCCGACAAAGAGTGAAACAGTCACATTACTCCACAAGAAGTCAGACAAACCAGTGTCACACGACTTGTTCAAAAAAAAAGAGAACGAAAAGTGAAAAGAATCAAGAGCCCGCTAAGTCAAAACTTGAAAACAAATGACTTAGGCAAAAACAGGGGCATCCCGCTGGACTGGAAAATCAAAAGAATCTCAAAAGATACTCAGTCCAGGCAAAAGTTAGAGAACGAAAAAAAACGAAAGACGAAAAGGATTGTCAAAGAAAAGAACAAATCCTCGAAAAGGACAAAAGTCGTGTGATTCTAGGCACCCAAAGACGAAAAGCAAATGACCGTCACTCAAAAAAGAAAAACGCGTGGTATCCTGAACCATCACTCCTATCATTCCACCTCTAATAGGTGAACGCTGAAGTCAGATTAGCTGAACATAGGATTGGAGAACATCACGAAGAATGGGTGGGTCGAAATAAATTTTGAGCCTATATCTTTCCTTGTTAACCGTGAACCTGACCACGTTACAACCCGCAAAAGTCCTAATTGAAACAGGTTTTGTCCGAGGGCATACGTCAGTAAAGATCTCGTCGATTCTGACTCCTAAAAGGGTTCCTCTTACCAGCTTTCATATTGACATTTTGATAATTGATTCATTACATGTCACAAAATTTTTTAGTGAACAGACTTGGGTTTTGAAACTGTCATATGCATTGCGTTTAATATATCTTTTATGCAGAACAACTTGTGTTACCTGCGAGTAAGCGCATGCCGACAGGAAAGATTCCTACAGTGGAAGGTATGATCAGGATAAAATGCAGAATGCCCAAATATTTCGTGAACTGGGGCAAGCTATACTGATTAATTCAGGTAGAGTCGGTCATCCTAGAATCAGTAAATCCGGGGCAGTCAGGTCAAGATTTGGCAAATCTCTCATAGCTATGGGCAGTGCTCCACGACACAGTCGATCAGAGACAAAAGATTGTTGCAAGACCGGGGCATGTCACCCTAGAAGCACGAAAGTTATGTTCTTGAAACACCCCTTCGAGGTCCGAAATGTAGAAGCCGTCCATGTCTGGTCGTCAGGATACAAAGACTGTAGGGTCCATTCCAAAACTGTTGCAGATTCAGGGGCAAGCTGGGCATGTTAGTATCCCCGAAGCGGAGTTCTCTCCTTTCAGCAAGTGTTCTTTCCTCCCAGTAGAACTCGAAGATTAAGACTCTCCCCAGCAGAGTTGGTTGTGGGTCCTGGCATTTATTTTGTCAGGGATACTGTGTAATATCAGTTCACTCTCCAGCAGAAATCCAACGTACTGTGCACATCTGCTATTCCCCAGCAGAGTTATATTCCCCAGCAGGATGCTACTTCAACAAGGTGTTTGGTTTAAGTTCCTAATTTCCCAGCTGAGTCGACTTCACTCTTACATCATTTATTTTGCTGGAATAATTCTGTAGCACCTGGCTATCCCCAGCGAAGTTGGCATTATCTTCAGCATTTATTTTGCTGAAGCGGTTCCTGTATCCCAGCAGGTGGGGAGAGCACTTGCTCAAATGAACTACCAAACACTTAAGATCTCGGCATGAGATATTCAATGATAATGTCAGTTTCGGCAGTATTCCCCACAGAGTTACCAGGATAAGTCTCTCTTTATTCCCAAGCAGAGTTATTTGTCATCAAAAGGTTTCATGAACCAGAGTTTCAGAAGTGGCCTCCGGGCATCAGAACAGGCATCCGGTAGTTTGGTTTCCAGATATCCCCAGTAGAGTCCGCCTCAAAGTCGCTGTCACGTCAGTGCTAAGAAGTTTGTGGGTCGGGACCAATGAAGAAGTGAGTCCTGACGTGGACAAGTTGTATTTCCCCAGCGGGTCGAAGATGCATGAGTCCTGACGTGGACAAATCAAGACGAAACATGGGTCCTGACGTGGAACGAAGTTGTTTCCTTACGTGGAAAGATTGAGTCCTTACGTGGACATATCAAGCCAGAGTCCTTACATGGACAGATTGATAACGTATTCATTACGTGGAAAAAGATCATATTCCTTATGTGGAAAGATTGGAGTCCTTACGTGGACAGATTAAGATTGTGTTCCTAACGTGGAAAGATGGAGATTCCTTACGTGGAAAGATTTGAGTCCTCACGCGGACATATCAAGATTGATTCCTTACGTGGAAAGATTAGAGTCCTTACGCGGACATATCAAGAGGAGATTCCTAACGTGGAAAGAAGGTAGATTCCTTACGTGGAAAGTTTAGTCCTGACGTGGACAGATTCAGATCAAGATCATTCCTTATGTGGAAAGATTGGAGTCCTTACGTGGACAGATTAAGATGGTGTTCCTGACGTGGAAAGGTGGGTCCTAACGTGGACGATGTTCTCCTTACGTGGAAAGACAATGTTTCCTTACGTGGAAAGAAGATGGTTTCCTTACGTGGAAAGACGAATTTATTCCTTACGTGGAAAGAAGTTGGTATTCCTTACGTGGAAAGATTGAGTCCTTACGCGGACATATCGAGATGGATTCCTTACGGGGAGACAAGTGCATTCCTAACGTGGAAGAGTTTAGTCCTGATGCGGACAGATCCAGACGAAGTCTTATTCCTTACATGGAAAAATGGTGATTCCTTACGTGGAAAAGAGATTGATTCCTTACGTGGAAAGTTTAGTCCTGACGCGGACAGATGGAAAAGAAGTTGATTCCTAACGTGGAAAGAGAAGGTGTTTCCTTACGTGGAAAAGTTTAGTCCTGACGTGGACAGATCAAGGTTTGATTCCTAACATGGAAAGATCAGAGTCCTTACGTGGACATATCAAGAGCATTCCTTACGTGGAAGAAAAATGGTTTCCTTACGTGGAAAGACGAGTTTATTCCTTACGTGGAAAGATTGAGTCCTCACGCGGACATATCAAGATTGATTCCTGACGTGGAAAGAAAGAGATTATTCCTGACGTGGAAGAGTTTAGTCCTGACGCGGACAGATCAAAGAAGTTATTCCTAACGTGGAAGAAGAAGATAGATTCCTTACGTGGAAAGATTGAGTCCTCACGCGGACATATCAAGATTTATTCCTGACGTGGAAAGATTGTGATTCCTTACGTGGAAAGATAGTGTTCCTTACGTGGAAAGAGGCTTGTATTCCTGACGTGGAAAGAAAGAGTGTGTTCCTGACGTGGAATGGGTTTAGTCCTGACGTGGACAGATTCAAAAGAAGACGTATTCCTTACGTGGAAGAGTTTGACGAAGAAGAAGTTCATTCCTAACGTGGAAAGGTGAGTCCTAACATGGACGGTGTTATTCCTAATGTGGAACGGTTATTCCTGACATGGAAAGGTGAGTCCTAACGTGGACGGTGGTATTCCTAACGTGGAAGAGTTTATTCCTAATGTGGACGATTTATCTCTGACGAGAAGGCAGACGAGCCGTCCCCAGCAAAGTTGTTGAAGTTTTTTCTGAGTTGACAGCAGATAGAGTCCTGACGTGGACAAGCAAAGGACGAAGTTTCCGATGATTCAATCTTTTTCAGGATGATGAGAAGAATCCCCAGCACGGTCGCACGAGATCAGTGGGTTGTCGTAACAGTCAGATTCAGCTAATGAATGTCGTTCCCCAAGCAGTGGCGCAGTTTATTTCTGCGGTTGGCAAATTTCTGGGTTCCTAGTATTCAACCGTCTCGTACCGCGAATGTCTGAAGGCTCCGGACTCTTCACCCAATCGGGTCCAAGCCGCTTGAATAGGGGCAGCTGTTGCACCCTAAAAATTTTCCCAACCTTATTCACTTGGTTTATGTTTCAATTGCATTAGCATTTGCATATAGGGCCATGTACATAGGTTACTCATCTGCATAGCATAAGCATAGCAAGTCAGCTAACAGGGGACCAATCATTATTCTCATCTCTAGAGGCCTATCAAGAGGTTATTATCCTGATTCAACCTCATTCAAGTCATCAGAAAAGAATTTGGAAGCTATCAAGTCAATGGAGCAAGCAGTTCATCTATCTCCTAACTGAGGGTGTCCGAGGATCAACAAAGAAATGGTGAGCTGTGGGCTGAGCATGGGGAGTATCTAGACATCTTGGAGGACTTAGAAAGTCATTTGGAGAAGGAGACAAGTCATTGGTGAAGTCACAAGAATTACAGTTGAAGAGAGTCAACTAGGGTTTCATCTGGGTCAACCCTGGGTCAACTCTAGGTCAATTGACTGATTGAAAGGCATTAAGGGCTATTGGAGAGATGTGAGGTTCATCATTTGACATGAAGAATAAGGATATGTTGTTATGCTAAGAAGAATTCAAGAGAAATCAAGGAGAAGAGGAGTTTCTAAATTAGGGTTTCTGTGTAAAATTCCCTAGTTTAGGACAAACTTCCAAGCAAGATAAGTCAAAATTCAAGCTTCAAATGGATCCTTGGCCAACATGAAACTTGTAGAGGATATCAATACCTTTAATTTAAGTTGTGGAAGACATCAAGGAGATTTATAGAACTCACGTTATGGTCCTTGCAAGTTACAGGTCATCTGAGGTATCTGAAGTTTTGTCTGTGAAAGTGACTTGACTTCCAAGCAATGTTTACCCCTCAAGGATATTTCAAATGAATTTCTGGTAAACATAAGGATTGTTTCTCATTGTCTTAGCTTTCTATAATGGTATGTTATGCCTTCATATGATTCGTGGAACTCTACTTATGGTCTTGGCAAGAAAAGGGTATTTTGGTCATCTAGTGATTACAGGTCATTCTTAGCCTATGCCTAAAAATCATACAAGGGAGCTTCAAATGAAAAACTTCCCAACATCAAAGTTGCTCAAAATGCCATTTTAAGTCAAGAAAAGAAGTCATGAAAGTTTGTAAATGCATGGAACAAGACTTGATAAAAGTTGGTGAAAAATGACTTAAAAAAGGCATATAACTTGAAAAAGTTCAAGTTGGAAAATGGTTTGAGAGATCTACAAGTCCAATATGGGTCATCCAATATACCAAATTGATTCCCAACATCATTTTAAAGACATTGGTTCATCCACTTTTTTGAGTTAGGGTTTAAAAATTGGACTTGCTTTGTATTTTTGTTACTTGCATAATAAGGCAAGTATAGAAAACTTGGCACAAGATGAATTTTCAAGGCAAGGAGCTTACATACACTTCCCATATCTCATGTAAGGAGATTTTGACATAAGTTTGGAAAGGTGCAAGCATGACATAAGAGATATTCAAAGTATCATGGCATGAGAAGTTCATGAAATTTCCACAACTTTCTAGAATCTTCCAAGATTATTCTAGAAACCTCTAAGTTTGTTAATCATCATCTATATATTGGATTGAGATCATTAGGAGTAAAGGTTGGTGATAGTTGATGTTGAATCCATTTGCAAATCATATTGAATTTTTTCCATCATTTTTCCATTTTTTTCCCACACTTTCACATGTTTGAATTTCCATTTTTTTCAATCCTTTTTCTCTCCATTTTTTGATCCTTTCTCATTACCAATTAATTCAATATACTACATAGGATTTTTCCATCAATTTTTGAGAAGATTTTAGTGCAATTCCATGGTTGTATCAACATGAAAAAGTGGGCTCCAAGTGCAAAAGTGATTTTCATTTCCTCACCAATTCAAGCATTTTCTTTGATCCTAATACCTCTACCAAGAATTATTGAAGGTTTCTACACTTTTTTCCAAAGAAATTCGTGCTCCATTAAAGCTCCACAATTCATTTTTCCAAGGTATAAAGAATTCGACATAACTCATGATTTATGAGTCTTTCTTGCATTATTGTTGTTGCATCACATTGCTCTCATCTCCTACATGGATTCTAGTACAAAAAAGATGGTTTTTATGACAAATTTTGGTTCTTGAGTTTTTCTTGAGGTGCCACATTTTGGGAGTTAGAGAGAGTTTCAAGAAAATCTAAGACCATATTTGGATTCCTTGAATTTTTTCCTTCAAGTTTGACTAAAATTTTGTGCGAAACGAATAATTATTGATGGAGTTATGGTGCTTCAAAGTAGCAAAAAACTCATGTTCATGAGGCTGCGGGTTACTATTCACAAAGTTGAAAAATTTGATTTGGAGAAGAAGGTGTTAGCACCGTCGGATGCATTTCCAAGTCAAGGTTTCTTCCATTCATCCAACGCCTCTCACTGCGCCACGTAATCGGCCATATAAGCCTCATGCCACTTTTATTTATTCATGTTATTTTCTTTTATTTTCCTATTGCCATCTTTCTTTTATATTTTCTGTTTTATATGTTGACTTCAAATAATCATAAAAAATAGGAAAATTAGTCTTTTTGATCCCCATTTTTTTGTTCTGAATCTTTAAGATGTCTAGGATTTAATAAAACTGGAATTATAATTTTACCATTTTTTGACATTTTCTTTGGATTTTTTACATTTGGGTCGTCATAAAAAGGCCAATGCTGGTGCTATCATTTTGTTGAATTTCTTTAACCTATCAAAACACAATTTAAATGTCAATCCTTTTTCAGGGATCTCATACACACGTTGAGGTATTGTGATATATTTTTGTGGGAATTTTATTGTACCATTTTAATTGGTTTTGGATGCTTTCTTTAACATGTTCCACTTTAATCTTTCCTTTGGTATACATGAGATATCTTGCAATGTTTTCATCTTGTTTGACCATTTATCTTTGGATATTTTTGTGGTATCTCTCACCCCTGGTTTGTGGCTTGATGTAGGGAATTGGAGATTTTTATTTGAATTTTTTAGCACCTTTTGCTATTTTTCTCATATTTTGTATTTGAACTTGTAATTTGGACTTCCGAACGGACTTTATTTTTGTTAAGGCTCCAACGACCGATTTGTGTTTGCGTGGTGAATGCCGTGGTTTATATTTCTTATTATAGATAGGCTAGAGGTATTTGAAGACCCCTTAGGTGGCTGTTATTTGTATGTGTAGCTTGCCCGATAATCGACTTGTTTGCATGATAGCACGTTGCGATTCCAAATAGTGGATTACGCGTTTCATTCGGAGTTTTCACTCGATTCTTTGCATATGATCACTTGATATTTTCTTATTCCATCCATGAATGGGCTTGAGGTTGAGATGAACCTTCCTCCCTCCTTTGCATTGCATTTACCATTGCTATATTCATGTTCACTTGTATGCGGTTATTACTTGTATTTCTGTTTCTTCCTTTCGTTTCCTTTCCCGTAGGACTTCCATTCTTCCTTGTTCAAGGGAGGATGTGATAGACATTAGGAGTTAATCCATGCATGATAACATTAGGGTAGATTTTATTCCCTTTTAACCCTAGGATTTGTAGAGTGTCATCTCTTCTTCCTTCAAAACAACAGAAAAACATTAATAAAGGTTATAACAGAGATTAATTCATTTCTTCCGTCAAAAGATTTGAACAGACATCAACCTTTTTGCAATAAGAAAACCCTTGTTTAAGGTGAGATTTTTCATAAAAAACAACAGACAGACTTGTGTCGTACGTGGCCCGAACTACGTTTTCTCTGATCTTTCATGCTGTATGAAAGTACGTAGGCATAGGATGCGATATCCTAGCGAGCAACCTTCCCCTCCTTTCCCGTAGGTAGGCGAACTACGTTGACTCTGATTTCTCGTTCCAGGCGGGAATACGTAGGCATAAAGTGCGATACTTTGCCGAGTCATTTTTATTTTCATTTTATTTTCTTTTTAACCCTTGACCTATAGTTTAGATAGAATAACAATCCATACCCGAAAACAAGCGTGGATCCCGTCGAGTACGACGGACGTGAGGGGTGCTAATACCTTCCCCTTGCGTAACCGACTCCCGAATCCAGGTTTTGGTTGCGACGACCATACCTTTCCCATGTTGTGCGAGGTTTACTCTGAGCATTTCCTTTCCCTCCCGTGGGATAAATAACGCACGGTGGCGACTCTTCTGTCAGCCGGCGCCGATTTTCGCAGTAGCGACAACGTTCTGAATCAATGCTGTTTTCCCATTGTTCAGAATCACTCTGACATTTCCCATACCTTCTGCATTAAGATATTTGTCATCATCACATCTGATCTTTGTTCTCTTTTCAGAGTCAAAGTCAACCAACCATTTCTTGTTTCCAGTAAGATGATTTGAACAGCCAGTGTCCATATACCACCAGTCTGTCAGATCCACATTATCAGATTCAGAAGCCATCAATAGCACAGATTCGTCATCAGAACTTCTGGCTATATTTTCTTCTTCTGATTTTCTCTCCTTGTTTGACCAACAATCTCTAGCAAAGTGACCAAACTTCTTACAACAGTAACATTGGATCTTCTTCTTGTCATACTTCTCTTTTCCCTTCTGAGCATTCTTTTGTCTATCAGAGGTTGAGCTTTCTGACTTCTGACCACCATCAGATCTTCTCCTGGCTTCTGACTGCTTCTGATACCTCCTATCAGAAGTTGCTTTCAGAGCCTGCTGCTCTACTTCCTTTTCAGAAGTTCTCTCAGTCAAACGCAACTCTTGCGCTTCTAAACTGCTCTGCAGCTCTTCAATTCTCATTGTGCTCGGATCTTTGGAATGTTCTATTGCTACCACAATGTAATCAAATTCAGGAGTAAGGGATCTCAACACTTTCTCCATGATTGTTTCTTCAGAAAGAGTTTCTCCACATGCCTTCATCTCATTAGTGATCAGAATCACTCTGGAGATGTATTCAGAAACTTTCTCATTATTCTTCATGTTGAGATTCTCATATTGCTTTCTCAAGGACTGAAGCTTCACCTTCTTCACTGATGCGTCACCACCATAACATCTCACCAGAGTGTCCCATGCAGCCTTTGCTGTTGTAGAGTCTGCAATCTTCTCAAACACGTTTACATCCACACATTGATGAATGAAGAACAATGCTTTCTGATCCTTCTTCCTTACTTCCTTCTGCGCGTTTTTCTGTTCATCAGTTGCATCTGCTGCTACTGGAACATAACCATCAGTGACAAGATCTATAACATCTTGAGCACCAAATAGTACACGCATTTGGATCATCCAACGATTCCAGTTTTTACCATCAAATACTGGAAGTTTGATGTTCATGTTGCCGTTTCCGTTCATCTTCTACTTTGCACAATACACTCAGAGTTTTTTCACACAGTGTTTCCCAACCCACAAAATTAAAAAATTCTGATCAGATTTTGTTCAAGATTCAACAAGAATCAGAAAAACAAAATCAAACACACAAGACCTCACGTTCACTCGTGTTTCCCGTGTTTCCCAATGAATCTGAACCGGAGCTCTAGATATCAATTGTTAGTGCAAAGATAGAATAAATGATGAAATAGGGAAATATTCTATTAAAGAGAATGACGGCAGAAGAAACAGGATTAAGAGTTACAATGATTGTCACCCTATTTATAAGTTAAAACTAGGGTTACTAGAATAAGATAAAATACTAAAATACCCTCTAACAAACTTATGGGGTTAAGAAAGTAATATAATAAAATATGAATTATTACTAATAAACATAACTTAGGTTTTTGCTATTTTACAAAACAAGGTTTTACATAATTTGTCTTATCTAATCCTATAATTAATTTTTATTAAAATTCTAAACATTCAAAATAACTAAAGCAAAAGAAATTCATTCCTTTTTATTTAATCTTTCTGAAAGCAAAAGATATTCAAATTAACTTATTCAACAAATCCTTATTGTGTCATAATCTCTTAAAATGTGTATAGTGGTTGCAGAACTTGCATCTTTTATGTAATTTACGGTGAAATTCTAATAAGATATAAATGGTCTTAGAAAACTTATAATTATAAGCTAAAAACAACTTATAAACATTATCATATGTTTTTTCATAAGTTCATATTCCCACAAAACTTATATTAATAAATAATCTCAATTAAATCAATCTAGACAAATCTTAATATGTGTGAGGGTGATTAAAAAAATATAGTAGTGTGCAAATACTTATCAAAACTATGAAATATTTAATCAACATTGTTTTTCATGCTTTCGAATTCAGAATTCAGAATTCCAAAATGTGTTGAATACTTAATTGTTGGTTATTTAATATTTTTGTCGACGTTTCAAAACCACAACCAAATGAGCCTTATGTGCAGTGATAGGGCTATGATTTTAGTGCAGAGGTGAAAAAAATAAATAAATAGCTAATTATGGTTAACAAGTGTACTAAATCATATATGCAGGGGTGCAAAAATAAATAAATATTAGATCATTTAAAACTATGTTTTGAATTATTATTAAAGATAAAAAGTTTATTAAATTAATTTGTAAATTTAGTAGATAAATTAAGTATACTATTTGTCACACATCCGATTGAAAATTAAATGACGTAAAATATAATCGTAAAAATTATAATAAAACCAAAATGTCACATACCTATAATATCAAAGTTAAATAAATAAATGTAATAGACCACCGTGACAAATTTTATATCTTGAAATAATTATTTATAAGCAAAATTTAAATTGATGTTTGTATCTTAACCTTCTTATGTAGGCGTCAATAATTATAAATTGTTTGTTGATGTAATTCTTAAAATAACAAATGACCAAGTTGAAATTTAAAAATAATTCTTAGATATCGTACTCAATATTTCTTTCAAAGAGAATCCTCGTTTTCTTTCAAATAAAATCCTCTTTTTAAATAAATAAATATTTGTATTAAAGTATATATTTGCATTTGATATAGCAGCCAATTGGGATCACATCGCAATCACATAGGTTCTAAAAACTTTGATATTGCATTCAAAATTCGCAATTGTAGTCACCAAATGAAATTTAACACCTTACTACTAAATTAGGATACAAAAGAGTGCAATAAATTAACAACATGGTGTGTTATTACATGAAACAAAACCAATATTTAATTTCACCTTAACACAATATTTTCAAGGTTTATACCTGAAAATAATAATATAACCGTAATTAAAAAGTAAACTTTGCGATATTTCAAGAAAAAAATAATTAATATCATTAGTGCGTAAGACACTTTTAGTGAGAAGAGAAAAGAGAAAAAAAATAAAGAAATAATGATTGATATTATTGAATTAATAAAACTGAATTATAAAGTGTTTATTTATATACACTAAAATAACAAACCTTAAACCCTAATTTGTTTTGGACTTGGACCACATAATACAACTTGAATTATATATAATATCTCAACATACTCCCCTATAATTCAAGTTGTTGAAACACACTAATCATTGTCGATCTAAACTATTCATAATTTCTTTCTCAAAGTTAGGAACCTGTCGATCTTTAATCCTTTGGTGAAAATGTCGGCCAATTGTGCTTCACTTGATCAGTGTCTTACTTCAAGTTCACCTTTATCCATCTTCTCCCTTAAGAAGTAAAATCTAACTTTGATGTGCTTACTTCTTCCATACAAAGTTGAATTCTTCGCCAGATTTATGGCTAACTTATTGTCGATCTACAGTACCAGAGGTTTCTTCACTTCGACCACTATTTCTACAAGCACAAATCGGGTCCAAATTTCTTGACACGCAACATAAGATCCTGCTATATATTCAGCCTCACACGATGGCAATGCCACCACAAGTTGCTTTCTCGAGCACCATGAAATTGGGGCACCAAAATACTTGAAAGAAATATACAGTAATGCTTCTTCGGTCTTCCTTATCTCCGCACCAGTCATCATCTAAATAACAAGTAATCATAGCTTCTTTTCTTTCAGAGTCTCGTCGAAATAAAATTCCATAGTTTGTCGATCATTTTAAGTATCTTAGGATTCTTCTTGCAGCTTTCATGTGTGACACCCTTAGTTCACTCATGTATATGCTCACTAATCTGATTGAGAAACATATATCAGGTCGACTATTGCACACATATCTCAGAAATCCGAAAATCGGTTTGAACAAAGTTGCATCGACTTTGTCTTCTTCTTCATGCTTCTCCAACTATAAATTTGGTTCGATAGGCGAAGATGCAGGAGTCGAATCATCCATTCTGAATCTCTTAAGTATGTCTTTGACATACTTTCTTTTATGTAGCACCATGCCTTGCTTCGACATTTGAAATTCCATGCCTAGGAAGTATGACAACTTTCTCATATCCGACATTTCAAATTCCTTCTTCATCATCTCTTTGAACTTCGACAAGTTCTTCAAGCTATTTCCAGTTACTAGTAGGTCATCGACATATAAGCAGATTATTGTTATATCTTGTGCCACAACCTGAACATAGACACCATACATAGATTTACGTTTTATGAATCCTAATTCAACCAAGTATGAGTCGATCTTCTTGTTCCATGGCCTAGGTGCCTGCTTGAGACCATAGAGCTCTTTGTACAACTTATATACTTTACTTGCTTCCTCCTGAATCACAAATCCATGAGGTCGTGTGACATACACCTCTTCATATAAAGGTCCATTCAAAAATGCCGATTTCACATCTAAGTGAAATGTTAACCTGCCTTGCTTGCACGCCAAGGCAAACACTAGTTGAACACTTTCCAATCTTGCTATAAGTGCAAATACTTTAGAGTAGTTGAGTCCTATTCTTTGGAGAAATCTTTGAGCTACTAATATTGCCTTATGCCTTGGTATTGACCCATCAGCATTATGCTTGCTTCAACTTGAACACCCACTTGACTTCGATAGCTTTTGTATGAGCTAGCAATTCGACCAACTCCCATGCGTTGCTTCTTTCAATTGCTTGTAACTCTTCGATCATAGAAGACTTCCATTGTTTATCTTTGAAGGCTTTGTTATAGTTGATTGGTTCAACACATACAAGTAAAGCAAAATGAACTAGTTCCCCATCTATTGTAACTTCATCATCACCAACCACTTCATAGTCTTGAAATCTTGTTGGACAAACTCTAGTTTGTTGAGGTCTCTGACTTGTGCCAGCCATATCCATTTTGATTTCGACTGTGTTAAGAGTGTCAGCAACTGCTTCGACTTTGACATCATTACTTGCTTCGTCGAAATCATAGCTCATCAGTGGCTTGTCAATTGCATTACTAGAATTCCAATCCCAAGAAGAATTTTCATCAATCACAATGGCTCAACTCATCAGAATCTTCTGATTAATTAGATCGAACAACCTGTATGCTCCAGTCTTATGATATCCTACCAAAATCATAGGTTCACTCTTATCATCAAGCTTCCTTCTCCTAGCATCAGGAATATGCTTGTAGAAAATAGAGCCAAACATTTTTAGATGACTCATTGATGGTCGCTTGCCACTCCATACTTCTTCAGGAACCTTGTTCTTCATCTTCTTGGTAGGGCACCTATTCAGAATATAAACAGCAGACGAAACAACTTCACCCCATAAGGATTTTGGCAAATTCTTTTGCTTCAGCATGCATCTCGCCATGTCCAAATATGGTCTTATTTCTTCTTTCTGCTATTCCATTATGTTGAGGAGTATAAGAAGCAGTTATCTCATGATCAATACCATGTTCTGCACAGAATGCTACAAATATCTTGGATGTGTATTAGCCACCTCCATTTGTTCGTAAAACTTTAATCTTCTTTTCACCCTGGTTTTCGACAACTATCTTAAATCTCTTAAAGATTTCAAATACTTTATTCTTTCATTTGATCATCAGATCCAGATCTTTCGACTGTACTCATCGACAAATGAGACAAAATACTTGTTTCCACCAATGGTATGCTCTTCAAAAGAACAACATACATCTGAATGTACAACTTCGAGTATACAGGATGATATCATTGGCATAGTCGAAATAAAAGACTTCCTGGACTGCTTTCCGACTAGACAACCTTCACAGAGTTTGTCTGGAATCTCAAGACTTGGTATACCAGTTACCATATCTTGAGTGATCAGTTGATTTAGCGTCTAAAGTTCAGATGGCCAAACCTCAGATGCCACAACCAACTATTCTTGTGTTCGCTACTGTTTTAAGACATTGTACCTCAGTCAAACTGATCATGGTCTTAAATGTTCTATTCTTCGAAATAGGAGATTTCAAGACCAAGTTATTCTGGATGTCTAAAAGTTCTAATTCTCCATCTTTCATAACCACTAAGAACCCCTTTTTGACCAGTTCTCCAACACTTAGCAGATTGCACTTCATTCCAGGAACATAAAGTACATATTTGATCAAGGCTTTCGCTCCATTACTCCTTTGAATAACTATGTTTCTAGTACCTTCTGCTTGCAACAAGGTATTATCAGCAAGTTTGACCTTTCTCTTCTTCGAATCGTCAAAATCTACTAACCATACTTTTCACCGGTCATGTGATTCGAGCAGCCTGAGTCGAGAAACCAGATTTTGGATTCGACATGGTCATCTACAACTGCAGCCATAACTACCATATCATCATAATAATCTGAACCTTGACGTGCAAGGTTTGCTTATTCGTCATTGTCTTTTGTCGAACCCTTCTCTTTTCTGTACCAATAATGCTTAGCCAAATGACCCCACATTTCACAGTTATAGCACTGCAAACCTTTTTTCTCTACTTTGTCTTTCTGATAGGAATTCTTATCCTCTCTTCGAGGATTCAGAATTTCTATCATCGATCTTATTCTTGTGAGGATTCGACCAAGACTTCTTGCCCTGAGTCTTGTCGATTTTGCCTTTGATCTTGTTGGAACCACCATTCTTCTTCCACAATTGAGCCTGTAGTACTTGTATCGAGTCTTGAACTCATTTCCTTTCAAAAATTCTAATCTCACGCGTTTCCAACAAACCGACCAAATCTTCCAGTTTTAGGGTTTCAAGATTGTTGGATTCTTGAATAGCTATGAAAACGTGATCAAAGTGAGAGGTCAACGTACGCATTACCTTCTCAACTATCATCTTATCAGTTAGGGTTTTCACCATAACCCTTCATGAGATGGACGAGTTTCTACACCTTCAACATATAACCTGCAATCTTTTCATCTTCTCCCATTGACAACAATTCATATTGTCGTTGCAAAGTTTGTAACTTGACAGCATTAACTTTCTCGCCTCCTTCATAGTACATGACAAGAATTTCCCACGCCTCCTTCGCCGATTCAGCATGAGTGATTATGCCGAAATTAGTCGCATCAACCACTGATAGAACGTCGCCTTGCAATCCTTCTTCTTGGCCTCCTTGTGAGCGGTTCTCTGTGCGTCGATTGCATCTTCACCAAGCGCAGGAACGCCATTTGTAACCACTTCTAGGGTTTCATGAAAGGCAAATAGAGATTGCATCTATTTTCTCTATCAGAGTCAACTCTTGTCGTCGAGAGTTGAAAGAGAGTTTGATAAATTTCTGTTACCATTCATCTTTGCAGCGATTGATCAATAATAACCCACGATTCCAAAAACACGGTCTCTGACGTGTGATTCTTGAAACACTATTAAGAATCTAACCAGAGCTCTAGATACCAATTTGTTAGTGCGTGAGACACTTTTAGTGAGAAGAGAAAGAGAGAAAATAAAGAAACAATGATGGATATTATTGAATTAATAAAACTGAATTACAAAGTGTCTATTTATATGTACTAAAATAACAAACCATAAACCTAATTTGTTTTGGGCTTAGGTCACATAATACAACTTGAATTATATCTAATATTTCAACAAATATATTGTATCCATTTCAAATTAAACATGAAACAAATTATAAATATCAATAAATATAAATATAAATAGAAAATAGTAAAAAATACCTTAAAAAAATGCTAGTGAGTGAAATAAATAATACTAATAAATAAATAAATAAATAAATAAATAAATAAATAAATATATATATATATATATATATATATATATATATATATATATATATATATATATATATATATATATATATATATATAATTTTAAGTGACTTAATAATTTTTAAATATAAGATATAATATGTGAATTTTCTAGAAAAGTCTATTTAATTAATTATTACAAACTATAAATGATTATGAAATTGATATAAATACTTGGATAAAACTAAAAAAATATGACTCATTAGTAACTATAAATGCACTTTACTTCCATTATTTTACAATGAGCTTTGCTATGTTAACACTAAATTATCTACGTCATAACTATTTTAAGGGTTGAGATCCACTCCATTTCTTTGTCTCTCTATTTTCTCCATTATTATAGTTTTACGTGTAAATAACACACATTTCTAAGACATGTGACATATAATTAATATTTAGTTAATTTTATATACATAAAAACTATAATAATAGAAAAAATAGAAGGACAAAGAAATGGAGTGGATCTCAACCCCTATTTCAAAGCATTTTAAAAATGGCACACAAATTAAGACAAGGAAAAAATATCTAAAAAAACAAAAATTACATGTAATAGTATGTACATACGGTGTAGCTGTGATTTTGAGTGTGATCCCATCATTTCTCATTTACAATTTATGAGATTTTTTTATCAGCCCGTGTTTTTATTTTTCGCATTCACCATAAAATGTCAAATTGATGCTTAAGTTAGTGTGTTTGGCTTGCAGAAATCAAGCTACTCAAGCCATACTCTAACTCCCTATAGGGCAACACCTGCAGCACCACTAATCCCATTAAAAATACTTATGGTCCTTCCAACTATCCAGAAATCATACTTTAATTATCACTAACACACATTCTTGCTTTTCCACCACAACCTTACCATTTATCAAGATTCGTAAATTCGGATATGCAGTATATTGTTTGTGTCTGAACATTATGTTTAATTTATTAATATTTTTAAATTATTTTAATATTGTTGTTTTAATATCAAAATTTAATATACCTTATCTTTAATAGATATGTGTATAAGTTTAATGATATTCGTACCCGCGGATATTTATATCTGTTAATAAATTATAAAAATCATTAATTTAATATACCTTATCTTTTCATCTTTTAAAAAAAAATTAGTCTTCTTATATTTCTTTTTTTTTTTTTTTTAATTTTCTTTGAAAAAAACCTTTCAAATTTCATTCAAATTCTATTAGACATTTCATATTTAAACTCTTCAATACTCTATACAACATGTCGAATCAGTGTCTCCCTTTCTACTTCTCTGCCGTCCGCTCTTTCATCATAACTCATAATCACAATATCTTTTATGTGTTTGGTTAAAAATAAAATGTATGAATATTATATTTGGATCTAATTATGCTTTGGTAAATAAGAAGAAAATCAATGTGATAAAATTTTATTGTTAAATTAAGAGCGAATTTATGGATGTTATGTGGTAATAAATTTTTGTATCTTTAAAAGAAGTTAAACATATTTTTTTCAAAAAATAATTTTTATAAAAAAATATTATCCACAGATATTTGTAAATATCCGCGGATATCGTAAAACTCACGAATTACCCGCTTAACGGATATCCACATGAATATGTAGTGGATATGTATATCATATTTATCCAAAGGAGTGAATATGTATATCATAATATCCGTTATCATAGATATCCATTTATATCCCTAATTGTGTGTGCACTTTTATTTTAACTTGTACACTCTGTTTTTAAAAATAATGGTAGAAAAAATGCCTCTTCCTCTACATAAAGAAGCTCATGTAGAAAATTTCCTTTTTATATTTCTCTAAATGTTAGTCTTTTAGTGTAATTTTAATTTAAGCCTTTTTGTTCTTTTGTGAGTGCATGTGAAGTGTATCTAGCCATTCTATTAATAACGTGACTTTATCCTATTTTTATCTCATAAATAAGTTGAGATGATAATTTGATCTATTAAGATAAAATTCATTCAATCTATTCATCAAAAAATTTATCTAATTTATCTACCATATAAAAAGTAAGTTAATGGATTGAATTAAATCCATTCATTTATATGCATTGATTGATTCAATTCATCCAACATATTTTAAATATTCAATGGATAATTTTTATTTCTTTTAGATTTATTTTTTAAAAAAATAAATAAAATTAATTTTTTTAAGAAAAGAATTGACTTTTTTTGGAAAAAACCATTTTTTTGAAAAAAAGACCAATATTTTTTTAAAATAAAAAAATCAATTTTTTATTTCGGAAAAAAACCAATTTTTTTATGAAAAAAAATTAAAATATCAATTTTTTGGAAAATACAAAAAAGTCGAATTTTTTTAAAAAAATGACTTTTTTTCCTCCAAAAAAACTGATTTTTTTCGAAAATTAAAATATCAATTTTTTAAAAAATACAAAAGGTCGAATTTTCCCAAAAAATTAATTTTTTTCTCGAAAAAAGAACCATTTTTTTTCAAAAATCAAAAAGTTGATTTTTTGAAAAACACAAAAATTCGATTTTTCCCGAAAAATAAATTGATTTTTCGAAAATACAAAAAATTGATTTTTTTTCTTCAGAAAATACAATATTTTTCTTGAAAATACAAAAAATGATTTTTTTAAACAAAAAATTAAAAAATTTCATAAATATATTAAAAAAAATTTTAAAATACAAAAATAAGTTTTTCAAAAATAAAATGAAATCGATTTAAAAAAAAAATAGATGGATGGATATTCATTCATTAAAAATATTTTAATGGATGGATTGAATGAATTTTATTCATAACGGATGAATTGAATTTGATAATTTTAAAAAAAATTTAGTGGATTGTTAATAGACTAATGAATTGTTTTGATTCTTCAATTAACATTTGATATACATCCGATCCATCCATTTTGCCACCCCTACGAATAAGTACACCTAAGTTTAAAATATTTTTAATATTTTTTTTATTTATGGATAGAGTTCGATTATTCGATCCATATTTCAAATTAAATAAGTATTATTTAAAAATACTTTCTCAATAATAAATTAAATAAGTATTATTTAAAAATACTTTCTCAATAATAAAAGGTCATTTTCAATTTGGGGATTATTTCCTAAGGCTTCTAAATTTAGTATTGATTGGTAAAATTATTTTCCAAACTGAATTCCCTAATTGGAGTTCTTTCATTTTGACTATCTTGTCATTATTCTCTAAAGCTACTAGTATTTCTTTGTTTAAGCTATTTAGTTGACTATGCATCATATTTCAATAATTTTGAACAAAAACATCATTTTGTCTTAGAAACCTAATAGATTGTAAGTTTAAACGGACATATAAATGAATATGTATGAGGACGAATAATATGATATTTGTGTCTATCTTATTTGATAAATATGATATTCATATCCGTCTCATATAAGTGAAGATATTCTTTAAATTGATAATTTGCGAATTTTAAAATTGACAGATATCTATAAATAATATTTTTTTAAAAAAATTATTTTTCGATAAAAAAATTATTCAATTTTTTTTTAAAACGCAAAAAGTTATTATGACATAAAATCCATACACAATTCCCTCTTATTTTAATAACGAAATTTCGTCACATTAATTTTCTTCATCACAAGTTTAATTTCCTTCTTTAAATAATTTAAATTAATGATATTTAAATAATTTTTAGTTTATTAACCGATATAGATATATGTGGAGACAACTATCATTAAATTCGTATCCATATCTATTAAAAAATAAATATTTAAATCTTTATTTATTTTATCCATAAATATCTATTAAACTATCCGCCTCATATTCGTGACGCATTTTATCCGTAAATACCAGCGAATATGAATTTTTTTTCATCCCTAAAGTGTAATTAATGTCCCTCCTTTAGGTGAATTTGAATAAGCACAAAAGAAAAACGTGATTTAGGCTTTGTGCATGATTTGAGATTTAAAAATAATTATTGGTGGAAGAGTTTTCACTAAAGAACATTGAACATTAGATCAAAAATAATACAAATAAAAAAACACATCACATATTCATGCAAAACCTTAAGATGATAGATGTTTGAATTTTTCCGTTTATAAATAATCAATTTATAATCAATGTGTGACTTTAAGTGACACTTGATGTATTATTCTCTTAGACTTTTGTTTATGACTTCAAAGTTTCTATTCATTTGAGTATAATAAAGCACTGAAATAAATAACTTCATATTTAGATTACATCTCACAATTTTTCTTCCTATTAGCTATTACCATCAACCTCATAGTAGCAGATATTTATCTACGGATTAGAATCCATCCACCTTCGGTAACTTTACCCTCTCTTCAATTTTTAAATTTGTTTCTTTCAATTTCAAATGCTCAGCACTCTCTTCAAATACGTTTCTTATTTTGTTATGTCTTCCCATGACACAGGAAAAATCAAACTGGCGAAAAATTGTTTAACATTTCATGGCTGCTAATCCTTCGCTTCAACTTGGATTTCAAGGCACCACGGAACCGAACACTTCTGCGTTGGACTCATCGGCTACGCTTTTAATCAAACACCTTCCAGACGCTATTCCTCATGACACTCTTTCTCGACTCTTGGCCCATTACGGAGCTTCCTCCGTTCGCCCTTGTTCTGGTGGAAGGTATCATTCACCAATTCATATTGCTGTTTTTTTCCAATTCATTCATTTATATTCATGATTACGGTCAAACAATGCGTAGCTCATAATTGCTTGATCTAATGCAGGTTGAGAAATTGTGCTTTTGTGGATTTCAAAAATGACATGCTGGCATCTCAAGCACAGCGCCAACTAAATGGGTATTCATTTTTAATAATCCAATACATGCAATTGGTTTACAGAGATATGTTTCGATATTGTGATATCCTTTCTAGTTATTAACTGATTTTACAATATTATAAGCAAAATACATATCAAGAAATTCTGAGTAAAAAATAAATCCATTCTTTTGATGATTGTATCCTTGTTTGGTTGGGGTTGATCAGGTTGAAATTTCTTGGTAAAGTCTTGTCAGCCGAGAAAGCTAGTAAGCCAATTGCGAATGAGGAAAAAAGCAGTGAAACTCAGATAAGAAAAGACTCTAATACACCAGCGGTGAAGAATGAAAATGTAACTAAACCTATTGATGGAGACACAAAATCGGGAGGCCAACCTATTCAGGAGCCAATTGCCCATAGACTTGGTGTTGATTATCCATTTCCTCCTCATCTTGAGTATGCTTCTAATTGTCACTTTTCAGTTGTTAGTATTTGTTGTCTTTTTGTATTCTATCGGTGTATATCATATAATGCCTGTAATTCAGACTTGACTTGATTCAGCCTTAGCTTAGTTGTTAAGCTTTTAGTTTAACTGACAGATGCAAATCAGGTTCCCTCAACTGTCAAGCCTTAGTAGTTTTGAGTGTTAATCTTACTAGAATTCTTTTAGCTAAATACTTTTTCAATACTTTCATTGATTTGGTGAATTTCACGCGAGTCCCCCAAAAACCTGTGCTCACCTCTCTTTTTAGTGGGATTCTCATAAAATTGTGAAAGTATTGCAAGCATTTATCATGTTTACTAGTACTACTATGTATCCTATTATCCTTTATCAATCTGGGAAGTTATTACATATGATTAGTTTTAAAAAATGATTTTTAAGTGTAGAGTCATTGTGTCCGGTTTGCCATAAATGTAACAGTGATTGTTTTTCAGGTATGCTTATCCTCCACCGGATGGAAATATACTGACCAACATTGTCAATGCTCTAATTGCTGTTCCCCGCTTTTACACTCAGGTTGGTCTGCTTTCAAATGAAGCTTCAAGGATTTATTGGTTCCTCTTACTAGCACGCGTATCATTTTCTGTGTGCTCTTTTTTAACTGAAACCGTCATATTGACTGTACCTCTTTAATATAGGTTCTACACTTGATGAACAAAATGAACATTCCTCCCCCCTTTCGTATGGCACTACCCACACCACCATTACCTCCAGAGGTTTCAGCCCCACCTTTGCCTCCTCCTCATTCTGTAACTGCGAAGCCTCAATCTGCAGATATGTCTAGTGATGAATCAGAAATGGGATCTTCAGATGAGGTAACATCTTCACTGCTTGCTAGGGATCAAACGAGCCTCTTTATTTTCTGGATCTTTTGTATGACAGCCTAATCTTTCTGAGTTGCTATGTGACGTTATGTTTTGCTTTTCATCCAGCAATATATTTAGTGATGTATTCTTTACCCGAGTCTATTTTTCATGGAAAATACCTCATCCATTGAAGCAAAATTATTATGTCAATGAATATTAACCTACAACTATATGGTGCCAATAGGAGATAGATACTTTTTCTTGCTTTTAGTGAAATTTGATTATCAATGGAAAGTAATAAAAGCTTTTTAGGAGGATGGAGCAAGAGCACAAAATTCTGGGCGAAAGCGTGCCAGGCATGGGGCTATAGTTGGCCCTGCTATTGATAAAGATGTGGCTCATGAGTCTGTTGGAGTAAAACCTGCCACTTTGATCCCAAAAGAAATCCCGATGATAAAAAAGAACCCTGTCTTAAAGGTATTTTCTTTTCTCAAGATTGGTAGCAGGAGCATATTAACATTGTGTTTAAGCTATTAATAATTTTATCTTTCCTTATAATTCTGCAGATCAAAATTGCTCCCAAAGCAACCCTGAATGAACATAAGGATAATGACACAAGTCCAGAGTTACAAGAGCCAGAAAAAGAGACTCTAGATCCCAACAAGTTTTTGACTCCGGAAGAATTAGAGAGAGGAAAGTTGCCTCCTGAGGAAATATTATCTCTTCCAATGTTTAAGGTATGGATCTTATCTCAGCATATTAGAAGACAAAAGTTTCTAAATTTAAGTTGGAAACTTAAACTTCTTTCAGGAATCAGGATTCATTATTAATTAGTTGTATTAATTTCCTTAAGATGATCACTTGAAAGCAAGCGATGAAACTAATGAGTTTTACCGGTCCGCCGCGCATGGTTCAGTGGAGGGGAAAATCATCTTATTTACATTTTGTTTACATTCCGGAACTATCATGTCTATTTATATTGGAAACAAGTTTGTCAGCTTACATCTATAAATAAATTTTGAAGTAGCCTTGTATTTTCCGTTCTTAATCTTTATAATCTCCCTTGATGAGTTTTTCTTAGAAAAAGACTCCTTTCAGAATGAAATATAAGCAAAAATGGACTAAATTACGTCTATTGAAAAAGGTAGTTGATCATATTTAATATGTTCAATTTCAATTAAAAAAAAGTCAATTGTCCAAGTTACCCTCAGACTAATAAATTGAGTCATTATTAGAAATACAATTAGGTAAATTAAATGAAGGGTATGATTATAGTAAAGAGATACTGTCATTAAATAAGAGATAAATTGTTTATATTTGTTTTTATTTTATTCTAAGAAATGTTAACTATTTTTGCTTATAATTCACACCTGAGGGAATAAACTTTAGTTTCATTAGTGGAATTCTTGTTGCTGGCACTTTCACTGCACCACCTTGCCACTCTTGTTTTTCATCAGGGTTTCGTCCGGATTTTTTGATGATGAAATGATTGATCTAATGGATCTTTGTGACTACTAATATTTAAATGCATCTGATGCACTGCACGTTCATGATATGGACAGATATTTGTGATTACTAATATTGGAACTGTGCATGTTTTAATAATGGTCAAATTGTTGAATTTGTGAGAGCTTCCATGGTGTACAATTGTATGTTGATGAACTTGCATTTTTAAACTGATGGTTTGTGCAGAACTATACAGCAGGAAATCCTGCTTCTGTGTTGTATATTAAGAATTTGGCAAAAGATGTGATTACTGACGATTTCTATTTTTTATTTGGTGAGTTTTCAAGATTTTTATATTTAGGCTTTGTTTAATACTTTTTTTCTCATACAAAAATGAAATATAACTCGATAACCTAATAAAAATATAGATGGTTTGAGATTTTCTTAATATATAGTTATTGTCTGAGTGTTAATTCCACAGCTTACCTGATATTTCTTTTGTTTCTTCAGGGTCCTTCTTTGGAAGTACCGAGGCTGCTAAGTCTGGTCTTCAAGTCAAATTGATGCAGGTAAAATCTTGATTATTCCGTGATAAATTTTTGCTCTTTTATGGTATGCAAAAATAATGTATGAGGTACGGACACCTTTAGAATTAGGCATGTCACGGTATCTGACACTTGTATGACACTCATACGACACATGTTAGAAAACTCAAACAAGTGCCCCAAAAAAAAAGTTTTTTCCTTTGCTCCTACACTCTTTAAATCGGTGTCCAACATCTATATGACACTCATGTGACAGGTGTCCCAATTTTTTTTTTCTTTGCTCCGACACAACTTATATGTTAAAGATGTGTCAAAGCAATGTTCATCAATGAAGGCTTGAAGATATAAAATTTTATTAGAACATTTAAAACTTATTTCTATGGTAGATGGGATGGATAAATGACGGATATTATAATATATAAAATGATGTTAGTGTCTTAAGTTTTTTACATTAGTAGTGTCAACGTGTGTCTGGTGTCCGTACTTCATAGATAATACTTAAATCTTACTCGCTTGCTTGAAAATGGTCCATTTAAATAATAACCGGTGCAACTTGATCCATAGTGCCTATTCAACTAAACAGTATTAATGTCCCATGAAAGTCTTGTAGACTGTAGCAGCATATTTGTGAGCCCAAAAGTAATAACTAGTTTTGAATTTCAGGAAGGAAGGATGAAGGGTCAAGCTTTTTTAACATTCCCCTCCACAGAACTGGCTCATCGAGCTCTGGTATGTTTCTCACAAGTTATTGGTTTTATTTAATAATATAAAAATATATGATTTTTTTTAGCACAAAAAGGGCAAGGCCCAAGAGATATATTAGTGGAAAAGGGTACAAAAATGAGGGGAACTATGCCAAAACCTCAGAACTAGCAAACTCTAAAGTTAGGCAAATCTTGTAAGTTCCTATTATAGGCATTACTTACATCATTGTGAATGCTATCCCACCACGTATAATTTATAAGTGTTAGGCCTAAACTAGTTAAAATATCTGCACAATGGTTGCCTTCCCGATAAATATGGGAGGGAAAAAAATTGATACAAGAGTTGCCTAGGAGACAATTGTGCCACCTATTCTGATTTTTCCAAGGCACCAAGAGAGGATTAGAGAAAGCTTGAACAAGGAGCATTGAATCCGTTTTCAACCAAAAGTGTTGCCAATGAGAAGCAATAGCATGCTCCAGAGAAAGAATCACACCCATGATCTCTGCAAAAACGCAGCACCTAAGAAACAAGAAAAACTTCCCATGTGCATACCATTGTGATTACGAAAAATCCCCTCACGCGAAGCCAAATTATCAGTCGAAGCACCATCGGATTTTCCTTTAAACCAATAACGATGAGGAGAGATCCACAACACCTCTTTAACCAACCTGGGAGTCGGAGGGACAATAGTAGCCTGAAAGCTTTAAGCAACATGAAATCAGCAATATGCACCAAAAGAGAGGGTTGAGGACTTTTTCAGTGAGAGCTACTTGCGAATATATCCTTGAAGCCGTGATCTCCCACCTATCTAGAATATCATTAAACCTAGAGTTGTTCCTTGCCCTCCAAATACCAGAGAATATGTTTGAATAACCTGCATGCAAAATAACTTCAGATGGGAGAAATAGACAGGAGTTAAGGCTACCCAACAGTCCATGATGGGAGAAATAGGCGCAAATTTCGTGAAATTACTAAACTAGGCCCAAAGCTTCTTGGCATAGCAACAGTCGGAAAAAACATGGTTCATACTATTTGGGGCCTTCCTGCATAGATTGCACATGGACGCTAATTGCACACCTCTACGAGCCATTTGCTCATCCGTAGGTAGCTTTCCATGAATAATTCTCCAGTAAATTAAAGAGGTAGAGGGAGGGATTCCTTTATGCCAAATAACTTTGCCCCGGGGAACTGTGTGAGAATGGTTGGATGTATGCAAGTAGGCTTTCTTCAGTTTAAACAGACCATCATTCTCAGGGCACCAAATCCTCATATCCTGCCTTTGTCAGTCTAGCCACTTCAACATTCTGAGCAACCAGGTCCAGGCTAGGGAAGTTGTTCAGAAGAGCTTTTGAGGCAGGACTATCTTAGAGTCTTGAATAAGAGAGCTAAGCATAGTCCTCAAATGGCAATGAAATTGTTCCGGGATGTTTAAGTGCTCCACAAGAGACTTTCCACTCCAATTATCTTGCCAAAAATTAATGTTAGTTCCTGAACCAACAAGCCAAGCGGAGTTTGCTTTGAAAACATGAAACTGTTGCTTCATCCCAGTCCAGAAGGAAGATGACACATGGTGCTTGATGTGCCCTCCACCTCTGTGAACTCTAGCCCTCAGAATTAAGGCCCATTGATCCTTAGAGTTTGCAATATCCCAGCAGTTCATCAAACCAGCCGCCTCATTAAGAGCAATATGAGACCTTAAGTCTAAGCCTCCAACCTCAATGCTTTGACAACAAGCCTTCCAAGCAACAGTAACTAGCTTCCTTTTAGAGGTATCTCCTGACCAAATGAAGTTCCTGGACCATCTTTCGATATCCTTGAGCAGTGCAATTGGCCAAGTATATATCATCAGAGTATGCAGCAGCATCCTTTGTATCACAGTCCTCACAAGTAACACTCTTCCTGCAATTGAAAGAAATTGAGCCTTCCAAGATGACAGCTTACTATTCATCCTGTTAGTGATGGCCCTGGAAATGAGACACCTTGGGTCTGCCTTTGAATATGGGAGCCCCAAGGTACAGGAATGGAAAATGACCAATAGTAAAATTCATGACAGAAGCAAGCCTATTGTGTCTCTGAGGGGTCATGGAACCTGCATACATAGAAATACTTTGTTGGAGTTGTAAGTAGTAGCATCCATCTATCCTTGAAGAATTGAAGAGTGGCTTCAAAAACATCCTTCTGAACGATATTCCAAAAAGTTTGGAAGACAAAAGGTCCAAATCCGTCAGGGCCAGGGGCACTGTCTTTATCTAGACTGAAAACTGCATGATGAACCTCCTCAAGAGGTTGGAAGCATTATGAGAATGTTATTAGCTTGCTCATTAACTAGCTGAGGGGTGACCTCATCAGTCTATTTTCTTCTTTTGTTGGTATAATTTTTTCCGCATAGTTTGCCAAATAAGAAAGTCAATAGTCTATGTACTATCTTTTTTTTGGAGATCATAACCACATCATATGCAGCTTGAAGTGCTAATAATTTAATTATTCATCTTAATTTTCACAAGCACTGCTTAGAAGAGTCAAATTCATCAAAATTTTCTTCTTTGTCTTATTAATGCTGTTTTTATTGCTAATAATTTAATGTTGTTTTTATTGCAGAATCTAGTGAATGGACATGTATTTAAAGGCAAGCCAATGATCATTCAGTTTGGCCGGAATCCTGCTGCCGCCAAGGGAACTTAAATCTATAGACTATAGACCTAGAAAGGATGTTTTAATATATGGTGTTTTAAGAACCAAGTGATTCTCCACTGCTCTTTGTTTGATTGCGCGATAACTACCAAATTGCTAACGATGCATTCTTCAACTGGGAGAGGACTCTGTGATAGACCATCAACATTCACAAATATTAATGTGCATTCTCCTTGGCTGTATAGGGAGATGTTCAAATAAAAAAACCAGTTTGCATAGGAATCTATAATTCAGAACCAGATTGTTTGCAAGAGGTTTACATATTTGTTTATCATAGAATTGTAATATATAGATTGAAATGGCAAATTTGGCAATTGATATGATGATATGAATTAGAACATTAGCGAAGTTAAAATTTAAGAATAGAGACTTTGGTACTCAATACAAGTATTAAATATAAAGTAAAATCCAACACAACACATTACAGAGCTGATTTTATCATCATAAGATAAGCTGCAAATTACATACACAAATTAGAAGAAACACAAGACTGGTATTAAAAAGAAAACACAAACGCAAGCATTAATTTCATTGTTTGAGCTGACAACTCATTAGCATATTTGATGATTTGACATCACTTTCATCATTTGGCGATTCCTTTTTCACAAAAGCATACCACGCCATGAACAATCCAGCGAGTAATATAAGGCAAACTTCGAGAATCGAGTTAGCAGATTGAATATGCATCCAAACAAGCAAAATGATAAGCATAGCTTTCTGCATAGGAGTGAATACTGCTCGAACTAGAATCATTACAGCCACAGCACACACAAACACCAGAAAACCAAACAACCCGAGCAAGGACGGCCATATGGAAAGTCGATGAATATGTTGTTTTTGCAGTGGGAAAAGGCTGCTCCATATATTATAGAAAAGACCGAGAAAAACAATAGTTGAGACTAAAAAAGATGAGCAACGTCGTAGGATATCCTCGCGTGTGCCCTGTTCTGAAATGAATTTGTTTAAGCGAATAACATACGATTTGTTCAAATCACTCTGGAAATCAAAACCAAACTGCATCGCAAGAAACAAACATGTAAATTAAATAATATAAATCTGAAATCAGTTTCAGAATCGAACAAAACAAATACAAGATAAATTACCGGAATATCTAAGAGCATATCACGAGGATATGTTTTGTGAAGGGAATCGGAGTTCGTACTGATCGGTTCAAGCTTGTTGTGATGTGGAATTTGAAAACCCATTTTGAGCGATAAAGATGAAATTGAGTCAGTACTAGTAGCTATTGTTTTAATTTCAACAACATAAGAGACTTGTTAATGGGAAACGAATATCTTATGAGAAAGAAAGAAAAAGGAATTAAAGTAACAGCGCGTTGGAGAAATATAGTTACAGTAATATTTTATTTTGGTGGAGTTGTTGAGAAACGGGAATTGCTTTTAAAAACTTGTGCTAATTAGTCATGGTCACTTGTGCAAATCTCTTCAAGCACGCCGCAATCATGTGTGTGGGTAGCCTACGAAAGATTAAAGTAAAAACGCATTAGAGAAATAGTAGTAGTGGCTAATATTTTATTTCAGTGGAGGAGTGCTACTTTTGAAATTTGAGCTACTTAATTTTCTTTCTTTGACCGTGATTACCTCAAATCTCTTCAATCACGCCATGATATGTCGGTAACCGATTAGATTACAATCAGTTTTATATTTTCGATATCATAAAATAAAAAAAGAAAATTATTTGATACTTATTAGAATTGATTTTCAAACTAAACTAGTAAAAAAATCTGTGTTTTCCACACTGGTGAAATAAATTTGTAAATATATATATATAATTTTGATAAATATATTTATATAAGAGTTAAATGAAAGAGAATACAATAAAAAAGAAAGCAATAAAAATTTACAACATAAAAGTTGTATATGAAACAACTAATTTAACTTAACGAAATAGTAATGTTGTCAAGGAGTAAAGTAATAACAAATAGTAAAAGAGAAGTACAACAACAAAATGTCATCCAACCCATGTTGTAAAATAATGTGTCGTTGGAGTTGGTATCACAATGTTCAACTTTAAAAAAAAAAATTAGAGAACAATTTCATCAATTATTGTAATGGAAAGCTTTACGACAGAGAAGCGTATCAATGTTATACCTATTAAATATTATGAAAAACTTCTTTGAATACAACGTTAGTGGTTGTAGCGGTGGTATTGTTATATTTATCATGAATCAAAATTTTAAGACCTTGTTTTGTCTTAACTTGCGACATTGCGACATACAACTGACCATGACTAAATATATCATTTGGTAGGTATAAACCAACTACGTCTAACGATTGACCTTGTGATTTGTTAACTGTCATAGCGAAAGAAACAATAATGGGAAATTGTCTTCTCACTAACTTAAATGGCCATGGTGATTGAGAGGGGGACAAAGACATTCTTGGAATATAAATGATGTTACCTATATTCTTTCCTGAAATGATCCTAGCTTCAATAACATGATTAGCCAACCTTGTAACAGTGAGCCTTGTACCATTGCATAAACCTTCTAATTGATCTAAGTTTCTCATCAACATAATAGTGACACCAATCTTCAACTTGATAGAATGATTAGGCAAACCAGACGTTTTAAGAGCATTTAGAAATTCAGCAGTTAAATGCTCAAATGCATCAAAGTCGGTTGTTGTTGATCTATCAATAGAATCACTACTAAAGTATTCTTTTTCTTCTCCTAAAAGAAAAAAAATAGACAAATGATAAAACAATTAAAAAATGAAGTCAAATATGAAATTAGCATGAAAACAACTTCACAACATGTATAATACCTGGAAGAAGATCTATGATATATTGGTTAATCTCATCGACAACTTCAATTGTTGAAGCCAAGATTGCACGACTTTGTAAAAAATTAGGGTCATGGTAGTTATGAATGAGATCGGGATAGGTACTATCAACAATAGTCTTAATAGGATGTGAAAATTTTGAAATTAAAAACTCTTCAGGAATATTAATTTCAACATAACCATCATTAGTCTCACCTATGGTACCATCTCCAATTTCTAAAATCCACTCGGAAAATATACGAACTTCTTCAATGTGTTGTGAAGTTGTTCCATTTTGTAGGCGCATATTTTTTGTAAGCCTGAGGACTTTGCACTGATCCCAAATATAAGAAGCATTGATAGTTGAATGAATAATATCAGATCTACTACCTTTTGGAACAACGGGAAAGATTTGTCTAAAATCACCACCAAAAATAACTACTTTGCCTCCAAATAATTTATTTGCAGCCTATGGAATTTCACTCATAATGTCTTTCAAGGATTTATCAAGAGTCTCAAAACAAAATCTGTTAGCCATCGGAGCCTCATCCCATATAATAAGATATGTTAACTTTAAAAGCTCAGCAAGACCATCTTTTTTGTCAATGTTGCTAATTGAAGAATGCAAAGTAGGGACAAGTATCTTAAATCTAGAATGTGTTGTTCTTCCACCTGGTAACAACAGACTTGCAATCCCACTTGATGCCACAGGCAATACAATTTTATGTTTAGAACAAATAGCAGCAGCGAGAGTGTTCCACATAAATGTTTTACTTGTTTCACCATAGCCATATAAAAAAAACACACCACCATTTTGTCTGTTTACGACATCCATGACTTCAAAGTAAATGTCTTTCTGCTCATCTGTAAAAATAAGTCATGTGACAATATGTTTAGAAATGAGAATTTAAAGCATTATTAGGCATTGACTACAATAAATGGCATTGAGGGAATAAACTATCAACAATATAAGGTATAAACAATAAGTATTGTATTTATCAATATAATAGTTATAAACATGAAATTAGTTGGAAAAATATATAGTTTAGGAATGTCATTTTACCTGTAAGAGATGAGAACAAAGTATCAAAAAGAATTTTTTGAGCATTTGAATCATATTGCCTTTCTTCATAAATCAGGCGATTTCCAGCAAAAGAAAGTACAAATTCATTTGGATATGGCATTGACTTGAAATCATTCAAACTTCTATTGTTCTTTTGTAACTGAGTTTCTATTTTAATCAGGGTAAGTTGTTTTAATTCTTCATCGATAAGTGTTAATCCTAACATAGATAAAACAAAACAGTGTAAATATAACAATTAACTTGTGAATAAAAGTATTAAATTGAAATGCATATAGGGTGTACCTAGGTTTCTTGTTATGACACGTTTATCGTAAAAAATACCATCAGCTAAGTAGTGCCATGTTTGACTCTAAACATGCTCAGGTCTATTCATTGATGATGATAACAACATAGTAACAAATAAATTTCGTACAAATAAACTAGAACCCCACTCATGCGCCTCCTTTAAAGCCTCAATAAATTCTCTATCATCCTATAGAAATCCCATTGCAAAACATGCTTCTCTAAAAGAGTTATGTTGTAAACCATCGACCTTTTTGATGTCTTCATAACTCATTGGTCCTTTCTTAACAGTAAGCATAATTCGTAAATAAAATAATTCACCTGTGCTTTGAGGAACCCAAATAAGAAGACCAATCGTATACCCTTTTTTCCTAGGCTTCCAAGTCCTAGTTTTTTTTGGTAAACAAATTTTGTCACAAAGTCACTATATGTCAACAACTTAGCTACATCATATTTTTTGTTCACTTCAAACCATGCAGTAAACATAGATTCTGTAACACTTGGTTTGAGTAGAACATTACCAATTTGCTCAAAGTCTTTGTAGTAAATAGAATTCTCACCTTCCATGTGAAAAAATAGTCTTTCCACGGCCGATTTCCTACCATGTATAGAATAAGAGAAAATCCTCCAACATGCCTCACTTGGGGAAATGTATCTACAATCAAGATATTGCTTGATCTCATCAACATTCTTCTTCTTACCGTCAGACATATCACCAGAAGAATGAATAACAACATAAGTTCTATCTGAACCCTTGTTAATATACTTGAATAAGTATTTAATCAAAGTACTTTGGTTGCACCATTCCATGTTGATGTGAGCCTCATACTTCAACACTAAACTTGGGTTGTGAGGAACTACATGTCCGCTGTGAAGAATGATTCCATTTTTATCGATTGTGTTTCCATTGTCTCTTCTCCTATAAAGTGGATAGCCATCTTGATCAACTATGGTTGTTGACTGGAACTTTTTTGGGTAATACTTTGAACATTTCCCATCTTTCATGCAAGGTGAACTTTGATTTGCCAATCCACAAGGGCCATGAACCATATGAGTTTCAAGTTGTATAGCTTTGGTTCCTTCATAGGATCAGGGACTTCAGCACTTATAATCCTGTCAATATCTTCGGGTCTTGGATATTTGTTAGAAGGATGCAAGAATATCAAAATATGTGCATGTGGCAACCCTCTCTTTTGAAACTCAATGGTGTACATATCTATAAAAAAAAGTAAGTAAAAAGTAAATTCTAATAATGTGTAACAAATTGAAAAGTTAGGGTGAGAAAAGAAAACATACATGCAAGCACCTTGCCTAACACTCCCCTCTTTGTCAAATATGATAAAAGCTGATCAAACTTGATTTTAAAGATCCTCGAAATCACATCAGGACGATCTTGGGGTTTTAGTCCAAGAGGTCTAAGTAATCTTTGTATTTCAGGCCAATTTGGATTGCAAGTGAATGTTACAAATAAATCAGGAAACCCCACCTTGCTACAAATAGCCATTCCATCATTATTTGGTTTGTCTCCAAAGAAACAAAAATAATTTGTATTGTGTTTCAAATGAGCCTGCTCATATGCTCAAGGCATCAGTGTAAGTTTCATACCAAAAATGGAGAGACCAAATTCAGCATATCAGTGATTGCAAAACAAACATGTCTGAGGCATATTACATAATATATAGGTTTGTGCATAAGGGAGTACATAAGATTGAATTCAACAATAGTAGTTAACATAGTTGTGCAGAAGTTTGGAATGAATCCTTACACAAATGATCTTAACAAAATATTTGAATCTAACAAAAAATGAGGTACTCACTAAAGAGTCACTCCTTTTTGAGGTGCTTCACCTTGGTTGTTGAATTCTTTGGAGTCAGGATATCATCTTGTAAAAAATCATCAGGAAAAGTAGGAATGGAGGCCCTCTTAACCGGGGTGTTGCTAGAGCAAGTGGATGGAGTGCAAGTTTGGTTGGCTGAAATTTCTAGATGAGCGTTGTAGTGTTGCTCAAAAGATTGGGTTGTCTAGATAAAACAAAAATAACTGGTCAATATCTTATGCCTCTAGTGCAAAAAAGTATATTTCAAGTTTTGCAACATGTTAAGAAAGAAGACATACAATTGGTTCAAGTTCAATATCCATAGCATGCTCTGTATCCATTTTCAAAAAGGCAGCCTTAGAGGTAATGCTGCCAAAACATAAGACCACAAATTGAAAGCAATCAGTTATGTTTAAAACATGATTTTTTTTTTTAAAGTTTACGCATTATGAGTTCATTTCCATAACCAAATTGTACCTCATCCGGTTTAAGGGCTTCAGATAATGTTTTGTAAACACCAGGATCGTTAAGGATAGTAACAATTGAGAATTGATCGAAAAAAGATTGATATTTAATTCTAAATGCAAATTGTTGATCCAAAAGTTTGTCGAGGTGTATGGGATAAATTTTTGGGTTATCCTCTCAATCCTTGATGAATAATCACATCAGAAATTTAAAGTAGGTGATTAAAACCATGAATAAGAAAAACATAGTAATCAAATGAATAATGTATTTACCTCCTTCATTACTTGTCTCAATTCCCTAGCAGTCATAATAACATATGGAATAACATCTTTATCCCAAAATACAAAGCATCCAACATGATTATCAAACTCGACTTCTACCTCGATTTTGTATCTATGCCATGAAAACAAAAGTGGTGCAAGTATGTAAAATAGGTTGCAAAGTTATAATTGAATGTATAAAAGCGATATAGAAATGTTACTTTGTCACAGGTTCAACATCTTTGACTCCACAAACACATATGAATTTGGGGCCAGTGGACTTGTTTGATGTATTGCAACTGGGGCAAGCCTCGAAATACCATCTATGTTTTGACGCCTTAAATCTCTTGGTAGCGCTAATGGTTGTGACAAAACAATCCTAGTTTGACATCACAAAGAGTTGGTAGATATTTCAAGAAATAATTAAGGTTGTAACAACAATTTAAAAGCAGACCTTGTCGATTTCAAAAATGTGACAGATACTCTTGACCTCATTAGAGTTTGCCCAACTTTTATTGCCAGACTGCACAAAGGATTCAGAAGTCTGGGGTTATAGAATGAGTTGGTGCAGCAGCTGAAAGTGTGGATCCTAGCCTGGAAATTTTTTGTAGAAACAAAGATAACGAATCAAATCAAATTAAACTGAGTTCTGCAAAAGTATAGACAAGTACGTAACTGTTTAATATAGTAACATACTTGGTTTTAAAATCGAGAACTTGGGGATGCTCCAAGTTGATGTGTGTTGCACCCTAAAATTTGACCAAAATTAATTTACCTATTAAGTGTTTGAAAGTTGATACCTTCACCAGAAAGTTCAAGAGATCCTCAGAAGAATTGGTTGGAACCAAGGTTGTGTGCTTCATAGCTTGAGAGTTGTGGGTGCTCCTCAGGTGATTCTGAGACTGGGAGAATGAACTTGATGTTTTGAGAAAGCCTATGAGATGTCTTGATAGCCATCATGAAGTCCAGAGAGGTCATTGTGCAAGAATTCAGAAGATTCAGCCATGAGTGGTGAAATTAGGGTTTTGACTGGGTCAACCCTAGGATAACTGAAAATTTGGAGAAGGGTGAGACTTAATCCAAGGGCCATGAGATCATGGAATGATGTGTGGAGATTTTATAAATATGATTCCTAGACCAACTCATCATGATTGAGGAGTTTGAGAAGTTTTAAGTCAGGGTTTCCAAGGATTGTCAGTGAAAAAACTCTAATTTGATCCCTATCTTCCAGGCAGTTTTAGCTCAAGATGTGATTGATATCTCATCTTCCCCACAACATGAATGTTGTAGAGATTGTTATTAGCTTTAATTTGAGTGGTAGAAGTCCTTGATAGGAGTTGCAGAGCTCAAGTTATGGTTTTGACAAATTACAGGTCAGCAGAGGTGTGTGAATCTGGGTCCTTGAAAGTCACCCAGCTTGCAGACAACTTTTGCCCTAGTAGGATGATTCCTATGATTTCTTGGTCAACATGAATGTTGAAGAGCATCTTCTTAGATTTCTAGAGAGTACTAGAAGTCCTTGATAGGATTTGTAGAACTCAACTTATGGTTTGAACAAGACAGGGGTATTTTGGTCATTTGGCAGTTATAGGTCATTTTAAGCAAAGGCCATATCTCCTATTTCCAAGCCTCAAATGGAAAAACTCAAAACATGAAAGTTATTCAAAATGGCATTTTAAGCCTAGAAAAGTGGTCATGAGTTATTGAAGAATCTTGTGGCAAGGATTTTCATGATTGGGTAAAAATGACCTAAAAATGGCTTATAAGTTTAAAAAGTTGAAGTTGGAAATTGGTTTAGGAGATGTACAAATCCAAAATGGGTCATCCAATATGTCATTTTGACTCCAAACAATGTTTTAAAAACAATGGTTCAAGTAGAATTTTGATTTGAAGCATAGAAATGGGTGTTACTTTGTAATGTTGTTACTTGAATCATAAGGTAACTAAACAAAACTTCACCAAAGGCAAGGAAGTGCATGTTTTTCACTCATTCTTTCTCAATATCTCTTGTAAGGAGATTTTGAAGCCAATTTAACAAGCCTAACTCATGAGATATGGTATGATCAACATGTCATTAAAGGAGAAATTCTATAACTTCCTAGCACTTTCCATGAGTTTCTAGATGATTCTAGGAGTTTCCATGGATTGCTATAAGAAGGGTGAATCACAATTTGGCCAGGGTTGGTGAGAATTGTTGGTGAGTGGTGAGGTTAGAGTGTGGAAAAGTGAGATTCTTCCATTTGCATTTCCATAACAAACTCTCTTTCTCTTCCATCTTCATTCATTTCTCCTCCACAAACACACTACTCTGATCTTTAGGAGCAATTGCATACCAAATTGAAGGTAGATCCATGGAGGTTTGAAGCTGTTTTGAAGAATTTGCAAGAAAAGCATATTGAGATCAAACACAAGATTTAAGCATTGTTCATCAATTTTCTTGCATACAGAATTCTTACCTGCCATTAAAGATCAATCAGGGAAGGTGACAGGCATTGAATTGTAGTGAAACCATATCCACCATTGAAGTTTGACAGGTTGGTGATTTTATTCGTATCACCTTATTTACATGCATTCCCTCATAGTTCTAGGTTTAGACTGGTTAAGCTAGGGTAGAGGACTATATTCTGAGAATTTGAGGAAGTTTTGTGAAGTTCCATGGCAGACACCAATTTATTTCAGTTGCAAGAATGAGTCGTGTGTTGGGTATTGATGGACATGGCATAGTGTAGAATGGCTAGGGAAGCATGTGGAACAATTCTGGATCGTTAGTTTGAAATTACATCAAGATTGATATCAGTGTAACATGTTGAACCCTAAATTTCAAGCGTTCTGTTTGGATGATATAAGATGTTTCAGTGAAAACTATGTACATGATCATGTTCCTGGTGAGTAATAGAGCAAGTTTGGCTTTGGAATTGTTGATTTTCATTGCATATTGATGGAGAACGAGTGGAGTTAAGATTCATGCATGGATGCTATTTTTCTGAAAACCCTAGTTTCGTTTGGGACGATAAGCCACAACCCTTGGATCTCTCTGAGAAGTTGACTAAATCGTCCAATCCCACGGCCACGATTCAAACTTGTAAATGGAGGGAGTCTGAAGCGCATGAAACGCTGCGTTCTACTAATCCAAACGCGCCGTTTTGATTAAATTGATAGAACTGGGCTTCAGCAACTCGTTTCTATCCACACCTCCCACATGCCTGGCCCAATCATAAATGAACTGAGGCGTGTTACTTTTGATACCCCCTCCCCTTTATTTCTTATATTCTTTTATTTTAATTTCTAATATTTTCTTGCATTTTAATAAATTCATAAAAAATCCAAAAATTAATATTTTTCATTTCTTCTTTTTTTCACATATTCATGATTTTGTCTAGAAAATTAATAAAAATAAAAATTCCATTTTATTTTTCTTTTAATATTTTTTAGCATATTTTCTTGTAAATAGTATTTTTAATTGTTTAGTTTGATACTTGATTTTGTGCAATTTGTTTTAGGACTTTCCCTTAGGATTTTTGAGCCATTCTTTTTGGCATAGTTAGGTATTGAACCCTAGTTCACATAGAATTTAATTCTCAATTTGTAGATTAAAATTTGATGTAGTTTGATTGTTTGGCATTTAGGTGTTCAAATTAGGGTTTTAGGTTGTATAAGTAGACTTGAACCATTTTGTTTTGGGGTTTATAGGCCAAATTAATGTATGGGGAATATATGGGTTAAGGGTAAGTATGTATAGAATCCCCTAGAATTTTGCTAGAATATTGTATGGTGTTTTAGTATTTTTAATTGATTTTTGAATGTATGGATAGTATGTGTGTTGCTTAAAGGCATAGTTTGTATTGTATTGTTTTCTTTTCTTCTCTTTTGAGTGTGTGAGCTTTGAAGATTGAGTTGAAGACCTTGTGGATCATCATTGGAGCTTTGAGGACCTTGCAGAGGAGTTTATCTTAGATTTTGTTGTTTTGTTTATAGGGTTATAAGTGCATAGGCAGAGCCTTAGATAGTTTAATTCCATTCAATAAACAAGGAGTGTTTTGTCCACTTCCTTCCTTCTCTATGACATAAAGTCCCTTAAGGGTATTCACCTCTCTCCTTTGGAGGGATTAGTGACCTGACCCTCTGAGGTAGAACTTTGAGAGAGCCCTTCCCTTTGATGTTAAGTCCTCAATGGCATCCTTTGGAAGTCAGTGAGCACTGTAACATCCTCACCTCATCCTGTTGACTGAATCTTGTTTGCTGGAGCATTTGAGCCATTGAAGATAGAAGTTGAAGCTTTGAAGAGGATGATTCCTTGAAGGTTATTGAAGTCTGAAGACTTTGTGAAGATCAAGTTGATGCTTGAAGATCCCTGAAGATAGTGAAGCCTGAAGGTGGAGCTGATCAAAGAAGCTGAAGCTTAAGGGAGAAGATGAGTTGACACTCATGTTGTAGGGTTGATACCTGGAAAGCAAGTGATCTCTGAAGTCTGAATATTGAGTAGCTGCTGGAGGAGCTGAAGCTTTCTTCTGTTTTTCTTTTCTGTATCATTTGTTTTGTTTGATTTGTCTGTTGCATTAGACTAAGTTCATCTAGAATAAGTTCAGTCTAAGAGCATGATTGCATTAGAGGTTGAGTTGCTCCCTCTGCTTGTATTGTTACTGCTTGGCTTTGCTTGCGGGTATTCGGTAGAGCCCAGCTCCCTTGCCCATGTGTTTATTTTGCCTGATGGTATTTCTTTCTTTTATCTGTATGATTGCAGTTTACCGTTTATTGCTTGATAGCATGTTGTTTATTTTTTCAGTATGATTACTGTTATTCATATCTGGCTTGAGGTTGAGATGAGCTTGTGGAGGCTGCCGCCCCACACACATTTCCTCCCTCACTTGCATGGCATGCATTTTACTGTATTACTGTTTACTGTTTAAGCTGATGCTTTATCTGTTTCTGTTTATCATTGACATGATCCCTTAGGACTCTCATTTCCTTTGATAAGGAAGTGATGATAGAACTTTAGGTTGAAACCTATGCATGACAACATCTAGGAGTTCCCTGTTCAAACCTCAACCATAGGATGAATCCATGGCATGATAACAGTAGGACTTGATAGTCTCCCTCCTAGTTGGGCCTGTTCTCTTCTCACCTCAAAACAGTTTAAGATACAGTAATCATGAATGATTTCTTTCGTACGTTACGAGCCTTAAGCTATCTGAGAAAAGATTGTGGGAGAGCTTCTTTTCCATGATCTGGATGTTTAGTATGGTACCCTTTGGGTGACATGCGACGCCTTCACTCTCAGGTCATAGTCTCTAGTGCGGTTGAAATCGCAAATACAATAAAAAACATTTCTTTCAGGAAATAACCCGTAGTTTCCCGAACTACGTGAGCTCTGATCTCTCATGCCTGTTGAGAGTACGTAGGCACAAGATGGCGAAGTCTTGGCGAGCTAACTTCCCCCATAACCCTTCGTAGGCCGAACTACGTTGACTCTGATTTCTCATTCTCTGATGAGAATACGTAGGCATAAAGTGCGACGCTTTGCCGGGTCATTTTTCTTTTCTTTTTCAGCCAGTCTTGATAGGTAGATAGATTAAAACCAACCCGTCCAAGTAAACAAACAAGCAAGGATCCCGTCGAGTACGACGGACGTGAGGGGTGCTAATACCTTCCCCTTGCGTAACCGACTCCCGAACCCAGACAATGGTTGCGATGACCTTGTCTTACCCTTATTCGTCAGGTTTTTCCGATCGTTTCCTTTCCCGCTCTGAGGGATAAATAACGAAAGGTGGCGACTCTTCTGTTTTGCCGGCACCTTATTTTCGCGCAAGCGACAGCTGGTGACTCTACTGGGGAACTCCAACGGTTCCTTGTGCGAGTCAATCTTATCGTTTGTGTGTTTGCTTGTTGGGTTGCGTTTATTTATCGCATTTTTACTTCTCGCACTTTATTTCCCGCATTTTTATATTCAGTAAAATATGATTATTTGTGCTGTTGTGGGATAGGAGTTCTGATGAGTGAGAAGCCAGACCCAGGCTTGAGTGTACCATAGAATTAGAGTGGAAATTAGTGGGCGCGTGCTTGCTTTGCAGGCACTAGTGTCTCATGAAATCCACGCTCAGACGAGGTTCATCCGGTTGGCTTCACTTTCAACCCTTTGGGTTGAGACGGTTGCTGGTTTGGTGGATTGTCGACTCTGGGGACCGATCATTTGTGATTCAGCTAAGTGAGGCCTCTTCAGGACTTGATGATGCCACTCCTTCTGGGAATCGTATCATCAGTTTTGAAAGTATGTGACGCTGATGAACGCATAGGATGTCGTACCTTGAGTCAGTCTAGGTCCATACCTGTGAGCGGGACTGGGTTTATTGCAGGAAACTTAGACCTTCAGACTACCTGGTTTTCTTGACAGTGAATCAGTTATGTTGGGTTCTCAGTTGCAGATATGTTTGTTCCTGATAGAGCAAGGGTTTGATCAGAGGATCTTATCATCAGGTGTTTGTCTGTTCTTGATAGAGCAGGCTTTGATCAGTGTATTATCATTGGTGGTTTGTTCAGGATAGAGCAGATTTTGAGTGAGGTCTGAAGATCTCATCAGCAGATGTTATTTGTTCTTGATAGGGCAGATTTTGAGTGGGGTCTGAAGACTTCATCAACATATGTTCCTTGATCTTGCACCCGGGATCCTTATTATCAGTCACTTATTCTTGTCAGAGCAGAATTTTGATCTCGGTCCTATCAGATGGTTATTCTCAGCAGATCAGATTAGTGGCCTTACACCGGGGTTTCCTTCTCATCAGCGACTGTTGATACCGAATCTCCACAGCAGCTACCTGGATATTATTGCATGCCTGCATTTTGCATTAGTTTGCGCATTCATCTGCATTCCATTAACGTGTGTCTGTGTTGCAGGTACCGTTTCCCCGATCCCGGATTTCTCGCCTTCTGCTGTTATTATGGCCTCTCTCAGGAAGACTGTTGCATACAAGTTCCCGACCCCCGATGTGTCGAAGCTGACTGGTTTGATAGCCCTGGCAGGGGATTCTGTGAAGGACATGTTCAGGAAGTCTTATGGCAGGTTGCTTAGTCTGGTTTGCAAGCCTCCTACGTCCGAGTTGAATGGGTTACATGCTCTTCTGCAGTTTTATGACCCTCCCTTGAGGTGTTTCACTTTTCGTGACTTCATTCTTGCGCCGACATTGGAAGAGTATGCTGATATGCTGGGTGTGCCTATCAAAAGGCAGATGCCTTTTGTCCACATGGATGCTGAGCCTGATCTGGCTGGCCTAGCTTCCTCACTCCATTTGAGTGCTTCTGAGTTAGTGGTGACGAGCTGGAACAAGGTCCCAGGGTTCTCTCTGCAGTTTCTGATAGCTAAGGCTCAGCAGTGTGCTAAGGACAAATGTTGGGACGCATTCAACGCCATCCTTGCTTTATGCATATATGGCATTATCCTGTTCCCCAGCATGCCTGATTTCGTTGACTTTGATGCATTCCACATCTTCGCCTCAGGGAATCCAGTCCCTACTCTGATCGGAGACGTCTACCATTCAGTACATTACAAGAATGAGAACCGGAGAGGGAAGAATGTCTCATGCTGCATACCGCTGTTGTATAAGTGGTTTGATAGTCATTTGCCCAATAGGGGTTCTTCCGTCTTGTCTGCAGCCACAACTGAGTGGCCTGAGCGTCTGATGAGCTTGTCGGCAGAAGATATTGATTGGTTCGTTGATAGAGACAGGTTAGGCACCGAGTTGATCTTCAGTTGTAGTGGGTTTCCTAACGTACCTCTGATAGGTAGGAAGGGTTGCATCAACTATAATCCATCATTGCTAGTTCGTCAATTCACATATGCTTTGAGGACTCCACCGAAGGAGGAGGAGGTACAGGAATCTCTGTACCTCACGGGCACTCTAGAGGGGGATTTGTTGTCCAAGCTTCAGTATGCGTGGAACAATATCAGCACGAGAGGGAAGCCTTTGTTGGGAAAGAGCAACAGCCAAGCCTACCCTCCTTATTCAGCTTGGATCAGAGCCAGAGCCAGCGCTATAGGGATGCCATTCCCTCATGTCAGACCAGAGAGTCCTCCACCAGTCGAAGAGCCTACCACTATGTCCATTCATCAGCACAATCAGATACTAGCCGAGCGTGATGAACTGAAGCGGGTGAATGCAGAATTAGAGAAGGAGTTAGCTCAGCTTAGAAGTGAACGGAATGAAGCCGTGCATGCTCTCAAAAAGCAAACAGAGTCGGTGAACCAACTGGGTGCAGACTTAGCAAAGCAGATTGCTGATCGGGAACGCTTAGGTCAAGACTTCAGGGCTGCTAATGATGTACTAGCTACGAAGAAGCAGCATTTGGAGGAAGCATATCGGAGGATATCTAAGTTCGACCAGCATTGGAAGACTTCCATGGCCACCAGGAAGGAGCGAGAAGACAAACTGATGCTGCAGATTTCTAAGCTGGAAGCCGAAGTAAAGGACAGTGAGCGGAGGTTTGATGAGGAGACCGCCCGCAGATACGCCGCCGAAAGCCGTCTCAACAAAGCTCTTGCTAACCTGAAGGAGCATAAGCTGATGTTTGAGTCTAAGAAGCGGAAACTGGAGGATTGCTTTGGCGAAGGAGCCTGGGAGAGTTCAGTTCAGGGGCTCCAGCATACCATCAGGCAGAGGGAGCTACTCGTCGAGGGGTTGCTCACTGTGCCAGATCATCCAGAGACGAAGGAGTTATTAGCAGAGTACCGCGCTCGTGGCCGTACTTGACTAGTTGTATTCCTGTTGTTTTGATCTTTGATGTATGCTGACCATCACCAGACTTGTTGGCTGAGGTCATGCTGTTGATCTGTTTGTACTCGCTGATACTGTGTACTGCCTTGACAGGCCTTTCTATATTTATATGAGATTGATGTTTCCCTGATTGGGCTCAGATTTCTTCTTCCTCTTATTATTATCAGCACCGTCACTAAGGCACTAGGATCGGGGGAAAATCTCCCACGCACACAGACACACGCATGCATCTGCATGAAGCATATTTGCATGATGTATATCTTATTGCTTTTCCTAACCTTTATTGAAGTTTGACAGTTTTTTCCCAGGTTCCGAGCTGCTTTCGATCTCCAGGATTGATCAAAGACTCATCCACCGCTACTCAACTCGCGCTAATCAGACAAGGATAATGGACCAGGTGCAGTCAGATGTTCAAGAGCTCCGTGAACGGTTGGATCGTTTTATGGAGCTGATGCAGGTGGTCGCTAATGGTCAAGACCAGCTTCGTACTTTGGTTCAACCGCTGATCTCCAGGGTTGACAGTAATGGCATACTTCATGGAGGGGCTGTGCCTACTCCTCCTCCAGTGGATGCTCCACAGAATGTTGTTCCTGTTGCCGGGGGCAACGGCAGTGCTAACGGCAATCTGATGACTAATATCGGGCTCAACGCGACAGGCGTCGGCAATGGTAGTTTGGGAGCCAATGTTAACATAGGGCCGATCAACGACAATGCTGGTGCAGGAAACCTGTTGGTGCCTCAACCGTGGCTGGAGGACCATCAGGATGACATATTCTCTCAGAGAGGTGTAGATGCAGAGTTGAATGCTGAAGCTCGACTCCGGTTCAAAGCGCTGGAAGACAAGATGAGAGACATTGAAAATCAGAACACGTTGGGCGTCGATATGTCCAAGCTCGGTTTGATTGCTGACTTCAAGGTACCTCACAAGTTCAAGGTGCCTGTCTTTGAGAAGTATAAGGGTACTACTTGCCCCCGTGTTCACCTCCGATCTTATTATAGAAAGATGTCCGCCTATTCTGACGATGAGAAGTTGCTGATGCACTTCTTTCAGGATAGTCTTTTTGGTCCATCACTCGAATGGTATATGGGTTTGGAGCCCACTACTGTGCGCACCTGGAAAGATCTCGCAGAAGCGTTCGTCCTCCACTATCAATACAATAGCGACTTGGCTCCCAACCGAGTTCAGCTTCAGAATCTCTCACAGCAGAACAATGAAAGCTTCAAAGAGTACGCCCAGCGGTGGCGTGAATTGGTTGCTCGGGTTCAACCGCCGATGGTTGAGCGTGAGCTAGTGCAAATGTTCGTGGCTACCCTTCCTGGAATCTACTATGAAAAGCTGGTCAGTGGCATGTCTGGGACATTCTCGGCTCTCATCACCATGAGTGAGCATGTTGAGAACGGTATAAAGATTGGAAAAATTCAGGGCGAATCATCCTCAGCTGGAGGAGGTAGTAAGAAACCCTACGCTGGCAAGCGTCGAGAGGGAGATGCCAGTGCTGTCACTAATGCTCGGAGAAAGGGCAAGGGCCCTCAGCCTCAGATTGCTAGCATAAATATCCCAGCAGCTCCACCGCAGCCGCAGCAGCAGCAGCAGCAGCCTCAGCAGCAGAATCAGCAGGGGTATAGAAGATATCAGAATCGGGCTCCTATGACAAATCGTCAGTTTGAAACTCCACCTATGTCGTATGCACAACTTCTGCAAACGTTGCTTCAGCTTCAGTTAGTGCAAAAGAGGACAATGGCTCCCTTAACAGGGGCACCGCCGCCGGGGTATGACGCCAATGCTACTTGTGATTTCCATACTGGGGCACCAGGCCATACGATTGAGAATTGTAAAGCTTTTAAGCACAAAGTCCAGGACTTGGTGGACGCCAAGGTTATCAACTTTTCTGATAGCGTGCCCAACGTTACCAAGAACCCTATGCCTCATCATAAGGGAGGCGGAGTGAATGCCGTTATCACTGAAGAGAGTGCGGACTTGCTGACCGATGTCAAGGATTTGAAGACGCCGCTTAGTTTTGTCAAGGCTAAGCTGTTGAAGAAGGGCTTCTTTCCTAGATGTGGAGAGTTATGTACGGCTTGTGCTACACTTCCTGACGGGTGTGAGCAGCTGATCGAAGGTATCCAAAGTCTGATGTCCGAGGGTATTTTGCAGTTCAGCCGGAGCATAGAAAGTGCATCAGGGGAAGTCGTACTGAAGCAGGCAGATGAAGTTGCTACCATTACTATTCCTCGTCACCCTATTACTATTTCTGCGCCCCGACCACCTACTATTACTATCACCAGGGCCGGACCGATCCCATTCGAGAGTACTAATGTCGTTCCATGGCATTACGGCGCCGAAGTCTACTGCAATGGTTAGAAGATAGAGCTTGAGCCGTACGGATCGACCGTGCAGAATCTTACCGGAGTCAGTGGCATCACTCGAAGCGGTAGAGTGTTCGCGCCAGCAGAGGTTGCAGCAGAGAAAGTGGTCAGAGCTGAGGCTGCTGATAAGGGTAAAGGTAAAGCTGTTGAGGAGGTCCCTTCTGGGGCAGAAAAAGAGTTGCTAGTTAAAGATGCTGAAGAATTCATGCGACTAATCAAGAAGAGCGACTACAAGATTGTAGATCATCTTCATCAGACTCCGTCAAAGATCTCGATTCTTAACTTGTTGCTGTGTTCTGAGGCGCACCGCAACGCATTACTGAAGGTATTGAATGCTGCATACGTGCCGCAGGAGATATCAGTAAATCAGCTGGAGGAGGTGGTAGCCCATGTCAATGCTGGTAATGGGCTGGGATTCACAGATCTAGAGCTGACTCCTAAAGGAAGAGACCACAACAGCGCCTTGCACGTCTCAATAGAGTGCAGAGGCACGATTATGTCGCATGTCCTGGTAGATACGGGTTCGTCGCTTAATGTGCTTCCGAAGAAGGCACTGATGAAGTTGGATACCCGTGGGTTGCTTTGCACGCCCAGTGATCTGGTAGTGAAAGCCTTTGACGGAACCAAGCGCCACGTCTTCGGAGAGTTGACCCTGCCGATTCAAGTTGGTCCAGAGACGTTCAATACGGTTTTCTATATCATGGACATCATGCCTGCCTACAGTTGCCTCTTAGGTCGGCCATGGATCCATGCTGCTGGTGTCGTGACGTCCACGCTGCATCAAAAGCTTAAATATGCTGTCGGGGGCAGCATAGTAACCGTCTGTGGTGAGGAGGACATCATGGTGAGCCACCTGTCGTCCTTTAAATATGTTGAAATGGATGGCGAGATCCATGAAACGCTCTGCCAAGCATTTGAAACCGTCAAGGTGAAAGAGGTAGCTCCTGTCGTCGCAGAGAAGCAAGAGATGAATCTCTCCTCGTTTAAGGAAGCTCGGGCCGTCGTCGAAGCCGGTTCCAGCCCAGGCTGGGGGCATGTTTTGGATATACCAATCAAGCAGGACAAGTTTGGATTGGGATATTCTCCTGAAGCTGAAGCCTCATCTTCTTCTGGCAGCTCGTCTCGTGGGAAAGGGCCGATCCTATTCACCAAGGGGGGAGTAATTTTCGAAAGCATCAACGCTGCGTCTGAGGACAGCAGGGATAGCGATTGCGATCTTGACGCCTGGATGCAGCCGAGCAAGCCAGGCGAGCGCCTCAACAATTGGACCATCAAGGAGATTATCAAGCTGACAAGTGAAGAGTAATGATTTGCTTTTTACAATCTTTGTACAACCCTATGTCCTGCCCGGGGCATAGTGGTTTTACTGTCAGGACCTTGTTGGATTATGTGTATGCATTTTGTTAATAAATAAAAGGCGTTTTCTTCGTACTCAAATATTGTGTTCTCTGTTATTCCTGTTTTATTTTTATTCCGAAAAACAGTAAAATGGCAACGAGGTTTGTGCTAACCTGCATATTCTTGCTTTAAACTTAACACTTGTTATTGCAGGATCCACATAACAGATGACATCGACTCTGGACCCTCTACAGCTCACTACGACTTCGATTGCCCGATCTATCAAGCCAAGGATGAGATTGATGAAGACGAAGACCTTCCGGAAGAGTTGGCCCGCTTGTTGAGACAAGAAGAAAAGGTTATTCTGCCTCACGAGGAGGATATTGAGATTGTAAATCTGGGTTCTGAGGAGCTCGTCAGGAATGTCAGAGTAGGGGCTGCGCTGCAGAAGGATGTCAAGCATAGACTGGTCGAGATGCTTCGAGAGTATAGTGACGTCTTTGCTTGGTCATACGAAGATATGCCCGGACTTGACACTGATATCGTGGTTCATCGGTTGCCGTTGCGAGAAGATTGCCCTCCAGTCAAGCAGAAGCTTAGGAGGACGAGACCAGATATGGCTGTAAAAATCAAAGAAAAAGTCCAGAAGCAGTTGGACGCAGGATTTCTAGCCGTTACCACTTACCCTCCGTGGGTCGCCAACATAGTGCCTGTACCGAAGAAGGACGGTAAGGTACGCATGTGCGTCGATTATCGGGATTTGAATAGGGCGAGCCCTAAGGATGATTTCCCGTTGCCTCATATCGATGTGTTGGTCGACAACACAGCCCAGTTTTCCGTGTTTTCGTTCATGGATGGCTTCTCCGGTTACAATCAGATTAAGATGGCACCGGAGGACATGGAGAAAACGACGTTTATCACCCCCTGGGGAACGTTCTGCTATAAGGTAATGCCTTTCGGTCTGAAGAACGCAGGGGCCACTTACCAGCGAGCAATGGTAACTTTGTTTCATGACATGATTCATCATGAGATCGAGGTCTATGTTGATGACATGATTGCAAAGTCCCAAACGGAGGAAGAGCATCTGGTCAACCTATTGAAGTTGTTTGAGAGGCTTAGGAAGTTCAGGCTGAGGCTGAATCCTAACAAGTGCACTTTCGGAGTGCGGTCCGGAAAGTTATTGGGGTTTATCGTTAGCGAACGAGGTATTGAAGTTGATCCTGCGAAAATAAAAGCTATCCAAGAAATGCCAGCGCCGAAAACAGAAAAAGAAGTTCGTGGTTTCTTGGGCCGAATAAACTACATTGCAAGGTTTATCTCTCAGCTCACGGCCACGTGTGAACCGATGTTCAAGCTTTTAAAGAAAGATCAGGCGATTACTTGGAATGAGGATTGCCAGAAGGCATTCGACAAAATAAAGCAGTATCTTCAAGAACCTCCAATCTTGATACCCCCAGTGGCTGGACGGCCATTAATCATGTACCTGACGGTTCTGGAGAATAGTATGGGATGTGTTCTCGGTCAGCACGACGAGACGGGCAGAAAAGAGCATGCCATTTACTATTTGAGTAAAAAGTTCACTGAGTGTGAATCTCGATACTCGATGTTGGAGAAGACGTGTTGTGCATTAGCTTGGGCCGCCAAACGTCTACGACAGTATATGCTCAATCACACCACTATGCTAATTTCGAAGATGGATCCGATCAAGTACGTCTTCGAGAAGCAGGCTCTTTCGGGCAGGATTGCCAGGTGGCAAATGGTGTTAACGGAATATGATATTCAGTACGTCTCCCAGAAAGCCATTAAGGGAAGCGTATTGTCTGACTACCTTGCCGAACAGCCAATCGAAGACTACCAGCCGATGAAGTTCGAATTCCCTGACGAGGATATTATGTTTCTCAAAGCGAAGGATTGCGATGAGCCATTGCCCGATGAGGGGCCAGATAGGAAGTCTCAGTGGAAGTTGATATTCGACGGAGCGGTTAATTCCTATGGAAGTGGTATCGGGGCTATCATCACGACTCCTCACGGATCCCACATCCCGTTTACTGCGAGGCTGACGTTTCCAGTTACCAACAATGAAGCAGAGTATGAAGCATGTATCATGGGTCTAGAAGAGGCAATTGATTTGAGAATCAAGAATCTAGACATATATGGTGACTCAACGCTTGTAATCAATCAGATTAAAGGGGAGTGGGAAACTCGTCAAGCGAATTTAGTGCCATACATGAATTATGCCAGGAGGCTGCTCCCTTTCTTCGATCGAGTGGAACTTCATCATGTACCCAGGGCTGAAAATCAGATGGCTGATGCCTTAGCCACGTTGGCTTCCATGTATAAAGTCAATTATTGGAATGAGGCTCCAAGAATTGTACTTTCGCGTCTTGACAGACCGGCATTTGTCTTTGCAATCGAGGATGCCAATGACGGCAAGCCATGGTTCCACGACATCCAGACCTTCCTTATGACTAAGGAGTATCCTGCGGGTGCGTCAACCCAGGATAAGAAGACTCTAAGGAGGCTATCTGGAAACTTTTATCTCAATCCTGATGGAGTGTTGTATAAGAGAAACCACGATCTCGTGCTACTCAGATGTGTAGATGAGAAAGAGGCGAGCATACTCATGGAAGAAGTCCATGAGGGCACATTCGGTACGCACGCCGGCGGGCATGCCATGACGAGAAAGATCCTGAGAGCAGGGTATTACTGGTTGACTATGGAGTCGGATTGCTTCAGATTCGCGAAGAAATGTCACAAATGCCAGGTTTATGCTGATAGAGTCCATGTGCCGCCGTGCCCATTGAATGTCATGTCCTCCCCTTGGCCGTTCTCCATGTGGGGCATCGACATGATAGGCAAGATCGAGCCCACTGCATCCAATGGTCATCGTTTCATTCTGGTAGCTATCGACTACTTCACCAAGTGGGTGGAGGCAGCCTCGTACGCTAATGTGACCAAGCAGGTGGTAGCTAAATTCATAAAGAGGGACATCATCTGTCGCTATGGAATTCCCGAGCGGATCATTACTGATAATGGTTCGAATTTGAATAACAAGATGATGAAGGAGCTGTGCCAGAGCTTCAAGATTGAACACCACAACTCATCTCCTTACCGACCGAAGATGAATGGCGCTGTTGAAGCGGCCAACAAGAACATCAAGAAGATTGTTCAGAAGATGGTTGTGACGTACAAAGATTGACACGAGATGTTGCCGTTCGCCTTGCACGGTTATCGTACGACGGTGCGTACGTCGACCGGGGCAACTCCTTTCTCCTTGGTGTACGGTATGGAAGTTGTCCTACCGTTGGAGGTGGAGATTCCTTCTTTGCGAGTTTTGGTTGATGTGAAACTCGACGAGGCAGAATGGATTACGAATCGCTTGAACCAACTCAGCCTGATGAACGAGAAGAGGTTAGCATCGATTGCATTTGGTCGCCTGTACCAAAGCCGAATGAAGAAAGCTTATGATAAGAAGGTGCGTCCTCGAAGCTTTCAGACGGGTGATCTCGTCCTGAAGAAGATTCTTCCGCCACACTCCGATCACCGGGGCAAGTGGACTCCGAATTACGATGGGCCGTATGTCGTCAGCAAGGTCTTCTCGGGAGGAGCTTTGTTGTTATCCACGATGGATGGTGAAGATTTTGCATCCCCGGTGAACGCGGACGCAGTTAAAAAATACTTTGCTTGAAAGAGACCCGCTGGACAAAAAAGAAAGAGTCCAGGCAAAAAAGGGGCATCCCGGCGAACCAAAAACAGAATAAAAGGTTCGGGCAAAAATTAGGGATATATTGAAAAAATGTACACCCGCGAAGTCGAAAACCTACACTGGGCGGCTTCGGCAAAAAAGGGTATCCCGGTGAACTGAAAACCCGTAAAGGGCGGTTCACGCAAAAGTTAGGGATTTGAATAAGCAAATGACTGCGTTCCGTGTGGACTTTCATTGTTTTGTGGTTTGGAGGACCTGAGGGCCATTTATCTGAATCAATCTCTTCCGAAGCTGAAACGTCGAAGAAGTATCGAAGTCGAGTGGGTCTTAGAGGGATCAACTCATGGTGTTCATCTACGCCTCGTTGCCGACATTTGTACATACTGATGTATATTTATGTTTTATTTTTGCGCGGCTTTCTCATTCCAGGAGCTTGCCTCTGTTGTAAAACATTTTTGCCCATTCAGGGGTTCACCATCAATAAAATGCACGTTATTCAGCAATTCTGTTTGCCTATTTAGCATTTATCTGTTTTGTTTGCGAATGAAAACGCCGATGTTTTTGATAAAATGCGCATACATAAACTCACGGGCCTAGGCCCATTGATTGTTGAAACAATTAATTACCTGAATATTGTCACGAAATAATAACCTTGATAGGCCCCTTTGAGGAGGGAATCTTGTCTGTTTGTTTGTGTCGTTGCAGGTGTAGCACCTTCCAGAAGATGTGTCGTGCGCATCCCCGAAGCAGGGCAAGTCCTCCTTCTCCAGCAGAGTTCAGTAGTCTCTCCTCCGCAGAATCTGAACGCAAGATGGTGAGCATTGATATGTCTTCCCCACGCAGAGATGATTCTCTCCCCCAAGCAGACGCACCCTGAAGGAACATCATTTTCTCAGCTGAGTCGCGCGCCGAAGCTCGTGTTTCCCCCAGTAAAGTCGCCGGAGCAGGTGTCTTCCCCAGCACCGGGTCACAAGTGCAAGCCTTGTAGGAAGCTGTTCGTACGCCGAAGTATGCAGTAACTGATGGTGCCAGACTGAAGTCTCCAGCGGAATTGAGATTCCCCACCAGAGCCGTATTCTCTCCCGAAGTTGGATGATTCCCTCTTCCCCAGTAGAGTGTTGGAACAACTGATGTTGTATTCCTCTGCAGAGTCGTATCCTCCCCCGAAGTCAGATGACTCCTTCTTCCCCAGCGGAATTGAAATTCCTCATCAGAGTCATACTCTCCAGTGAAGTAGAATGATTTCTCTCCCCGGCTGAGTCCGCAGAAGAGCCGAATCTTTGGTAGCAGTTGGGACCATGAGTGGATTTTCCCTAGCAAAGCATTGAACCGCCGATGCTATATTTCCCCAGAGTCGCACTCTCTCCAGCGAAGCAGAATGATTTCTCTTTCCTCAGCCGAGTTTGCAGATGTCCAAGAGAGCCGAGTCCTGGGAAGTTGATCAAATCAGGATTGGTTTTTCCCAGTGGAGTGTTGGGTAGCTGAAGTTGTTTCCCCACAGAGTTGTTATCCCCCAGAAGAGTAGCTTAGACGGCCGCGCAGTTCACTCTCGCGATTGATATCAGCAGGTCCAGGTTCTCGTAGAGCTTCGTTCCCCCGCAGCAGATCAACTGAAGTTGTTTTCCCTGCAGCAGTCAACGGAAGATCAATTCCCCAGACAGAGTCCAATTGATATTGGCGTGTCCACATTCTCCTCAGCAGGAGGATGCTTCTACCTGGGTGGTTTTTCTCCTTGACAGGAGAATTCCCCTTCGGCATTTATTTTGCTGACGGGATCGCATGGCATTGTGCATGATTGCATAGCATTTAGCATAAACGCATGGCATTCCCACCATGTGGGGGCATGGCTCAGAAGCACACGCATCATAAGCATGATCTAGGTTACTATTATTCCTGTCTTACAGGTGTTCCACCAAGAGACCAGTTGCTCAGGACGATTCCTGATGTTCTCCCCAACGAGGTCGCTTCCTTAAGATGATTCTTAAAGACCCCGGTGTAATCCCCACAGTCGCTCGCTCAAGATGATTTTTGAGATTCCCAGCGAAGTCTTCAGTTCAAGACGATTCTTGAATTCCTCAGCAGGGCCGTTTGCTTAAAATGACTCTTAAGACCTCAGCGCAGTTTCCCGAGTTGTTTGCTTAGGATGATTCTTGAGCTCCCCAGTAGCGTCCCCAGCAAGAGTTGCCCAGGAAGATTCCTGGAATACCTAGCAAAATGAAGTCTCCAAAATGGTTATCGGTTCAGGATGATTCTTGAAGGTGCCCGACGGAGTTTGTTTGTTCAAGATGATTCTTGAAGTCCTTAGCAGCGTGATATGTCTGCTCCAACATTGATGTCTAGTCTGAAGACTGACTTCGTAAACGCCTGAAGGCGGTATCAGAATGTTCCTGTGGATTCAGATTTCCGTGTTGATGAATCAACGTGTGTCTGAAGACAAAGTTCAGGAGTTTGTAAATGCAGCGTTTGTTTGCAAAGTGTTCCGTGTTGGCCCGAAGACCAAGTCAGTTGTCCTGAGGTGATGATTGATTGCGATCAAGTGAATAGTGTTTCTTCCGACTGAAGTCGAAGATGTTTCTCCAGCTGAAGCGGAGTTTTTCCTGAAGGCAAAGTGTTTGAATCCCCGTAGAGTCATGAATGGCTCAGGATACCATTCCTCTGACTGAAGTCATAGATTTCCCAAGCTGAAGCGAAGGTGCCTGAGGGCAAGGTTATCCCCAAGGTCATGCATGACCTAGGATTCATTTTTCGGACTGAAGGCCGAAGTATGTCCCTGACTGAAGTCACGGATACTCTATAGCAAAAGCGGGGTTGCCTGAAGGCATATCCATGTATCCTTGAAGGACAAGGACCATTTCTTCAGACTGAAGTCGAAGATACCTCCTACAGAGTTGCCGACGGGCAAAGTTTACATCCTTGAAGGTCAAGGATGCTTATCTTCAGAAGTACTTGAAGATATTTTCTAGCTGAAGCTGGAAGTGGCCAGGGGCCAGGGTTTCATTCGTCTTCAGAAGTACTTGAAGATATTTTCTGGCTGAAGCTGGAAGTGGCCAGGGGCCAGGGTTCCATATGTCTTTGATGTTGAAGTTCTACGGTGGGCTCAGTATTCAGTAGTATTCGGATGTTCGTTATGGTTCTAAGGGTGAACCCCAGATCAGAGTGTGCTCGGGTAAGTCTCTCATTCCCAGCGGAGTAGTTTCAAATACGCAAGTGTACCTTTTGTTCCATTATACTAGGGGTGAACCCCAGGTCAGATTATGATGTGTTCGACGACGAGGTTGAATGTTTGTTTGACGACGAGGTCAGATTATGATGTGTTCGACGGCGAGGTTGAATGTTTGTTTGACGGCGAGGTCAGATTATGATGTGTTCGACGGCGAGGTTGAATGTTTGTTTGACGGCGAGGTCAGATTATGATGTGTTCGACGGCGAGGTCAGATTATAATGTGTTCGACGGCGAGGTTGAATGTTTGTTTGACGGCGAGGTCAGATTATGATGTGTTTGACGGCGAGGTTGAATGTTTGTTTGACTGCGAGGTCAGATTATGATTGGTTCGACGACGATGTTGGATTTGTTCGACGGCGAGGTTGAATGTTTGTTTGACGGAGATGTCAGACTCTTTAAATCCCCAGCAGAGATGATGATGGTACGACGGCGATGTCGAGTGTCTCTCAGAGCGATGTTTGTTTCCGACGGCGATGTCAGATTCAGTTTTCCAGCGGCGATGTTGGGCATGTCAAGTTGATCCAGTCTTCTGACGGCGATGTTAGGTGATGCAGGTCCTTTAGTTCTCCAGCGGCGATGCGGGGTATTTTGACAGATGTAGTTCTCCAGCGGCGATGTGGGGTATTTTGTTCAGTATTGTATTTTCTCCAGCGGCGATGTCAGGTGATTTGGTGTTCCAGCGGCGATGTTGGGCGTTCCTCAGAATTTTGTCTGACGGTAATGACAGGTGGTTTAGTATTCCAGCGGCGATGTTGGATGTTATGGTTGTTCTTGACGGCGATGTCAGGTGATTTGGTGTTCCAGCGGCGATGTTGGGTGTTCCTCAGAATTTTGTCTGCTTCTGACGGTGATGTCAGATGGTTTAGTCTTCCAGCGGCGACGTTGGGTGTTTTGGTTGTCGGATGACAATGTCAGAAGAATTTAATGTGGGTAACTGACGGCGATGTCAGATCAGTATTTCTCCAGCTAGTTGCCGTGCAGCTAGTGTTCCAGTTTTCGAAGATTTGTTCCCCGCAGGGCATCGTGGGCTCGTGCAGTTGGCAAATTTTTGGGTTTACCGGTATTCAACCGTCTCGCACCTTGATTGGTTGAGAGTCGTTCACTTCTCACCCAGTCAGGTTCAAGCCGTTTGAATAGGGGCAGCTGTTGCACCCTAAAATTTGACCAACATTAATTTACCTATTAAGTGTTTGAAAGTTGATACCTTCACCAGAAAGTTCAAGAGATCCTCAGAAGAATTGGTTGGAACCAAGGTTGTGTGCTTCATAGCTTGAGAGTTGTGGGTGCTCCTCAGGTGATTCTGAGACTGGGAGAATGAACTTGATGTTTTGAGAAAGCCTATGAGATGTCTTGATAGCCATCATGAAGTCCAGAGAGGTCATTGTGCAAGAATTCAGAAGATTCAGCCATGAGTGGTGAAATTAGGGTTTTGACTGGGTCAACCCTAGGATAACTGAAAATTTGGAGAAGGGTGAGACTTAATCCAAGGGCCATGAGATCATGGAATGATGTGTGGAGATGTTATAAAGATGATTCCTAGACCAACTCATCATGATTGAGGAGTTTGAGAAGTTTTAAGTCAGGGTTTCCAAGGATTGTCAGTGAAAAAACCCTAATTTGATCCCTATCTTCCAGGCAGTTTTAGCTCAAGATGTGATTGATATCTCATCTTCCCCACAACATGAATGTTGTAGAGATTGTTCTTAGCTTTAATTTGAGTGGTATAAGTCCTTGATAGGAGTTGCAGAGCTCAAGTTATGGTTTTGACAAATTACAGGTCAGCAGAGGTGTGTGAATCTGGGTCCTTGAAAGTCACCCAGCTTGCAGACAACTTTTGCCCTAGTAGGATGATTCCTATGATTTCTTGGTCAACATGAATGTTGAAGAGAATCTTCTTAGATTTCTAGAGAGTACTAGAAGTCCTTGATAGGATTTGTAGAACTCAACTTATGGTTTGAACAAGACAGGGGTATTTTGGTCATTTGGCAATTATAGGTCATTTTAAGCAAAGGCCATATCTCCTATTTCCAAGCCTCAAATGGAAAAACTCAAAACATGAAAGTTGTTCAAAATGGCATTTTAAGCCTAGAAAAGTGGTCATGAGTTATTGAAAAAGCTTGTAGCAAGGATTTTCATGATTGGGTAAAAATGACCTAAAAATGGCTTATAAGTTTAAAAAGTTGAAGTTGGAAATTGGTTTAGGAGATGTACAAATCCAAAATGGGTCATCCAATATGTCATTTTGACTCCAAACAATGTTTTAAAAACAATGGTTCAAGTAGAATTTTGATTTGAAGCATAGAAATGGGTGTTACTTTGTAATGTTGTTACTTGAATCATAAGGTAACTAAACAAAACTTCACCAAAGGCAAGGAAGTGCATGTTTTTCACTCATTCTTTCTCAATATCTCTTGTAAGGAGATTTTGAAGCCAATTTAACAAGCCTAACTCATGAGATATGGTATGATCAACATGTCATTAAAGGAGAAATTCTATAACTTCCTAGCACTTTCCATGAGTTTCTAGATGATTCTAGGAGTTTCCATGGATTGCTATAAGAAGGGTGAATCACAATTTGGCCAGGGTTGGTGAGAATTGTTGGTGAGTGGTGAGGTTAGAGTGTGGAAAAGTGAGATTCTTCCATTTGCATTTCCATAACAAACTCTCTTTCTCTTCCATCTTCATTCATTTCTCCTCCACAAACACACTACTCTGATCTTTAGGAGCAATTGCATACCAAATTGAAGGTAGATCCATGGAGGTTTGAAGCTGTTTTGAAGAATTTGCAAGAAAAGCATATTGAGATCAAACACAAGATTTAAGCATTGTTCATCAATTTTCTTGCATACAGAATTCTTACCTGCCATTAAAGATCAATCAGGGAAGGTGACAGGCATTGAATTGTAGTGAAACCATATCCACCATTGAAGTTTGACAGGTTGGTGATTTTATTCGTATCACCTTATTTACATGCATTCCCTCATAGTTCTAGGTTTAGACTGGTTAAGCTAGGGTAGAGGACTATATTCTGAGAATTTGAGGAAGTTTTGTGAAGTTCCATGGCAGACACCAATTTATTTCAGTTGCAAGAATGAGTCGTGTGTTGGGTATTGATGGACATGGCATAGTGTAGAATGGCTAGGGAAGCATGTGGAACAATTCTGGATCGTTAGTTTGAAATTACATCAAGATTGATATCAGTGTAACATGTTGAACCCTAAATTTCAAGCGTTCTGTTTGGATGATATAAGATGTTTCAGTGAAAACTATGTACATGATCATGTTCCTGGTGAGTAATAGAGCAAGTTTGGCTTTGGAATTGTTGATTTTCATTGCATATTGATGGAGAACGAGTGGAGTTAAGATTCATGCATGGATGCTATTTTTCTGAAAACCCTAGTTTCGTTTGGGACGATAAGCCACAGCCCTTGGATCTCTCTGAGAAGTTGACTAAATCGTCCAATCCCACGGCCACGATTCAAACTTGTAAATGGAGGGAGTCTGAAGCGCATGAAACGCTGCGTTCTACTAATCCAAACGCGCCGTTTTGATTAAATTGATAGAACTGGGCTTCAGCAACTCGTTTCTATCCACACCTCCCACATGCCTGGCCCAATCATAAATGAACTGAGGCGTGTTACTTTTGATACCCCCTCCCCTTTATTTCTTATATTCTTTTATTTTAATTTCTAATATTTTCTTGCATTTTAATAAATTCATAAAAAATCCAAAAATTAATATTTTTCATTTCTTCTTTTTTTCACATATTCATGATTTTGTCTAGAAAATTAATAAAAATAAAAATTCCATTTTATTTTTCTTTTAATATTTTTTAGCATATTTTCTTGTAAATAGTATTTTTAATTGTTTAGTTTGATACTTGATTTTGTGCAATTTGTTTTAGGACTTTCCCTTAGGATTTTTGAGCCATTCTTTTTGGCATAGTTAGGTATTGAACCCTAGTTCACATAGGATTTAATTCTCAATTTGTAGATTAAAATTTAATGTAGTTTGATTGTTTGGCATTTAGATGTTCAAATTAGGGTTTTAGGTTGTATAAGTAGACTTGAACCATTTTGTTTTGGGGTTTATAGGCCAAATTAATGTATGGGGAATATATGGGTTAAGGGTAAGTATGTATAGAATCCCCTAGAATTTTGCTAGAATATTGTATGGTGTTTTAGTATTTTTAATTGATTTTTGAATGTATGGATAGTATGTGTGTTGCTTAAAGGCATAGTTTGTATTGTATTGTTTTCTTTTCTTCTCTTTTGAGTGTGTGAGCTTTGAAGATTGAGTTGAAGACCTTGTGGATCATCATTGGAGCTTTGAGGACCTTGCAGAGGAGTTTATCTTAGATTTTGTTGTTTTGTTTATAGGGTTATAAGTGCATAGGCAGAGCCTTAGATAGTTTAATTCCATTCAATAAACAAGGAGTGTTTTGTCCACTTCCTTCCTTCTCTATGACATAAAGTCCCTTAAGGGTATTCACCTCTCTCCTTTGGAGGGATTAGTGACCTGACCCTCTGAGGTAGAACTTTGAGAGAGCCCTTCCCTTTGATGTTAAGTCCTCAATGGCATCCTTTGGAAGTCAGTGAGCACTGTAACATCCTCACCTCATCCTGTTGACTGAATCTTGTTTGCTGGAGCATTTGAGCCATTGAAGATAGAAGCTGAAGCTTTGAAGAGGATGATTCCTTGAAGGTTATTGAAGTCTGAAGACTTTGTGAAGATCAAGTTGATGCTTGAAGATCCCTGAAGATAGTGAAGCCTGAAGGTGGAGCTGATCAAAGAAGCTGAAGCTTAAGGGAGAAGATGAGTTGACACTCATGTTGTAGGGTTGATACCTGGAAAGCAAGTGATCTCTGAAGTCTGAATACTGAGTAGCTGCTGGAGGAGCTGAAGCTTTCTTCTGTTTTTCTTTTCTGTATCGTTTGTTTTGTTTGATTTGTCTGTTGCATTAGACTAAGTTCATCTAGAATAAGTTCAGTCTAAGAGCATGATTGCATTAGAGGTTGAGTTGCTCCCTCTGCTTGTATTGTTACTGCTTGGCTTTGCTTGCGGGTATTCGGTAGAGCCCAGCTCCCTTGCCCATGTGTTTATTTTGCCTGATGATATTTCTTTCTTTTATCTGTATGATTGCAGTTTACCGTTTATTACTTGATAGCATGTTGTTTATTTTTTCAGTATGATTACTGTTATTCATATCTGGCTTGAGGTTGAGATGAGCTTGTGGAGGCTGCCGCCCCACACACATTTCCTCCCTCACTTGCATGGCATGCATTTTACTGTATTACTGTTTACTGTTTAAGCTGATGCTTTATCTGTTTCTGTTTATCATTGACATGATCCCTTAGGACTCTCATTTCCTTTGATAAGGAAGTGATGATAGAACTTTAGGTTGAAACCTATGCATGACAACATCTAGGAGTTCCCTGTTCAAACCTCAACCATAGGATGAATCCATGGCATGATAACAGTAGGACTTGATAGTCTCCCTCCTAGTTGGGTCTGTTCTCTTCTGACCTCAAAACAGTTTAAGATACAGTAATCATGAATGATTTCTTTCGTACGTTACGAGCCTTAAGCTATCTGAGAAAAGATTGTGGGAGAGCTTCTTTTCCATGATCTGGATGTTTAGTATGGTACCCTTTGGGTGACATGCGACGCCTTCACTCTCAGGTCATAGTCTCTAGTGCGGTTGAAATCGCAAATACAATAAAAAACATTTCTTTCAGGAAATAACCCGTAGTTTCCCGAACTACGTGAGCTCTGATCTCTCATGCCTGTTGAGAGTACGTAGGCACAAGATGGCGAAGTCTTGGCGAGCTAACTTCCCCCATAACCCTTCGTAGGTCGAACTACGTTGACTCTGATTTCTCATTCTCTGATGAGAATACGTAGGCATAAAGTGCGACGCTTTGCCGAGTCATTTTTCTTTTCTTTTTCAGCCAGTCTTGATAGGTAGATAGATTAAAACCAACCCGTCCAAGTAAACAAACAAGCGAGGATCCCGTCGAGTACGACGGACGTGAGGGGTGCTAATACCTTCCCCTTGCGTAACCGACTCCCGAACCCAGACAATGGTTGCGATGACCTTGTCTTACCCTTATTCGTCAGGTTTTTCCGATCGTTTCCTTTCCCGCTCTGAGGGATAAATAACGAAAGGTGGCGACTCTTCTGTTTTGCCGGCACCTTATTTTCGCGCAAGCGACAGCGCGAAAATGTGGAGTCTCGATCCGTTCCATGCATTGGATAGGCTAGGCAATCCAGATGTTGCTTGACAAATTCATACTTTATGTTATTTAATTGATAAACATAGCATGCATATTACATAATGGAAAGTAAAACTTGTTATCACCATACAATCTTAATGATGCTACATATTATGATATTGTATGTAAAAACTTGAGACAAAATGTTATTACTAACCGAACATGCTGCTACAAATGTTACTACTAACTGAGATTGTATTAGATGAGATCATTTTGAAAGGACAGGTTGCATTATAAATTGAGACAACTTCATTTTCACTTTGTTTTCTAGTTAGGTCTTATTAATACATCTAAGCTTGCAAGAGTCATCAATTTCAAAAGAGCACACTGCAATGGATACCAACAAAATGCAACAGACAGATGTTTCAAGAACAAAAAAATCTTTAAAATAATTTGTGAATTACAAAATTCAGAATGATAAAGTGGTAAGATTGATGATACATCAGTGGAAAAAAAAACAACGGGCATGCTGCTACATATGTTACTACTAAATGAAATTGTAATAGATGGTAGCATTTTGGAAAGACATGCTGCATTATAATTTGAGACAAGTTCTATGTCAGTTTGTTTTCTAGTTAGGTCTTATTAATACATCTAAGCTTGCAAGACTCATCAAATTCTAAAGAGCACGCTGCAATGCATACCTACAAAATGCAGAGTCGATTCTTTCAAGAACAAAAATATCATTAGAATAGCCTTAAAATTAATAAATAAAAATATGTTTTCTCTTCTTGTCCAAGAATTTTGTTGTCAACATATGCTACATTGGTTCGTAAAAATTGTAGGTATGTCTTCGAAGAAGACGACTTGCTTGATTTGGATGTGCACATGTTGGTGCATTTAGGGACAGAGAAATCAAATTATTTTTAATGATGGTTTTGGATCCGTGGAGGAAATTGTTAACAAAACTATTATCATTTTTTGGAGTTGGTTAGCCATTTGTTCATATTCTAAAGTTAGATGTAATTTTTACGAATGGTATAAGCGGCCTTTTGATTTCTTGTAAGTTTATTATAACTTCATATTGGCGGTGTATTTGAATCATCGGTGTGGAATATTTATGTATTCCTCCTTTTATACAATATTCCTGATTATTAAAAAAAAAAAACTTTGTTTCACTTCTAACATTTAATTAGATGTTAAGGTGGTAACATGCCAACATCTGTAGTTAGTTTCTAAATTTTGGTAGAAATAGCATCTTATATTAAACACATTTGATTTGATTAATGAAATGCTATAATTTTTCAAATTTAATAAAACAGTGTATTTTAAATTTTGATAAAAAAAAACTTAGATTCCAAAAACAATAGAAATAGAATGGTAAAAAGAATTGTCTGTCACTCTTTCTTAGTTGGTAATTAAAAGATGAATATTAACTTATGATGATGGGTTTGGTGAAGAGTATAACGACCTTCGTCATCTTCCGTAAGCTTGTTTTAATTCCGCACCACAAGAGCTTTGTTAATGGGAAAGGAATGTTTCATTGAAAACTATGAAACATTAAAGTAAAAACGCATTAGAGAAATATTAGTAGTACTAATATTTTATTTTAGTGGAGTGCTACTTTTGAAATTTGAGCTACTTAATTTTCTTTCTTTCGCCATGATTACCTCAAATCTCTTCAATCACGCCATGATATGTCGGTAACCGTTAGATTACAATCCGATGATTCACATTTCACTTTTATGACCATTGTTTGATATATCTCTACTCTCACTGTGTTGTAACTTCAGAACTAATCACACTGTTTCTTTCTTTGTTCTTTTTTTGAGAAGAAACATCACAACAAAACATAAACCAAGTACGTGGGAAATAGAAAATTCTTGAAAGCGATGCAGGTATATTAATTGCTTATGAGTTACTGTATTAATTAGTATATGTTTCTTGTCTGTTAGAACTAACTTATGGATGTTATGTGAATGCATAGACATCACCATGCGAGGTGAATGAGTTTCAACCGGTTGAATTAGAGAGGCAGTTGAATCTGGTATGTTTCAAAACTCATGACTTTATTAGACTTCAATTGTTTTGTACCTATGATGTACACATAGATCGTTGTCATAAGCATGCCGAATCTATTTCTGTCTTAGGATAGAATACAAGTATTAATTATTAACCATGTCTTTTATCTATCAATTTTGGGCAGCAATAGTGGTTGTAGGCAAGGTAGTCAAGATCGAGTGCTGGATCGTAAGATTACGTACTAAATTTACCTTTTAGTGCTAGGATCTTGAAAAAAACTTTTTTTGTGTATCTTTGTAGTCAAGATCGAGTTTTCCATAGTAAGATCGTAAAACATATAGTGCTGGGCGCCTGGGCCTGTTTTGTTGGGCTTTTTTACCGGGTCGGTTTTTTTAAGTGAACCCAGCTTTTTAATTAAGTTCTCAGACCTAACCCTAAAACACCAAAAGACTCCTTACTCGATATTATTCCTTCTCCTTTAAAGATTCTTCTCTATGCAACTTTCCACCATCATCATAACCATTCTTCTCCCTCATCATATTCATTCTTCTCCCTCTGTGTCAACCTTCTTCCTGTTCTTTTCCTATTAATTAAATTGGTTGAGTGTTGTGATTTATAAATTGGTTGAGTGTTGTGATTTATAGGTTATTTTGTTCATTTATTATAGTTTTTCATATTTTTGTCCATGTGAAATTACCATTTTATCCTTTGGTAAGTTCTTAAGTGTCGTGCTACGATTCTAATTTTACGATCGTGCTACGAACTTAGTTTTACGATCTTGCCGTTCGATCCTACTTAAGATCCCGTGCTTGACTACCTTGGTTGTAGGAATGACTACCTTGGTTGTAGGAAAAAAGGGGGTGTACGGTACTCCTATGGCAAAGTAAGTGTGCCCTATAGTTGGTCACGTGAACTTTCAAGCGCGTGAGGGGCACATCCTCAGCGGCTATATTGTGCCCTATAGTCGCATTGGGCCTGACCTTAACTGGAGTAGGCCTCGTGGATTAGGCCTTGTGGGACAGGTGGATTAGGCCTCGTGGATTAGGCCTTGCGGGACAGGTGGATCAGGCCTCGTGGATTAGGCCTTGCGGGACAGGTGCGGGACAGGTGCCAGTTCAGTTCAAAACAATATATAAATAGATAGATGTTCTATTTAACCATAATTTTTGCGTGATAGTATTTTATAAACTTCATTCTATTGTAGTTTGCCTTACAAAGACGTATTAATCTTAAAAGAGAAAAGACACAATTAAATAAAATGCCTTACATCAGAAACAAGAAACAAAATAAATGATTGTTTTTCTTCCTCTTTTCCAGGAAAATACAATTGTTGCGCCTATTCCTTCTAGTTCTTCTGAATTTAGGAGAAAGCTTCGTCTTGTTGCCCAACGTATTCTTTGTAGCCTGACGCCTATTCCTTCTATTTCTTCTGAAGTTAGGAGAAAGCTTCGTCTTTTCCAGGTAAATACAATAACTGATGATGTTGTTCATTAAATAATATTTCATAAAATATTATGATCAGAAACTGATGTATTTCTTGATCTTTTCCAGGAAAACAGAAGAAGTAATGGAAACCAACAAAATGAATCTAGCAGCAGGTCTTCTATTTCTTCTGCAGTTGGGAGGATGTTTAATCTTTTCCAGGAAAATACAATAACTGATGAGGTTGGCCAACGTAATGTTTTTAGCTGGAGGCCTATTCCTTCTATTTCTTCTGCAGTTGGGAGAATGCTTAATCTTTTTCAGGGAAATAGAAGAACTGATGATGTTGCCCAACTGAATGAATCTACCTGGAAAGATTTTATTTCTTATGCAACTGGGAGCATACGTAATCTTTCACCAAAACAGTATGGATTCTTCCTACTGTTATCCGGAGGTGCCCTAAGCTTCCTCACAAAGACCTGCCCCACTCGATTTGATTCCTTTCAAGCTTACAAAACCACAAACACCCCAGAGCCAGTGTTAACGTTAGAGGGAGCGGTTGATGCATTCTATCCTGAGCTAATGCACATAGCCGGTTACATGCTTTGCTGGATAATAACTTTTATCCTAATATTACCGCTCGAACTTGCAGCACAGATAATTTCTGGGCTACTTTGGCTTTGCTCAACAGGCATTTACTTTGTTGAGCTGGTGCAAAAGACTTCAGCGTCAAAGATTCACGTTGCTTGCGCCCACTCATTCAAGCTACCTCTCTTTTGGTTTATGATTATTCTGGCTTTTGGATATGCTTTTATTGTTGGATTAATGCTATTCCTATTTGTCTTCTTGAGTTTTATATGGATACACAAAGGTAACCCAAGGCCTGTGGAAGTCGGATTTAATGGTGCGATGTCCTTACTTTGATCTGAGATGAACCATTTAAAACAGTGTTTGGTGATTGATGTGTCTGCGTCTTCCATCATCATTTAAACACTGCGTGTTGTGTGTGCGATTGGATGCTAGCTACTTTTTGTAATTGATGACTTATATATATTGAAGTTTCATATTTTCTTACCCTAAATTGACTTATATATATTGAAGTTTCATATTTTCTTACCCTAAATTTTGTAACTTTTTATGTTTTTAAAGAGTTTTTTATTTTAAAGAATTCAATTAGTTCAATTGGTAGTATGATAAAGACCTTAAGTATAAGGTTTAGGGTTTGAATTCTACCTCTCACTTCAAATCAAATTTTACAAATTATCCTAAACCATAATCAAATTACAAATTATCCTAAAGATGTTAAGTAATTATCGATTGCGCTGCACAAGAACATGAATATTGCTTTCAGCAACACACACAAAGAACAAGCTTAGATCATTGCACATGAACATGAATATTGCTTTTAGCAACACACAAAAAAAAGAAAACAAGCTTAAATCATTGCACTTAGAGTTACATGTCCTTCAAAAGCATGCTGTTAAAGCTATTAAGTTTAGAAGCACTATAAGCATGCTGTATACTGTGATGTGTATACAGCTGAGATTTGGGGAGTTTAGAAGGTCTTAAACTTGCAACAAGTTTGGAATTCTCTAAAATTGACATTTGTGTGGATTCTAGTTAGGTCAGTACAGATATAATATATGGCCATACTAGTAATACCATAGGTGGAAATCTTGTTATCAAGGTTCAGTATTTTTTTTCAAAAGGATAGAAGTATTCGAGTTAATCATGCTTATAGGGAATCAGATAAATGTGCATATACTCTTGCTAAATAAGGAATTACTCAAGCAGGAGGAATTTGTTTTCTAAAAGATTGTCTAATGTCTATTAGAAATTTGTATGAGAAAGATTTAGTTGATAATCTCATTACCAGGAGTATTCAGTTGTAGTTTCTTTTTTTTAAAGCTTAGACCTTCCATTGTACCAAAAAAAAAAAAGAAGAATTAACGTGTATTTAATTTTAGTTTTTTCAAGTATCCTTGAGCATAATTACATTAAATGTGCTTATTTCATTTTAATGAGTAGTTTATATCATATATCTTATGAGTACAACTAATTTATTATTGGTATGTACATGACATTAATATAATTATGGATTTAGTTTCTTAATTTAAATTTGTGAGTATTTTTTTTTTCCGATAAGAATAGTTTAATAGTCATTTGATTATTAAGTGATTAAATAAATATTGTGAGATGTTGGATCGAACTCTAGTATGGTCGAAGGTTAGCTTCTGGTTCGACGAGAATTAAACATGAGGTCGAATTATATTCGCATGCTGTTGTCGGAGTAATGCGTGTTGTAGTCGAAGTTCGTTCTAACGTGCATTAGTCAATATTGCTAGGGTTGTTAGTATGTTGAATTTGGCCTTTCTTGTAAGCCCAATTGTTTAAGTTAGCTTGTACCCTAAGTTAGCTTGTAATGGGTAATTGTTAAAAAGTCCATTAGGTTAGTGTGCTATATTTCTTATAAATAGGATGTTATTTCAAGCGAGAGAGGTTATTTGTTATTCTTGTATACTTATAATCTCGTTCTAAGATAAATGAAAGAATAACGGTTTATAACAAATCCTTGTTGTTTTACCTAGTTTTCTTTGTTAACCCTAACCCTTGTGTGTTTCTTGATCATAAAGAAACCGTTTATAATTTGTTTCAAGGCATCCGATTCACAACAAATTGGTGCGGTGAGCGTGGAGAAGATGCCTTCAACAAAGCATGAGATTGAAAAGTTTACTGGAGTGAACGACTTCGATCTGTGACGCTTGAAGATGAAAGCCCTACTGGTTCAGCAGAGTTGTTTGGAAGCGTTGAAGGGAGAGGCAGCCATGGACGCTGCATTAACGGAAAAAGAAAAGACGGGTATGATTGAGAAAGCCCACAATGTAATATTGTTGAACCTTGGTGATAAGGTTCTTCAACAGGTATCAAAGGAGACTACAACATCGAGATTATTGGTGAAACTTGAAAGTTTGTATATGACCAAATCTCTAGTGAATCGACTCTACCTGAAGCAAGTTTTGTATTCATTCAACATGAGTGAAGACAAAGTGTTGGCTGAGCACTTGGATATGTTCAACAAGTTAATTCTTGATCTTGAAAATATTGATGTGAAGATCGATGATGAAGATCAAGCACTGTTGTTGTTGTGTGCTTTGCCCAAAACACATGTTCACTTCAAAGAAACTCTCTTGTATGGAAGGGAGTCCCTGACCTTTGAAGAAGTTCAATCAACCTTGTATTCTAAGGACTTGAACGAATGAAAGGAGTATAAACCTTCGACGATGGGCAAAGGTTTGGCCGTTAAGAAAAAATTCTTGCGAAAGGATGGTAAGTTCGACAAGAAGAAAGGTAAAAGTCAGCAACATTCTTATAATGGAGAAACATCTGGTATTCGATGTTATCACTGTAAGAAGGAGGGTCACACAAGAAAGGTGTGCCCTGAACGCCTAAAATATCATGGAGGTAATGGCAACGCAGCCATTGTTCAAGATGACTTTGACTCATATGATGTTCTTGTGGTTTCAAGTGGCGACTCGAGAAAAGAGTTGATTATGGATTCAGGTTGCACTTGGCACATGACTCAAAACAGAAAATTGTTCGAGGAGCTATGTGATCTAGATGGTGGATCTGTACTGCTGGGAAGCAACAAATCTTGCAAAATTGCAGGTATTGGATCTGTGAGATTCAAGCTCCATGATGAGTCAATAAGGTTATTGACTGAAGTCAAGTATGTACCTGACTTGAAGAGAAATTTGATTTCTATTGGTGAATTCGACAGAAAAGTATCCTAAGAGTCATGAAGGGGTCGAAGAAAGTCTTGAGAGGCGTGAAGAAACAATGCTTGTATACCTTTGAGGCTGAGGTTGTAAGTGGTTCGACAAATGCTGCATCCACGAAACCTGTATCGAAGATAAAATCATGGCAAATGAGATTGGGCCATGTCAGCGAAAGAGACCTGGTCGAATTGGGGAAGCAGAATCTGCTAGGAGGTGACAAAGTCGAAAATTTAGAGTTTTGTGAATCTTGTGTATTTGGTAAATCCTGTAGGGTGAAGTTTAACAAAGGCAAGCAAAGAACACATGGATCCCTGGATTACATTCATGCTGATCTTTGGGGGCCTGCAAGGAATCCTTCACACTCAGGTGCAAGGTATTTTCTAAATGGATTTTCAAAGTTAAGGAAGGAATCAAATGAGTGGCGTCGAAGAGATACAAGGCAAGATTGGTTGCTAGGGGTTCACTTAGAAAGAAGGTGTCGACTTTAATGATGTGTTCTCTCATATTGTGAAGCACATATTCATTTGAATGTTGCTTGCCACAGTGGCACATTTTGACCTTAAACTGGAACAGATGGATATGAAGATTGCGTTCTTGTATGGTGATTTAGATGAAACAGTTCTGATGAGGCAACCTGAAGGGTATGTCGAAAAAGGGAAGGATGATTATGTGTGTAAGCTGAATATATCCTTATATGGACTAGAACAATCTCCTCGACAGTGGAATAGGAGATTCGACAAGTTTGTGGCACGCATACGTTTCATCAGAAGTCAGTTCGACCAGTGTGTTTACTTCAGATTTCGACCGAGTAATTCATTTGTTATTTTGTTGCTCTATGTGGATGATATTCTAATACCAAGCAACAATGTCGAAGAGGTAATAAGGGTGAAGGCTGAACTCAATAAGGAGTTCGACATGAAAGATCTGGAAGTTGTGCCCGGGATTCTTAGGATTGACACCCGAAGAGATAGAAAGCAGTCAAAATTATGCTTATCTCAATAGGCATACCTACGGAAGGTTATCGAAAAGTTTGGTCTGTCTAATTCAAAGCATGTTGTGACTCTGACAAACCCTTAATTCAAGCTGACTATAGATCAATGTTCCAACACTGATGTCGAAAGAACTTATATGAATAGAATTCCATATGCTAACATAGTAGGTTCTTTGATGTATGCTATGGTTTGTACTAGACCCGACATAGCATATGCAGTAAGTCTTGTAAGCAGGTACATGGCGAATCCTGGAAAGGCTCACTGGCAAGCATTAAAGTGGATTCTGAGGTATATAAATGGGTCTCTGAATAGAGTCCTAATTTATGGTGGAGCCTTAGGTGAAGATAGTAAAGCAGCAATTGAATGATATGTTGACTCTGATTATACAGGTTGTATGGTTTCCAGAAAATCTATTTTTGGATATGTGTTCACTATGTTTGGAACAATAATCAATCAGAAAGCAACACTTCATAAGGCTGTTGCCTTATCAACCACTGAAGCGGAATATATTGCCCTAACTGAAGCTGTGAAGGAAGCATTGTAGCTTGAAGGTTTTACAAAGAAACTAAAACTTCAAGGTCGAGTTATCACTATTAAATGTGATAGTCAAAATGTAATACACCTGTCGAAGAATTCAGCCTATCATGAGTGAACCAATCACATTGATGTGAGGTTGCATTTCGTCAGAGGGGTAATCGAGCGTGGAGAAGTCCAAGTGCTGAAGGTTTCCACAGGTCATAATGTTGTTGATATGTTCACCAAGACGTTGCCCAGTTGCAAATTTTTCCACTGTATGCAGTTGATAAAGCTGCATGAAGAAAGCTAGTTTCCTGATATTATAGAGTTAGATCCAAGGTGGAGATTTGTGAGATGTTGGATCAAACTCTAGTACGGCCGAAGGATAGCTTCTGGTTCGACAGGAATTAAGCATGAGGTCGAAGTATGTTCGCATGCTGCTGTCGGAGTAATGCGTGTTGTTGTTGAAGTTCGTTATAACATGCATTAGTCAATATTTCTAGGGTTGTTAGTATGTTGAATTAAGCATTGCTTGTAAGCCCAGTTGTTTAAGTTAGCTTGTACCCTAAGTTAGCTTGTAATGGGTAATTGTTAAAAAGCTGATTAGGTTAGTGTGCTATTTTTCTTATAAATAGGATGTTAGTTTCTCAATCTTGGCATAAGAAAAAATAGGAAGATAAAATCCTAATTTCAAGCGAGAGAGGTTATTTGTTATTCTTGTATACTTGTAATCTTGTTCTAAGATAAAGGAAAGAATAACAGTTTATAACCAATCCTTGTTGTTTTACCTTGTTTTCTTTGTTAACCCTAACCCTTGTGTGTTTCTTGATCATAAAGAAATCGTTTATGTTTTGTTTCAAGACATCTGATTCACAACAAATATTTTTTTTTTAATATTATGTTATGATCCAAGAGAAGGATGGACTCGCAAGTGGCAAACCCAAAAGGATTGTTAGATAGTTTGTCAAATGCATATTTCTTAATGCACTCTTTAAATTTCTTAGCCAACACACTCTAAAATACATAAATCATCCTAAATTTTAGAGATTCATCTCTAAACGCACCAAAGACTTAGTTAACGTTAAAATATTTCAAAGATGCATCTCCAGAATATTTTGGAGGTTAAATCGCGCAAGAACCTTCTCGTTCCTCATTTCTCATTTTGCTCAAACACAACTTCAACCTCTTTCAACTTTTTTCTCTTCACCATTAGCGCAACTTGTGAGTTGCAGAAAATTCTGGAGATGCATCTCTAGAATTTTTCAATGTTTTAGCTTCCCTGGTTCCAGAGACGCATATCCGGAATTTTCTCAATTTTTTTTTATTTTCTTGCATGTGGTTGTCGCTACTGCGAAAATCGGCGCCGGCTGAACAGAAGAGTCGCCACCGTGCGTTATTTATCCCACGGGAGGGAAAGGAAACGCTCAGAGTAAACCTCGCGCAACATGGGAAAGGTATGGTCGTCGCAACCAAAACCTGGATTCGGGAGTCGGTTACGCAAGGGGAAGGTATTAGCACCCCTCACGTCCGTCGTACTCGACGGGATCCATGCTTGTTTTCGGGTATGGATTGTACTTCTATCTAAACTATAGGTCAAGGGTTAAAAAGAAAATAAAATAAAAATAAAAATGACTCGGCAAAGTATCGCACTTTATGCCTACGTATTCCCGTCTGGAACGAGAAATCAGAGTCAACGTAGTTCGCCTACCTACGGGAAAGGAGGGGAAGGTTGCTCGCTAGGATATCGCATCCTATGCCTACGTACTTTCATACAACATGAAAGATCAGAGTAAACGTAGTTCGGGCCACGTACGACACAAGCTGTCTTGATTGATTTTATTCTTTCTGAAAAAGGTTTTCTTGATTAGCAGTCCCGGCTGACAAAAATGACGTCTTGATGAGTTCACGTTCTTTTACGAAAGAAGTGTCTTTTATTGTGTTTGAAATCTTTATGGTGTTTTTCTGTTTGTTTTGAGGAAGAAGAGACAGAACTCTAACCTATGGTTGCGAAGGGAAACAAACTAACCTAATGTTATCATGCATGGATTAAGACCTAGTGTCTATCATGCTCCTCTCTTGCACAGAGAGAAACAGAGATCCTACGGGAATAGACGGAAACAGAAACAATAACAGATATATACAGTAAAACAGTAAAATGCATGAATGCAGCAATACAAGCGAGGCAAGGGAGTCCCACTCAACCTCGAACCTAGAAAACAATAGGCAAAAGTGAACAGGATTCACTTTCAACCCAACAGGGTAAACAGCAAACAATACAGTCAGGAAAACCAATCAATACATCAGAGATGAAATACAGCAAAATAAACAGCCACAGCAGCTCTGCATCAATACCCATCTTCAAGTCATCTCCAATCAACCCCAGGCTTCAACAAGCATCAGTCTCTATCTTCAAGGGCTTCAGGCAAGGGCTCTGGCTGACAACCTTCAGTCTACAATGGCTTTTCTTCAAGTCCTATTCTCCAAGCTGAGGGATCAATCACCAGAGTGGATTGGGTGCTAGGCAATTAGTTGACTACCAATGGTGGTAAACCAACTGCTACTAACACATAAGACATTTTCTCTCAAGAGTTCTATCCCTTAGACAATAGCACCAAGCCTTCCAAAGGAAGGGGGTGAGTGTCTTAGAGAGACTCTGTATCACAGAGAAGAATGGATGCAGACAAGGCAATCCATGTTTGAGAAACAGCTTTCTAATCTAGAGCTCTGCCTAGCTCCTAAACCCTAGTCTCCTCAACAGCTGCTAGCAGGAATCTCTTCTTCCCCTCTGGAGGTTGGCCTTCAGTCTCTGGATTTCCAATGGCTTCAACATCACAAGTCTTCAGCTCTCCCAATCCCCAGACAAATCCCAACACCCAAACAAGCAAGTAATAATTCCCAGAGGGCATACCACACCAGTCAATCAGATATAGACAATATATTAATAGCAGTAGAGGAATCCTAGTGATTTCTAAGGGGATCTGATAACTACCCATAGCCCCTATAGTCTCATAGCTAAACTATTCAAACTCTAAGCCCTAAGGGAAATGAATTAATTCTCCTAAGTTGTCCCTTAAAACCCTAATTTGTTCTTGTTGTTCTCACCTAAACTAAACACCTAAAATTAATTTCTAAAAATATGAATTAAATTGCATTTACAAGTTGAATATCTAAACTAAACAACCTAAAAAGAATGGACAAAAAATATTAAAGCAATTAATAGAACAAAAATTAACAAATTCATGTATGAAATGAAACTCATTAAAATGCTATTTATTTGGAAAATATGGGGAAAATATCAAATAAAAAATAAAATGCAATTTTTATTTTTTATAATTTTCTTGACTTTTTAAAGAAAATGTTAAAAAAAGAATGAATGGAAAATATGCAATTTCTAATTTGTTATGAATTTTCAAAAATGAATAAAAAATAAAAAGAAATTGAAAAAGAAAATAGAAAGAAATAAAGGGAGGGGGTGAGAATAGTAAGAAGATCAAGTTCAGCGCATTGGGCCCATCAAATTGGGGGGTGTGAATAACAGGAAAGGCCCATCAGTACATTTAATGAAACGCATCGTTTCATTCTTCTTGAAATTTGCCTCCAACTTCAGATTAAACGTGGATCGTTAGATCCTTGGTCAAGTCAAGGTCTCCCCTCGAATCCAATGGCCATTGTATCTTCTTCTTCCTCCAGCCTCTTAGGGTTTCAGAAAATGAACCCCATGCAAGCACTTTCGAGCTCCTCATTCTCCCTCCACAGGACATGAAACCACAGGGTACAAAAAGCAAAAACAGTCTATTTCTTCCCCTCTACAAGTCTGTATCGTTAGTTTGCCTTAAAACTCAATCAATCCCCCAATTCGATAGGTAGTACAGCCATGATCCAATCTTTGCACCTGTGATCAACTCAACCAAACCTTGCCAATCTTTATCCTAATGTATTCACCATATTACACTGATTATTCTGAGCTAATCTCTCATGATTACCATTCCCTAAACTATGATTTCTTGCTCATCACAGTTTCATCACTCTGCCAACAAACTCCATATAACTCTCCCTAGGTCTCAAGAAATGATCCCCTATGGTCTCTAAGTCCTCCTATCTTAACCACATGATCTACAACAGCATAAATAATGAGATTCTAAGGATCTTGCATACCTTGCAAGTGATGATGGCAATGATGATTAGCCTCCAATTCAAGCCTTGATGCTTGCTGCAAGTGATCTTCAATGACTATATATGCTTCTGTTTGCAATGGTTTTTGCTCAATCTTCGTGAATCACTCTATCCCACTCTTCATGCAAGTTGGAGTGTAAACTTGGATCTCCTTCTCCAGCCACGAATTCCTTCCAATTTCCTTTGCCAATTACTCTAGGATGATGGTGGATGATGATGATAACAGAAATTGAGATGGTGGATGAAGCTTTAATGGAGTTTGGGTAGAAAATGCAAATTGGAGAAAGAAGATGAATGGTACAATTCTTGATTGATTCAGCCAATTCTTGATGTGAATTATGGTGTTGGAATGATGATGATGAAGATTCAATCAAAAGCCATGAGAATTGATGGAGATTGTAGAGAGTTTTAGGAGCTTATGCCAAAATGAGAAAGTGTGTAAAACTTGGGGTTTTGAACAAATGGAATCACCAACCATGGCATGAAGCTCTTCATATCAATATATACATGGGTTTAGAAACTCCTAGAACCTTGGAGAAGTTTCCCTTGCATTCTTTCCCTTGAAATTGGTTTATGTTTCTTTTATTGCAAGCAACCATGGATAACTCACAAATTATGAACTAAGCTCAAAATTCCACTTTAGCCAATGTCTTTAAAATGACCTTTCCATTCAAAATGACCTATAATTTTGCTTCATTTGGTCAAGATATGAAAAATCTCATTTTTTAAGGCCATTTTTATTCATTAAATCCAACAATTTTGAAACCTTGTGCTATGAATCTTTCCAATCTCCCATGGTCACTTTTCTAGACTCAAAATGTCATTTGGAACAAGTTTGATGTTGTAAAGTTTTCCATTTGAAGCTTCCTTGTATGAGTTTTGGGCATAGGTTAAAATGACCTGTAATTCACAAATGACCAAAATACCCTTTGCTTGCCAAGACCATAAGTAGAGTTACCCAAATTATATGAAGGCATGCTATACCTTTCTAGAAAGCTAAGACAATGAGGAACAACTCTTATGTTGACCAGAAATTCATTTGAAATCTCCTTGAGAGGTAAAAATTGCTTGGAAGTCAAGTCACTTCCACAGACAAAATTTCAGATACCTCAGATGACCTGTAACTTGCAAAGACCATAACTTGAGTTCTATAAATCTCCTTGATGTCTTCCACCACTCAAATTAAAGGTCTTGAGATCCTATACAAGTTTCATGTTGGCCAAGGATCCATTTGAAGCTTGCATTTTGACTTATCTTGCTTGGAAATTTGACCTAAACTAGGGGATTTTACATAGAAACCCTAATTTAGACCCTCCTCTTCTCCTTGATTTCTCTTGATTTCTTCTTAGCATAACAACATATCCTTATTCTCCATGTCAAATGATGAACCCCACATCTCTTCAATAGCCCTTAATGCCTCTCCAACAATCCTTTGACCTAGGGTTGACTCAGGGTTGACCCAGATGAAACCCTAGTTGACTGTCTTCAACTGCAATTCTAGTGATCACATCAACAACTTGTTTTCTTCTCCAAATGACTTTCTAAGTCTTCCAAGATGTCTAGATACTCCTCATGCTCTCAATTCACAACTCATAATTCCCTTGTTGATCCTCAGACACCCTCAGTTAGGAGATATACTCAATGCTTGATCCACTGAACTCCCTGCTTTCAAATTCTTTTCTGATGACTTGAATGAGATTGAATTAGGATAATAACCTCTTGATAGGCCTCTAGAGATGATAATAATGATTGGCCCCCTGCTGGATGACTTGCTATGCTTATGCTATGCAGATGGTTAGGCTATGTACATGACTCTATATGCAAATGCTAATGATATTGAAACATAAACCCAGTGAATAAGGTTGGGCAAATTTTAGGGTGCAACAGCTGCCCCTATTCAAGCGACTTGGACCCGATTGGGTGAAGAGCCCGGAGCCTTCAGACATTCGCGGTACGAGACGGTTGAATACCCGTGGAACCAGAAATTTGCCAACCGCAGAAATAAATTATGCTCCTGCTTGGGGGACGACATTTATCAGCAGAATCTGACTGTTACAGTAACCCACTGATCTCGTGCGACCGTGCTGGGGATTCTTCTCATCATCCTGAAGAAGATTTTATCATCGCAGAGATAGAACACTGTCCACGTCAGGACGCCTGATTCGTCAATTTGGAAAAACTTCAACAACTTTGCTGGGGATGGCTCGTCTGCCTTCTCGTCAGAAATAAATCGTCCATGTTAGGAATAAACTCTTCCACGTTAGGAATAACACCGTCCACGTAAGGAATAACACTGTCCACGTAAGGAATAACACCATCCACGTTAGGACTATATCACTTTTCCACGCAAGGAAACCCTCTATTGTCCTGGTTTGTCCACGTGAGGACTCCACTTTTCCATGTAAGGGGTCAATCTTGATACGTCCGCGTAAGGACTCAATCTTTCCACGTAAGGAATCATCTTTTTTGAATCCGTCCGCGTCAGGACTAAACTTTCCACGTAAGGAACCCCAATCTTTCCACGTAAGGAATACAATCTTATCTTTCCACGTCAGGAATAACATTTCCACGTTAGGAATAACACTTCCACGTTAGGAATAACATCTTTCTCTTCCACGTAAGGACTAAGACTTCGTCTAGATCTGTCCGCGTCAGGACTAAACTTTTCGCGTTAGGAATACACTTGCTTCCCCGTAAGGAATATACCTGTCCACGTCAGGACTCACGTTTCGTCTTGATTTGTCCACGTCAGGACTCGCCTCTTGACTTAATGAGAAAATAAAACCTCGTCCACGTCAGGACTCGTGCACCTTCGACCCATTAGGGAAGTGAGACTTGTCCACGTCAGGACTCATACCTCAACCTACTGACATAATAGAACCTATCCACGTCAGGACTTGCGCGTCTTCGACTTGCTGGGGAAATAAGACTTTGTCCACGTCAGGACTCCCACTTCTCTTAGCAAAAAACCTGTCAATAAACCCGTCCACGTTAGGACTCATCCTTCCCTTGGTCCGCAAACTTTTTACCACTGACGTTACAGCAGCTTTGAGGCTGACTCTACTGGGGATATTTGGGAAACCAAACTTCCGGACGCCTGTTCTGATAACCGGCGGTAGCCTCTGAAATTTCGGTTCATGAAACCTTTTAATGTTGACGTAACAACAACTTTGGAGGAAACAATCCGCTGGTCGGACTAGAGAAACTTCAACAAGAAACTCTGGCGGGGACATAAGTAACTCTGCTTGGGGACAAAGAGAAACTTATCCTGCTGACTCTGTGGGGAGTAGTGCCAAGGCTGACACTTCGTTGAATGTCTCACGTTGAGATCTTGAATGCTTGGTAATTTATTTGAGCAAGAGCTCTCTCCACCTGCAAGAGGAACAATACTTGAACGCAAACGGCTAGCCAACCTAGTTTATGCTTCACAAATGCATATGTTTGGCAATGATGCAATGCTCCCTTCGACATGGGAATGCTACACGTTTCTTTGGTTAATGCAAGTATGACACTATATGCTGATGCGAATGCAGACTCGAACTGTTGGGCACAGGAGCTGCTTCAGCAAAATAAATGCTGAAAATAATGCCAACTCCGCTAGGGATAGCCAGGTGCTACAGAATCATTCCAGCAAAATAAATGTTGGGCAGATGAAGTCGATTCAGCTGGGAAATTGGGAACTTAACCCAGCACCTTGTTGAAGGACCACCCTGCTGGGGAATATAACTCTGCTGGGGAACAACAGATGTGCCCAGTATGATTGAACTTCTGCGGGAAAGTGAACGGGTATCACACGGTGTTCCGGCAAAGTAAATGCCATGATCCACACCAACTCTACTGGGGAGAGTCTTAATCTTCGAGTTCCACTGGAAGGAATACTTGCCGAGAAGAGAATTCCGCTGGGGATGGGATGATTCTCTTGGGGAAAATCAATTGAATCCGCTGGGCCGAGTAAATGACCCGGCGGGGAAAGGTGAACCGTCTGAATTCAGCTTACAGACATTAATCTTCTGCGGCTAAACCCACTCTGCTTGAGATACACTGTCTGGATACAGCCTTATAATCTTGGAATCGCCAAACTCTGCTGAGAATAAATGGCTTTGCTGGAGCATGTCCTCTTGGATAGGCTACGACTAGCTGGGGAACTCTATCCTTCTTCAGGAAGAACATGCATGACCTGCGTGAGGGTCGAGTCTTTCGTTGACGCAATCTTTTGATCGTCTTCCTCGTACGGCTATGAAACCTACAACAACACAAACAAGACAAGACAAGCCTATGCAACCAAATCGATTTAGGTTAGTGACGTTATTTTCAGTTAATTCAAAGCTTTAACAATTGTTGGCAAGGGCCAGTGATGTTATACACATGCTAGTTTCAATAAACTTAGGCGTTTTATCATGCACAAAACAGTAAAGAACCAGCATCAAGTACTGAATAACATATTTCATTGATCGGGCCCCTGAATGGGCGGAGTTTTATACATGGGATGTAACTCCTGAAATGAGGAAGCTACGCAAAGCAAATACACAAGTATGCACAAGAAGCATAAACATTTTGACAAATTAAATTTTTGTACACATGTCGGCAACGGGATACAGATGAACACCACGAACTGATCCTCCTATGACTCATCCGACTCTAATGCTTTTCCGGTATCCATACTTCTGAAAAGGTTGTACCAGATAACCGATCCTCCCCGTTATATTCTCCCGCATTGATGCTCAGTGTAATATCAAATTCGTACCGCAGTCATTTGCTTTTCAAATCCCTAACTTTTGTGTGAACCGCCCTTTACGGGTTTTCAATTCACCGGGATACCCCTTTTTGCCGAAGCCGCCCAGTGTAGGTTTTCAACTTCGCGGGTGTACATTTTTTTCAATTTTATCCCTAACTTTTGCCCGAACCTTTGATTCTGTTTTTGGTTCGCCAGGATGCCCCATTTTTGCCTGGACTATCTTTTTTCTATCCAGCGGGTCAATTTTAAGCAAAGTATTTTTTAACTGCATCCGAATTCACAGGCGACGTAAAGTCTTCACCGTCCATAGTAGACAACAACAACGCTCCTCCTGAAAAGACTTTCCTGACAACGTATGGCCCTTCATAGTTGGGGGTCCACTTGCCCCTGTGATCTGCTTGCGGCGGGAGAATCCTTTTCAGCACAAGGTCGCCCGTCTGAAAGCTTCGCGGATGTATTTTCTTATCATACGCTTTCTTCATTCGGCTCTGGTATAAACGACCGTATGCTAGAGAAGCTAGCCTCTTCTCGTCCATTAAACTCAGTTGGTTCAATCTGTTTTTCACCCATTCTGCCTCGTCCAGCTGAACATCTCGCAATACCTTCAGGGAAGGGATCTCAACTTCCAATGGTAACACTGCTTCCATTTTGTATACTAACGAAAACGGGGTTGCCCCGGTTGATGTGCGTACCGTCGTACGATAACCGTGCAAAGAGAAAGGTAGCATCTCGTGCCAATCCTTATAGGTCACCACCATTTTCTGAACGATCTTCTTGATATTCTTATTGGCTGCTTCAACCGCGCCATTCATCTTGGGTCGGTAAGGGGAGGAGTTGTGATGTTCGATCTTGAAATTCTGACAGAGCTCCTTCATCATTTTGTTGTTCAGGTTCGAACCGTTGTCCGTGATTATCCGCTCGGGAATCCCATATCGGCAAATGATATCTCTCTTGATGAATCTGGCCACCACTTGCTTAGTTACATTTGCGTATGACGCTGCTTCCACCCACTTGGTGAAATAATCGATCGCTACTAAAATGAACCGGTGCCCATTAGAAGCTGTCGGCTCGATCTTTCCAATCATATCGATTCCCCACATCGAGAATGGCCATGGCGATGACATTACATTCAGAGGACTTGGAGGCACATGGATCTTGTCAGCATAGATTTGGCACTTGTGGCACTTTCTTGCAAACTTGAAACAATCAGTTTCCATGGTCAGCCAAAAATAACCTGCCCGCAGCAGCTTTCTCCTCATAGCATGCCCACCAGCATGCGTGCCAAAGGTACCCTCGTGTATTTCCTCCATGAGCAGCTTTGCCTCTCTTTCGTCTACACAATGCAACAACACCAAATCGGGATTTCTTCTGTATAAGACGCCATCCGGGTTCAAATAGAAATTACCCGCTAATCTCCTGAGAGTCTTCTGATCTTGACTGGATGCCCCAGCCGGGTACTCTTTATTCTTCAGGAAATTAAGGATATCAAAATACCATGGTTTGTCATCGGATGCTTCGTCAATGGCAAATACATAAGCTGGCCTGTCGAGCCGAGAGATAATGATTCGGGGAGCCTCGTTCCAGAAGTTGACTTTGTACATGGAAGACAAAGTGGCGAGGGCGTCAGCCATTTGATTCTCTGCCCGCGGTACATGATGCAATTCAACCTTGTCGAAGAAAGGCAACAATCTTCTTGCATAATTCATGTAATGTATCAAATTGGGCTGACGTGTCTCCCATTCCCCTTTGATCTGATTCACCACCAGAGCTGAGTCTCCGTATACGTCTAAATTCTTGATTCGCAAATCAATGGCTTCTTCAAGCCCCATTATACAAGCTTCGTATTCGGCCTCATTGTTGGTAACGGCAAAGGTCAATCGGGCAGTGAACGGGATGTGCGACCCGTGTGGCGTGGTGATGATTGCCCCTATTCCGCTACCGTAAGCATTCACAGCTCCGTCAAATATCATCTTTCATTTGGAACCCAACTCTGGTCCTTCGTCTGGCAACGGCTCTTCACAATCTTTCATCTTTAGGTACATGATATCCTCGTCAGGAAAATCAAACCTCATCGATTGGTACTCTTCAATAGGCTGCTCTGCCAGATATTCGGACAGCACACTCCCCTTTATGGCCTTTTGCGAGACGTATTGGATGTCATACTCAGTCAAGACCATCTGCCAACGGGAAATTCTTCCTGACAACGCCTGCTTTTCAAATACATATTTGATAGGATCCATCTTCGAGATGAGCATGGTTGTATGATTCAGCATGTACTGCCTCAAACGCTTGGCGGCCCAAGCTAGTGCGCAGCAAGTTTTCTCCAGCATTGAATACCGAGATTCGCAGTCTGTAAATTTCTTACTCAAGTAGTAGATCGCATGCTCTTTTCTCCCTGTCTCGTTATGTTGACCGAGAACACAACCCATGCTTCCCTCAAGAACCGTCAAATACATGATCAAGGGTCTACCTGCCACTGGGGGTATCAAAATAGGAGGCTCCTGCAAGTACTGCTTTATTTTATCGAACGCCTTTTGACAATTTTCGTTCCATGTTACAGCTTGATCTTTCTTCAACAGCTTGAATAATGGTTCACACGTGGCCGTTAGGTGAGATATGAACCGGGCGATGTAGTTCAACTTCCCTAAAAACCCGCGCACCTCTTTCTCTGTTTTAGGCGTCGGCATTTCTTGAATTGCTTTTATTTTAGCAGGATCGACCTCTATTCCTCTTTCGCTTACGATAAATCCCAGCAGCTTACCCGACCTCACCCCGAAGGTGCATTTATTAGGGTTCAGCCTCAGCCTGAACTTCCTAAGTCTTTTAAATAACTTCAGTAAATTCACCAGATGCTCTTCCTCCGTCTGGGATTTGGCAATCATATCGTCAACATAAACTTCGATCTCTTTATGCATCATATCATGGAAAAGAGTCGTCATCACACGCTGATATGTTGCCCCAACATTTTTCAAACCAAAGGGCATCACTTTATAGCAAAATGTTCCCCAAGGCGTTATGAAAGTAGTCTTCTCCATATCCTCTGGCGCCATTTTAATCTGGTTATAGCCTGAAAAGCCATCCATGAAGGAGAATACGGAGTATTGAGCAGTATTATCAACTAACACGTCAATGTGAGGAAGTGGAAAATCGTCTTTTGGGCTTGCTTTATTCAAATCTCGATAATCCACGCACATCCGAACCTTGCCATCTTTCTTTGGCACTGGTACGATGTTAGCAACCCATGAGGGATACTTTGTCACAGCCAGGAAACCAGCGTCCCACTGTTTCTGAACTTCCTCTTTGATCTTTACGGCCATATCTGGTCGAGTTCTGCGAAGCTTTTGTTTGACTGGCGGGCATTCTTCCTTCAGTGGCAGGCGGTGCACAACCATGTCTGTATCGAGCCCTGGCATATCTTCATACGACCAAGCGAATACATCACTATACTCTCGGAGCATTTCAACCAGTCTTCGCTTAATATCACTCTGCAGCGCGGCTCCGATACGAATGTTCTTCTCAACCCCTTCCGACCCCAAGTTGATAATTTCGATGACCTCGTCGTGAGGCAGAATGGCTCTTTCCTCTTGCTTCACCAACCAAGACAGTTCTTCAGGAACGTCGCTATCTTCGACAACCTCTTCTTCGGCCTGAAATACCGGGTGTTCAAAGTCGGGACGAGTCATAGGTGGTTCAACAATGTCATCTGAAAATGTTATCCTGCAAAAGGAATGGTTAAGTGCTTCAAAATGCGTATAAAGCGAATAACCACGTTGCCATTTTATTGAAAAATATAAAACAAGAAAGACAGGGATTACAGTATTTGCACATGAAAAACGCTATTTATTTAATGATTAACACGCAATGTTCATAACAACACAGCCCTAAGCAAATCCTGATGCCCTGGGCAAGACATCAGATTATTCAACAATTAATAAAGCAAATCATTACTGTTTAAGAGTCACAGGAACAAGCTCCTGAATAGACCAGTTGCACAGTCCTTGTCCTGGCGTGCTTGGCTGAATCCAGGCATCCATATCACAGTCGCTGTCTCCTTCGTCAGACTCCGAAGCAGCGTTGATGGTTTCATGACACACTCCACTGGCAGAGATGGTGATTGGCCCTCTGAAACGGGGTGCCCCCACGGCAGGAGTTGACGACGACGGTTGGTATCCCAGCCCGAACCGGTCCATCTTCACAGGAATATCCAGCACCTTGCCCCAGCCCTTGGCTTCTCCTGCCTCCACTAGAGCTTGAGCTTCTTTATACGATGAAATGGCTATCTCTGGCACTTTGCTCGGCCCGGGACCTTTGTCCTTGATGCGCAACCCTTCAAATGCCTGGCAGGGTGTTTCGTGGATCTCTCCGTCGACCTCCACATATTTAAATGACGATAGATGGCTGACCAGGATGTCTTCTTCTCCGCATACGGTGACTACGCTGTCTCCGACCATATATTTCAACTTCTGATGTAGGGTGGACGTGACTGCCCCCGCCCCATGAATCCAAGGTCTTCCAAGCAAGCAGCTGTACGCAGGCTGAATATCCATGATATAAAACTCAGTTGCAAACACCTCCGGCCCCACCTGTAGAGGCAATGTGATCGATCCAAAGACTGTTCTCGGCGTGCCGTCAAACGCTCTGACTACCAAGTCGCTGGGCGTGCACAAGATTCCTCTAACATCCAGCTTCATCATCGCCTTCTTGGGCAGCACATTCAAAGATGATCCGGTGTCGACCAATACATGCGACATTACTGATCCTCTACACTCGACAGATATGTGCAGTGCCATATTATGATCTCTCCCTTTCGGGGTCAAATCGAAGTCGGTAAAGCCCAAGCTGTGGCCTGCATTCACATGTGCCAACACTCCTTCCAGCTGATTCACGGAGATGTCTTGAGGTACAAAAGAAGTATCCAGGACTTTCAGCAAAGCATTTCTGTGAGCTTCCGAACACAAGAGCAATGACAAGATGGATATTTTGGACGGCGTCTGCTGCAGATGCTCCACAATCTTATAATCACTTTTTCGAATCAAGCGCATGAACTCTTCTACATCTTTCGATGCTGCTTCTTTTTCGCTCGCTTGTACTGGGACATTCTCAACCATTTTCCCTTTTCCTTTAGCTAGCCTTTCGGCCTCCACTTCAGGGGATATAAAGATCCTACCACTCCTTGTCATACCTCCCGAACCAACAACATTATCCACAGTCTCGGCTGGCTGCTTATTAACATCAATCTTTATCCCGTCACAATACACCTCCAACCCATATGACCATGGGACTGCTTTCGTGTTCTCGTACGGGATCGGCCCGGCCTTAGTTATGGTGATCGGTGGTCGCTGAGCTGGTGTTGCGATAGTGATTGTCTTTCGAGGAATCGTTACAGTGGCCACATCGCTCTGATCATCTGCTACTGCCCCTGCGGGTTCTTCAGTTGCTGCTCGGTCAAACTGCAATATACCTTCACCCATTAAAGCCTGAATGCCTTTCTTCAAATCATCACACCCCCCAGCTAGGGTCCAACATTCTAAGCAATACTCGTCACATCCTGGATAAACACCCCCTTGCAACAGTCGGCTTTTTATCTCTCTCAGCGGCGTCTTTAAATCGTCGATATTCGTAATCAGATTCAACCCTTCCTCAGTCAGAATGGCGTTCGCCCCATGATTGGGCATGGGTTTCTGCACTATATTCGGGCCTGCCGTTCCGAAATTGATAGTCTTATTGTCCAAAAGATCCTGCACAACGTGCTTAAAAGCATGGCAACCTTCTATATCGTGACCCGGAGCCCCAGAATGAAACTCACAGTGCCTGCTTGCATCGTAACCAAACGGGGGAGCTCCCGTTATCGGTGCCAGAGTTCTCTTCTCTACCAGGTTCAATCCCAACAATGTCTGCAACAAATCTGCATAGGTTGAGGGAGGCTTCTCAAACACTCTTCTCGGTTTGCCACCCTGGAATCTTCGCTGAGCCTGTTGTGCCCCCTGCTGAGGCTGCTGCTGCTGCTGAGGCGGTTGTTGTTGCTGAAGTGGTTGTTGCTGGTACGGGATAGTAACACTCGCCACCTGCTGCGGCTGATGATATTGGTTTCGTCCCCTGCCTCGGCCTCGGCCTCGGCCTCCAAATACTGCGCTTGCCTCGCCCTGACGGCGCCCACCAAAAGCCCTCTTATTACTGCCAGATGCAGTTGATTCCTCAACCTGGAACTTTCCTTGCTTAATGTTACGTTCAATCTTTTCTCCCATCAGAATCAGGTCTGAGAAACTGGCCAGAGATGAGTGAAACAACATGTCATGAAACAAGCCTGTGAATGTGCCGACGAACATGTCATTCATTTCCTTATCTTCTACAGGTGGACGGACCCTGGCAGCCATATCGCGCCACCTTTGCGCGTACTCTTTAAAGCTCTCCCCCTTCTTCTGCGACAGCCCTGCCAATTGGACCCGATTGGGCGCCAAATCGCTGTTATACTTGTAGTGAGCTACAAATGCCTCTGCCAATTGCTTCCATGTCTTGATATTGGTTGGCTCCAACCCCATATACCACTCTAGGGAAGGACCCGACAGACTATCTTGAAAGAAATGCATTAGCATTCTTTCATCAGTTGAGTATGCAGACATCTTTCTGTAATAGGCTCGCACATGCACTTTCGGACATGTGTCCCCTTTATACTTATCAAACGCAGGAGCTTTGAATTTGATTGGCACCCTCAAGCCAGGTACCAAACCCATTGTTGCCATGTCCAAGCCTACAGCACTTTGGTTCAGGACCCCCCTCATTTGCTCTTCTAGCATTCTGATCTTCTGGGAGTCGTCCATCGGCCCTTCGAAACCTCCGCCGGAGAAAGCGTCCTCCTGCTGATCTTCTTACCACATACCATTTCCAGCTCCATACCCATCATATCCATTATTACGTCCAACCCTGATCTGATTCATCCCCGAACCTCGGCCTCTGTTGCCGTATCCCTGAACTCCTCCAGCAGGCCCAAAAGCCATAAACCCAGCGCCGTTTCCATTTCCGAAACCTCCATAGCCCTGATTGGCCATACCATAACCGTCTTGCCCAAAGTCTTGAGCATTGAAACCATATTTCCCAGCATTATCGAATCCCTGATCATTGAACCCGAATCTAGCATTGACAAAGTCGTTGTCTCCCATATTATCACCCAAGTTGACATCACCAAGCCCAACGTTATGGACAGCAGCCTCGTTCCCAACTCCGACGTTACCATTCACAACAGCGGTAGCGTTGTTGACATTAGCAGCTGGTATGTTGACTACAGGTGGAGCCACTGGCGTGGGAGTTCCGTCTCCATGAACAGTATCGACCCGCACAGACTGATGATCCTCGTTACCGTGACCAGCATTTCGGGCCAACAGAGGCTGGACCATGTGTTGCACCCCAAAATTTGCCCTCACAATACAAGACTTTGTGTTCCAAGAAGGTTCACAAGGTTCACAAAATTCACAATTGGTCAGAAGAGTTGACAATTCCCTCAGACAATGCACCTCATAAGCAGTGCATCCAAAACTAGGGTTTTGACTTTAATCAGGCTAAATGGACTTCCAAGACTTCAAGTGAGCTTCATAACATCTTATATGTGTATAAGAACCCCCATGTCAAGTTTCAAGACTTTTCTCAAAAGTTTGCTCAGTCAGATGATCAGATAAGTCAAAAGCAGTCAATGCAGTTAAAAGGTCAAACTGAGGTCAACTGTGGTCAAACCAAAGTCAAACTTCATGATTTTTTTTTTGCCAACATCAAAGAGAGGTTGGGTGAGAAATATTATCATAATAACTGTAATACCCCAAATTTTGCCTTAAGATTTGTCGTCGCATTTCATTGCATTTAATCAATTACTAACAAATTTGTGTAGTCGTTTGACTTTTTGCAGGTAAATATCATATGGCATGCATTTTTTTTCTAAAAAGTAAAAATGGCACAATTGGCAGGAGGACATGTGTAAGGAGTTATGAGTGTGAGAGGTTGAGAGTTCGAATCTCACCTTTGTCACTTTTTTTTGTTTTTTATTATTTTTACTCTAAATTTTTCTATCTTTCATTAAAAAAATAACAAAAATAGTTTTTTTATTATTATTTAATTATTATTTTCGTATTTTAATTAAATCATTTTTTAAAATATTATTTTTTTTTTTCACTTTTTTCTAAATTATTCATAAAAATATCCAAAAAATCATAAAATAAAAAATATTGAAAAAAATTTTGTTCTTTTTATAATATTTTTTATTTTAGGAATCAATAGGATTATTAGTTTTTATTTTAAGTTTATTTTAATTATTTTAAATTATTTAAATTTTATTTTTTCTTAACTAATTACTTAGTTTGGGCTTTAAAATGGGCTTTAGGGACATTATTGACAATTTGGTGTTAACCCTAATTTGTTCCTTATATATACATGTGTTGCCTTGTTGAAAAAAGGGGGAGAATGAAAAAAACCTAAGAGGAGTGAGTGCCGTTTGCCGTTATTTAGTTTTCTTCTTCATCCATTACTATTGTTTCTTTTTCTTCATTGTTTACCGTTATTTCTTTTCCTTCATCTATTACTGTTGTTTCTTTTTCTTCATCTTTTACCGTTATTTCTTTTTCTTCATCTATTACCGTTATTTCTTTTTCTTTATCTATTACTGTTACGTTTATATATATATAATTTTTAAATTGTTAGAGTTTATATATATAAGATTTTTGATCGAATTATGTCGATACGATGTTTGCACATTTGTGTGCATGACGCGTGACATTTGTGTTAGTTCGATCTGGTTGCGATGATCGCATTTTTGTGTGAGCAATAATACTATTTTTTGCTTAATTTCTTTTTCTTTGCGATAAATTTTGTTTCGTCCGATTTAGATCGGGTTGCGATGAGCGCATTTCTGCGTTAGCAACATTGTTGGGTTATTTGGCACATTTAAAATTCATTATTGCTTTATTATTATTATTATTATTATTATTATTATTATTATTATTATTATTATTATTATTATTATTATCATTATTTATTATTATTATCATTATTATCATTATTATTACCATTATTATTATTATTGTTATCATTAATTTATTAAAATTTGTTATAATATAAAAATCTGTTTTTTAAAATAAATAACATTAACATCTTTTCCAAATTAATATGAAAACCTATTATTTTTAAGAAAAACTTTTTTTTAGATAAATTTAAAATAATAACTAAAATCTTTTTTTTAAAATAATAACTAGAACCGTTATTTATTTTATTTTATTATTGTTCAATTCAAATTTCATTATCATATTGTATCTGCTCCTCTCATGTAACCTCGCGAACTTAACAATCGCTCTTTAAATTCTGTCTTTAAATTTCTGCTTGCATGGTTTAAATTATGACATTATCTCTCTGTTTGCATGATTCAATTATCTCACGCGTTTACTATTATTTCTGTCACATTGCACACATCCGAAGGTTAGGTCTAACTGTTTGGCCGCCGCGCCAATAGTCCGTAAAACTTCACACATTCAATTTCAAATCCTCAAAACTACAAACTACAAACCCTAATTTTCACAAATGCCTCGCCGCAGGCAAAATTACAATTTTACCCTTAGCATTAGGTCAAAGAGCCGCCGCGCTCATTTTAGGGTTTCCCGCCGTGGAATCCCTAATTTAACCCTAATTACAACTTAACATTTCAACGTAGAGATTTGGAGTTTCTACACTCCACGTAAGCGTGTCCTTAAGATGCGTTTATTCCCCTTGAGACCTTGACCACAGTCAAGAAGTTTCTAACCTCCCTATTGAGGGGAACTACGATTACTCTGATTCCACTCCCGTAAGGATACGTAGGCACAAGATGCGATGTCTTGCCGAGTAAACTTAGAATTAACCCCCTTTATTATTTATTATTGCTTATTTATATTTTATTTATCTTTGCTATTTAATTATTTTGCTTATTATTTTGTAATTGTTTCTTGGATGTAAAGTTGTTTAATTATTTAATTATTATTATGGTTAGTAATTAGGGAGTGTAACAACATGTATGTAATATTAAAATAAATTTAGATCACTTTTAAATAAAGATAATTAAAATAAACACGTCACACACGTAAGTCGATTTTAATCGCCGTCTCACTTCCTAAGGATATCCCTCAAGTTGCCTACGAATAATGGTTAAGTGGGGTGTATAAAGCAAGTCCCTCAAATAAAAAAAATCATCAAAGTCCCTTATGGTTGCCTTTACGAATCAAGTCCCTTTCGAAAAATGATGATGGTCCCTTATATGTGCTTATTACATCCCACAATGGCCTTCAAAGTCAAATTGTCCCTCACATACCCCTTAACATCCAAAGTAAGGACTACCTACTCCATTATAGTAGGGATAGTCTTACTAAGGAAAGGATAAAGAATAAGAAAGACCTTAAAACACTAGGGTAGGCTACTCCTAGATACTTGCTCACTTCAAAACTTTTTCACACTTAAACAAATTTCCAACAAAAATTTTCAAGCAAGTTTTTTCACATCCATATACGGATTATTATTAAACTATTCTGAAATTTTTTGCTATTCACACACTACACTTTCAAAACAATTCAAAAGTGAGCTTAAGTACCTAAGAGCCCATGGATAACCATGGATGAAAAAGGGTGCTAACACCTTCCCTTTTCATAACCTACCCCCCGGACCCAAAATATTCTCTAAGGTCTTTCCTGTTCTTTTATAACCTTTCCTTATGGATAAAATAAAAGTCGGTGGCGACTCTTGCTATCCGCAACATTGTTTAAAGTCAGTTCTCCCACCGTGTTACAGAACTGGCGACTCTGCTGGGGATCTATTTAAGAGGGGTACCCTTAGGAATTAAGATCACTTTAAATTGTTTGCCTTGTTTGCTTTATTATTATATTGTTGGGGTGCTCTCATGTGTGAAAGGTCCTAACCCGGATCTAGTGTACCTTAGGTAAATGGCAATAGACCAAGGAAACTGTACGACGTATATCGATACGGTTGATCTGGTGGCCATAGTTAGTGCGACTTCTTGGTTGGTGCTTATATTCCTTAAGTCAAGTTGAGGATAATATTGAGGCTGCCATATGTTGTCAATGCACTAACTGACTTTTAGAACCCTAGTTAACTCATCTTGGCCTTTAGAAAGTAGTGAGGTAACCGGCTTTGGTGCAGACTGAAGTTGGTTGACACTCGATACTACGCTCATTGAGATCTTAAACTTGGAGGGTTTTGGTTGGCAAGTAAGTTGCCTTCTGAACAACCACCCTTGTGAAGGATCAATGATATTGAGATCCCTTAGAACCTGGTTACTTTTGTAGGACAGGATGAACCATCTAACTTCAGGGGAGGGTACTTGCCTTTGAACCTCATGCAAGCCTTTAAACCTAGGGCTATGGTGTGACTTGTTTGTGTGTGCCACATGTTTGGGATTGAGCATGACATCATGACATCATCATGCATCATAAGCATATCATTTTCCCTAACCATTTCAAGGACCAAAGGATTTATCTTTGTTCTTTGTTGCAGGTCATGGCTTCTGCTCGTAGAAACACCATCAGGATCAACTTTGTAGGGATACCTGCTAAGCTCAAGGAGTTGGTTTCCCTAGTGCCTGATCATTCCCAGTTCAACAAGAGACATGGTCACTTATTGGATCTAGTTACTTCAGGGTTCAGTGAAGACATGATGAGTGTGCTGTTTCAGTTCTTTGACCCTAAGCACCATTGCTTTACATTTCCTGATTATCAGCTGGTTCCAACCATGGAGGAGTTCTCTAAACTTCTGGGTATACCTGTTCTTGATCAGAAGCCATTCACAGGCTTAGAGAAGGAGCTTAAACCAGAAGTTATTGCTGCAGCTCTACATCTGAAGAAGTCTGACATTGTTCTAGAGACGAGAAGTGGAGTTAAAGGTATTCTTGCCAAGGTATTAGTGGATAAAGCTCAAATGTTCTTGAAGGCTATGAGCTACGATGCTTTTGAGGAGATCTTAGCCTTATTGATTTATGGCTTAGTGTTGTTCCCCAATCCTGATCAGTTCATAGACGTTCATGCCATCAACATATTCCTGAGTCACAATCCAGTGCCTACCTTACTTGGAGACATCCTACATTCTCTTCACACCCGTACTACAAGGGCAAGAGGAACTTTGATGTGCTGCATACCTTTACTTTCCAGGTGGTTTATTTCTCACCTTCCTCGCTCAGTAATGAAGAATGAGCAAGGGTTCAGATGGTCCAAGAGGATCATGTCACTTTCTCACTCAGACATCCATTGGTGCTCCAGATCTATGGAGAATGTCACCATCATTGACCGTTGTGGAGAGTTTCCTAATGTACCACTTCTAGGCATAAGAGGAGGCATCACCTACAACCCATCTCTAGCTTTACGACAGTTTGGTTACGCCCGGAGCGATGGTCCACATGACATGTTGATTCAGGGCATTGTGTTTGACTACGACAACGATCTTCGGGGTTACCGTCAGAGATTCATACGAGCTTGGGGAAAGGTAAACAGGATTGACAGCAAGACACTGGAGCCTAAGTACACTATTCCTATGGAGGCTTATCTCAGGTGGGTACGATCTCGTGCTCAGACACTCATGATGCCATATCCTGCCGTCCTACCAGTTACCATGGAACCTGTTGCTGAAGGAGACACAGCTTATACCATCCTTCACCCAGACATGCCTACTGATATGGAAGACTTGCAGAGATCATGGATCCAACTGAAAGAGCAAAGGGATACTTTCGAGGCTCATTACAAAGCAAGCCAAGCAAGGATCCTAGAGCTAACAAAGCAACTTCACGAGGAACGAAACCTCAACTCATACCTCAACACAAAGAGGAAACGTCCATGGGAGACTTAAAACCCCATCTTTTGTACTTATTTCGTTTTCATTTTTTGTAAGCCTAAAAGGCAAAACAAGTTATTACTAATAAAAAGTTACTTTCTTGTTTGTTTAAGCAAATTTAAATCCTGCGGTCCTTGAAAACATTGCATATGCATTCCCATATCATTGCATCACAGGTTTATAATTGTGCACAGGTTTCTCATCTTCTCGCTGTTTATTTCAGCAATGGCTCTTGAACAATCAGTTAAGGATCTCCAGGCACAGAATGCACAGTTCCAAGAGCTGATCCTGAACCTATCCAAGGGGCAGGATGAATTAAAGACACTGCTGGCCAAGAAGACTAAGAAGGCTAGAAGGTCTGCTGGGTTGCTCAACATGGGAAGAAGGTTCAAAGGTCCTGTCAAGACCAAGGAACATGTTGAAGACTATGAATCTGAAGAATCTGAGCAGGAGAGAGGCAGTCTCCACAACACTATGGGGGACTCTGATTCTGAGGCTAACTACTACCATGAGCCTAACGAAGACAAATTCAAGATGCTGGTGGATAGAATGGATGCTATGGAATTACAGAAATCATCTGGGCTGGATTTTGAGGATTTGAGCTTGATATCTGGGGTGGTCATACCCATTGGGTTCAAAGTTCCTACATTTGTTGTCTATGATGGGGTCTCTTGTCCCAAATTGCATCTGAGGTCTTATGTCAGAAGAATGCAACCCCACACTGCTGATAAAAAGTTGTGGATCCATTTCTTTCAAGAGAGTTTATCTGGAGCTCAGCTAGAGTGGTATTATCAGTTGGAGAGTGTCAACATCAGAGATTGGAATGACCTTGCTGAAGCTTTCTACAAGCAGTATCAATACAATGCTGACTTAGCCCCCACTCGCATGCAGCTTCAAAGCATGTCTATGGGTGCCAAAGAAAGCTTTAAGGAGTATGCTCAGAAGTGGAGAGACTTAGCTGGAAGAGTTCAACCCCCTTTGACTGATAGGGAGTTGGTTGATATATTCATGTGTACGCTGAATGGTCCGTTTTACAGTCATCTCATTGGAAGCTCATCATCTGGCTTCACTGAGTTGATCATGACAGGAGAGCGAGTAGAGAATGGTATCAAGAGTGGTAAGATCCAAGTGGGCACTTCTTCATCAGGTGCTGCAAAGAAGCCTCCCACTGGGAAGAAAGAATCTAATGCTGTGTATGGTCAGCCTGATCGTAACAGAAGGCATCAGTCTGTTAGTGCAGTTCATATTTCAAATCCAACTCCTGCAACAACAGAGCAGCCTCAAGGCAACCAACAGAGGGCTAGAAGACAGTTCACGAAGATCAACATGTCAATGGCTCAGGCATTGCAACACTTGTTGAAAGCTGAACTTATTACCCTGAGGGAGGCCCCTCAGAATCCCAATGTTACCTCTCCCAAGTACAATCCCAATGCACGATGTGCATATCATTCAAACTGTCCAGGACATGATACTAATAACTGCTGGGTCTTGAAGAACAAAATTCAGGATATGATTGATGCTGGAGAAATTGAGTTTGATCCACCAGGTACTCCAAATGTGATTACAGCTCCAATGCCAAATCACGAGAAGACTATCAACGCCATTGATGAAGATATTGATGAAGATCTGCATGTCTATTCAGTTATGGAGTTGAGCACACCATTGTCTGTTATCAAAAAGAGGTTAGTACAAGCTGGGATCTTTCCAGGTTGTCATGAAGATTGTCTATATTGTACCTATAAGCCGGATAGTTGCTTCATTTTGAGAGATGGGATTCAACGTCTCATGGATAAATATACTATAGTGTTTGAAAGAAGACCAGCATCTGTAGAAAGTATGGTGGATCATCTGACTCAGGGTAAGAAGATTGAAGAGGTTGACATGGTTGACAAAGTACCACTAAGAATCATTTCAAAGGGTCCCATTAAAATCACTCATCAGGGCCCAATCAAGATTACTGCTGAAGGTCCTGTGAAAGTTGTTGCTGAAGCCAGAGTAGCTCCTCTGATCATTACCACTCCTGGTCCTATTCCTTATACATCTGACAAAGCTGTGCCTTGGCACTATGGGTCTGATGTTTACATCCATGGTGTCAAGCAGGAGCCTTTACCTGATATGCCTGTTGACATTGATAATATTGCTGGATCTAGCAAGATCACTCGTAGTGGAAGAGTCTTCTCTCCTCCAGTTGCTTCTAAGAGTGCAGTTACCCTTGCTGTTACTTCCACCACTGATGCTCGGGGCAAGGGTCCTGTTATTGAGCCTGTATCTACTGATGTGCCAGCTGCTGATGACCTCTCTAAGCAGATGGAAGAAGTATTGAAAATCATTCGCAAGAGTGATTATGATATTGTTGATCAGCTGGGGCATACTCCCTCAAAGATTTCTATGCTCTCCCTGTTATTATGTTCTGAGGCTCATGCCAAGTCATTGATCAAGTTTCTAAAGATGGCCCATGTACCCAGTGCAATTTCTGTGGACCAGTTTGAGAATTGTGTTGCTCACCTGACCTATGACAACGGGTTAGGATTTTCTGATGCTGACTTGACCCCTGCCAAGAGGGATCATAACAGGGCCTTGCATATTTCAATTGAATGCAGGGGCACTACCCTGTCTCATGTGCTGATAGACAATGGTTCCTCTCTGAATGTGTTGCCTAAGGAAGTCCTGAACAAGCTGAGTCCTGAAGATACGGTATTAAAGCCCAGTAATATTGTGGTAAAGGCTTTTGATGGTTCTAGAAGAGTAGTGCATGGGGAAATTGATCTTCCAATCAAGGTTGGCTCTCAGGTGTTCACTGCTACATTCTATGTGAGGGATATTCGTCCTTCGTACTCATGTCTGCTTGGTCGTCCCTGGATCCATGGGGCAGGTGCTGTGACCTCCACATTACATCAAAAGTTGAGATATCCGGTGAATGGAAAAGTTGTTACTGTCTTTGGAGAGGAAGAATACTTTGTCAGCCATGCAAACACTTTCAAGTATCTGGAAGTAGAAGGTGAATACATTGAAACTCCATGTCAGTCATTTGAAGTGGTTCCCTGGGCTGTTAAGGATTGTGTGACTCCTCCTGCTGTGAAGAAGGTTCCTGTGGTCATCAGAAACCCTCCAACAATGGCAATGGCCTCCCTCAATGATGCAAAAGCTGTGGTGGAAGAAGGTGGTTGTACTATTTGGGGTCAGCTTCCTGATATTCCATACAAGTCTGACAAGTTTGGTTTGGGTTTCACTGCAGAGTCCCAGAAGGCTGTTCGTCGTGCTCGTGCTGTTCGTATCACTAATCAAGGGGTTATCAATGCTGTGGGAGATCAAGATGAAGACCACAACTTGGAGGCATGGATTTTTCCTACTGTGGGTGCTGGACTCAATAATTGGAAAGCTGAAGATGTTATCCCTATCTCCTTTAGTCAGGAGTAAATACTATTACTGTGTTATGTTTTTAAATTTGTAATTTCTGGAACAATTAAAACTTTCAAGCCATGTGCCTTACCCGGGGCACAATGGTGTGCTCGTTACGGGTTGTCATTTCATTTGCATACTTCATTCAATAAAATCAGTGGACGTTTCGTTTTCGTAAATATTGTGTTCCTTATCTTTCTTTTTCTTTTATTTTTGCTTTATCAGCTATGTGTTCTTACACACACCCACGTCACTAAAATGCAGATCCTCATCCACTCTGGATCCAGTTGATAACAGTTCTACTATTGCCAATTACAATTTCGAGAATCCGATCTATCAAACTGAAGACGGAAACAAGGACGATTGTGAAATACCTGTAGAGCTTGCTAGGTTGTTACAACAAGAAGAGAAAGCTATACAGCCACATGAAGAGCCAGTCGAAGTTGTGAATCTGGGAACTGAAGAAAACAGAAAAGAGGTCAAGATAGGGGCTGATTTAGAGGACAGTGTCAAGAGCAGGTTGATTCAGATGCTACGTGACTATGTGGAGATCTTTGCTTGGTCTTATGAAGATATGCCAGGGTTGGATACAGACATTGTGGTTCACCGTTTGCCAGTGAAAGAAGATTGTCGTCCAAAGAAGCAGAAGGTTCGTCGTATGCGTCCTGAAATGTCAGAAAAGATCAAAGCAGAGGTAATGAAACAATTCAATGCAGGGTTCTTGGCCGTAACTTCTTATCCTCAGTGGGTTGCAAATGTGGTACCAGTTCCTAAGAAAGATGGTAAGGTACGTATGTGTGTAGACTACAGAGATCTGAACAAGGCTAGCCCTAAAGATGACTTTCCACTTCCTCATATTGATATCCTGGTAGACAACACTGCTCAGCATAAGGTATTCTCTTTTATGGATGGTTTCTCTGGTTACAATCAAATCAAGATGGCACCTGAAGATATGGAGAAGACTACATTTGTGACACAGTGGGGCACCTTTTGCTATAAGGTAATGCCATTTGGTTTGAAGAATGCAGGGGCAACATATCAGCGTGCCATGGTGGCTTTGTTTCATGATATGATTCATCATGAGATAGAGGTATATGTGGATGATATGATAGCCAGGTCTCGGAATGAAGAACAACATCTTGATCATCTGCACAAGTTGTTTGAGAGGTTGAAGAAATACAGGTTGAGATTAAATCCAAACAAGTGTACTTTTGGAGTTAGATCTGGAAAGCTCCTGGGTTTCATTGTCAGTGGAAAAGGTATTGAAGTGGATCCTGCAAAAGTGAAAGCTATACGAGAGATGCCAGCTCCCCGTACTGAGAAGGAGGTTAGAGGTTTCTTGGGACGATTGAACTACATTGCAAGATTTATTTCCCAATTAACTACCATCTGTGAGCCAATCTTCAAGTTGTTGAAGAAAGATCAGGTGATGGAATGGAATGATGAGTGCCAGACTGCCTTTGATGAAATCAAGAGATATTTGCTAGAACCTCCAATTTTAATGCCACCAGTTGATGGAAGACCCTTGATTATGTATTTAACAGTATTAGACAACTCAATAGGGTGATCCTAGGGGCAAGTGGACTCCAACATATGAGGGACCATTTGTAGTCAAGACAGTGTTCTCAGGAGGTGCCATGATACTGACTACAATGGATGGTGAAGACTTCCCATAACCTGTAAACGCAGACATAGTTAAAAAATACTACGCATAAAAAGAGACCCGCTAGGTTGACAGGCCTAGGCAAAAATAAGGGCATCCCGGCAAACCAAAAGGGTTTGGGCAAAAATTAGGGATATATATATAAAAAGATGTACACCCGGCAAGTCGAAAACCTGAAAAGGCGGCTTGGGCAAAAAAGGGTATCCCGGTGGATTGAAAACCTGAAAGGGCAATCCAGGCAAAAGTTAGGGATTAAAGCGTATGACTATGTCTCGTTTGGATCACTCATGAAACTGCAACCAGTTGTACTACTTACTCAAGCTCAAACAGATAAAGCTCAATCCAATCGTTTCCGTCTCAACAGCAAGAAGATGAGATACTTGAGTGGCAATAGTAGAATTGAAACTCAATAGGATTATTTCCCACATAGCTGATTCTTTTTGTAAAACTTCATGACAAAATTCTCTTACTAGGGTTTATGTCTCCTTGTACAAACTTACCCGTGTATGGGTCACTTTTGATATAAATAAATTCCATCTTTTGAATCCAGATTCACTTTTACCCTATTTACATAAGCGAAACGTCCATTGGTTGTGTTTGAATGTATGTATGCCTTTGAATATGATTGATGTTTACCAGAAACGCATGTATGCTTTTAATATGATTGATGTTTACCATAAATGCATGAAAATGCAGTAATAGTATTTACTAAGGACGAACGAGGGAAGGATTTCAACGAAGCTTCGCCGGTTCATCTTTACAAGACAGTTACAAACCATCAGTAGGACTAATCCATTTTCACAAAGTCTAATCTCCCCTGGAATTTATATCCATCTCTTTTATCCTCATACGGATATACGGGAAATTACTTTCCAATAAGGGCACGATGAACGAAGACGGGATGTTATACTTATCCTACTATCAAACGAAAACGAAGGTTATCTATACCCTACTATCCCCAACAACGGGAGGTTATCTATACCTTGTTATCCCCAACAACGGGAGGTTATCTATACCTTGTTATCCCCAGCAGACGGAGGGTTATATATTCTTCAACAACGAATCGGGATTTATTTTCCTTGGCCAGCAGTTGTTATACAAGGATATCCAGACACTTCCAGCAGTGGCATAGCATACATACATCATTTACATCATACCATAACATATATGTCTATAGTACATTACCTAAGTGCATCATGTCATACATGCATACATAAAGCATAAACTAATGTTGTTATACAGAATGCTACCTTGTTTTCAGGTTAATTATCCAACAAACAATCTTATGATCTTTGGGACTGCTTTATTGTAACCTCAGGGTTACTTTATCCTCCTGATGAGCTTCTTATTACTTTGGGACTGCTTTATTGTAACCTCAGGGTTATTTTATCCTCCTGATAGCCTCTCATGACTTCAAGACTGCTTTAGAGCTACTGATTGCTCTATCCTCCTGAAATCATCCTATTACTTCAAGACTGCTTTAGAGCTATTCATTGCTCTATCCTCATGAGGTCATATTACTACTTCAAGACTGCTTTAGAGCTATTCATTGCTCTATCCTCCTGAAGCCATCTAATTATTTCAAGACTGCTTTAGAGTTATCCATTGCTCTATCCTCCTGAAATTACATTATTATTTCAAGACTGCTTTAGAGCTATCCATTGCTCTATCCTCCTGAAATCATTACTTCAAGACTGCTTTAGAAGCTATTGATTGCTCTATCCTCCTGAAGACATATCACATTATTATTTCAAGACTGCTTTAGAGCTGTTGATTGCTCTATCCTACTGAAGCCATTCTATTACTTCAAGACTGCTTTAGAGCTATTGATTGCTCTATCCTCCTGAAGCAATTATTACTTCAAGACTGCTTTAGAGCTATTGATTGCTCTATCCTCCTGAGGTCAGATTTATCACTTCAAGACTGCTTTAGGGTTATCATTATTGATTGCTCTATCCTCATGAAGACATGCTGTTACATCAGTATTACTCCAGACTCCTGACAGTTCTCATTATACTACTGAAGAACTTTCCCCTAGTGGCATCTTTAAGCCCACTCAATCATGTTCAACCAACCATCAATATCACTCCATGCACTGGTGAGTGCAAATTTTTGGGCTTTTGTGTTCAATCCCCTTCAACCTTCCAGGTTACGACTGGCAAATATACCAATCTAACCCCTCAGGTTTCAGAAAATTGAACAGGGGCAGCTGTTGCACCCCAAAATTTGCCCTCACAATACAAGACTTTGTGTTCCAAGAAGGTTCACAAGGTTCACAAAATTCACAATTGGTCAGAAGAGTTGACAATTCCCTCAGACAATGCACCTCATAAGCAGTGCATCCAAAACTAGGGTTTTGACTTTAATCAGGCTAAATGGACTTCCAAGACTTCAAGTGAGCTTCATAACATCTTATATGTGTATAAGAACCCCCATGTCAAGTTTCAAGACTTTTCTCAAAAGTTTGCTCAGTCAGATGATCAGATAAGTCAAAAGCAGTCAATGCAGTTAAAAGGTCAAACTGAGGTCAACTGTGGTCAAACCAAAGTCAAACTTCATGATTTTTTTTTTGCCAACATCAAAGAGAGGTTGGGTGAGAAATATTATCATAATAACTGTAATACCCCAAATTTTGCCTTAAGATTTGTCGTCGCATTTCATTGCATTTAATCAATTACTAACAAATTTGTGTAGTCGTTTGACTTTTTGCAGGTAAATATCATATGGCATGCATTTTTTTTCTAAAAAGTAAAAATGGCACAATTGGCAGGAGGACATGTGTAAGGAGTTATGAGTGTGAGAGGTTGAGAGTTCGAATCTCACCTTTGTCACTTTTTTTTGTTTTTTATTATTTTTACTCTAAATTTTTCTATCTTTCATTAAAAAAATAACAAAAATAGTTTTTTATTATTATTTAATTATTATTTTCGTATTTTAATTAAATCATTTTTTAAAATATTATTTTTTTTTTTCACTTTTTTCTAAATTATTCATAAAAATATCCAAAAAATCATAAAATAAAAAATATTGAAAAAAATTTTGTTCTTTTTATAATATTTTTTATTTTAGGAATCAATAGGATTATTAGTTTTTATTTTAAGTTTATTTTAATTATTTTAAATTATTTAAATTTTATTTTTTCTTAACTAATTACTTAGTTTGGGCTTTAAAATGGGCTTTAGGGACATTATTGACAATTTGGTGTTAACCCTAATTTGTTCCTTATATATACATGTGTTGCCTTGTTGAAAAAAGGGGGAGAATGAAAAAAACCTAAGAGGAGTGAGTGCCGTTTGCCGTTATTTAGTTTTCTTCTTCATCCATTACTATTGTTTCTTTTTCTTCATCGTTTACCGTTATTTCTTTTCCTTCATCTATTACTGTTGTTTCTTTTTCTTCATCTTTTACCGTTATTTCTTTTTCTTCATCTATTACCGTTATTTCTTTTTCTTTATCTATTACTGTTACGTTTATATATATATAATTTTTAAATTGTTAGAGTTTATATATATAAGATTTTTGATCGAATTATGTCGATACGATGTTTGCACATTTGTGTGCATGACGCGTGACATTTGTGTTAGTTCGATCTGGTTGCGATGATCGCATTTTTGTGTGAGCAATAATACTATTTTTTGCTTAATTTCTTTTTCTTTGCGATAAATTTTGTTTCGTCCGATTTAGATCGGGTTGCGATGAGCGCATTTCTGCGTTAGCAACATTGTTGGGTTATTTGACACATTTAAAATTCATTATTGCTTTATTATTATTATTATTATTATTATTATTATTATTATTATTATTATTATTATTATTATTATCATTATTTATTATTATTATCATTATTATCATTATTATTACCATTATTATTATTATTGTTATCATTAATTTATTAAAATTTGTTATAATATAAAAATCTGTTTTTTTAAAATAAATAACATTAACATCTTTTCCAAATTAATATGAAAACCTATTATTTTTAAGAAAAACTTTTTTTTAGATAAATTTAAAATAATAACTAAAATCTTTTTTTTAAAATAATAACTAGAACCGTTATTTATTTTATTTTATTATTGTTCAATTCAAATTTCATTATCATATTGTATCTGCTCCTCTCATGTAACCTCGCGAACTTAACAATCGCTCTTTAAATTCTGCCTTTAAATTTCTGCTTGCATGGTTTAAATTATGACATTATCTCTCTGTTTGCATGATTCAATTATCTCACGCGTTTACTATTATTTCTGTCACATTGCACACATCCGAAGGTTAGGTCTAACTGTTTGGCCGCCGCGCCAATAGTCCGTAAAACTTCACACATTCAATTTCAAATCCTCAAAACTACAAACTACAAACCCTAATTTTCACAAATGCCTCGCCGCAGGCAAAATTACAATTTTACCCTTAGCATTAGGTCAAAGAGCCGCCGCGCTCATTTTAGGGTTTCCCGCCGTGGAATCCCTAATTTAACCCTAATTACAACTTAACATTTCAACGTAGAGATTTGGAGTTTCTACACTCCACGTAAGCGTGTCCTTAAGATGCGTTTATTCCCCTTGAGACCTTGACCACAGTCAAGAAGTTTCTAACCTCCCTATTGAGGGGAACTACGATTACTCTGATTCCACTCCCGTAAGGATACGTAGGCACAAGATGCGATGTCTTGCCGAGTAAACTTAGAATTAACCCCCTTTATTATTTATTATTGCTTATTTATATTTTATTTATCTTTGCTATTTAATTATTTTGCTTATTATTTTGTAATTGTTTCTTGGATGTAAAGTTGTTTAATTATTTAATTATTATTATGGTTAGTAATTAGGGAGTGTAACAACATGTATGTAATATTAAAATAAATTTAGATCACTTTTAAATAAAGATAATTAAAATAAACACGTCACACACGTAAGTCGATTTTAATCGCCGTCTCACTTCCTAAGGATATCCCTCAAGTTGCCTACGAATAACGGTTAAGTGGGGTGTATAAAGCAAGTCCCTCAAATAAAAAAAAAATCATCAAAGTCCCTTATGGTTGCCTTTACGAATCAAGTCCCTTTCGAAAAATGATGATGGTCCCTTATATGTGCTTATTACATCCCACAATGGCCTTCAAAGTCAAATTGTCCCTCACATACCCCTTAACATCCAAAGTAAGGACTACCTACTCCATTATAGTAGGGATAGTCTTACTAAGGAAAGGATAAAGAATAAGAAAGACCTTAAAACATTAGGGTAGGCTACTCCTAGATACTTGCTCACTTCAAAACTTTTTCACACTTAAACAAATTTCCAACAAAAATTTTCAAGCAAGTTTTTTCACATCCATATACGGATTATTATTAAACTATTCTGAAATTTTTTGCTATTCACACACTACACTTTCAAAACAATTCAAAAGTGAGCTTAAGTACCTAAGAGCCCATGGATAACCATGGATGAAAAAGGGTGCTAACACCTTCCCTTTTCATAACCTACCCCCCGGACCCAAAATATTCTCTAAGGTCTTTCCTGTTCTTTTATAACCTTTCCTTATGGATAAAATAAAAGTCGGTGGCGACTCTTGCTATCCGCAACATTGTTTAAAGTCAGTTCTCCCACCGTGTTACACCATGACCTGCAAATTTTCCTGACCCTTTGCAATAGCTTCCATGGTCTGCATAAAGAGAGCGAGCTTCTCGCGCACATCTTGCATCTCGTTCTGCATTTGATCCATGATTCTTCGACAGTTGGTGCGGGTAGAATAGCGGTGCGGGTGTTGATCTGCAATCCTGGAAAGTACCTGGTACAGAGCAGGAAATAAGACACCATCCAAAGATTACCTGTAATGCAATATGAATATGAATGCAATGCAACGTGTGTGTCTGTGCATTAGGGAAATTCATTCCCCGATTCTAGTGTGAAGGTGTCGGTGCAGTGACAGTGCTAATAATATAAAGATCGGAGCTGAATCACAGAAAGCCTCATATATTGCTGAGAAACCAAAAAAAACCCAGAATACAATGTCGCTGAGAGTACAACAAGAAGGCATGACCTCAACCAACAATCCTGGTGATGGTCAGCACTATGCAAATAAAGCATACAAGTTACTACATGAAATGATCAAATCCTCCTATAAGTCTGGTATTCTTCTAGCAGCTTCCTGGTCTCCGGATGACTTGGTCGATCAAGCAGCCCTTCAACAAGTTGGTTTCTTTTCTTAAGAACACGCCGCACGTCTTCAGCAGTTTCTTCCCATGCCCCTTCTCCGAAGCGATCTTCTAGTTTACGCTTCTGAGACACAGCTTCATCTCTGCTCTTGATGGCCTTGTTTAGTGCGTTCTGGAGACTATACCGGGTCATCACTTCTTCTTCACACTTCCTGATGCTGGACTTCAACTGCTCTTCGAGGTCGGAAATTTGCTGCTTCAACTTATCCTCTCTCTTCTTATTGTTGGTGAGCGTGGCATTCCAGGTCTTATTGCAAGAAGAGATCTCTCGGTGAGCAATGTCAAGTGCTTTCTTCTTGGATTCAAGCATGTCATGGGAGCTTCTGAACTCTTGCCCCAGACGTTCGCGCTTCTTCCTCTCCTCAGTCAACTCAGCCCCTAGTCTGTTCATTAGCTCAATCTGCTGTTGGAAAGCATGGACGGCCTTGTTTTTCTCACTGCGTATCTGGGCTAGCTCCTGCTCTAACCCTTCGTTGATCTTCAACAAGGCTTCTTTTTCTCTCACCACTTGCTCGTAGGCTTCCCGAGAAACAGTAGTTGGCTCTGCTACCGGAACAGGAACAAGAATTGGTGCGTCTGGAAATGGCATCTTCAACTGACTGGCTCTCTCCTGAATCCACACTCTATAAGGTGCATAGGCCTGACAGTCATTCTTTCCTAACAACGGCTTCCCTCTGCGGTTAATACGCGTCCAGGCATGCTGCAACTTGGCCAATAACTCCCCCTTCACATCTCCAGTGAAGTACAGAGATTCCTGTACTTCTTCCTCTTTCGGCGGGTTCTTCAGGGCATATCCGAACTGACGGACGAACAGAGAAGGGTTGTGGTTGATACCCCCTTTTCTCCCTACCAGCGGAACATTAGGGTAACCAGAACAACTGAAGATAAGCTCGGATCCCAGCAGATCTCTATCAAACCAATCAATGTCTTCAGAAGTTAACCTCATCATATGCTCTGGCCAGTCGGGCGTAATTGCATTATCCATGAAAGGTCCCCTCGAAGGAAAATGACTCTTGAACCACATGTACAGCAAAGGTACGCAACAGGAGACATTCTTGCCTCTCCTGTTTTCATTCCTGTAGTGCATCGAATGGTAAAAGTCCCCGATCAGTGTTGGTACTGGGTTACCGGCAGCAAATAGATTAAATGCATCCATGTCCACGAAGTTCGGGAAATTAGGGAACAACACTATCCCATAAATGCAGAGGGCCAAAATAGCGTTAAAGACCACCCAACACCCATTCTTGGCGTGCTCCTGAGCCTTACCAACCAGAAACTGAAGAGAAAAACCCGGAACCCCTCGCCACGCAGTCATCAACAAGTCAGAAGCATTCATATGCAAGACTTTGGCTAAATCCTCCAAATTGGGCTCAGCGGCTGAGTGAATAAAAGGAACTGCATTCTGAACTGGCAACTCAGTAAACTCTACATACTCCTCCATGGTAGGCCCCAAGATAAAGTCCGCAAACGTGAAACATCTCAAAGCCGGGTCATAGAATTGCATCAAAGCGTACAGCCTATCTAGCTCTGTCTCCGTGGGTTTGCGCACCAATCTCAATAGTCTTCCATAGCTCATTCTGAAGCTCCTACGAACCTCCTCATCAGCCAGAGAGATCAATCCAAGCAGGGGAACAACATCAGGAGTAGGCAATTTGTAAGCAACTATCCTTCTTAAGCTGGCCATGACCAATCACTCAGGAATCCGGACACTAGAACTAGGGAAATGCAAATGCACCTGCAGCACAGACACACGTTAGTAGAATGCAATGATGATGAGTATGCAAACAGAATGCAATGCAAGTAACATGCAACGGGGGCCAACTGCCGTAGCTGAATAGCCTGGACCATATCAAGAAGTCTCAGATAGATTCTCTAGAAGTCCTCAAACCCTGGTCTCAGATAGACCTAAAATCAAGCTCCAATAATGGTATCTGACAGATCTCAAACCATAACTCCAACTGGTCTCTGGCAGACCTCAAATCACATCTCCAACTGGTCTCTGACAGACCTCAGAACACATTTCCAAATGGTCTCTGACAGACCTCAGAACACATCTCCAAATGGTCTCTGACAGACCTCATAACCCTCCATAAATACCCAGGATCTCTGATCAAGAAATAACCGGTATCTGAAGGTCTAGTTACCTGCATAACCCCAAACCCTCTCACAGGTGGATGTCCTAGTAACTGACAAAGGTATGGCATCCTATGCGGTCGTCGGCGTCACAGACTTTCAGGGTTGATGATACGATTCCCAGAAGGAGTGGCATCATCAAATCCTGAAGAGGCCTCACTTAGCCAACTTCCAAATGATCGGTCCCCAGAGTCGACAATTCAACTAACCAGCAACCCACGCCAACCAAAGGAAGGGGCAGGAGGCCAACCAGAGGAACCTCGTCTGAGTGTAGATTTCGCGGGACACCAAAGCAAGCAAAGCAAGCGGGCGCCAACTAATCTCTACTCTAATTCTAGGTGCACTCAAGCCCAGGTCCGGCTTCTCACTCAATATCAGAACACCCGTCACACCCCAAGATACAGCAATAATAATCCATATATACAAAGCTGAAAATAAAGGTCAGAAATATAAATCCATACAAAATCCTCGACGGGAAAACAAGCGTTAGGATTGACTCTCTTAAGGGACGTTGGATCCCAAATGCATAAGAACTATCGCAGTCCTTAGCAACCAGAGATTCTGGGTTCGATCCCCAGCAGAGTCGCCAGTTGTCGCTACTGCGAAAATCGGCGTCGGCTGAACAGAAGAGTCGCCACCGTGCGTTATTTATCCCACGGGAGGGAAAGGAAACGCTCAGAGTAAACCTCGCGCAACATGGGAAAGGTATGGTCGTCGCAACCAAAACCTGGATTCGGGAGTCGGTTACGCAAGGGGAAGGTATTAGCACCCCTCACGTCCATCGTACTCGACGGGATCCACGTTTTTTTTCGGGTATGGATTGTACTTCTATCTAAACTATAGGTCAAGGGTTAAAAAGAAAATAAAATGAAAATAAAAATGACTCGGCAAAGTATCGCACTTTATGCCTACGTATTCCCGTCTGGAACGAGAAATCAGAGTCAACGTAGTTCGCCTACCTACGGGAAAGGAGGGGAAGGTTGCTCGCTAGGATATCTCATCCTATGCCTACGTACTTTCATACAACATGAAAGATCAGAGCAAACGTAGTTCGGGCCACGTACGACACAAGCTGTCTTGATTGATTTTATTCTTTCTGAAAAAGGTTTTCTTGATTAGCAGTCCCGGCTGACAAAAATGACGTCTTGATGAGTTCACGTTCTTTTACGAAAGAAGTGTCTTTTATTGTGTTTGAAATCTTTATGGTGTTTTTCTGTTTGTTTTGAGGAAGAAGAGACAGAACTCTAACCTATGGTTGCGAAGGGAAACAAACTAACCTAATGTTATCATGCATGGATTAAGACCTAGTGTCTATCATGCTCCTCTCTTGCACAGAGAGAAACAGAGATCCTACGGGAATAGACGGAAACAGAAACAATAACAGATATATACAGTAAAACAGTAAAATGCATGAATGCAGCAATACAAGCGAGGCAAGGGAGTCCCACTCAACCTCGAACCTAGAAAACAATAGGCAAAAGTGAACAGGATTCACTTTCAACCCAACAGGGTAAACAGCAAACAATACAGTCAGGAAAACCAATCAATACATCAGAGATGAAATACAGCAAAATAAACAGCCACAGCAGCTCTGCATCAATACCCATCTTCAAGTCATCTCCAATCAACCCCAGGCTTCAACAAGCATCAGTCTCTATCTTCAAGGGCTTCAGGCAAGGGCTCTGGCTGACAACCTTCAGTCTACAATGGCTTTTCTTCAAGTCCTATCCTCCAAGCTGAGGGATCAATCACCAGAGTGGATTGGGTGTTAGGCAATTAGTTGACTACCAATGGTGGTAAACCAACTGCTACTAACACATAAGACATTTTCTCTCAAGAGTTCTATCCCTTAGACAATAGCACCAAGCCTTCCAAAGGAAGGGGGTGAGTGTCTTAGAGAGACTCTGTATCACAGAGAAGAATGGATGCAGACAAGGCAATCCATGTTTGAGAAACAGCTTTCTAATCTAGAGCTCTGCCTAGCTCCTAAACCCTAGTCTCCTCAACAGCTGCTAGCAGGAATCTCTTCTTCCCCTCTGGAGGTTGGCCTTCAGTCTCTGGATTTCCAATGGCTTCAACATCACAAGTCTTCAGCTCTCCCAATCCCCAGACAAATCCCAACACCCAAACAAGCAAGTAATAATTCCCAGAGGGCATACCACACCAGTCAATCAGATATAGACAGTATATTAATAGCAGTAGAGGAATCCTAGTGATTTCTAAGGGGATCTGATAACTACCCATAGCCCCTATAGTCCCATAGCTAAACTATTCAAACTCTAAGCCCTAAGGGAAATGAATTAATTCTCCTAAGTTGTCCCTTAAAACCCTAATTTGTTCTTGTTGTTCTCACCTAAACTAAACACCTAAAATTAATTTCTAAAAATATGAATTAAATTGCATTTACAAGTTGAATATCTAAACTAAACAACCTAAAAAGAATGGACAAAAAATATTAAAGCAATTAATAGAACAAAAATTAACAAATTCATGTATGAAATGAAACTCATTAAAATGCTATTTATTTGGAAAATATGGGGAAAATATCAAATAAAAAATAAAATGCAATTTTTATTTTTTATAATTTTCTTGACTTTTTAAAGAAAATGTTAAAAAAAGAATGAATGGAAAATATGCAATTTCTAATTTGTTATGAATTTTCAAAAATGAATAAAAAATAAAAAGAAATTGAAAAAGAAAATAGAAAGAAATAAAGGGAGGGGGTGAGAATAGTAAGAAGATCAAGTTCAGCGCATTGGGCCCATCAAATTGGGGGGTGTGAATAACAGGAAAGGCCCATCAGTACATTTAATGAAACACATCGTTTCATTCTTCTTGAAATTTGCCTCCAACTTCAGATTAAACGTGGATCGTTAGATCCTTGGTCAAGTCAAGGTCTCCCCTCGAATCCAATGGCCATTGTATCTTCTTCTTCCTCCAGCCTCTTAGGGTTTCAGAAAATGAACCCCATGCAAGCACTTTCGAGCTCCTCATTCTCCCTCTACAGGACATGAAACCACAGGGTACAAAAAGCAAAAACAGTCTATTTCTTCCCCTCTACAAGTCTGTATCGTTAGTTTGCCTTAAAACTCAATCAATCCCCCAATTCGATAGGTAGTACAGCCATGATCCAATCTTTGCACTTGTGATCAACTCAACCAAACCTTGCCAATCTTTATCCTAATGTATTCACCATATTACACTGATTATTCTGAGCTAATCTCTCATGATTATCATTCCCTAAACTATGATTTCTTGCTCATCACAGTTTCATCACTCTGCCACCAAACTCCATATAACTCTCCCTAGGTCTCAAGAAATGATCCCCTATGGTCTCTAAGTCCTCCTATCTTAACCACATGATCTACAACAGCATAAATAATGAGATTCGAAGGATCTTGCATACCTTGCAAGTGATGATGGCAATGATGATTAGCCTCCAATTCAAGCCTTGATGCTTGCTGCAAGTGATCTTCAATGACTATATATGCTTCTGTTTGCAATGGTTTTTGCTCAATCTTCGTGAATCACTCTATCCCACTCTTCATGCAAGTTGGAGTGTAAACTTGGATCTCCTTCTCCAGCCACGAATTCCTTCCAATTTCCTTTGCCAATTACTCTAGGATGATGGTGGATGATGATGATAACAGAAATTGAGATGGTGGATGAAGCTTTAATGGAGTTTGGGTAGAAAATGCAAATTGGAGAAAGAAGATGAATGGTACAATTCTTAATTGATTCAGCCAATTCTTGATGTGAATTATGGTGTTGGAATGATGATGATGAAGATTCAATCAAAAGCCATGAGAATTGATGGAGATTGTAGAGAGTTTTAGGAGCTTATGCCAAAATGAGAAAGTGTGTAAAACTTGGGGTTTTGAACAAATGGAATCACCAACCATGGCATGAAGCTCTTCATATCAATATATACATGGGTTTAGAAACTCCTAGAACCTTGGAGAAGTTTCCCTTGCATTCTTTCCCTTGAAATTGGTTTATGTTTCTTTTATTGCAAGCAACCATGGATAACTCACAAATTATGAACTAAGCTCAAAATTCCACTTTAGCCAATGTCTTTAAAATGACCTTTCCATTCAAAATGACCTATAATTTTGCTTCATTTGGTCAAGATATGAAAAATCTCATTTTTTAAGGCCATTTTTATTCATTAAATCCAACAATTTTGAAACCTTGTGCTATGAATCTTTCCAATCTCCCATGGTTACTTTTCTAGACTCAAAATGTCATTTGCAACAAGTTTGATGTTGTAAAGTTTTCCATTTGAAGCTTCCTTGTATGAGTTTTGGGCATAGGTTAAAATGACCTGTAATTCACAAATGACCAAAATACCCTTTGCTTGCCAAGACCATAAGTAGAGTTCCCCAAATTATATGAAGGCATGCTATACCTTTCTAGAAAGATAAGACAATGAGGAACAACTCTTATGTTGACCAGAAATTCATTTGAAATCTCCTTGAGAGGTAAAAATTGCTTGGAAGTCAAGTCACTTCCACAGACAAAATTTCAGATACCTCAGATGACCTGTAACTTGCAAAGACCATAACTTGAGTTCTATAAATCTCCTTGATGTCTTCCACCACTCAAATTAAAGGTCTTGAGATCCTATACAAGTTTCATGTTGGCCAAGGATCCATTTGAAGCTTGCATTTTGACTTATCTTGCTTGGAAATTTGACCTAAACTAGGGGATTTTACATAGAAACCCTAATTTAGACCCTCCTCTTCTCCTTGATTTCTCTTGATTTCTTCTTAGCATAACAACATATCCTTATTCTCCATGTCAAATGATGAACCCCACATCTCTTCAATAGCCCTTAATGCCTCTCCAACAATCCTTTGACCTAGGGTTGACTCAGGGTTGACCCAGATGAAACCCTAGTTGACTGTCTTCAACTGCAATTCTAGTGATCACATCAACAACTTGTTTTCTTCTCCAAATGACTTTCTAAGTCTTCCAAGATGTCTAGATACTCCTCATGCTCTCAATTCACAACTCATAATTCCCTTGTTGATCCTCAGACACCCTCAGTTAGGAGATATACTCAATGCTTGATCCACTGAACTCCCTGCTTTCAAATTCTTTTCTGATGACTTGAATGAGATTGAATTAGGATAATAACCTCTTGATAGGCCTCTAGAGATGATAATAATGATTGGCCCCCTGCTGGATGACTTGCTATGCTTATGCTATGCAGATGGTTAGGCTATGTACATGACTCTATATGCAAATGCTAATGATATTGAAACATAAACCCAGTGAATAAGGTTGGGCAAATTTTAGGGTGCAACAGCGGTGTGTTTTGCCTTCACTAATTGTATGATTTACTTTAACTTACAAGCATAATGAGTGACAGACACGATAGATTGAGGCACGTGAGTGTTGCTCAGCACGCATCAGTGCGGCAGGAGAAGAGTCAACAGGTTTCAGAGGCTCCTGGTCTCTCTGGTCAGGCAGAGCCATCAACTTTTGGGGTTTATGCTTCTCCTCATGCCATTTTATCTTCTCCTTCCCGTAGGAGACATGATTCACCTAGTGACGCATCACTTCCTCCATCCTACTTTAGGCGCTAGGTTTCCCCTATTTAGGCACCTGAGATACCCGATTCACCAGTGTCACCTCCTAGAGTAGACGCTTCTGAGTCTGTACCACCTCCTAGTGTTGATGTTGCTGATTCAGTGCCACCTCTAGAGGGTGAGACTGTTGCGGATGCTAAGCCAGGGGCATTTGGAAGAGGCCATGATTATTTATCATTACTACCTATGTACCTAGACCATACTACTAAACATATATGTGACGAAGAGGTAAAATTAGTTGGATTCATTATTTTTTATTTACATTAATTTTATGTTTCAAATTTCTGACATTGATTATTATTTTTCTAAGGAGCGTGATCCGTAGAAGTTTATTAACCACAAGGGGAAGATTATTGGCTTACCTCATCCAAATGAGGATTGGTTTTAGACAGTTTGTCCTTATATGACCTGAAGGACTTATGTGTAATTATAGATTGCACCTAAGATGGAGGAGGGTGAATTAGATACTTTGAAATTTTTTTGGATTTTTTAAACTTATGTTGTGATTTCTGTCCTGATTACTTACTAAGTTATAAAAGCAATAAAGTGTTGAAAGTAAATGACACAAGGATATATCCTAGTTCCCCTCACAATTCGAGAGTACTTCAGTCCCCTTTCAACATGAAAGAGATTTTTAATATCACCAACAAACCAACAAACCAAGACTAATCCTCTTGGATTTTTACAAAATTTCACTAAGAGAACAATCCTCTCTTTGAGTGAACCTTTTGCTTCCAACAATCCTGGACAACAAGGATACGATAATAATTCTGAATTTTTATACAAGAGTGTGATATGTAGAATACACTTATCAATCTATTTATTGATCTTCTCCTTTGAACAAACAAATTATCAATGATATACAAGTGTTCAATATTGTACGGATGAAACTATGTAGATGCAAGGTGAACGTTTATGCAAGAGTTTCTTCCAAAATAAAATTTTGGTTTTTAGAACACTTGTGAAAATTTTGAAAGATAGGGAGAATTTGAATGCTTTAAGAATTTGTAAAGGGGGTGAGTTTAAATTCTGAAAATAAAGGTGTTTATATAGACACAATTCACCTCTATAAATGAGTGAAATAAATGAAAGGTTACCATGCTTCATAATCTAGTTTTGAAAATCATTTGACTGGAAAAATGCAGTATTTTTAGACATTGCTTCAGTGTTAATCGATTAACACATTTACACTGCAAATTGGTTAATCGATTAACCATTCAGAAACAGATCAAAAAATCAAAATTTACAAAGGTTAATCGATTAACAGCTTTACACTGTAACTTGGTTAATCGATTAACTAGTGTTCAGAATTGAAAAATATTTTAGAAAATGAGATGTGGTGCAAAGATTTTCTTGAAACGATACTTTAATGAATCATGGCAAGTATAAAGGATAATTTGAAAACTTGTATACCCAAAGACAAGTTGAGTTCATATACCTTATCATTCATGATCAATCACCTAAATCTTCAAGACTTTTGATTTACTTTGAAACTTGAGTTGTGCTACTAGTCTTGAGCCATTTTCTTTTTTAGAGCTTTACTTGGTTGTTGAATGTTGTTGTCTTCATCAAAACATATTGAGTAGCTTGACTTTACATTCTCCCCCTTTTTAATGATGACAACCTTTTCTTGAGTTTTATTAAACATTGCTTTCTCTAACACATAATAATACTCCCCCTTGATCCATGCTTGAGAGTTTCAATAATTTTGACTAGTTGCATTTTATTGTTAGAGAAACATACAAAATGATAATACTTCTCCCCCTTTTTCATTACTAAAAAGGATGTGAAAAGACTTAAAAATTGAAAAACCATAAGTTATATGAACTTAGTCAAATTATGTTTAACACATGCAAAACATAAAACATATAAAACACATGCACTTAGAACATATTATATAAAAAATTATGGAACATAACATAAGCCTTAAGCCTTATAACAAAACATAACATAGGTATTAGAAAAAAAAAGTACTTACAAACTTAATATAAGGAAAGAACATAATAATAATAATATAATGTAATACACGACATCTATTCACTTTTCGACATATCATTGATGTCTTCTTCTTCTTCCTCACTTTCCTCCGCTTCTTGAGGTTTTTGGCGATGGGATTTGGTAAGCTTTTTCAAAAGACGTTTGATGGAAGCCATTTCAAAGGTGCGTTCTTGGTGATTCCTATTCATAGTTGCCTCAATTGAACATATTTTGTTGTAGAGAACTTCATTAGTGTAACCGCCTTCCAGAGGCGGTGGAGGAGTGTTTGAAGAAGAATCATCCTTATACACAAAAACGCCATTCCTATTCTTAATAATTCTCGTATTCCTGAGACATGTAGAACTATTGATCTCACAATCCTTTGAAGTCATAACTATCTTCAGTTCCCTTTTTAAAGCTAAATCACTTGATTCCAAAACCTTAAAGACAGTTTTATCATACGGAAGTCATCCACTTAAATATTGTTGGTAGAACATGTGATACATGATAGTGTATGCCCAACTTATTTTCAACCCACTTTTGATAGCAAACATGATCTGCAGCTCCGTATCACTTATTTGAGCATGATTTGAATGTTTCAACAACAGTGCATAAGCGATAATGTAGTGAAGCATCTGATACCTTTGGCTTCTGCATGAATCTACTTACCATACCAACACTGTATGCTAAATCAGGCCTTGTGTGACAAAGGTATCTAAGTGACCCAATAAGTCTTCTGTATTGGGTTGGGTCGACATCATTTTCATCTGAATCCTTCAACAGTTGCAATTTGGGCTCTGCTGGAGTCGAAGTTTGGTTGCAATCTTGCATCTCAAATATTTTGAGTATTTCACCTGCATATCTTCTTTGGTTCATCATCAAACCTCTGCTTGTCTTGTAGAATTCGATGCCAAGGAAATATGAGAGATTTCCCAAGTCTGACATTTCAAACTCATTACTTAGGTCATGTTTGAAATCTTCGATCTCCTTCTTACAACTCCCTGTTATCAACAAATCATTAACATAGAGACATAGTATAAGCAATTCGCCATTGCTTCTTCTTATATATACTCCATGCTCAGTTGTACACTTCACAAATTCCTTCTCCCTTAAGAAGCTGTCGGTTTTCTTATTCCAAGCTCTTGGAGCTTGCTTAAGTCCATGCAGGGCTTTATAAAGCTTGTACACCTTTCTTCTTTTTCTGTCTGCGCCTGCAAAGCCATATCTTTCGACTTTCCTGCAGCTCTCTCAGTCATCCTCTGTTCATGAGACTCAAGAGTCGAAATAGAAGTTCGACAGGAACCAGTTGCAGATGAAGCAGGTTCAAGTAGACCTCGACAAACAAGACACATGCCTGCAAGGCTGCAAGAATGTGTAATTATATCAGATGATGTAGTCGATGAAGAGCGTGAGTTGGTACATTATGCTTTTTATGCAGATGTCGAACCAGTCAATGCAGCTGAAGCATTGAAAGATTCGAAGTGGATGAAAGCAATGATTGAAGAGTTGGAGTCCATCGAAGTCAATGATACCTGGTCACTTGTTAAATTGCCGCAAGGCAAGAAAACAATTGATGTGAAGTGGGTTTACAAGGTAGAGGTAAATCCTAAAGGAGAAGTAACTCGACACAAGGCGAGACTTGTGGCGAAAGGATTTCTTCAAAAGGAAGGAATCGACTTCGATGAAGTATTCGCACCTGTTGCTAGAATCGAAACAATCAGGTTGGTTGTTGGTCTAGCAAATATGAACAACTGGCACACATGTCAGATGGACGTGAAGTGTGTATTCCTTAATGGCCCCTTAGACAAAGAAGTTTATGTTGCACAACCAGCTGGGTTTGTGAAACCAGGCTCTGATACCAGATGTTGGAAATTCACCTCACACCATATGAAGAATTCCCTTCAATCTTGATCTCAAGATTGATGAACAAACCCATAATATGATAGTAATGGTAATAACAAGTAATTATCAAGAACAACAAAAGAGAAAAAGAATAACAAACAAGAAAGAAGGAGAATGAGAGAAGAAATATTTGGAGAGAATGTGTTACCCACAACTGTGGGATTTCTTATTGCTTATAGAACTTTCACTTGCTCAAACTGCAACTGTGAAATATGTTCTATGTTATGATTGAATACAAAGCAATGCACCCTATTTATAGTTTTAGGTTTACAAAAGCCCAAAATATAAAATGCCCAAAATATTCAAATCAAATCTAATCTTATCAAATCAAATCAAAACAATGAATTACATTTAACACCTATTGCATACTTTAGTAAGTTTTTTTCCCTCGTATGGCAAAGGCATCCACTTACTTGAGATAATTTCACAGAGTGGCTAGTGTTAGGGAATTTCTATATCATTCAAATAGATCATAAGAGCCTCAAGGAACTCCTCATACAAGTCATCGAAACCCTAGAGCAACAATTTTACCTAACTCAGCTCTTGGAGCATCTATTAACTATGTAACTGTAACTTTTGTTGTTTTGATAGAAGATAGAAGACTATATTAAGCTTCTTCTTCTTTTTACTTTATAATGAGAAGTAACAAAAGTTAACTCAATGAATTAATTCTCCATTATCACATTCCTCTGCATTGTATCTCAGCCTGGTATCACGAGTTATATGCTACGGTAGCCATTGTTTCTCTGCTTCATTTTTTCCTCCCTCTTACATGCACTTAAAAGTGTTTGGTTGCTTGTGTTGTGCTACTTCTACCCAAACTCGTAGGATCAAATTCGACTCTAGAGCTAGAAAGTCCATGTTTCTTGGTTATAAAGAGGGTGTTAAAGGGTTCATTTACATGATTTATCTAGTCATGACATCTTTCATTCCATAAATATTATTTTCTATGAGTCATTCTTTCCTTTCAAAATAGGTAACCACACTCCCTCACCCCCTCATAATCCTATTCACATACTAGATGACATACATATTCCTACCTCTATCCCTGCACCTACTGCCCACATTTCTCCACCAGATAATACCTCATATCCATACATTCCTCCTCCCTTTATACATGACAGTACGACTGCCTCACCTACACCTTCTCATCCTTTGCTTGAATTGTCCCCATCACTCTCTTCCCTTCCCCAAAATCAGCCTGCCACTTATGAACCAAACCAACATGCTGCTTCTGAACACGCCCAACCTGTTACTTCTACCCAAAACCCTCTTTTACCCACTAGACACTCAACCAGAATCTCCAATCCTCCTTCATACTTAGCAGATTATCATTGCTTACAAACTGCTACATATCCCACCCCTAACATCCCTTACCCTTTATCCTTAGCCTTTTCCTATGAAAATTGTTCTTCCTCCTATAAGAAATTTGTTTCTCATTATCCTCCCAGTAAGAACAAAAAACCTTTGCCCAAGCCAACAAACTTGACTGTTGGAAACAAGCTATAGGTGCTGAACTACAGGCTCTTGTGGACAATCCCACTTGTCTATCATTAACTTGCCTCTAGAAAAGGTCCCAACTGGTTTTAGGTGGGTATATAAAATTAAGTATCATTATGATGGTTGCATTGACAGGTACAAAGTAAGACTAGCTGCAAGAGGGGTATACTCAACTTAAAGCCCTTGATTTCTTTGATGCATACTCTCCAATAGCCAAGATCACAACCATTTGTGTGTTTCTTTCCCTTACTACTATTAAAGGCTGGCATTTAGCTCACCTAGATGTTAACTGTTAAGAAAATATGGTTGGGCCTAACTCAACCCTACAAAACCTGTCTGGTGTGGGACTCTTAATACACCCCCTCACGCCCAGGACTGGACAACTGAAGCATGGAAATAAATGGTGGGTGGCCCGATAGTGGAAACCATAGAAGGTGGCCCACCGGATCTTAAACGAGGCTCTTGATACCATGTTAAGAAATGTATTTGGGCCTAACTCAACCCTACAAAACCGGTTGGTAGAGTGAGGATTACCCCACTTATAAACACATGTTCATGCCATATATTGTCCGATGTGGGACTCTTAACACCCCCCCTCACGCTTAGGACTGGGCAACTGAAGCGTGGAAATAAATGGTGGATGGCCCGATAGTGAAAACCATAGAAGGTGGCCCACCGAATCTTAAACGAGGCTTTGATACCATGTTAAGAAAATGTGGTTGGGCCTAACTCAACCCAACAAAACCAGTTGGTAGAGTGAGGATTACCACATGTTCATGTCATATATTGTCCGATGTGGGACTCTTAAATACCTTTTTGCATGGAAAAATCCAGGAAGAAGTTTACATGACAATCCGACCTGGCTATTCAGCATCCTCCCCTTCTCAAGTTTACAAACTCCACAAATCCATATATGGTCTGAAATAGGCTAGAAGGCAGTGGTACTCTAAACTTTCCTCCTTTCTAATTTCCCTTGGCTTTAAATATTCAGAGTCTGACCATTTCCTATATACTAAATCCTCATATCACACCTTTACCACCCTGCTTGTATATGTAGATCATTTAATTCTGGCTGGAAATTCTATAGATGAGATCAATTTGTCAAACACTCTTTGGATACAAAATTCAAAATAAAATATTTAGGCTTCTTGAGATATTTCATGGGTTTTGAAATTACAGAAATAACCCAGGTATATTTTTAACCAAAGATAATATACTCTTGAGTTGTTACAAGACACAAGGAACTTTGCTTCCAAACCTTCTACCATTCCCTTTGATCCCTCTCTCAAATTATTTGTTTCTGATGGCACTCCTCTTGTTGATCCTACAATTTATAGAAGACTCATTGATCGCCTGATTTACCTAACCAATAGTAGGCCTGACATTTGCTTTGTTTTCCAAAGCCTTAGTCAGTTTCTTTCTAAACCTCTTGTACCACATTATGATGCATCCATCTGCCTCATTAGATACCTCAAGTCTTTTCTATCTCGAGGCATTTTATTCTCAACCTCTAATAAACTCAAATTGCTTGCCTTTGCTGACATAGACCGGGCTAGATGCCCTGATACTTGAAGATCAGTTACATGTTTTTATGTTCTTCTTGGTTCCTCTTTGATATCCTGGAAATCCAAAAAGCAACATATTGTATCTAGATCCTCTACAGAGGCAGAGTACAAGTCCCTAGCCTCTCTTACATGTGAATTACAATGGCTGCACAACTTGTTTCAAGATCTTCAAATTCGCTTTTCGACTCCTACTTCTGTCTACTGTGATAGTCAATCTAATCTCTACTTGGCTCACAACCCTTCTTTCCATGAGAGAAATAAACACATTAAACTTAATTGTTATGCAATTCGTGAAAAGATCACCTCCAATCTGATTCACCTTTTGCTTATTTCAAGTACCAATCAGCTTACAGACTTGTTCACCAAGTCAATGTATGCTCATGCCTTACTTTCTAGTCTTTCTAGCTTGGACTTTGTAACATACACAGTCCGCCTTGAGGGGGTGTTAACTATCTTGGGCCCTTTTTGTTATTGGGCTTCCTTAGTTTCATGGCCCATTTGGCTTATTTTGTTGTTGTTAGTCAGTTTTACAGTTAGTAACTGTAATTGTAATTTTTGTTGTTTTGATAGAAGATAGAAGGCTATATTAAGTTTCTTCTTCTTTTTACTTTGTAATGTATCACATTCCTCTGTGTTATATCTCAATAATATCATTGTGGGATTTAGTACAAGTCTGGAAGGAATAACGTAGTGGTTGATGCTTTGTCAAGATCACCTGAATCGTGTGATGCCACCAGTTTGGCTATGAAGGTTCCTTGTTTTTTGTTCCTTGATGAGCTCAAGAAAGACCTGGCAACAAATGATGAGTTTAGGAATTTTCAAGAAAAATTTCTTGTTGATCCCATAAGTAAATCGGGTTATTCAGTCAAAGAAGGTTTAATTGTATATCAAGACAGGATATAGATCAATCCCAACTCAAGGTTCAAGACCTTACTAATGAAGGAATTTCATGAAACTCCTATAGGGGGTCATGTTGGTTTTATAAAGACCATTAAAATACTTGTTGTAAGCTTCTTCTAGGAAAATATGAAGGGGATATGAAACACTTTATAGCTAGTTGCGTTACTGTCAACAGACTAAGTATAGCATGGCCAACCCCGATGGTTGCTTTAACCTTTAACCATACCAGAGGATGTTTATGAGGATATCTCGATGGACTTTATTATCGATTTTTCCAATGTAAAATGGATACTCCTTCATTTTAGCGAAGGAAGATCACTTGGGTACATTGATAGCTCAATTTACCACTTACAATATGGTATGCAAATTACGTGATCTCCCAAAGAACATCGTCTCTGATCGCGATTCGATATGAGCCACAAATGCTAGACAAATTTATTCAAATTCAATGGAACATTACTTCGAATGAAATAGTCATATCACCCTCAAACTGAAGTCACCAATCGTACCATTAAATAATACATGTATGCATTGGTCCACGCCAAGCCAATAAATTAGTTTAGTTTCTTACCATGGGTGAAATACCATTATATCACATATTATCACACTACTACGGGTCTTACTTCCTTTCAGGTTATGTTTGGAAAGTTTCCTCCCTCAATACCTTCATACACTTTTGGATACTCTTCTACGAACGCTTGTGATTTGCTGTTGGCTAATAGAGAAACTATTTTAAAATTGCTTCGACAAAATTCGGAGAAGGCTTAAAAACATATGAAGCTAATCAATAATGCACATAGACGTGAACTAGAGTTTAAGGTAGGTGAATTGGTGTATGTGAAGTTGAAATCCTATCGCCAATCATCTCTAACAGATGCTAAATACAAGAAGCTTTTCAAGATGTATTATTAGGGAATTTCCAGTCAATTCGCGGGTTGGCAAGGTTGATTATAAATTATAACTCCTTTCATATTTAAAGATACATAATGTTTTTCATTGTTCGGTATTGAAGCCCCACATTGGGCCTGGTCCACCTATGGTTGACGAGTTGCCTTTTAACGCATATGACAATCATCAAGTGGTCACCCCTCTAGAGATATTGGCCATAATAGAGGAACTGGCTGATGGAGAAACTCAACACCAAACCCTAGTGCAATGGCAGGGACTTTATCCTAACGACGCATCATGGGAACTGATGACACTATGTCATCAAACAACTTTTACAAGCATTTTTTTTATCATTTGGAGTTGTCTTTGAGTTAATTGAGTGAAATTGTAGAAGAAATAGTGAATATTTGAATAAGTTAAGAATATAGGAATAAAGATGATAATTTGTAAATTTAGCAAGCAAAAGGCAAAAATGCTACTGAAAAAATTGTGTGTGCGACCTCTAGCATCGTGTACACGATGAGGCATGAAGGAAGAATTGTGTGCGCAATGGAAAGCATTGTGTGCACCATGATAACGTTAAAATCAAATCGTGGACGTGATTAAAGCCATCGTGTGCACGATAGTGCTTAGAAATCATGTGTTTTCACTGTTTAAAAGGACATAAAGTGGATTTTACAAGGGTTTGAAACTGTGGAGATTGAAGTGACGACAAGGAAATAGGAGAGCTAAGGAAATAGGGTTTTCCACCATTGGAGGCCATTAGGGCTGGCAATGAACCAAACCAACTCGAAGATAGTTCGGAATTCGACTCGACAATTAAATCGTTGAACTAGGTTCATGAACCAAATGAGTTGAGTATGAGCGAAAAATTAAGTTTGTTAACTAAATGAGCTGAACTTGAACTATACATAGTTCGACTCGTTAGGTTCATGAGTCAACTCGATTACATATGAAAAGAATTATACTGTCTTTAAGATTAGGTTTAAATATTTACTTCAAATCTTAGACAAATTTAAACTTCAATTTAGTAGTTTTTGAATTAGACTCTCAAATGTATCTCTTGAAAGTTGTGTAGGTTTTGAATTAGTAGATTTCGAAGATAAAGTTAAATTTTAATATGATAACTTTTATTTTATTTTAATATTTTATTTAAAATATATATATTTATTTAAAATGTCAAATATACTAAAAAATATATATTATTTAAAAAAATAGTTTTTAAGTTCGTGAACCATGTGAGCTGAACCTAATGAGATGAACCTAACGAGTCGAACCGAACTGTTCGTGAACTTATCACGAGTCGAGTTTGAGTTTAAAAAAAAGTTCGTGTCAAACTCAAACTCGAACTCGAATTCGAACAATTCTTAACGAGTCGAGCCGAGCTGAGGTGAGTTCTACTCGACTCGACTCATTTCCAGCCCTAGAGGCCATCATTTTTCATAGTTTTTTTATGTATCTCTTTTAACATTTATTGTATTGATTTTTATCATTATGAGTGGCTAATTTACTCGTGAGTAGATCTTAAGAGATGAACATGATATTACTCGGTTGGATTACATGACTGTGTTGTGTTATTTGCATGAATTGATAATATATTTTGTATTTAATTACTTTTGTGTTTATTGCTTTTTAAGTGTTGACAAACTGACAAAGTAAATTTAGATGAGTAGAGATTACTGACCCTAAATCTACCAATCTGAAGTACAGTAGTTGCTCAGCAAGATAATTATTTTAGGGATAAACACTTCTTAGTTGTGGCTTGGGAATTAACACACATAGATTGTCTAATTTTCCTATCCAATTTGCCTAAGGAATTATGGAATTTTAGTTTATATTTTTGAGTTGTACACCAAAAGATTGGGTATAGTGGTATTGTTAATTTATTGTAATTTTGTAAAAACAATTTGAGACAAATAAGCGCACTCATCAACAGGGGAAATTAGGGGATTCGAATAAGACCTGATTGTTTTCTCATTTGATTTTTTTTAAAGTTTTTTTGTATTTTCAATATAACTCTGAAGTAAACTCTTGTTGCTACGCGAAAAATACAGAGTCGCCAACGGACTTTATTTATTCCAAAGGAAAGGGAAAATATCTATAAAACCTTAAAAGGTGGAGAAAATGATCGTCACAACCAAATTCGGGTTTAGAAGTCAGTTATGCAAGGGGAATGTATTAGCACCCCTCACATTTGTTGTACTCAATGGGAACCGTTTTGATTGTTTTTTGCATGGATTGGTATTATTATCTAAAGGTTACTTGAGATAGGGAAAAAAGGATTTAAATTAGTGTGCTCGCCAAGATTTCGCAATCTTGTGCCTACGTATCCTCACAGTGTAATAATGAAATCAGAGCTTCGTAGTTCGGGTAGAAAATAAGCATGTGTTTATTGATTTTTAAACAGTGTTGAAGTTCGCGTCCTAACAGTTAAACGTTGGTTATATGCTCACGTGTGGGAGACTTAAATGTTGTTTGTATTGCAGTAAAACGGAAGCAACATGTCCTTTCTGAAAAGGTTTGAAATGATGCCCTAAGGTGAAAAAATGAGTTTGATGAGTTGAGATTGATTTTAGTTTTGAGAAAATTTGTCTTGATTTGAATTGCACTAAAGTTTATGAATATAGGTGAATACTTTGAATAACTAGGGCCTACGCCTCGTACTCAAAGGTACCCTAGACAAGGGTAGGAATAATCTCTCTCGTCATTCTCCATTGCTAAAGGCTTGTGGCACACAATTTGAATCCTATTTTTAATTGAATTCCTTTACAAAAATGGTTTTAGTCTTAAAAGAGGAAAGAAGAAGTCCCAAAGGTTGAGGTCTTGATCTTCATTTTGCCTGCAACATCTGTGTGGAAGAAGATATATCAGTGGCTAGACTTGAATCAAACTAAAGTCTATGAACAAAAGAGAATGTTTTGAATAGCTAGGGCCTACGCCTCGTACTCAAAGGTATTCTAGACAATGATAGAAATAATACCTCTCATCATTCTTTGTTGCATAAGGTTCGTGGTGCACAATTTGCGTTAGAACTGATAAGTGTTGAAGAACCTTTGTTATGCTTGAAAAATAATCCAGTCTCTAGTATGTCTGCAATATCTATATGACTTGTGTGGATTTGAATGACTTGACTGTGAAGTCTTGAGAGATCCAATGCAGCTCTAGTACAAGAGAATTAGTCTTGTCAAGTGATCAAGAGTTTTCTAATCACTTGA